>CM072150.1:2416583-3116737 GCA_036850595.1 Rhyacichthys aspro | reverse complement strand
GATCAAAAAGATGTTAATTTACTGGATGAAGTGTCTCTTTAAGTTTGGTTTCTTTTTATGGAAGATCTCAAAAATGAGCTACATCAAGGTTCAAGTCAGATTTTAAATGATTAAAGCAACACAATCAGAATTTCAAGCACTTTCAAGCACTTTATCCAAATTTACAACCTTGAAAACACTAGATTCAAGCATTTTCAAGGATTTCAAGCACCCATGGGAACCCTGGCTTTAGAGAATAACCTACCTTTCCTCAGGGATCCCACAGACACCCATTTTTCCAACATAAAAACAATAACAGTGCATGTTTTATTGATGAGTTCTGACCTGAATCCAGAGCGGTTCCACGGTGGGTCCCGGAGAAGTCAGGTTCTCCAGTTGCCCCGTCCTCTCGTACGTAAACACCGCCCCAGCCGCCTTGTACTCTCCGTTCCACTGAATGGTCCAGCCGCCGTTCAGAAAATACTTGTTGGGGCTGTCACTGCGCAGCGCCAGGAAATTCCCGGCTGCAGCCACCTCCTCGATCCGGATGTCCCACGCTCCCTCCGGGATCAGCCCGATGTCCACATAACCTTAAAACAGTAGTTAATAAGAAGCCTTTCAATAGAGGAGGAGATAAAAGTTTGAATGTGAGATCTCATCTTCATTTGTGGAGGTTTTACTTAGATTTGAACAGGTTTTATTTGGATTTGAACAGATTTGAATTGGATTTAAACAGGTTTCAGTTGGATTTGAACAGGATTTAGGTGGACTGGAACAGATTTTTAGAGGATTTGAAGAGATTTTAGTTGGATTTGAACAGGATTTAGTCAGATTTAACAGGATTTAGATGGATTTGAACAGGTTTTAGTTGGATCTGAACAGGATTTAGATGCATTTGAACAGGTTTTATTTGGATTTGAACAGATTTAAATTGGATTTGAACAGGTTTTAGTCAGATTTAACAGGATTTAGATGGATTTGAACAGGTTTTATTTGGATTTGAACGGGATTTAGATGGATTTGAATAAGTTTTAGTTGGATTTGAACAGGATTTCGATGGATTTGAATAGATTTTAGTTGGATTTGAACAGGATTTTGATGGATTTGAACAGGTTTTAGATGGATTTAAAAAGGTTTTAGATGGATTTGCACAGATTTTAGTTGGATTTGAACAGGATTTCGATGGATTTGAAGAGGTTTTTGTCAGATTTAACAGGATTTAGATGGATTTGAACAGGATTTAGATGGATTTTAAAAGGTTTTAATCTGATTTGAACAGGTTTTAGTTGGATTTGAACAGGATTTAGATGGATTTGAACAGGTTTTAGTCAGTTTTAACAGGATTTAAAATGGATTTGAACAGCTTTAAGTTGGATTTGAACAGGATTTAGTTGGATTTGAAAATGATTTAGTTGGATTTGAACAGCTTTAAGTTAGATTTCAACAGGATTTAGATGGATTTGAACATGATTTAGGTGGATTTAAAAAGGTTTTAGTCTGATTTGAACAGGTTTTAGTTGGATTTCAACAGGTTGTAGTAGGTTAATCTTTGAAGCAAAAATAAAAACCATCTAAAACCTGTTCAAATCCATCTAAAACCCGTTCAAATACCAAAACTACTACTAAATGTATTGAAGAGCCACATAAAACATTACTTTAGTATCTTTCAGAAACACATTAAAATGGTGGATTTATTTATTCATACCAAGTCCTTCAGTTTCGTCGAAGCTTTTCTTCACGGTGGCGCAGGTCGAGCTGTTCCCGTTACACACTCCACAGCGGTCCTCGACAGCGCTGGAGCCAATAATCAAGTCACAGCCTACATTCTGCACAAATAAATGACATATGCCAGTGATTACAACTCTAAAAATCATCAACATAATGTACTTTTATTTGTCAGAGCCTGTCCTCAACACAGAAATAATGTTATTAATATCGCTATGAAAAAGCTAAAGGAAAAGCAACATGATTAAAGGGAGAAAAAACTCCTCTGTCAGAAGCATCAGAGCCATTAATGATGGTTATATACTCCCCACCTGCAGGGGGCGTGAGTAGTGCAGTAGTAAAGACCTCAAAGACCCAATCCAGACCAAAGTATGGAGTCAAGACCAAAAGTAGATCAAGTCAAGACCAGGTTTTTGAGCAGTTCCAGACTCATTAAGCTTAGAATGAGGCAGAGTTAGAGATTTTTTTTATTGAATATAAAATGAAATACTGTGTTTTTATCTAATTACAAGAAAGATGTGGACAAATAAACTATTTCTGGTGTATTTATGCGTCATGTTGACATCTGAGACTGAGGTAAAACCGAGTAAAAAGAGTTTGAGATCAAGACAAAACCAAGACCGATGTTGAGAATTGTTTAAATACGACAAATCTGGAAAATAGAATGAAGCAGGTGTCAATGAAGGTTATACAGACTGTAAAAATAAACCATACCAGTTGTTTTTAGACGTCACAAAAGAATGATATGCATATTTTCTTCTTCTTTTTCTAATTTTCTTTCAACTATTTTGAGCAAACAATATAAAAAACATACATGGCTTAAAAAGGAGTAAGTTCCACGTTTACAACTGTACCTTGTTACTTATGCACACACTTAATAATAATAATAATAATAATAATATATAATCCCTTCTTTTAAAATGAGAAACAGAAAACTGGTTTGAAAGCCACAGACTTTCCAGAGATTTGAGCTGAATTCTCATTAAGAAAATGGCCAAAGCAAAAGAGAAAAACGGTTACTTTGTCAAATCCTGATTCCAAAAAAATGACAAAATTCAAACATTAAAATGAAAGGGATCAAACCAATCGATCAATGTGAAAGAAAACCTCTGACACATGCAGAATGGATTTGTGAATCTGGAAAAATGGGTGCCTTAGTGTCTCTCGTTTGTTCCTGATGCGTGGTTGAATCCTGGCTCCTTCTCTGTATTTCCTGTCTGGCCAAGAAGAAGAAGAAGCCAAAACAAAAATGATGGCAGCACAATTTAATCGTTTTTGCATTATCTGTGTCTAAGAGAAGCACTTGTATTGCAATAACATCATAGTTTTCTTTGTGAATTTACGTTTTGCCTCAAAATAATCGTCCAAACAGAGCATTAAATCAAACTGTGGTGCGTCTAAATAAAAATAATCCTGGTTTAGATCTGTTATTTTATACATTTAGTCCTACTTTAGATCTGTTTAGTCTTGGTTTAGTCTTTAATATTGATTCAGCTCCAGCTTTGACGAGTGGAAGCCTTTTATTTCTTTATATTTTCAAAATCAATCAAACTTTTTACTGTCAAAGAGGCATCACAAAAAGCAGGAAATGATCCCAAAATCTAAAGGAAAGGCCCTAAACGGAGGGAGTTTACACCTGTCACTTGGACCACGTTCAGTATTCTTTTAGTTTTGGGTTAAATCTGCAAAAAAATGACAGAAAATGTCATGAAATCGGAGGTCGAAGTGTGTAACTCTGTCCAGTCTGAGTCTGAACGGCGTCTGTATCAGTGGCATTTTGGCCTGAGGTGATAGACAAGAGCAGCCGTTATCAGAGAGAGTTACTATCAAACGCTCATTTCCATGCAGAATGTCAAACAGCCAGCGACAAGTCAGTGTTTCTGCATCAAAGCCTTAATAAATCGAACACAAACAGGTTTAAAGAGTCTATAGAGAGTAAAGGAAGGGATAAAGAAGATGACTGCACTGTTAATGATGAAAACGTATGCACCTTTTCATCAGTTTCAAAACATACACGCTACAATCTCACAATAAAAACATGATTATCTTCTTCATTTAATCACATTCAATCAAGAGTAATTTAAATAAGGTGTAGCTACTTGAGTATCTGCATGAATTTACTGCGTTTCTGTGAAATGTGTGCACTCTAGGCTCTAATTGCGAGACAAATACTCCAGTTATCTGCAGAGGAATGCATTTGATGTGATCATGATTTAGTCATTTATATTTTTTTACATTTTCAAGTACATTTGGCATCATAATTACTGCCAGCTTTAATAAGATATCATCTGAAGAGCAAAAAAGATCATGTCAAGCCGTGATTATATAATTACCTCATATTATTAAAGAATATTACATGTAACTGCAATACATTTTTAAAAGAAATGTTGTACAGATATGAGATTTGTTAATGTTTTTTGTGTAGTGCATTTGTTTTACATTAAAGGCTGCAGGTTCAAGGCCTTCTCTATTTGAATAATAAATGTACAGACAGTATTAATTAGTAAAAGAAAAGCTTGCAGGTCTAAAGTGTCTCAGCGCTGCAGGAGCACATGAGGAAAAGCTGTTGGACCAAAAAGATTTATTATACAACCACCATTTAAATGTAAAAATGATAAATAAGCCATGTCTGTTTATGTTTCTGCAGATGTTGTTTTTGTTTGTGATTGTGTTAAAACTGATGAAGAGGTTTTGTTGCTGTATTTTCTTCATTTACAGTGAGCTCTCTCAGAAACCACATTAATAAATGCATATAAATATACTGTGGTGTTGACACAGTACGGGAAACATAAGCTCGAGTATTGCTACCTTACAGATGCCATTGATGCACATATCTCGGCTTTTGCTACCTTCGTAGCACGGCGTCCCATCGGTCACGGCGTCCCTCATTTTTTCAGAGAAGTGTTGATTCAGAGGACGGCAGTGTAACTCACAAGGACTGACTGTAGAGAGAGAAGAACAGCAGCGTGACACAAAAACACATGTACCTGGAGCTGGGGCAGGTGCCGTTACCTCTGTTGATGACTGCCCCCCAGGTGTAGAAGTGCCCCTTGTAGGGCAGGGTGTTGAAGTGACTGCACTGGACGTCCCTGAAGCCGGGCTGCTCTGGATCACAGGGCGAGGTGTTACAGACGCGATACCGGCGCCGTTCTCCCAGACAGTACTTCCCTCGGTGCCTCGGACTGAACCAAAATAAACAACAAAGAGTCAGTATTATTTTATCCATAAATATGTTTCTACGTCACCACCATCTTGATAACAAAATGGTGTCCCAACTTCCTGGTCTGTTTTAGAACTGTTTAGGTCGTATTTTGTAAAAGTCCAGAGCCTCATTTATAGAAGAGTGCATAGGATTTCTACTACACGAGCAAGTTTTGTTTTTTAAATGTTTTATAAATCCCACCTGTTTTCTAAATCCCACCTGAAGCAGAAATATGCAAATCTGCCTCACATCATTTCCCTCCTCGCCTCGATTCATCCGAAGAAAAACAATGCAAATGCAACCTTTGAATGAATTTCACCTAAACATGAATTTAAACCCAGAAGTGACGCGGAGTGTGAGTCCAGGCAGCGTCACGCTATCACATCTGTGTGATATTCAAAAACAGTTTGAAAATGAAACAAATACTTTACTGTAGATCACTTTTTGAGATGTAATATTTCCCTGTGTTTTTATTTACGCAGAGAAATAACTGGCACAATCTACAGTATCACCTTTGTTTTCAATGTTTAACGTCTGTCTGAATCGTCTCACTCAGTCTTCTCCCAGATTTAAGTCATTACAGTGTCATTTCATTCAATATTTTGTCATTTAGTTCTTTTCTGCTCTTGTCTCATCAGCTCATATTATAAAAACTGTGTGTGATGGAGCTATGACAGTAGTTTTCATGCCTTGATTACAATAACACCTTAAAAACCTCAATATTCCATGCATCTTGTCATCGTCCTACGCCATGTTTTGTCGGTTAAACGGTAAAAAAGTGGATTATTTTTATTAAATCCAGTTATTTTAGTGGAACTCTGTGCACACCGGTCTCGGGTATAAACTCCTGGTTGTCCTTACACTGGGTTGTCACAGTCTCGCTGGGCGCTCTGAACCCCAGAGCCACATGTTCTGGTGCAGGACGACCAGTCGCTCCAGGACGCCCAGCCTCCGTCGACCCTCTCAGGAAAATGTCCCACAGCCATACACTGTCCACTCATGCACCACTGGAAACAAAACAACACAAACATTACAAAAAAATTAAACGTTGTGAACGACTCTGACAAAGAAGGTTGTTTGTGTTTTGTTTAATCACAATCTACCGCCACAAAAAGTCTGTAATTACACCAGTATCGATTAATATAGAGCGGAGACAAAAGCAGACACGTGTTATATTTTAAATTATGGTATTTTCAAGGCTGTAAAAAAATAATGTATGTCTTTGTCCAACTCAGGACACTAAAACAGCCGCGTCATGAATTAAAAAAGTTATATTATATTGACTTTGACGATCTTTTATACATTTTATTAGTATTTATTTTATGTATTTTATTGCTCTTATTGTTTTTATGTTTGTTTTTCTACTACTTTCCTATTTTTAGTGCACTTTACTGAGCTTGTAATGGTTGTTTTAAATGTGCTTTACAAACAAAATTGACATTGACATATTATAAAACGTACATATAGCTTGATCCATTTCTCAATTTACCTCAGTGCAGATTCAGGCAATTTAATGAATCAATGAAATTAGTTTGAGCAGCAAAATAAGACGACAAATAGACACACATCTCACTTTCATTTGTGTTTAAAGTTAAAAAAAGAAGAAGAAAGATAAGTCCTGTCCTTGTGGAAGATACAGCAGTTTACCCTAAAGCAGCCATTTTGGATTATTTGGATTTTTCATTCTTGTCTTTCTCTTTTTATTTATTTTTTGACAATAAAAAGGTATGACTTCCAAAATACAGAGAGTAAATTTGTAACAGCTGCTCTTTTTTTAATAATAAAGCCGTACATTGACAGTGAGCCTCTGCTGGGACACTGTGTGGAACTTTAACATGAATTTCTCAACAAAACTCAGGTCTTAAACGTTAGCGTCAGCTCAGAGTGTGTTTGGTTGTTTTTATTTTGCGGTGAATGATGAGAGAGCGCGCCGTCGAAATGGACAAAGTGACCTTTTATGCGCCGTAACTGTTAAGAAAGCTGCAACAAAACGTCAAAAAAGTCTGCACAGAATTGTCCAATTTCTCTGGCGACGCATTCGAACCCACCTTGTCCTCGCCGCAGCTGGTCCCGTCCACGGCCCCGTCCAGTTTCGAGTGGCAGGTTGTCCCCACGGTGCACCACAGAGTGTTACAAACGTCCTGAAAGAGAAACGGACGCGAGGTGAATGGAGAATACTGTTTAAGACCCGGGTAAAACAAGGACGTATCATTAATGTACACCGAGACGTCCACTTATACTCGTGGGACGCTGTGGAATACGTTTAGAGGTTTGTCTCTTTTCACTTTCATTAATATTCATGAAAAACCCTCGGAGCAGAGACTAATGTGTGTTCTTGTCGGTGTAATAAAGCGTCACGTCTCTTGTCGTCTTTTCACTTTGAGCCCATCAGACGAGGATTACAGGTCTTCTGCAGCACACATCGTTGACATTCCCATCATGCATTGCTGCTGTCTGAATGTCCTATATGGAACGAGAGCGCGGTGCAGCAGATATTGAATTCTAATCTAATATCTCAGGATCGAGTGTGAATGTTTTATTCAGGTGTGGATAAAAAATTAAACGATAAAGGATGTTTATTTTTATTATTTTACAAAATGCAAAGTGAAAAAACAGAAGGTAAAATAAAATAAAATCAATATTTGGTCTGAGTTTGTCTCAAAACAGAAACAGTTCGAGCAGTTCTTGAAGCTTGAAGGTTTTTGAAGGATCTGGACTAAACCAGACCATGTAATCCAGACAAAACCAGACCAAACTGGACTAAACCAGACCATGTAATCCCAGACAAAACCAGACCAAACTGGACTAAACCAGACCATGTAATCCCAGACAAAACCAGACCAGACTGGACTAAACCAGACCATGTAATCCAGACAGAACCAGACTGGACTAAACCAGACCATGTAATCCCAGACAAAACCAGACCAGACTGGACTAAACCAGACCATGTAATCCAGACAGAACCAGACTGGACTAAACCAGACCATGTAATCCCAGACAAAACCAGACCAAACTGGACTAAACCAGACCTTGTAATCCCAGACAAAACCAGACTAAACCAGACCATGTAATCCCAGACAAAACCAGACCAAACTGGACTAAACCAGACCATGTAATCCCAGACAAAACCAGACTAAACCAGACCATGTAATCCCAGACAAAACCAGACTAAACCAGACCATGTAATCCCAGACAAAACCATGCCATTCTCTATATTGATGTTGGATCAGAGTTGTTCTGGTATCACTGTAAATATTGAAGGTTTTCTGTCTTTTCTATTTTGTAAACTGATAAATTCTTACTTTAATACATATCTTCACACCTGAACACTGCACTCTTCACTGAAGCGTGTGTTTGTGGGGATTTATTCTTTAGGACGGACCTGTTTCTATCGAAGAGTATTACCGAGTTTACAGTGAACTCTGGACCTTTTTGAGGCCACCTCCTGGGCTCTGTTCTGGAGCGTCCTGATCAATCCCAGCTTGTGTTGAAATATTTAGCTTTTGCCAAAATGTGTCACTTCCAACTGGCACAAACAAAACCATCCACTCATGACAAACACAGCCTTTTTTATGTATTTTTCTGGGTTTGCTTCCTTCAACTTCAGCTGGATCCTATATTAAAGCTGATCAGATCTATAAAAAAAAAAAAAAAACCACCAGGAAAACCAGACTGACTGTGTGTAAATGTGAGCACTCAAACAGAATAATGAGAGCTCTCACTTCTGTTTCCTCAAGGGACTAAAAAGGCTTTTACGACCGAGCTATTATTAATATCAGCTCTTTGTGCAGCAGCAGACTGAATACGAGATCGACACAGACCTGCAAACCCCCAAAGAAAAGCAAAAACCAATCCTCATCATCAATTACGAGCACTAGTCTGTGAAACTAATCAATCTAATCTTTGGGGTTTTGACTTTTTCTTCCCCACAATCTCTATCTGCAAAACAAAGACAGACTGCAGCATCTGGAAACAGTGAAAAGAATAAGTTAAACTCCAATTCTACTTCAACTGCATCAGCGGTAATTCAATCCAAGGTTTTATAACACACAGGTCAAACTCAAGGCCCAGGGGCCAAATGTGGCTCTTTGCAATGTTCTATGTGGCCCTTCCATACATTTGAAAAGGTTTTAATAGATTTGATTTTTGCTACAAAGATAAATAAACACTGTTGAAATCCATCCAAAACCTGTTCAAATCTGACTAAAAGCTGTTCAAATCCAACTAAAACCTGTTCAAATTCAACTAAAACCTGTTGAAATCCATCTAAAACCTGTTCAAATCTGACTAAAACCTGTTCAAATTCATCTAAAACCTGTTCAAATCCATCTAAAACCTGTTCAAATCCGACTATAACCTTTTGAAATCCGACTAAAACCTGTTCAAATCTGACTATAACCTGTTGAAATCCAATTAAAACCAATTCAAACCCATCTAAAACCTGTTCAAATCCAACTAAAACCTTTTGAAATCCGACTAAAACCTGTTCAAATCTGACTATAACATGTTCAAATCCAATTAAAACCAATTTAAACCCATCAAAAACCTGTTCAAACCCATCTAAAACCTGTTCAAACCCATCTAAAACCTTTTGAAATCTGACTAAAACCTGTTGAAATCTGACTAAAACCTGTTGAAATCTGACTTAAACCTGTCCAAATCAAACTAAAATCTACTACAGTTTCCATAAAAGGAGGGAATTGATGTTAAAAGATAATTTATACAAGACTCAAATAAAGATAAAACTTCACATTCAAAATGTAATAAAAGCTTCCAAATGTCACCATCTTCGGCCTCTGAAAAGATTCTTATTATTATCGAGGCCCCTCACCTCTTTGAGTTTGACAACACTGCATTAAAACAAGTACAATCCTTAAATTACTGTAAAAAAATATTTGTCAAAGCATCTCTGTCGTCAATAGCAACATAAAGCACCGTTAGAAATCAGTGACAGCAGTGTATTCATGTAATATCAATAGTGATGGGTCAAAACCACCTTTAATGAGGTTAATGAGGCATAATTTGTTCATTTCTAAAAGCTTCTGCTGTTCTCTTTAAGTCAACTTTATTAATCCTTGAGGGAAATTCAATTGTAAGCTGTCTTCAAATAAATAGAATATAAATAGAGTCTGTTCAACCAGAGTCTAACTAATACTGGAGTTATACACATTAACAACAACCTTATTTAATAAACGGCTGGTCTCAAAGTCAGCTTCAGGCCGTTTTGTTGCCACTTTATAAATAAGGCCATTATTTTCCCAAAAGTCTGTCCTTCAAACAGCTTTGACAGTAACAGACGACCATTACTGAGTGAACAAAAGGGACAGAGCTTTGAAATAGTTAATTGTGTCCAGAGGCAGTTCAGTTTAGTTTCAGATTTCTTTCACTCCATAAATAAAATAAAATCACTATCAATAAAGGAGTCACGTCTGAGTCTTAGCCTTGGCTACAAAACAGATCCATATGCACTAAATCCACAGGCACTGGTCCAGAATTAATGTTTTTCTTAAAGTAAATACACATTTTTTGGCACATTTTCAACTCCTGCCTATTTCTCCTTAAGGTTATTGTTGTGAAAACCTCCTTGAAACACAGTAGATGATGTTGTGAAGCTGTAAATAGCTACACATGTTCACAAACTGTTTTATAGAACATTTAAGTCACTCTGAGGAACATAATGTGGTGAATACGTGTGTGGTCTCTTTACTGCTTCCTCTTTTTCCATGAACTGACAATATAGAAATGATTGACCTGCGCACCAGCCGTAACCTTGACTGAATTAAACACACTTTTTAATAGACTTACTTCTGAAAAGGGTAAATGCGTGTGTCTTTTGTGGCTGAACTGAAACTAAAATGACAGGACGGCTTCTGGTTTTTCGACTCAGGTCATTGGGTGCGTTCGAGACGAGCCAGATCTGCGTAAATACGAACGCTGCCGATTGTTGTTCTGATGTCTCCTCAAGAAACTCAGGAGATGAACTTTTGTCAATCCTCAGATGCAATTATTATTTTAAACTAATTTTCTTATGGGACAATAAAGTCTATCTATCTAATAAAAACCTTAATGCAAGAGTTTTGGGATCATCCAGTCCCACAGTTCATTTACAACTAGACAAACACTAAAAACTGTTTGGTCTGTAGAGTATATTCCAATCTAAAACGTATTAATGAACAATAAATCAGTCCAACAATGGCTTTGAAACAGAAGCGTGTTCATAAACTGTAGTTTTATCGATTAAATACACTCATCACTCCAGAGGTCTGTGCTGTCTGACCTTCTACTACCACCGTCCAGTATCTCGAACGTATCTATTCACAGAGAGGTCACCTGAAGTTAACAGCATTTTGAAAAATGTCATAAAAGTTATTAACCACATGACATGCTCTTAACTCGCAGTTTTTCAGGCGGTTGTGAGAAGAGATCGACTCAAGGCACAGACGTCTTCTCGTTTAGACTTCAGTGAGATGGGTTTCTAAAAGTCGGTCACTGTATTAGTAAAAAAAAGGTTGGGGATTAATGATCTATAGAACGTACAGAGAGTAAAAAAGAATCCACCAGAGACAGCACTGTTTTTTTGTCCCTGTCTCAGACTCCACTCTCCTCCAAAAGCAGCCTAGAGACCTCTCCTGCTTCTCTTTTATTAAAAAATAAAACCACACCAGCTTTTCCTCCAAAATACTAATCCATTTGACCAAACTGAAGTTTAGAGTTTAGCGTTAGCTTAGCTGTGACTTCAGCGTCAGGACGACAATTATCTCCTCCTCGTTAAACATTACGTGATTGAATTGACAGTATTTATCTGTGTTTTACGTTGCCTCCCTTTTCTCTGTTGATGCTTTTCTTTTTTCAGCTGTTTCTCTGTTAAAAGACATATTCAGCTTCTTTTTGAGCACATTCTTGCATGAAGCTTCAGATAATTATAAGGATGCTCTGATCAGTGATAAATATTCTCAATACATTTAAGTTTTCCTTTTTGATGGCTGCTGTTCAATCTGTGAGAAATGTTTGCAATCACTTTTCGCCCAAATGTTGGCAAAAAGGCCGACACAAGACTAAATTAAATGGAAAGAGGAGAAGGACAAGAAGAAGAAGAAGAAAAAGAAGGACAAGAAGAAGAAGAAGAAAAAGAAGGACAAGAAGAAGAAGAAGAAAAAGAAGGACAAGAAGAAGAAGAAGAAAAAGAAGGACAAGAAGAAGAAGAAGAAGAAAAAGAAGGACAAGAAGAAGAAGAAGAAGAAGAAGAAGAACAAGAAGAAGAAGAAGAAGAAGAAGAAGGACAAGAAGAAGGACAAGAAGAAGAAGAACAAGAAGAAGAAGAAGAAGAAGAAAGAAAGAAGAAGAAGAAGAAGAAGAAGAAGAAGAAGAAGAAGAAGAAGAAGAAGAAGAAGAAGAAGAAGAAGAAGAAGAAGAAGAAGAAGAAGAAGAAGAAGAAGAAGAAGAAGAAGAAGAAGAAGAAGAAGAAGAATGACAAGAAGAAGAAGGAGAAGGACAAGAAGAAGAAGGAGAAGGACAAGAAGAAGAAGGAGAAGGACAAGAAGAATGACAAGAAGGAGAAGGACAAGAAGAAGGACAAGAATAAGAAGGACAAGAATAAGAAGGACAAGAATAAGAAGGACAAGAATAAGAAGGAGGAGGAGGAGGAGGAGGAGGAGGAGGAGGAGGAGGAGGAGGAGGAGGAGATGTTGTGAGTCTTACGTCCAGGTCCTGACAGAGCACAGAGCCTGATCCGTACTGGAGACGACACTGATGTGGAGCGCTGTACAGAACTCCAGGAAGCACCGAGTTCAGAGCCAGTCTGTCGCTGCTCGGAGGATCATCAAGGCACCAGCCCCAGCCTCGACTGAAGAGAGGGACACAAGGAGAGAGGACCGTTAGACAGAAGAAAGAACCAGCAATATCACAAGAAATGTAACAAAAACATCTCCAAATGTTTAGGGATAAAGTGCTTAATAGGTGTTTTAGTCCAGAAAAAACATTAAATTCATTGTATTTATTTAGGAATTAAATTGTCAGCTCTGAGTTCTGTTAAAAGAGTTGTTAAAATGGTCAAGACTTCCATATTTTACGGTCATTAATCTGGTAATTGGACAGCCAAAAGAGATGGGACCCACAAATATTTCATGATGAGATTTAAGGGTGTCCAAAAAGTTTTTTCCACCACTGTATATCAAAAGTCAAAAGACAGAAAGTCACTTCTTGGTTCTTTTGATGGTTCTGACAGTTTTTTAGAAGATGCTAAAGTTACAGAAAGGAAAGCAGAACAATCGACTGGCCATAAATCATACAAAAGGTGCTTAAAAATACATAAAAGAAGATAAATCTGTTGTTCTGACCAGGCCTCGGTGTGAAATAATCCAGGAGCTTTCATGTCTTTATATTTAGCCACTCATCTCGTTCTGTATTAGAAGCTGATTATGTTCTCATTTGTGCAGGGGGTGATAACTATATTCACTAGATTAGGGCCAAATTGCTGGAGCAAAGCATCTGATTATCATCCATATGGTGTAAAGACGTATAAAGCACACTAATGTTGTGTGTCCAATACCAACCACTCACTATTTACTGTTTATTGACGAGAAAATGAAAATGACAGAACGATTTCAAGTGGTATAGCGTCATTACGGCTAATGGAACATCTGCTAAATGACAGAAAGAAAAGCATTTGAGGTGAGATTTACTAATATCTCTCAAATTATAATAAAAAAAGAAACCACACAGCTGCTGCAGGGATCATTACAGCAACAATGGTCTGTAAGAGGAATAAATAGATTCAATGTTTAGCATAAATACAGCCAATATGTCAAGAAATTTATGATAATGATATGAAACAGTTTGTGGGTCAAGTAGTTGGACCAATTTTTTGTGCATTTATCAATAACAAAACTAAAAGGCTAAAAACTAAAATTAAAATAAAGTGCTTCAGGCTTCTGATAACTTTATTGTACAGATGCACAGACAAGAAAAGAATACATCAAACTAGAAGTAAAACAAAAAATAGTAAGAAAAATCAGTCATATAATAGAATAAAAATTTTAAAAAATAGAATAAAAGTGCTCCGGTGATAATTAAAAATGACGATTAATTAAAGTGTCAATATAATAAAAAACAAAAAACATTGAATAAAACTGTGACAAATAAAAAACATTGGAAAAAAAGCCAATAAAAAACAGTTTTCATTAAATACTTTTTCTGTTTTCACTGAGTTTGTTGCCAGGCAGATTACACACAAAACCTTTTAAAGCAGTGCACAAAAATAACACACTCAAAGGCACATGACGCGGTGTTTATTTAAAAATGGAGGCCAATTTACTCATGTCATGCACACGTGAACACGATACGACTTGACACTGAATATTGAACAGCAGCAATTATAACCTTCTTCATGAGTGGCTCTCGAAAAACCGCCGCAAACAACAAACACAGTTCCTGGAAGTGAACTTTCAAAGACACGTTCCCAGAAGTGATTTTGTTGTTAATCAGTAGCAATTTACACCTTTTTAAGAATTTGTTTTTTTTCTGCAGCGATTAGCCCACTTCATCGCACTGGTTACAATTGTGTTGTGTTGAATAGCGTCAGTCGAATAACATTACATTCAGCTGTTCAGTCCTGTAATTGCTCACTGTCAAAGCAAGTGTTTTTTATGTTTAATGGTACAGGCAATTTCATTTCTACAACTTGGAAAAAATACAGGATTAAAAAGATGGTTTAAATTAGTGTTTTGCCGCTTTTTTCCAATTTCTCTTTCTTGCGGACATTAAAAGCCGGCACTGTTTGTGCACGCTCCGTCTGTGTGATAATATCTTTCCAGTTAGCGACGTGTGACCTCTTACATTCCACATAATTTAACACCTACGGACCAAAGCTTTGAAGCTGCATGAGCGCTCGAAGCCACAACGCCAGGCACAAAAGAGCCGTTGTCCGAATCAGACGTGAAAATAAGAATGAAATGAATGTCAAACCACATGCTTTGTATAAAAAAAGACATGCTTTTAACGCTGCTGACAGAGAGGAACTTTTAATATACTGTTCTTACATTAAAGGAGTTTATGCGCGATCACGTAAAGCTGCTCTATTCGATGTGTAACAAATCATAATTGACATTTCAATTCAATTAAAACATTCATTTATTCTGAGACCTCTGCTGCAGGGACTCATCTCAAGAGAGAAATTATAATTATGACTATTACAGCAAACTATTATATTGTTTGTGTTGTTTGTCATGACATTTTCAATTAAATGGAACATGTGACTGACAGATATTCTTGACAGTATTCACCCAGAAAAGCTCAAGAAAGTTTCTACCGAGAGAAAAGTTTGTGTCTGCTTAAAATAAACTGCATAAAAGGCACGTGGATGTAGGTTTAAAGAAGACATTTTGTCCTTTTCAAACCATTCAAGTTCATCTTCAGTGATAAGACATTGACACTAACAGAGCATTTGCACAGAAGCATCATTTACTTTTGGAGTTTGTTTTTCAGAATCCTGGGAGTCTCAAGAGAAATTCACCCCAAAAACTAAATGTTATAGATTTAGATTCTTGTGATGGAGAAACTGCAGTGATTTTATTGCATAGACTTAATTTCCCGAGTGCTTAGTTTTACTGAAACTGATGATGATAAGCTTAAAATATTTCACGCTCTCATCCACGCTTTAGATAAGAACACGGCAGTACAAGAATACTAACAAAAAAGAGCGACAGAGTTATACTTCTTCAACCCCGAGATCAGAAACAAAATTATTTGCTCCAAAAGTCAGCCCCAGTGATAACGTTTTAACTTAAAGTCACCAACAAAAATCAGATAAACATGCATTTGGTTCTTTGCTTTTTAAATGTTTTCTTATCAGATTAATAACTTCACATCCTGTTAAAGTAATAAAGTCCTGTAAAACATTTCAATATTTAACTCCTCATTGTCATTTATCAGTGGTCTCTGTTAAAATGAACACGGTCAAAGACTCAGCAACATTTTTATAAAAGTACGTTTTTTTACTGAGTGTATCTATAAATTTATAAAAACCAGAGCTTGGGTAAAAGAAGGTTACAATCTCTACAATGGCTCCCTTTTAAATAAAGAGTTGCTGCAGAAACTTCTCTTTATGCTCCTTTTATTGTTGCTTTGAATTTAGTTTTATTCTGTTGCATTACTATGATGAAAACGGTTTCTACTCTCTGATTTTAAAGCGCTTAAAGAGTTGCATGGAGTTGTTCGGATTGATTTCATGTAAAGTCAAAGGTCACTCAACAGAACGGAGGACAGTACACTATGTCGACCCCTTTGTGCTGTGGACTCCCACGACCGTGAACGCTGCCCCTCGGCCTTTTTCTCGCTCCGCAGTAAAATCAAGAAGCTACAATAGCGTAAAGTAGCTCGACACCCACTCAATGAATTCCAGATGCTCGCCGCCGAGAAACTGGGGCAACTCTAGTGAACTGTTTCAGACGATTTACACACGTCCCGTTGAAGTCCGGATCACAGTATCGTCTTTGACAGAAGTCTGGATCCGGGACGACTGCTGGAGCGGACTTTATCTTAACCATCTGTTTGTATCTGGCTTCAGACTAAAATGATCAAGATGATGTTTTGTTTGAGAAAACTTTTGAATCAAATGTGGTGATGCTGGTCAAAATGGCCTCTCATGTTGTAAAAATACAACCGACCTTTGTGTAAGTTAAAATAGTGTAGTATACATTGTATTTGTATGAGATGATAATAAATATTTAATGAAGTAGAAGTCACACATTGAATTAGTGCAGTGTCGAGTTGATAATCAAGTACTTGGTGTTCACAGCACATTTTGATGCATGGGATTCATTTAGAGAAAGGTTTCACGCAGCACGAGACAATTAGTTTTTAATTATACTTATACTTTACGACACGGCTCATAATGTTGGAGTGGAAACACAACAGTAATAAGTCTCGCTCTGCAGGATTTTACACTTCTCTTTTACCACAACGAATGCAAAAAAACTGCAGAAATGAGATCTTTTCCCACGTGCAGCTTTAGTATCGTTACATCCAGACAAACAGATCCTTTTGAGCGTGTTATTTTGGATGTTTTTATGTGTGTGCTCGGTGTGGGACTCACTCGAGGAAGCGGGTGATGTACTGGCGGCTGCAGAGCGACCATTTGGGCAGAGACGTGCCGTAGAGCAGCTGTGGAGACATGACGAAGGGCCGCTTCCCGACGGGTTCACAGTCGTTACCGTTGCCGTCGTGTTGAATCCCAAAACTGTGACAGAAAAGCAGAGTTAAGGTCTGACAACAGTAAAGAGCAGCCTTTAAGTTTCCTTTAAATATGTCTGTGTCTCCAGCTGCAGCACGACAGAATAAATCAGTATTAAAGACTAAATCAGGTCTAAACCGGGACTAAACAGATCTGAACCAGGACTAAACAGGTCTGAATCAGGACTAAACAGGTCTGAATCTGGACTAAACAGGTCTAAACTAGGACTAAACAGGTCTAACCAGGACTAAACAGGTCTAAACTAGGACTAAACAGGTCTAACCAGGACTAAACAGGTCTGAACCAGGACTAAACAGGTCTGAACTAGGACTAAACAGGTCTGAACTAGGACTAAACAGGTCTGAACTAGGACTAAACAGGTCTAAACCAGGACTAAACAGGTCTAAACAAGGACTAAACAGGTCTGAACCTGGACTAAACAGGTCTAAACTAGGACTAAACAGGTCTAACCAGGACTAAACAGGTCTGAACCAGGACTAAACAGGTCTGAACTAGGACTAAACAGGTCTGAACTAGGACTAAACAGGTCTGAACCTGGACTAAACAGGTCTGAACCAAGACTAAACAGGTCTGAATCAGGACTAAACAGGTCTGAATCAGGACTAAACAGGACTAAACCAGGACTAAACAGGTCTGAACCAGGACTAAACAGGTCTGAGCCAGGACTAAACAGGTCTGAGCCAGGACTAAACAGGTCTAAACCAGGACTAAACAGGTCTGAGCCAGGACTAAACAGGTCTGAGCCAGGACTAAACAGGTCTGAGCCAGGACTAAACAGGTCTGAGCCAGGACTAAACAGGTCTGAGCCAGGACTAAACAGGTCTGAACCAGGACTAAACAGGTCTGAGCCAGGACTAAACAGGTCTGAGCCAGGACTAAACAGGTCTGAGCCAGGACTAAACAGGTCTGAACTAGGACTAAACAGGTCTGAACCGGGACTAAACAGGTCTAAACAAAGACTAAACAGGTGTGAACCAGGACTAAACAGGTCTGAACCAGGACTAAACAGGTCTGAACTAGGACTAAACAGGTCTGAACCAGGACTAGGATTATGCAGATTATGGGGCAAATAATTCACACATCTGACAATAGCAACTCTCTACAACTCTTTTAATGCCCTGTTAATGTTTTGAAAGGTAAAAAGTAAATGTCTGTCACAGAGAAAACCATAACATTATCGTGATACAAGTTATTTTTTGCGATACGAATATTACAATAACGCGATATAACGATAAATATAACGATAAATGTGTGATATATTGTGCATAACAAAGAATGCACTCCTGTTTTTCTCAAATACCAAAAAACTGCAGACATTTTTAGCTGCGAAACTGATATTCTTACATTCTTACTCTTCTGTTTAAGGCAAAAACGTTAAGGCTAATCCATATTTAGAGGAAGAATAGTTTGTGTTTCTGCTCGTGCATCAACAAAACTTGAAAATGAATAAAGGAGACGAAGGAGGAGGCTTCTGTGAGTAGTTTAATAAATGTCACCTGCATATTCAGTTAATTAAACAAACTCACCAGACGATCTTTTTACGCGTCACATGGTTATTTTATCCAATCAGAGCGGGCCATGTTGTTTACATTAGTGATGGTAAAAGGGTCAAACCTAAACATAACTCAAAACTCACATCACTGTCACGCTTTTGGCTCGTTTACCACGGTCTGAGTGAAATCACATTGCCCTGAGCAGAAAAAGATGGATTATATAGAGTTTTATTTTCTGTCTGAGGCAATTTGTTTTTCGTGATGATGTTTTTTACGTTAATTTGAGGTTTTGATGGAGATCCAGTGGTGAAAATGTAATGAAAAACTGGAAAATACAAATTACTCTCCAGAGGAAAGGACGTCCTATTGCTCTAAACTCATCTCTCCTGTTTCCTTTCCTGTTTCCTTTCCTGTTTCCTTCTGTGTTTCTTCTATCGAGAGCAGAGTGAGAGGAATGATGATACAAATAAAAGAAATGAGAGTGTGGGCTTTTAGGAACACAACTAGTGATTATTCCAGTGATTATTATTCTGAATAGTCAACAATCGGACATCTTCTGCCTTTACAACAACACTAAAGCAGGGCGTCCAAACCTTTTGCAACGAGGGCCACTTTTACACGAGAGGAACATTTCCAAGAGCTGACAGTCTCTTGATTTTATTCTGATTCCAAAAATACAGGTTTTAGTTGGATTTGAACAGGGTTTAGTTGGATTTGAACAGGTTTTAGTTGGATTTGAGCAGGTTTTATTTGGATTTGAGCAGGTTTTAGTTGGATTTGAAAAGATTTTAGATGGATTTGAACAGGTTTTAGTTGGATTTGAAAAGATTTTAGATGGATTTGAAAAGATTTTAGATGGATTTTAACAGGTTTTAGCTGGATTTTAACCTGTTTCAGTTGGATTTGAGCCAGTTTTAGTTGGATTTGAAAATATTTTAGATGGATTTGAACAGGTTTTAGTTAGATTTTAACAGGTTTCAGTCAAATTTAAACAGGTTTTTGTTGGATTTGAAAAGATTTTAGAAGAATTTGAACAGGTTTTAGATGGATTTTAACCAGTTTCAGTTGGATTTGAGCAGGTCTTTGTTGGATTTGAACAGGTTTTTGTTGGATTTTAGAAGATTTTAGATGGATTTGATTTCAGATTTCAGTTACATTTTAACATGTTTCAGTCGATTTCGAGCAGGTTTTTGTTGAACTTGAAAAATTTTAGATGGTTTTAGATGGATTTGAACAGGTTTTAGATGGATTTGAACAGGTTTTAGATGGATTTGAACAGGTTTTAGTTGGATTTGAACAGGTTTTAGATGGATTTGAACAGGTTTTACTTGGATTTGAGCAGGTTTCAGTTGGAAGTGAAAAGATTTTAGATGGATTTGAGCAGGTTTTTGTTTGATTTGAACCTGTTTAAATAAATCTGCTGAAGTTGGGGCCATAAACTATTATTTTATCACTGAAGCTGAGGGCCACATACACTCTCACCTTGTGCCATGATTTGCCCCAGGGTTCTTTGGTCTGCCCTCCAGTCTCTACAGAAACAGAAACAGCTGAGTGGATCTTACTTGTGTCCCAGCTCGTGGGCCACGGTGAAGGCCACTGGGAGACCCGTGTCTTCGCTGATGCTGCAGCTTCGATGAGGCTGACACATCCCGGCCACATGGGACAGGCCCAGAGTCTCACACGGAGAGTTCACCGATGCACAAATGTCCTTTCTGTGAAACGAACAGAGACGCCACGTGAACAAGGTACAGTACGTCAGAAAGACAACCAGCTTTTATCCAAGGTTTCAGTTGGATTTGAACAGGTTTTAGATGGATTTGAACATGTTTTAGATGGATTTGAACAGGTTTTAGATGGATTTGAACATGTTTTAGTAGATTTGAACATGTTTTAGTAGATTTGAATAGGTTTTCATTGGTTTTGAGCAGTTTTTATTTGGATTTGAACAGGTTTTAGATGGATTTGAACAGGTTTTAGTAGATTTGAACATGTTTTAGTAGATTTGAATAGGTTTTCATTGGTTTTGAGCAGTTTTTATTTGGATTTGAACAGGTTTTAGATGGATTTGAACAGGTTTTAGATAGATTTGAACAGGTTTTAGATAGATTTGAACATGTTTTAGTAGATTTTAATAGGTTTTGGTTGGATTTGAGCGGGTTTCAATCGGATTTGAACAGGTTTTCTTGGTTTTGAGCAGTTTGTTGTTGGATTTGAACAGGTTTTAGTAGATTTGAACAGGTTTTAGTAGATTTGAACAGGTTTTAGATAGATTTGAACAGGTTTTAGTAGATTTGAACAGGTTTTAGATAGATTTGAACAGGTTTTAGTTGGATTTAAACAGAGTCTCACAGCTGACTGACGCTATAATATCAACAAAACTTTGCCGCTATAATGGAGTAATCAGGCTCTTGTGTATTTGTACTAAAATGAATCTTTTTACATGAATACAGTTGCGTGTTCAGACAGAGCTGCACTGAGCCTGCTGCACATTATTCTGTAAAGAAAATAAAAGTTATGGAAAAGGTTACAGAAAAACATGACTCGAGTAACAGAAGCTTTTGAGACAGAAATGGCCTTTACGGAGACAATAAAAAGTTGTCCCTGTGAACAAGTAAACAAAGTGATAAAAAGGAGAATGGAAAGAATGTGAAGGTGCAGGTCAGTTACACAAGCAACAATTACACAACTTTGAGTCAGAACGTAAGAAAAGCTTCTATATAATGTAATTTTTATTATTATTAGTTGATAAATGCCCACTTCTTCAGCATAACTTAGTTTTTCCAGACGTAGAAACTGTAAATAATTGAAATAACGGGACTAAATGGCTCCTTTCACTGGGTTCTATTGAGTTTTAAAAGTCTATTGTGTGTATTATATAAACTACAACACTTTACACGAGTCCCAGCCCCAGATACAACAGTGTTTGGCGTTTGTGGTGTAATTACCTGGTGAGCAGAACGGCCACATCGTGGTGCAGCGGGTGATCGTCTCCTTTCATGTTCAGGCCCTTCTGCCATTTACAGAAGCTGTTCAGGTTGTTGTCTGCGTGATGTGTAATCTTGAGGTCAGCCTGTCAGACAAACATTAAAGAGGACGGAGCGTGAATATCGGAGAAGATCGGCCACAGAATCGGACTCGGATGTGTCTGTACCTCGTCCTGTTCCAGTAAAATGAGACGGACAACCACAATGTTGATAGGGTTTCCGATACTAGCGTCACTGAAGAGGCCCGACACCTGAAAAACATGGAAAAATGGCTCCTAATTATCACATTTACAAGTACACTGACTATTATACACTACACAGACATTGTTTTTTTATTTTTGTGGACATAATGCCATCAGTTCTTCTATAAAAGTCTCCATCTTCAACCTCACATCCATCACATTATTGTTTGAATTTTAAAGAGCAAAATCAAACATATATAGTGTTTTTTATGCATGTGTTTAATCACCATCATCAACAGCATAATGTAATAGAAACAATCTGTGAAAAATATTAAACCTTAAGATGTCGTCTAGGCTTTATTATCAAGGATTTTAATAGAAAGAAGCTTTGTCCAATCACAGCTCGCTTCTGGAAAAAGGAGCGCTCCTATTGGTCGACACCACTTGTCAATAAGGAAGTAATGGATAAAAGTTTATATTCAGCACTCTCAGCTAAAAGTAAATAAAAAAGTAAATAATAAATAAATAAAAGAAAGCAGGAGAGATCCCCAACCAATAACATAATAATTTGGGCCATTTTAAATTTAATAAAGCCAATAATGTAATAAGTTATATTATTGGCCTAAGATTAAAAAAAAATCCTTTGAAAATGTAATAACCACAGCTGATTTTTTTTGTTTTTGTGCAATTTGCTCATGAAAAAAACAGACGTAATGGATAGTATAGTCGTCATATTTACTAAATGATGACGATTATCAGCTTGGCAAATAACGTAATAACACTTTAATGTAATAAGTGATTATGTTATTGTTGTTATTACATTTAAAATAGCCAAAATGATCAGATTAATGTTAGCTACAGTCCCTCGGCTGCTGTTGAGGGCGAGTGCAGCAAAAAGAATCAGGTAGTGCCACTTTAAGGTCTCTTAGGATTGTACGTGTCAAAAAGTAAACAACAAAATGCTAGATTCTTCTTTAATATTTGGGTAATTGCTGGAAATCTTGGTCGAATGTTCATATTTCAGACAATTACAGGCTTCGTTTGTTGGTGCTGTGATTGTTGCAGCTTGTATTGATTCACTTAAGAGTGTATTTACAGCCATTTAAGATCAATAATGTTTTTTTTAAGTGCTGTTGATTGCATATGTCCCTCTGATGCCGCATGCTGTTACATACATCCACATCCATTTACTCTTACTAATCATTTGTTTACACAGGAGGAAGTCCAGAGCTATTTTGGTGAAAGGGGCGTTATTTTGTCATCGTCGTTCTCAGTTGTTCTGCTCAGATTCGTTTCCCGAGGCTGTGTTGTGTATAAATCAAACCGCGGGGTGCCTCCAGTGGAAGACTCGCTCGTGATAAGACAATGGAGCAGATGTCAGATCGCCGTCGGGACTCGGGGAAGAGCACGTTTCCGCCGATGCCGTGCCAGATTGTTTTAGCGAAACGGTCCGGGTTCAAAGCCGGAGTGTGGAGAACTATGAGAGGATGTGGGAAATAATGGCTGCTTCCTCTGTCACTGAAGTCCTCTTCCTGATATTCTGTCCGAGCGACCCTTGAGCAGCCTCACACTGATGAGCTCATCAATAAAAACCTATGGAGTCCGTTTACTTGACCCTGAATTAAAGGTTGTAGTAAGACAGATGTGTTCACAAGCACGCATCTATTATTCACATTACTTTAAAAAAACGCAATTTAATTTGAATCTTAATGGAATAAACTGTCCAGTGTCCAGAGTGTGCAGCTGTGGTGGTCAGTTTTCACCGTAAAAAATAAATAAATAATTAAAATAGTACTAGAAACACAGCAGATGATTGTATTTATATTTAAATGTTATGCCTTATACAATATTTATTTTACTTTTATCTCATCTGCTGATTATAGTTTGACAGTATTTCCTAATCAAATAATTGAAGTCACTTGAAGCCACATCTGCTTTTCACGGAAAAAACAGAAATGAAATAAAGTATAAAGTTAATAATATAGAAAAGGCCTTCATTTTCTTAAATAAAAGTTGAATTCTTATCTTCTTCTTCTTGTTGTATTTAAAAATACTCAGAAACCCTCGGCATCAGTGTTTTATACAATATTTTATCTTTAATATTTAGTCTTGAAATGAAAAAAACTTTAAATCTTTTCTACCCAATTTTCTAAAGTGTGCAGCTGTGGTGGTCAGTTTTCACCGTAAAAAAATAATTATTGGGACATTTTAGTAAATAATACGCCTGGTTAATCTACTTCACAGTTTATTTCAGGGACAAATAGATGCAGATTAAACCAATTAAAGGAGTTAAAATCAGACAAAAGCAATGCAACAGTCTTTTTTATGAATAATTCCAAATAATTCATAATGATATGTGTTTGAAGCTCCTTGTCTGAGGCTAAATGTGTCGTTGGGTTCAGAATAATGAGGTTCACACTCACGATGTTCATGACGGCGAGGACGTAGCTCTCCACAGCTTTGCTCCCGTGATGCTCCACCATTTTGGCGTCGGCCACCACCAGAGTTTCCACCCACTTCTCTTTACTGACCGAGCGCTGACGGATGCGCCTCTTCTTCCTCTGCTGCTCCCAGAGTTCACGCTGCCGCTCGACGCTCACAAGTTTTTGCTGCGAATCTGAAGAAACATCGCAATTATCACTTTTCTTTGTGCCACTTTCTAAATGAGCATATGTAATGTTGACACTTTGACTTATAGAACGCAAAAAGAAGTTTAGGAAGGAAACACAAGACCCAAGAGAGATAATTATTTAAAAAGAAATACACAGTGTTGATTAGTTTGGTTTTGTTTATGTAGATACCGAGAAGAATGCATCAAAAATAAACATTTCAAAGTGTTGTAGATGATTGTTTTGATTTTAATTGTCCAAAAGCTACGTATTTAGTAAAGTACAAGAAGTTTTGATGGTTTCAGTTGTAATATATTTTGGATTTTAATGAGAACTCCTTGACAAAAAGGATAAATTAAAGGTTCTTCTAATAAAACAAATCCCATCGTGAGTGCTGCCTTAAACCTTTCACTGAAACGTGGTAAACAACAACATTCTGGACTCATCTGTGATTTTAAATGGATTTTAAAAAAGAATTGCCATTTGGTTGTATTTTTTTGACAGTTACAACATTATTTGGTTGGAAAATATAGGGCATTTTATGCATAAAACAAGAACTCCCTCTCTTCCTTGTATTGGTTTATGTTTATTTGTGATTTTAAACCAAGATCTGGACCAATTACTGCCTGGAGCATCATCAGAGGAGCTCTTTCCAAAGTTACAGACGCAACATCCTGATGCACTCTTCATTATTTACTTTGGAGACTGTGGTTGAAGCAGTGGAGCAACAGGATGAATGCTATTCTGAACAACATGGACCATTGCCTGCATTGGGCTTTTAACAACTGAGAGCAGCCAGTGGACGTCTGAGATCGTCTAAATCAAATAATTATCCTTGACTTTGATACTGTCATTAGATTACTTTGAAAAAATAATAAAAATAATCAAATAATTAAAAAAATAATAATAAAAATAATAAAAATAAAATTAATAATAATAATAATAATAATAATGATAATAATAATAATAATAATAATAATAATAATAATAATAATAAAATAAATAAAATAAAAAATAATGTTTACAGTATCTGTCCCTATTAAATAAACCATAAATAAATAATTGATTTTAAGGCCTAACCTAATGATTTTTCTCTTAGGGATTAATAAAGTTATTCACTATGATCAGATTAGTTTGTAATCATACTGGAGTGTCACAAATGCAAAGACTGAATGATAAATGTCAGGTCTTTTCTTGTGCTGTAGTATATTCACCTTTGACTGCACAGGTCCCGTTGTGGCTCCCTGAGCTGGACGTCCCTCTCGGAGCAGACGGAGGTTCTGCGTGGCGTTTGTAGACGGCGTGAGCTTGTGCCAAAGACTTCTCCTCGTCCGACTTCTCCAGAGGCTCGATAAAGAACTCTTCCTCAGATAATTTAAACATTCCTGTCTGGAGGAAAAGAACGAGGCCAAGAGTCATTTACCGACCTCAAATTTTTAAAAAAATATACAATTACACACCAGTTAAGTACTAGAAACACAGCAGATAATTGTATTCCTATTTAAATGTTATGCCTTATACATTATTTATTTTACTTTTATCTCATCTGCTGATTATAGTGTGACAGTGATTCCTAATCAAATAATTGAAGTCACTTGAAGCCACGGCTGCTTTTCACAGAAATAGAAATGAAATAAAGTATAAAGTTAATGATATAGAAAAGACCTTCACTTTCTTAAATAAAATTTGAATTCTTATCTTCTTCTTGTATTTAAAAATACTCAGAAACCCCTGGCATCAGTGTTTAATACAATATTTTATCTTTAATACACTTGAAATGAGAAAAATATAAATCTTTAGAGTCATTTTGATGATTCTCTGACAAAAAAAAGTAAGAATACTGCCTTTTTCTTTGACAACTTCACCCTATACTCCACTGTCAGAGTCCATCAGCAAAACCTATCTTAGATTTTAGATAAAAAAGATGTATATTGAGGCTTGGATCAGTATCGGATCACCTCTTCTCTCCAAGTTTGTCCCGCCATCACACATTTATAAACGCAGGAATATATCTGCAGCAGTGTATGTCCCAGGCGCTGACACTGTTGAAAAGCCCACACTTACATCATGCTTTCATTCACGTCTGCAGAGAGCGGAAACCATGTTATTAGCTCTGATAAAACCTATTCATTAATACGTTTTAGAGCGACACTACATGAAAGCACAGCGGCTCTTGTGACAGGAAACAACCGCACTTAACGGGCCTTGAATAGTCCTGGAAGTAGTTGTAATTACGTCTGACCTTTTCTGCATCTTACATACGTTTGTCTTTTATAAAAGCGTACATTCACGGACAGAACAAAGAGCTGCAGATTATGAAAGGCTGAGCTATAACCTACACTTAGACGTAGGATTACTTAGTGACAAAATGGTGGAGTGTAGTGGCACATACATAATGACTACCAGAATATTGAAAATCCAGTATTAATGAATAAGTATCATGTGACAAAATTAGAGTGGTGTTTTTCAGGTTAAATAATAAACATAATTCAAGTTTGTTTTTTACAAGTACTATATTACATTATAATGTATGTTTTGCTAATCCATCAAACATTGTGCAATATTATGGCAATTTTCTACCCATTTTAACAAAACGGTGCATTTTAATGGTTATATTGATTGATTTTTATTTATTTATTAATTTATTTACTTACTTATTTATGTACTTACTTGTTTATTTATTTATTCATTCATTCATTTACTTATTTATTTACTTATTTATTTACTTGTTTATTTATTTACTTATGTATTTTCTTATTTATTTAATTATTTATTCATTTATTTACTTATTTTTGTATTTACTCATTTATTTGTTTATTTATTTACTTACTTACTTATTTACGTATATCCTTACTTATTCATTTATTTATTTTCTACATCATCTATCTATAAAAATAAAGTCTTAAACTGTTTTTTTGTTTTTGTTGTTGTTTCAAGCATATACAGCTGTTAAAAATCCTACCCATGAGCCATTATTCCTGAGTAAACTATCACTATTGGAAAAAAAGGCCAAAAAAATCATCTCTAAATTTCAGTTTGCGTTGGCGAATTGCTCTTTTTAAAAACAATAACGGTATCTTCTTTTAACACAAATATAAAAACACAACCCAGACTCGACAGGACTGTAAAAAAGTTACAAAAAAATAACTTTTGCAACAATAGCCGCCATACTTTTGAGCACGCTTTAGCGCTCGCTGTGGGGTTTGATGATTTCTCGGTAAAAATCAAGAGTGCATGAAGGATTTCTATGCATTGGCGCTCGTTCGACGGTAATAATATGCGCCGAGTGATTCGAGCGGAGCCGGAAGTGAACTGTGTGCTTTGGGAATATCTATGCTTTGATTAGAACTGAACCGAGCTCGATGTGCACGTGCATCTCTGACGCTCGAATGTGGACGGAATACTGACACTGTCCTCGAACGAGACACAAGGGATTACTGCATTAAACATCGAAAAATGAAAACAACACGGTGTATGTGTCAGAGCCTGCTTTAAGTGAGGTAAGGACTTAGGTCACATGACGTTCCAGGAAGTTTAATAGCTGCAGATCAAGTGTATTTTCAGCTGAATATGTCTTTTAACAGAGAAACAGCTGAAAAAAGAAAAGCATCAACAGAGAAAAGGGAGGCAACGTAAAACACAGATAAATACTGTCAATTCAATCACGTAATGTTTAACGAGGAGGAGATAATTGTCGTCCTGACGCTGAAGTCACAGCTAAGCTAACGCTAAACTCTAAACTTCAGTTTGGTCAAATGGATTAGTATTTTGGAGGAAAAAATGCTCTGGTTTTATTTTTTTAATAAAAGAGAAACAGGAGAGGTCCCTAGGCTGATTTTGGAGGAGAGTGGAGTCTGAGACAGGGACAAGAAAGAAAATCAGGGAGTGGAGCTTTAATGTTGCATTGGAATAAGATAATTGCCATGTTTTTACAAGCTATTTTTGATAATGAAAGTTATGACTGTACCTGTAAGTTATATTTCATGTTTTTACAAGATTAGGATTGCAAAGCAGCATTTTTCCACAAGATACAGTTATCACAATACGACAAACTAACAACCAAAAACTGCACTTGAAAAACTAAAACAACGAGTGCCTAATGGACAGAAAAATAATCTGTGCATCATTGTGAGAGCCTTTAAGAACTCCAAACATCCGCTGATACATCTCTGAAGAGCCCAAACAGAGCCAACACACAATAACTTAGTTCAGAGGAATACTTTTATGGATATCAGTCTCACCAGAAAGAAAACAGAAGCAAAATAAATGTCAAAATTTTATTCACGTTTACAAATGTACCTATGGGAAATTAAAGGATACTTGATTTAAAATGCTTGCCTTGTGCATTTCATGAGGGAAATATAGGCTTTAAAGGTATTTTCTGGTGAAGGAGACACTTGTAGAAATTAGATTAAAACGATAACGAGCATTTCTGTGGATAAATAATGAGCATAATGATGTCTGGAGGATGAGGATGGGGCGTGTAAATGTAGGAACTCACGAGTCCATTGCAGGTGCTGATGGCGGCCCGTCCTTTAACAGCGGTATCTTCCCAGACCTCTCCCTGAAAGTGGCACTGGGCGGCCGCCGGGGGGTGTATCCTGGCCCCTCTCAGGCCACCGTACCTCGTCTCCGTCACGAAGCCCGGGGCCAGCAGGCGGGGGTTGAGGCTGAGGTTAAAGTGCAAGCTGTGGCCCGCGTGCCATAAACGGTAGAAGACTCTGTCCACGTCCACGAAGGCGTCCTCTGAGGCCTCCCGACGCTGCAGCCTCGGAGCGCGCTGGGACAGGAAGTGGGACAGGAAGTGACCTTTGGCATCCACTCTGCTGGGGTAAACCACTTCATACTCGGGGAAACCGTGGAGCAATGTTTCTGGTGGGAAGAGGAGATGGAAAGAAGATGGGTTATTAACTGTGCAGTGTGTGAAATGTTGTTAAACCAAATGCTAATCTATCACAGCAAAGGAACACTCTAAATACACAAATAGAGCACACATGTCAAACTCATGGCCCAGGGGCCAAATGCAGCCCTTTGCAATGTTTTATGTGGCCCTCCAATGCATTTAGTTGGTGATATTTTGGTTTCAACAGGTTTTAGAAGGATTTGAATCAGATTTATTTGATTTGTTCAGGAAATCTTCAGCCAGTTTTTCTACAAAGATATATAATCTGTTCAAATCCAATTAAAACCTGTTAAAATCCAATTAAAACCTGTTTAAATCCAACTAAAACCTGTTTAAATCCAACTAAAACCTGTTCAAATCCATTTAAAACATGTTCAAATCCATTTAAAACATGTTCAAATCCAACTAAAACCTGTTCAAATCCATCTAAAATCTGCTCAAATCCAATTAAAACCTGTTCAAATCCGATTAAAACCTTTCAAATCCATCTAAAACCTGTTCAAATCCAATTAAAACCTTTCAAATCCATCTAAAACATGTTCAAATCCAACTAAAACCTGTTCAAATCCATCTAAAATCTGCTCAAATCCAATTAAAACCTGTTCAAATCCATCTAAAACCTGTTCAAATCCAACTAAAACCTGTTCAAATCCATCTAAAATCTGCTCAAATCCAATTAAAACCTGTTCAAATCCATCTAAAACCTGTTCAAATCCAATTAAAACCTGTTCAAATCCGATTAAAACCTTTCAAATCCATCTAAAACCTGTTCAAATCCAACTAAAACCTGTTCAAATCCATCTAAAATCTGCTCAAATCCAATTAAAACCTGTTCAAATCCATCTAAAACCTGTTCAAATCCAACTAAAACCTGTTCAAATCCATCTAAAATCTGCTCAAATCCAATTAAAACCTGTTTAAATCCATCTAAAACCTGTTCAAACCCATCTGAAACTGGTTTAAGTCCAACTAAAACCTGTTCAACCCCATCTGAAACTGGTTTAAATCCAACTAAAACCTGTTCAAATCCAACTAAAACCTGTTCAAACCCAACCAAAACCTGTTCAAATCCATCTAAAACCTGTTTAAATCCAACTAAAACTTGTTCATATCCAATTAAAACCTGTTCAAACCCAATTAAAACCTGTTAAAATTCAACTAGAAACCTGTTAAAATCCTACTAAAACCAGTTTACCATAAAAGAAAGATTTTAATGTTAAATATAACTTTTGTAAAACTCAAATGAAGATATAACCAAAGATTCAAAATTTTATAAAAGCTGTCACCATCTTCGGCCCCTGAAAGGATTCTTATTAACGATCGTGGCCCCTCACCTCTTTTAGTTTGACACCACTGATATAGAGCCACATAGAACAATGGATGTATTATTAGATCTGGATCCACAGTCGAGGTTCAAGTTCAATCTGTTTTCATTCAGATTCGGGATTCAACTTTATTTATCTCCGGAGGCCAATTAAATTTGCAGACATCAGTTGCAGCAAGACGAGACAAACGCAGTCTTCATGAACAGTTATCAGCGTGTCAGAGCAGCTGGTCATGACATTAAGAGTAGACCAGCCCAAACTAGTCACCAATAAAGAACAGTTACAACAAGAAGCGCAACTGGAGTAAATAAGAAGAAAACACTGAACACCTTGATGAGACAAATAAGAGCAATTGTCAACTCCTGCTGCTGCTATCAGAAGATAATTATCACATCTGATTGTTTTTCTTCAAGGAGTCAGATGCATTCGGGAAAATTCATGATGCTGGTCGCCTTCTGAAAGCTCCTTAAAGAAACATTTCGTATTTTTTGCACATTTGTCACATTTCATTAAACAAATTTAAATATTAGACAAAGAAAACTCAAGTAAACACAAAGTTTTTAAGAGATTATTTTATTTATTAAGAGAAAAAAGCTATCCAAATCCACCTAGCCCTATGTGAAAAAGTAATTGCCCCCTAAACCAGTAGCAACAACTACAAAATTTATGTGACAAATGTACAAAAAAAATCAATTCATTCTTCCTAAAGTTCACTTCAGAGTTTTTTTTAAGACTAATTTTTCTTTTTTTAGTCCATCTGGTGGTGTGAGGTTAAAAATCTCATCAATGGTAATTAACAATACTGTCCAGAGACTTAGAGAAACTGAATCAACAACATTAACAGCTGTGAGAAAAGTCTTAATAAAGAAACTCAAACAACAAAACAACCCAAAATACGGTTTGTGATTAATGGCTTTGATTCAGTGCAATTTGTCAAAAATGAAACTGTGTCACTGCATTAGATTGAGATTATATTTGTCAAAATGCAATGAATATATTAAATAAAATAAATATAATGTTTCATATAGGGACAACCTTCCAGACCAATGACTTTCCGAGTAAAGTCAACTGGTTTTGTTGCATTATAATCACAAATAATAAGATATTCAAACACATAAATCAATTAAAAACCACTTCCACAATAACAACTCTAAGCTAATGTCTTTTTTATTTTATTTCATTTGAGTTGCATCATCAATTTCAGAAATATCTCTTGAATCTATCCAGCGTCTTTACATTGAACCATTAAAGGCATTTTCATACAGACGGTGTTTTGTGGCACCATTCACCAATGAACTGAACTCAAACAAAGGATTCACACAGGACAAGGTCTCTGCATGACTATTTGTGCAGGATTATCTGTTCAAATATTTCCAGAAATACGTCACTGACACTGGCTGCTGCCAAGATGAGCCACGAGAAGCGCCGAGTGAAGCACAGCAACACTCATCTCTATTAAGAATGAAGAAATGATGCACAACTCAGAAACACTCATAAATTATTTGATTCTGAAATGGCTCTGTCTTTCATTCTGACTCCAAAAAGTGTGCAAAATAACCAGAATAAATGCAAGAAAGAACGGATATCTTTGCAGCTACCATTAATAAAGTGGTATCTGAAGTTCATATTGCAATTCAACAATGCAGACTTAGACTAGTGAACAGCTATGGCAGCCCTGCAGGGACAAACCCAATTGATAATAGGTCTAATGGAACAAAATCAACTGAGTTCATCAATGCCCTAAAGCTTCAACAAGAACGTGAGCTCAAAAAGAAACACAAATGCGCTTCTCCTCCAGCAGTGCTCAGTTTTCTTTAGACCTTGCAACTCAAAAATTGTTCTGCACACGCTCAGACTTGTAGCACATGCACCGTGGATGTACTATAAGATCTGGATGAGGTAGCTCCCCGTTTCCTCCGCCGCCAATTCCACCAGTGGCCACTCGAGGTACTGCAGCCAAAGCCAACAAGGATCTTCCTCATCGACCGCAGAGAAAAAACACACTGAGAGGCCGACGATAACTTTCAGAAAGGCTCGATTTTGTAGTTTATTCTCCACTTTCACTTTCTATTTCTGGTCTGTCTACACTCTCAAATAAAGACTAAAAAACTCAATTAAATCGGCTTAAAAACAACTTTTATTATTTTAAAATGTCAGTCTGTCCTGCTTTAGAGCCATTGGTCAGAAAAGAGTAAAAAACAATTCATGAGAGCTGTATAAAATGGACATAAACACAGAAGCTTTAGGCACCAATGTCCATCTAAAAATCAACAGAATACTGGTCTATTAATCCATTAATCCAAGCACAACTAACTATTTTGATACGGCAGCTCCACAAAGACAAACATATTTGATATCGGCTTTATCTATTTTACAACATATACATATTTATGCAGCTCTTTTAGGGGATAACATGAAACTTTTAGGAGCTACAACATAAACAGGGTCATGTTAAACCATTTAGTTCAATTTCTCCAAGCCAAATCATAATACAAATCATTTTGACAGATGTGTTCCATTTGGTTTGTCTATTTACTACACTGCAACTTTATTGTGACACAAAAGCTTGAATCACTCATTTTGTCGGTTTCTGAGCGACACTGGTTTTAATTAAGTTCGTGTTGATAAAGGCCTGGTTTCCAGATGGAGATTAAAACGTCAAAAAAAATATTTACGGCGTTTTACTGAAGCACAAACTAAAGGAGCGGAGAGTTTCGGTCTCATGTGTGACTCATAATTCACGGAAAAGGGTTTCATCTTTTAATCTTCACCATCTGTAATAATAATTGTTTTTTAGGCTCTCAAAGAGAACACAAACATTTGATGGAGCGACAGGACTTTTATCTCATCGCTCGAGCTGTTCAGAGTATTATTATTATTAATACAAGACTAATCCTGTGCAAATTAACAAGTGTTTTTTCATGTTCTTCTAACCTTAAGATGCATTGATGTCGTGTTTTTACTGGACCAACCTCATTTGTTCGGAGACGATTACAGATTTAAAAAAATTAAAACCAGGCACGACGACTGATTTAATTTAATTTTTTTAGTTTTTGCAACCATCGTTATTGTGGTTGTATGAAAATGTGTATCACAGACCAGTAAAGGACTGATTCTGCAACTGCACTGAAGCCAATTACATGGGTCTGTTCTGTCTTATATTTATTAAAGGTTCAGCAACAGCGTAAACAGGATCCACCTAATTAACCAGCGAAGGAACATATTCTTTCTTTTTTGTTTTGTTTTGTGTTTTTCCCGTGTCTTATTTTTCTTGTGTATGTGAAAAAAATAAAAAAAAATGGTGGGAGACTTAAGAGAATGTAAATAAACAGTGAACTGCTAATAAAACATATAAATTAAAAAAGAAACCTCTAATGGGAGTAAGTGCAAGAAGATGAATGAATGAAAATATTCAGCTACATACATCATTGTGCATTCAAAAGCTATAAACTGAAAGGGGAACGGTTATGGATTATGAGTTACGCCATGGATTTAGTTTAGAATATAGAAATTAGGCTTAAAGCAATGTAAAGCTATGTAACTTTCAGGCAGTGTTTGCACAAAAAAATAAAAATAAAGGAGACAAATGCTGCAGCAAAACTCACAATGGACTGAACTTTTCATAAATAGTTTGTGTTGATATGATTCTTGACGTTCTATTTAAGGGTTGTGCAAAAAACAACAAAAAAATCCAATATTTAAGCAGGCAAGACTCAATTTTGACTGAAAAAGTGGGAGTCAGATGAATGTTCCCAGTTAGAACCACTGATAGAGGGGTCCTAAAGGTACATTAACATAACTGCAGACAGGCTCAGTTACCCCCAGCTCCGGGCTGTAGATCTGGACACTACTGACTTACTGCTGACACATACATTGTTGTGTTTGTCTGCAGCGTCTCTGAGGAGCCAAGAAGTTTATGTTTCAAACCACAGCCGCTGAAAGAAAGCTTTAATTCTCTCAAGTGAAGAAATCCAGCGACCCTGAGAAAGAAAGGCCGTCCTAAACATGCCCAGAGGTGCTTTGCGTTTGCTGGCCTTCACTGGAGCAGCAGAGGTCAGAGGTCAGCGTCAGTCTCAAAGCTGCAGCTCCTCTCTGCTCTGGGACAGTTTACTGAGGGGCTCATGAGCAGGAAGGATGCTGAAAGAAACGGGCCTAATTGCTGGTTTGAGGCTGTGTCTGTGTAAACACACGCCACAGCTGGTCCGCAGTGCTCTACTAACCTGAGTCATGTGGAGCTCCCAGCGCCGCGTCCAAAAGCACCGCGAGGAAGAAGTGAATGGAGAGTCTTTGTCCAGAAGCGTGGAGCCCGTGCTGCAAACGGGTCATTTTGTCAGGACGCCGCGGTGGAATTGTGAAACATTTAAAGTCTTTACACAAATCGTCGGTTGTCAGTGGACTCCATACAGACTGGAACTTTTCTCTTTGTTGCAGTCACAGAACAGAACCGCTCCTGCTTAGGCCCGAGCCGCGGGACGGTTCTGCTTCATTGCGCCTCGTCTGGACCTTCTTCCGGACCGCAGCCCCCTCTGTCCTCCATCAGCCTCCTCGCGACTCACAGTGACAGCTAAAAAAGTTTTCTCTGCGAACTGCGCGAGGCCACCCCCTCAGATGGGAGGACTCCAGACAATGGGCCATCTTCCAGTGGGCTGCACACTTAAAGGGGAACGCTGCCTCAAGACGCGGTCCGGAAAGGCCAGACCTGCTAGGCTCAGCTCCTCGGACCGGGGTCCTTCAGGTTCTCTGTGGGTCACACGAGGACCGGTTCTGGGGCTGCGGCGTTCAAAGGCAATCAGAGAAGAGAGATCTGCTCAGGGGGCGTCAACACACACTGGGACTAAACTTTATGACTGTATTAACTCTGAACTACAGTAATGTGCCGCGTGCTTCTGGGAATAATACTCATTCTGCACGAGACACTGGGGCCTGTCACGTGCCATCAATCAGGTTAATAACAGACGATGAATTAAAGATTGAGAAAGCTGCTGATTGGTGTCCGCGTGACAAGGTCTGGTGCGCCCTCTGGTGGTGGAGAAGAGGTACTGACCACAGGATTATTACAGAATCATGAGATTATTAAGAGCAAAGCTCTGAGGTCCACTTCTCCAGCAATTTAAACAGATCAGAGCTGAGACTGTCTGATGCTAAGGATTCCTTCAACATATCAGTTTAACACCTATGTTGGTGTCATCTGTTCTCTGTTTGTGCAGAAGCAGGTCAATAAAAGTCTGCAGAGCGGGACACAATTTTGTGACAGCAATAGTTACCAAATAAAAAATCTGATACGAAGCCTGATTTTAATCTAAAAAAAACCCAAAGAATCACTGATGCACTGACACGGTTCCTCAAAGCTGGAGTCATGTGTTAACCTCGGTTCGTGGAGCCACGTGAACATGAGCCCAGCAGCAGCTTGTATTTGTTTGTGGCGTCTCTGAGAATCCACGAAGTTTCAGTTTCAAACGGAATAAAGGCTGTTACCGAGAGGTGACACTCAGCTGTGAACACACTTTTCCTGATCACACTCTTATTTTGTTTTGGTCCAGATCCCTACGGATTCCACCTGGAGCACTTTTACGCACAGCGCGCGCGCTTTGCTCCACAGACCACCGGGCTGCAGGTGTGACAAGTGTGTGGGGGGTGGCACGCGCTGCCACATGCTCGTGCCATCTGTGCGTGTGTCACGTCGCGGACCAATCCTCGCGCAGCGCAGCGGTGACACACCTGTATAAAAGCACGCGCCAGTCAGCTGTCAGTCAGACGGACGAGCTGTAACTCTGGTCTGATGCTGAACCAGGACCGTGCGTTCTCAGGGCTCGCGTGCGTCCTGCTGTCTGCTGAGTGCGCGGACAGCAGCTCGTGGACATGGAGGACACGCTGAACCACAGCGGAGCTCTGCTCAGGAACAGCTCCGCGGAGGAGCGCTTCAGTTTTGAGGACATTGACGTGAGCGCGGACGGCAGCCCCATCCTCAGGATCCTCATCTCCGTGGTTTACAGCGTGGTGTGCGCCGTGGGTTTAGTGGGAAACCTGCTGGTCTTCTTCCTCATGAGACTGAGGCAGGGTCGGAAGAAGTCCAACATCAACACCTTCATCCTGAACCTGGCCGTGACGGACTTCCAGTTCGTGCTGACTCTGCCGTTTTGGGCCGTGGACACGGCTCTGGACTTCAGCTGGCCTTTTGGAGACGCCATGTGTAAGATCATCCTGTCCGTGACAGTCATGAACATGTACGCGAGCGTCTTCTTCCTCACGGCCATGAGCGTCACGCGCTACTTGTCTGTTTCGTCCGCGCTGAAGAAGAGGGCGTGCAGACGGTCGCGCTGCGTGCGCTGGGTGTGCGCGGTCCTGTGGGTGGCTGCCACCGCGGCCACGGCGCCCACCGCGGTCTTCTCCACAGTGACTGAGGTGGCGGGAGAGAAGCTGTGCCTGCTGCGCTTCCCGGAGGGCTACGATTGGCTCGCGCTCTACCACATCCAGAAGATCCTCGTGGCCTTCGTGGTGCCCATGCTCATCGTGTCCGCGAACTACGTGCTGCTGCTGCGCTTCGTGCGCCGCCGCAGCATGGACAGCACCAACCCGCGGCGCCGCTCCCGGGTCACGCGCTCCGTGGCCATCGTGGTGCTGTCCTTCTTCTGCTGCTGGATGCCCAACCACGCCATCACGCTGTGGGGCGTGCTGGTCAAGCTCAACGTGGTCCACTGGGACAAGTGGTACTACCTGGTGCACACCTACGTGTTCCCGGTCACCGTGTGCCTGGCGCACACCAACAGCTGCCTCAACCCGGTGCTCTACTGCCTCATGAGGCCCGAGATCCGCAAGATGCTCCACGGGGCGCTCTGGAGGGTCTCTACGCCCACGTCCAACAAGGGCTGCCCCACGCGCTCCTTTACGCAAGGGGACACGCACGGAGTGGTGCCGCTGCAGCTTTTGGACAACGCTGACTACACTCTGTCCATCATCGACCGCAAAGGACTGTCCAACTTCAAGAGCGCGCAGAACTCCCCCCTCCTCATTTCTGCGGGACACTGAGCTGGCACCGCTCTGTGCGCGCGCTGTCTCGTGCGTAACGGTGTCCCGCCAGAACAACCAGCTCCTCGGATTACATCTGAAAACCAGCCACACGCTCTAAGCGTTTCTGTTTGTGTTTGTTCATTTTATTACTTTTATTTAATTTTTTATATGAGTCCTGCGCAAAAGGAACTGTTCTTAAAGGATTCACAGAAACAGACTCTAGACTAGGAGACTAGGAGAGGAGACTAGGAGACTAGGAGAGGAGACTGAGGAGACACTAAGGAGACTAGGAGAGGAGACTCTGAGGAGACTAGGAGACTCTGAGGAGACTAGGAGACTAGGAGACTAGGAGAGGAGACTAGGAGAGGAGACTCTGAGGAGACTAGGAGACTAGGAGACTAGGAGAGGAGACTAGGAGAGGAGACTCTGAGGAGACTAGGAGACTAGGAGACTAGGAGAGGAGACTAGGAGAGGAGACTAGGAGAGGAGACTCTGAGGAGACTAGGAGACTAGGAGACTAGGAGAGGAGACTAGGAGAGGAGACTCTGAGGAGACTAGGAGACTAGGAGAGGAGACTAGGAGACTAGGAGAGGAGACTAGGAGACACTGTGAGGTGGAGTGGCTCTGATCCAGGATCAAATGTAATATAAATGTACAAAGGAGACAGACTGACACAATAAGGTGTGTTTATGTGACTCTGTGCAGCAAATAAACCTCTTTATTCTTCATCTGCTCTGACTCATTTCTGAACCTCTTCTTTGTTCCACTCAACAACAATCATGATAATCATAATAAATAAACGATCTATTTGTTGTATATATTTGTTGTATGTCGTAATTAAAATGTTACATTACATACAATTAAATGTTACTAGGGTTAACAAACACATAAAGAGCCTGTAGAAGTTAGTGCTGAGGGATAAAGGCACAGTCTGTTCCTGTTTGTGTTCAGTTCAAACAGAAGCTCGTTCACCTGAGAGTTTTCACGTTCACAAGCGTATCTCCTCTGCACCTCCTGCTGACACCATCGTGTGAAGGAGCCGGGGCTGATGGGAGTCTCAGGTGCACACATGTAATCACCTTTTCACACCAGACGAACAGAGGACCTGAGATCTCCAGAGGCTCTGAGTGTGAGCTTTTGAAACTTTCCAACTCCACTCTCTGGTCTTTGTTGATAAATCAGTGCAATTTATTCTTAAGCTTCACATTTTTTATTTAAATCCATTCACAATTTAATCTAAATAGTTGAAAATATATCCCCTGCTGCTTTAATGTAGTTCTCATTGTATTAATCATGATTCTGTTTGATGAAATCCCCGTCCTCTTCACTGATACGTTCTCACACAGCACACATTTATATTTATGGATTCTATAAAGTGAGACAGGGTTTAACTGTGGAGGCACTTCTTTGTTGAAAAACTGATGGCTCTGAAGCAGATTAAAGTAATTCATTCTAAAAACATACGAATGATCTTAATGTGGTTCAACTAAAGCTCCTTTTACAGAGACTCAACAGCACTCGAATCATCATTCAGAAGGACGAGGCTTTTCTGATCAATGAGAAGTTAAAATAAACTCTTATATCCATCCAACCAGGTTATTTCATTAAACCTATTCTTTACTAATAATAATCTATAACATCTATAATACTATCTGTATTTATGCTCTGAAAACTAAGTCACGTACTGCTGTGAACATCAGAACATCATGTCCCCGTCGTCTCTGGGACTCAGGTCTGTGATGGACTCCAGAGAAAACCTCGGTGTGAGTCTGGAGCATCTGCCGCTGCTCGCTGTGATTAATCTGATGGTAATTAAACTGAAGATAATGTTTATGAAGAAAAATAAATAAATATGGATCGGCTCAGTTTGACCTGAAAATATCAAATGGACAAATCAGAACGGTTAAGACGTTAAAGGCACGTCTCAAAGCTGCTGTATCGTATCTGTGTTTCCTACAAGGAGGACAGAGGGGACAGGAGAGAGGACAGAGGGGACAGGAGAGAGGACAGAGGGGACAGGAGAGAGGACAGAGGGGACAGGAGAGAGGAGAGGAGGGAGGACAGAGGAGAGAGGAGAGAGGAGAGGAGAAAGGTGAGAGGACAGAGGAGACAGGACAGAGGAGAGAGGACAGAGGAGACAGGACAGAGGAGAGGAGACAGGAGAGAGGGCAGAGGAGAGAGGAGAGAGGAGAGAGGAGAGAGGAGAGGAGAAAGGAGAGAGGACAGAGGAGGGAGGACAGAGGAGAGAGGAGAGAGGAGAGGAGAAAGGAGAGAGGACAGAGGAGACAGGACAGAGGAGAGAGGACAGAGGATACAGGAGAGAGGACAGAGGAGACAGGAGAGAGGAGAGAGGAGAGGAGAAAGGAGAGAGGACAGAGGGGACAGGAGAGAGGAGAGGAGGGACAGGAGAGAGGAGAGGAGGGACAGGACAGAGGAGAGGAGGGAGGACAGAGGAGAGGAGACAGGAGAGAGGAGACTAGAGAGGACAGAGGAGACAGGAGAGAGGACAGAGGAGACTAGAGAGAGGACAGAGGAGATGGGAGAGAGGAGAGAGGAGAGAGGAGAGAGGAGAGAGGAGAGAGGAGAGAGGAGAGGAGACAGGAGAGAGGACAGAGGAGTGGAGGGAGGACAGAGGAGAGAGGAGAGAGGAGAGAGGAGAGGAGAAAGGAGAGAGGGGACAGGAGAGAGGAGAGGAGGGACAGGACAGAGGAGAGGAGGGAGGACAGAGGAGAGGAGACAGGAGAGAGGAGAGAGGGGACAGGAGAGAGGAGAGGAGGGACAGGACAGAGGAGAGGAGGGAGGACAGAGGAGAGGAGACAGGAGAGAGGAGACTAGAGAGGACAGAGGAGAGAGGACAGAGGAGACAGGAGAGAAGAGAGAGGACAGAGGAGGCAGGAGAAAGAACAGAGGAGAGAGGACAGAGGAGATGGGAGAGAGGACAGAGGAGACAGGAGAGAGGACAGAGGAGACAGGAGAAAGAACAGAGGAGAGAGGACAGAGGAGACAGGAGAGAGGAGAGAGGACAGAGGAGATGGGAGAGAGGACAGAGGAGACAGGAGAGAGGAAAGAAGAGACAGGAGAAAGGACAGAGGAGATAGGACAGAGGAGAGAGGACAGAGGAGATGGAAGAGAGGACAGAGGAGATGGGAGAGAGGACAGAGGAGACAGGAGAGAGGAAAGAAGAAACAGGAGAAAGGACAGAGGAGACAGGAGAGAGGAGAGAGGACAGAGGACACAGGACAGAGGAGAGAGGACAGAGGAGACAGGAGAGAGGAGAGAGGACAGAGGACACAGGACAGAGGAGAGAGGACAGAGGAGATGGGAGAAAGGACACAGGACAGAAGTTGAGATCCCTCGAGGGGGAGGAGTCAGGGAGAAGGTGTGTGAGCAGCTGCTGGTGTCCAGAGAACAGTTGAAGAGAGGAGCTGGTGTCAGGAAGTGGAGCTGTTGGCAGTGGGACTGAGACCATACGTCAATAAATACTTTTCTTCTTTTGTCAAAACTGAAAACAAAAAGAGGCCAAACAAGAGCCATAAGAATCTCTATAGCAACAGGGCAGTTTTTAAGCCTGTCTTCATCAGTTCTGTTAAAGCCTCTTCAGATTAAAGAAAGCCTATTGGATAAGAGCATACGTCCATACCCTTACCAGACCAATGTCATTCTATAAATTTCCCAATCAGAGTCAATTATTTCAATCAGTTTAATCCACTCTTAGATTTACCTCGTCATAAGTGCTCATCAACATCCCGTTATAGACCTGCTGCATTTTGAATCCATTGGACTTTATGCTAAAAGGGCAACAACACAGTGACCATTGGTTATTAATTCTGTACTTGTTTCAGTGACTTTTAGCATGTAGCATTTAGCTTAAGTGGGGCTAATTGCTTCTATTTAAACAAACAGATCAATTTTGAGCTCTAACTCTTGTTTCCGTCTGTTTAAACTGTCAAATAAACCCATAAAAATCCCCACAAATACATTTTTTACACATATTAACAATAAACTTTAAGAGAAATTCTGTTTATTCTTTTTATTAAATAACATACGTGACATTTACAGACATACACAAGGTGAGGCGTGATACAGATTTTCACTCCTCGTCACAACAGGACATTCGTAATAACACCAGACGTGTTCTGATGAAAGTGCCATTCATTCACTGGATTCACCCAAACATCATTTAGTAAAGCATCTGTTGTTGCAAACGAGTGTCACGATGGCTTAACCTGACGCTGGTTCCATACTGAAACAATCTGACTAGAAAAGGGTATAAAAAGTTGTTGGATTATTTACAAAATTCAAGTTGATTGAATATAAAAGTGCATTAAATATTTAAACACCCCGTCTGATTAACAGGATGAAAGATTAGAGCTTCCTTCTCATTCTTCAGGACAAATAATAACAATGTATGCTCACAGGGTTCAACTTTAACTTAAAATACAATCTCGAATGTCCACAAGTGTGATTAAAAGCTAAAAGTATAGTTTATATACTCTGGAAAAGGTGTGTTTCAGCGAGTTGCTTTTATGACGCACAGTTCTAATCCTCTCCAAAGCAGTGCAAAGATCGACAATTTACAGCAAAGTCGGACAAATGCCAATCTCAAAAGAATACGGAGCAGCCAAAGTCATGATAAAAGCTTAAAATCTTGAGCAAATAAACTAGTTATGTAACGCAAACAAGTGAAGAGTGAACATGATGTTTATGATCTTAACAGTTCACCAATATATCAGGAATAGTTCACTAATATACACCGATCAGGAATAACATCAAGTTGATGGGTTAGAAACAAGAAAAATGTGCAGCAAAAGGAAGGAACAGACCAGCTTCTGTTGCTCAAATTACTGTAATTAAGTTAAGGCTGGTTCTGTTAGTGCAGCAGTTTGTTGTGTTTGGGGCTGAACTGGACCAGAGCAATGGAAGAAGGTGTCCTGGTCTGAGTTTGAGGTGTTGGAGAATCTGTGGGACGTGCTGGACCAATTTAAAGGATCTGCTGCTAACATCTTGGAGCCAAATACCACAGGGCACCTTCAAATCCATCTAAAACCTGTTAAAATCCATCTAAAATCTGCTCAAATCCATCTGAAAATTGTTAAAATCCATCTAAAACCTGTTAAAATTAATCTAAAACCTGTTAAAATCCATCTAAAACCTGTTCAAATCCATCTAAAACCTGTTCAAATCCATCTAAAACCTGTTCAAATCCATCTAAAACCAGTTATGCTGCTAACATCTTGTTAAAACCCCACAAACATCCATCTAAAGTCCTGTTCAAATCCTGTTTGGAGCAAAAGACCTGTTAATATTAGCAGGTGGTCGTAATGTTATGTCTGATCAGTGTATTTTTTAGTGTTTGTTCAGTTGCACTCAAGCTTCTGTCATTACTGATGAGGCCTTGATCAAATGAGATAATTAATGTGCTAATGCATTATGGTAAATGTTGTACTATACTGTATTGAACAAAATGGAAGACCAGTGAACAAAAATAACTCTTTGCATTTCTCTATGAAGGAAAAACAGACTTTTAAAGCACCATAAAACCCAGTGGGAGGAGCCATTACTTCTATTATTTCCTAATCAATATCAAACAATGGATCAACGTGAAGAGCATCTGACAAAAACAATCCAAAAAGACCTGAACAATAGGATGAGCACAGCATATTGTTATATTAAGCCTTGGAATGAGAAGGTGCTGGATATTAATAAGAAATAAAGAAAGTCTCTGCAGGTTAAATATCACAAATCCTCCTAGCGCTCTGGTGACTTCAGTTTTTTTCTTCATAAATTAATACGCATTGGATTTAATATACAGTCAAATAATTTTACACTTGGGTGGCCAGTCACCCGTGAGGTTTTCCACGTACTTCATGAGAATTTAATAAATATGCAAAGCTTAAGAGTAAAAAAAAAGAGAGATAAAGCTAGCCTCAGTGGAAAAATATTGGCAGGAACTCTTAAAAAATGAGTCAAAGTGTGTGTTTGTTGGACCAAAGGCAGAAAAGCCCAAGAGCCCAAAGTGTGAGGGCGATGTGGAGACGAATAAAGCCCTGATGTGCTAACAGTGAATAAATGTGACAGTGCTGCGTCTCGGGGGGTCAAAGGTCACGGCGCGGGGCACGTCCAGTGAACCGTCGCTCGTCCGTTGTGCCGTCGGCTCTGCTGCTGCGCCTCTGTGCCGTGTGGAGCGGAGAAGGGGAGGCGTGTCGGTCCCTGAGTGTGGGGTCCCCTGTGGAAAAAGCGCTCTGATGGGGGGCCCTCAGCCGCCGTTACCGCTCCTCGGACACTTTCCCGTTCGGACCGTGCTCGTCCTCCTCTCGCCTCTTCTGCCTCCGGAAAAAGCCCAGCTGCAAAAAAAAAAACAAATCACAGAAAGTTAAAGGTTTGAGAGTGAAATAAAAAGGAAATGTGTGGAGTTTGAGTCTGTCTAAACTGTTAAATAAAGGCATGAAAAGACCCAAACAGGAAAGTTTCCAATGTCCGATAGTGTCTTCTGAATATATTCTTATTATAAGAACAGATTTAGATGGATTTGAACAGGTTTTACTTAAATGTGAACAGGATTTAGATGGCATTTAACAGTTTTTTTTGTGGATTTGAACAGGTCTTCGATGGATTTGAACAGGTTTTAGTTGGATTTAAACATGTCTTAAATGGATCTGAACAGGTTTAGTTGGATTTGTACCTGTATATTTATGTTGTGTGACAAAGTAATTTCTTTAGACATATATTTACAATAATACTGTTTTTAGGCCATTAATACAAACGACTTCAAGAGAAAAAGCCAGTTTTTCTGTGAATCGTGTTCGGTTTCGGTCACTTCTCTTTTATTAAATAACATAAGCGATATTTACAGACAAACACAAGGTGATCAAAAGTGAATAAAAATGTAGAATGAAATATAGGGTGAAGTTTGAGAAAAATGTTATTGGCAAACATAAAAATAAACTGTGAATTCAAAGTCACTCACTCACTTTGTCACTTATTGTCTACTTCTGGTTAAAACAAACTGCACCAACATAAAAAAAAAGGCCTTCAAAAAAACTCTTTAACGTTTTATTTTGATATTTTTCTTTTTATTTTTTATGTGGCCCTTCAGTATATTTATCAGGTGATATTTCTAGCACCAGGTTTTAATTGGATTTGAAGTTTTAGATGGATTTGATTTGTGTTACAAAGACACGTAAAGGAAATTTGTTCCTGTTCTGTTTCTGAAATCCATCCAAAACCTGTGTAAATCCAATAAAACCTGTTGAAATCAGACTAAAACCTGTTCAAATCTGACTAAAACCTGTTCAAATCTGACTAAAACTTGTTCAAATCCAACTACAACCTGTTGAAATCCATCCAAAACCTGTTTAAATCCAACAATCTTTTTTCCCACCTTTTTGCCAAAAGAATCAAAAAGACATTGATTTAGCCCCCATTATGTCCAGGTCCAGCCATGTTTTTTATACTTTAATTCAGGTGCTTCCATCTAATTTAGCTCAAAAAGATCCCAATCGACACAATCAATCATCCAATTGACTGTGTTACCCACCAAAGCTGAAATCCACCTGCATTTGGCCTGTAATAATGTCAAGCTGACTGATAAATTAAACTATAAATGATAAATTCCCTGCTTTTAACAATCAACATTACATTCATTTTGATTAAAGGAAACAAACCCCTCTGTTTTAAAGACAAAATGCACAACTCAATCTCGTTTGGTAGAACTGGACATGCCTCATTTTTCCTTTAAGAAAACAGGCTTAAAGTGAGTTCTGTCGACTCTGAGTCTGAGTTCAGCTGAAGACAAAAAGCCTTTATTAATGGAGCCAAGAAAAGAAAACTCACCATGGCAACGGTTATCAAACAGAGGCCACTGGGTAAAGTCATGAAGATTTACTAACACCACAGAGACAGAGCTATTCCTGTTCCTTATTCAAAATGAAAATGAATGAAAGTGAAACAGTTACACACATTTACACAATATCATTTTGAAGTTGATGCAAAGTAAATGTCTGTCTTTTTATTTATTTATATTAATATATTTTGAGCTGTTTCTCTGTTAAAAGACATATTCAGCTGAAAATACACTTTATCTGCAGCTATTAAACTTCCTGGAACGTCATGTGACAAGTGTCGACCAATGGGAGCGCTCCTTTTTGGAGCATGTGATTGTCCAAGGTTTTCTGTTCCTGAATAGAGGTTCTAATCTATTACAATCCTTTAGAATAAACACTAGATGGATCATAAATACTGTTTTTTCGCAAATTATTGATTTTGGAATAAACTATTTGGGTTTAAACCATTTTTATCAACGAAAAGAAAAAAATATCAAGTACAGTGTGTTTACGGCAGCCCTATCATGTCAGGTATAGATGTTTTTCCTTTAGGGACTCGTTTATTTTTTACATAGCCCCAGAGTTACTGATACAAACTAAAGCAGAGAACATTCTGCTGCTTCGTATACATCATCCTTGTGCTTTAGGGATATTTCATCTCAGGAATGTTCTGAAACAAACTTTACATCTTAAGCTTGTGAAAGAAAGGTGATCTGAGAGAAGGAGTTGATGTGGATAAATCTCAGGAGAAAAGCAACCGCTCTTACTTCTTATCACCGACTTCTGTGAGGTTCAAAGCAGAAGGTGTTAAATGGAGCTCCATATACAGGTGTTATATAAGGCTTTTCTCTGTAACATGGCTCTGCAGCTGAAATGTACAGGCTTTACTTATTTCCCATAATCCTTAGAGTGTACCTGTCCACCCAATCTCAGAGAAAAAATCAGGTTACACTGAAGAGTTTAATGTAGTAAGCTATACATGTTAGAAATATTTATTCTGTGTGAAGAGAAATGATTGATTTGTTCATGTTTTTCTGTGATGGCTGAGATTAACTGAACTTCAGCTCTATCTCTATAGCACACATGTCAAACTCAAGGCCCAGGGGCCAAATGCAGCCCTTTGCGATGTTTTATGTGGCCCTTCAGTATATTTATCAGGTGATATTTCTAGCACCAGGTTTTAATTGGATTTGAAGTTTTAGATGGATTTGATTTTTGATACAAAGTTCTGTTCTGTTTCTGAAATTCATCCAAAACCTGTGTAAATCCAATAAAACCTGTTGAAATCAGACTACAACCTGTCCAAATCTGACTAAAACCTGTCCGAATCTGACTAAAATCCAACTACAACCTGTTGAAATCCATCCAAAACCTGTGTAAATCCAACAAAACCTGCTGAAATCCAACTAAAACCTGTTGAAATCCAACTAAAGCCTGTTGAAATCCAACTAAAACCTGTTAAAATCTGACTAAAACTTGTTCAAATCCAACTACAACCTGTTGAAATCCATCTAAAACTTGTTCAAATCTGATTAAAACTTGTTCAAATCCAACTAAAACCTGTTGAAATCCAACTAAAACCTGTTCAAATCTGACTAAAACTTGTTCAAATCCAACTACAACCTGTTGAAATCCATCTAAAACTTGTTCAAATCTGACTAAAACTTGTTCAAATCCAACTACAACCTGTTGAAATCCAAATGAAACCTGTTGAAATCCATCTAAAACCAGTTCAAATCCATTTAAAACCTGTTCCGATCCAACTTAAACCTGTTTCCATAAAGAAAATGAATGTTGAAGATAACTTGTTTGACTCAAATGAAGATCTCATTCTCAAAACTTTATAAAATCTTCCAAATGTCTCCATCTTCGGCCCCTGAAAGGATTCTTAAGAACTATTGCGGCCCCTCACCTCTTTGAGTTTGATACCACTGCTCTAGACTCAATAGATGGAAAAACCTTTGAATGTGCCTACCATAATAAAGCAGATGACACTCAAATGTACTCATCACTCAGCATTTTATCACCTTAAAAATATTGCCAAAGACTTTAACGGCCTGCTTAAGACAGCTGCAGGATATAGGCCTAAATAATGAAGGGTAGAAGGTTTTTTTTTACCCTAAAAAGTTTCAGACTCACCTTCCAAAGAGCGAGAATGAGCAGGGCTAACAATAAGAGCCCTCCCAGCGTACTGCCAACAATAATCCAGGTAGGGATCCGGTAATCTCCCTCTTTCCTGATCTCCAGAATGATCTGTGGGACCAAACAAGATGATTTCATTTGAATTAATAGTTTTAACACATTCATTTCACATTCAACATACATTTTCATTTTGCAGCTAAATTGAAAATGTGTCTGGTTAAATAATACGGCACAATTATCAATATGCACCTTATAAATATCAGAAGTAAGAAAATTTGTGACTGACTTTCACAGTAAAATCATTAAAGTGATGATGATCTTTAACATTTGTTGCACCGTTTGAGCCTCAGCAGCAAAAAGCTTTATTCAAAACCTTTCAAAACCTTTCAAATTTGTAGATTTTTTAATCACTTCTGACACTTCTGAGTGAATACATTTTGCAGAAAACATCACAAAATTTATCTTGGACGTTTGTGTTTGTGAACTTGGTGTTTCATATGTGGCTTTTTATTGTTGTTTTTTCACCTGAATGTGATTTTTGTGATCATTAAAACATAATTTGTGACTCCAACAATGAAAAAAATCTTTACACCGTGATGAAACAGCTTTATGTTTTACTGGCTCTGACAAACAACTAGCTTTTGAGACTAAATGAATGTTTAGGGAGAAAAACTACCCTTTGTGAACCCAATGAAGAGTTTTGATGAACCACTGAACCATTGTGACAAACGCATTTAAAAAAAAATAAAAAATGAGCCAAAGACATTGAAAAAAATGCTTAGAATGAGAAAAAAGAAACCTACAACTTACAAATACAAGAGTTGTTTTTCTGTAACTCATGCTTCCAATTTAAACATTCTAGTCCAGTGATTCTTAAACTTCACTCACCAAGTACCATCTCATAATTTATTTGTTTCATATACAGGAATGATTATGGACAGGTCTAAAGTGAGTTGAGTTCAGTTTAAAAACAGTTTAACTACTTCTTTTGGATTTGGTTTTAGTTTGATTTCAACAAGCTTTATGGTGTTTAAGTTGGTCTTTGAAAGGTTTTCATTGATTTTATTTGGACTTTAACAGGTTGTAAATGGTTTTACTTTGACATTAATAGATTTTAATTGATTTTAGCTGGATTTTAATTGCCTCGAGTCGTTGTAGTTGGTTTTATTTGGACAAATAATGAAGTTGCATTAAAAAAAGCGCAGCTCTGGTTATCATTTTTAATTTCATAAATCTTCTGTAAGAACTAATCTAGTCTACACTCTTTTACTGAGTTTATTCAGAGCTTCACTAGTGCAGACAGAACAGAAACAAATATGACACTGCACATACAGACCAATAGATGGCAGCAGAGAGTGTTCTGTTAAAGCAGACACTGACATGTGCTGCCACTGGTCCTTTCGGTCCCTGAGCACCACTCTGTACGTTCAGTCCAAGACCCTTTCAGCCTCACTTCACACTCTCACAAACACACACTCTTTTTCAAGCCTTGTACAAAGTGTAAGTATATTTTACTGAAAAATCCAGTAAGCCCATTCAGAACAGCCTTTGAAACCCGAGCTCCTGGAGAAACCAAAGTGGCTATTCAGTCATGGATAAAGTCTATATGATCAGAGAGATGCTAAGTCTGATCAAATTCAGCTGCTTTTCTGAAGTGGGAGCCAGCGGAGGCTAAGCCCGGGTCAGAGGCAGTTTGCAGCATTAGTGGCTGTTGACTCACATGTCTGACAGGCCTCTCTTCGTGTAGGAACATGGGGCTGGAAGAGGGGAGCTCCACCGACGCGCTGGTCACCACTTCCAGGATTTTAAACTTCAGCTGTAGAGGAAACAAAAACATGACGCTATCCTTCACAAACACGTCGCAGTTTAAAGACCACAAATCTGTCAGCGCTGAGTCGAAGGAAAATAAGAGACAAAGAGAGTTGGAGCATGTGAGCGCTGTTATTGTGTTGTATAAGGAGCTCTGAAGTTTACACTCACTGCATGAAGGGTGTCTATTCGCAGAGCTCCTGTGATTCGAGCTGCTATGTCTCTGTAGGAGGCCACATTGATGGTGCACTGCATCGGCAGAGTTAATGTGTTGGATCGGTTCTGAAACAACACACAAAAGAAGGTTACTTCGAGAAAATTAGTTAGAGAAATGAGCTGAAGGAAGGAGCGGAGTTGTACTTTACCAAACGGGAGTAACGGGACACGTCTTCGGGGGACGCCCTGCTCTGGGCCACATGCTGAGGGGGCAAACAGAACGTGCCGTCTCTCTGTGGAGGGAGCAGCAGCTGTTACAGAGAGATCTATCTGGCTCTTAAAGGCTGTAGTGTCACAAGTGTCCAGAAAGCAAACTGTTCAGCCATCAGCACTTGATTATTGATTAGGTGGACTCATCTATGACAGTGTCGATGTATGGAGTAAAGCTCAGGGAGAAGTTGATTGCAGGATATTTGATTTGAACCTTTAGGACCTTTTAGTCAAGAGTATGTTGATATGGTTTTGTTTTGTGTGTTTGTTCGACTGATTTCTTATTTTTTGTTTGGGAGTGTGTTTTTTTTTTTAATATATAAGCCTATATAGCAGAGGTGTCAAACTGAAAGAGGTGAGGGGCCACAATAGTTAATAAGAATCATTTCAGGGGCCAAAGATGGTGAACTTTATAAGCTTTTATTAATTTTTGAATGTGAGATTTCATCTTCATTTGAGTCTTACATAAGTTATCTTTTAACATTAATTTGCTCCTTTTATAGAAACTGTTTGTAGTTGGATTTGAACAGGTTTTAATTGGATTTGAACATGTTTAAGTTAGATTTGAACAGGTTTAAGTTACATTTGAACAGGTTTTAGTTAAATTTGAACAGGTTTTAATTGGATTTGAACAGGTTTTAGTTGAATTTGAAAAGGTTTTAGTTGAATTTGAACAGGTTTTAGTTGAATTTGAACAGGTTATAATTGGATTTGAACAGGTTTTAACTGTATTAGAACAGGTTTTAGTTGAATTTGAACAGGTTTTGGATGGTTTTAACAGGTTTTATTTATCTTTGTAGCAAAAATCAAATCCATTAAAACCTTGGGCCAAAAATATCACTGTCCAAATTTGTTGAAGGGCCACATAAAACTTTATAAAGGGCCGCATTTGGCCCCCGGGCCTTGAGTTTGACACGTGTTCTATATAGGTTTCTCTTCACTCCATACACATTCTTTGTTTAGTGTTTTGTATTGTATATAAATATGTGTGTGTATTGTGACACTGTTTATATGCATTTATACTTGTCCATATTAAAGCATCAGCTGCAGTTATAAGTTCCTTGGTTTATGAATGAATTAATGATTTTATTTAAACAGGGCACAATTAAACATCATCAACATTAAACAAAGGAAATATGTTTGTAAAAATAAGAAGTTTTTTTATTTTTTTTATTTGTTATTTGGTTTTGGTTTTGTTTATTTTAGTATAGTTCATTTGAGTTATTATTTTTTATATATACTTTTATTTTATTTTGTGTTGTTTTGTTTATTTTAATGTACAGTGGTCCCTCGATATAACGCGGTTCACCTTTCGCGGCCTTGCTGTTTCGCGGATTTTTTAGTGCAATTTTGCATGCTTTTTTTTTTTTTTTTACAGCGTATGAATGCGCATTGTGTTCTGCGTCCTGATTGGCTAAGGGACTGTAGACCATTGTCAATCAATCTCCTCCGTGCCGTGTCTCCTGTACAGTACAGAATGCTCGCCAAATTTACATAAATGCTCGATGCTAGCAGTGTGACTCTGAAGTGCTGTATGTTTGCTATTTTTCTCCCCGACAAAACCCACAATGTCGACGAAACGTTCTGCACCGACAAAGGCAAAGGACGATACTCTGATATTGTAGCTTATGTTCTTTTTGTGTTTATGTACATCAGATAACGGATCAGCGATTATAAATAAAATATTTGTAAAAATAAAATGTGAGGGAGTAGAAACATATCCAAAGACAGGCTCGTCATTTAAATCCTGTCCTCACCTGATCTCCCCCAGATCACATGACCTTTTAGTGCTCAAAGAGTTTAAAGTAAAACTTCTCAGTTCTTATAACTCGTAAAAGAAAGTTTGTTGCTGTTGAAGGCTCTTGTAGCTGATTAAGAACACAGAAAAAAAAAAAAAAACACTGATTACCGTGATTATTCATTTGTGCAGCACTTTGAAAAGTCTTTGTAAAGTGTACTTTACAAATAACAGTTGATTGGACTGATTTGTGAAATGGAATAAAAAATCAAACAGAAGGAAACTGAGTGAATTGAATAATTGTCGCCAATTTTCAAACAACAACTAAAACTGGCAGCTCTTCCAACACTTTTTGCAATTTTGACATTTCAAACAGTGATTTTAGCTGTGGGTGTCTTATCTCATAATTACAGCCGGAAAATAACTAACTATCCACTGGAATAAATACAACATCATGAATAATCTAAAATTACAATAAAAAACATGTAATTTATGCAGAGCTCAGAGGCTGCACACTCACCTGATCGATGTAGAAATCTGAGATCTGCAGGAGCTGGTTGCCGTTTTTAGTCATTTCCGGGATCTCAATGTAAAGCTGCAGATCCTTCACTGGGAAGTAGCCAAGGTTTTGGATCTGAAGCAAAGCCAGGACAACATGTAAAGTAACGTAACGTTTGGGTTTTTGTGTGAACGCTCAGAACAGTCATAAGTCGGCTCTGACCTGGAAAGTAAAGTTGAAGTGAGGACCGATGACCCCAGGCTCCTCCAGCGACAGCTCCGACTTGATCTCATACCGAGTCGGGTTGGAATTCCTGCCGATGACGGGAGTGAAAATGAAACTAATGTACGTCTTTATTTTCTGGTGAGATCTAGTCCAACCTCACCTGGTGAAGAGCAGGTCTGCTTCATACTGCAACGAGTAGTAGATGTCATTGAAATTATCGGCGATGCCCACCTCCTCGCCGTCACTGTCAACGAGAGATAAAAGTTACACATCTCTAGAGCTCCACTCGATGATTACAGTTTGAATCAGCTCTTAATCAAACCTGCTGGCCTCCAGAATGATCCGGAGGTGGTCGAGGATCACAGAGCGGCTGAACTCAAACTCCAAACGAAAATGCACCTAAGAGAAATAGAAAATAAAAACCTAATAAATGACTGTCTCGCAGAGAATTAATATCACGTATAAAGGAAGCAAATTACAGTGTTTTGGGACACCCTTAAAATTTTATACAATCTCAAATATCATCATGAAATATTGTGGAAAAATCTTTTTGGGTTTTAAAAGGTGTGGCTGCATTAGACACAAACCAATACATGTTTTTTGTTTGTTTGTTTATTGTTTACAAGAAAAAACAACAAAATTAAATTCTTGACAGTTTTAAGATGTCAGTTCTCAATATTGTCGGCACCAAAGACAACAAATAACAGTGAATGTGTTTCAAAACTGAACAAAAAATAAACTAAAAAAAATTGGAGACCTAAGAGTGATTCTTAATGCAATATTTGACAAATGCATGAGGTGTCCGAAAACTTTTTTCCACCACTGTATGTGAAAAAATACTCAACACAGTGACATTTTAATAATCCTCTTCCTCAGAGACCCAATAATGGGATTGTGGGATACTTAACCCTTTAAGCTTATATCCTATAATTATTAGATATTATTGAATGATATTAAACTGTAACACACAGGCTTCATCACATGTTTGGTACAGGCCTATATTTTTTGTCTGATAATGTGAATCAGCAGATGACATCAGTGGCCTGGATTCCACCAGGTCATGTTCTAAAATATGCTTAGTGAAGGTGTTCCCTGCTGGCCAGCCAGACAGAGCAGTCAGAAAGTAAACTGTCCTTGACGAGCAAAGCAACCGCTCTACAGCAAGAACAGGCTTTTTCAACCTATTCAACAATGGCCCCTTAGACCTGCTCAGGTGTTTTGGCTGTGACAGGAAGGCTCGCAAACAACTTTGTAGTTGAATCACTAGACACCGAAAGACATTCCCCTTCTCCTTGGAAGAGATATTCTCCGTGGTCACAAGGTCCGAGAGCAGCATAACGGACTCAACGATGTGCCTTATGCTCAACGTCTTGACCTTGGATGGGTCATTGTAGGGGAGGTTTGTCTCAAAAGAAAAGACAAGCCGACTCGCATCAATGTTTACAGAACAAACACCTTACAAAGTGGATGAGCTACTCTCTTTAGTCCATGTGAGAACAGCATACAAGTTAATAGAGAGGCATACAAGTTAAAGAGGGGCTTGGCAGTCCAGTCCTACAAACTAACCTTCAAGTCACTGCCCGAGCAGTTGGCAGCCACCGTGCGGCGCCCAGAGGAGCAGTTAGTTAGTCTTGCTCAAGGGCACCCAGCTGCGGTTATGTGGTGGAATGAGAATGCTTTAACCCCTCCACTAACAACTGGGAATGGAACCCGTGACCTTTGAGCCAGAGAACAGATGTTTTATTGCTTTTCAGTTTGTAAGAAGCTTTTTTGTACCCAATTTAATGAGGAAAATCTCCGTGAAGTGAAAGTGACTGAAAACTAAATTTGTTTTCTGGTCCTCCTTCTTCTGAATAAACAGTTGTATGGGGCCTGCACACGTCTTTATCATTTACAATGCATTTAAAATGTGCAATTTGTTTATTTGAGGTATGTTATTTACTTTACTTTTTTTAGTATCTCTTATTAGATTAATCGCTAGAATACTCGATTACTAAAATAATCGATAGCTGCAGCCCTATAAGAAACAGTGTGACTTTTTGAAGTTTTTTTGGTATGAAGGTAATGACCCACAGAAGCACAGAGTTGAAGATGACAGTGTACGTAATTGGCAACAGTAATCATCAAGGCAGTAAAGCAAGAGATTCTCAAAAGAGCTCCAGTGTCTCTCAAAAGTAGGTCAACCACCAAAACAAAGTCCTCTCCGGAAGTTGACTCCATTTCTAGATAAGGACTGACTATTAAGAGAAGGAGGATGCACATCCTCAGCTGAAATGTGTTTTGAGGAAAAGAACCCTTTGATCATTCCTAAGACTCATGTTGCTACGTTATTAGTCAGGCATTATCACGAACAAGTTGCACAGGACAGGGACAGTGACCCCATTTCTCTGAAGGAGCTGTTAGATCAGCTGGACTATGGCTGATTGGAGGAAAAAAGACTTCATCTTCGTCTCCAGAGTTATACTTAATCTGTAGGAAGTTAAGAAGGAAACAAGAAGTACAGCAGTTTTACAGTGAGACAGTCTGATGTTTGTGAGAGTCTGAAACTGATCTATGGACCATAAAAAAGGACCGAAAATTTGTGGAGCTGAATGGTTAGTTACATTAGTTGATATTTACTTTATTTCTTTATGTCAATAGGAGTCAATTAGCGACATAACAACGCTAATAAAATCTCACTGAAGTGAAATAAAACTGAACTGTGTAGTTTATTGGAAAAATGTTTTCAAATAAAACATTTTCGATGAACACAGCAAATGGAGACTCGTATTTAAAGTGAAAATTCTCCGATTTAAGCCTTACTTCCTTTTCCTTTTCTACCGCCTTTGTTTTCAAAACACTTGCGGTGCATTGTGGGTTTGGAACCAAAAGAAACACACCTTCGGCTAGTTTCCTCCAGAGGACGTTGAATTCACGCTAATTGTCTTCCACAGACCAAACGGAAACACATGCCTGTAAGTTTGTGATCATGTTATGATGTTTTATGTCCTGTTTTGAGAGCTAAGTGGATTATTTTGTAGTAAACGACCGCGACGCTAGTTAGCGTTAGCCCGTCTATGGGATTTTCCATTGTGAGTTAGCATGAAGCTAGCGCTATATTTTTGTGTTCAATGTAATGGTATTTCTACAGTGAAAAATGCATATTGGTGTTAGGATATGCTACTGTTAGTCATATAGAATGTGACTTTACACGTGTTGAAGTTATAATGTAGGCTTCATTTGTTTTATGCATTTTGGCTGCTTTACAGTTTTACAAAACATATGAGTCAATTGGAACAATAAACGAGACCAGTCCACAAACAATGACTGTGTCCGAATCAACGCACTTTATAGTCATTACTCCATTTTGTAGTTGTGTCCGAATGTCTAGTGACTGAAATGTAGTGCACTCAAAGTTTCCCATAATGCATCGGTAAAAGAAGTGAGCAGTGATGGTCACTAGAGTTGAAATAGACCATAATACTTTGCAAATTATAGTCGGAGAGTGACATGTTTCACTATAAACAACAAGTTTGAAAGAAACAAGTTAAAGACACACGTTTTACACGTTGTGGAAACGTATTTAGTTATAAATTGTGATTAATAAACCGTTAAGGTGTAAAATCACTAACGTTAGCTGAACCTGAGCTCATACAGACGCAGATATAAGAGCTTCCTCTGAGACAGAAAAGAGTTGCAACAATCCAGTCCGTTTTAGTCATTAATAAGACGATGCTTGTTGAATAAAACACGTAGGCGTGTTACTATTAATATTTATATCACTAAATTCCTGCCAGAGGGTATTACAAAAGTCCATTATCAGCGGAGTTTAGCCAACTTTTTTTAACGTGTGCCAAAGTCACGTGACTTCCGGCGGCAGAAAAAAACGTGTAGTGTCCGAAACCGTTCTCAAATTGAGTGCACTACGTAGTTCCCCATATAGTGCAGCACTATATAGTGACTGAGGGGTTAGGGACTAGCTGTTAGCTATCTGCCAACCTTTACTGGCTCGTTTAGGGAGGGCAGACTCATTGTTAGTCAGAAGTGTAATACACATTGCGAAAAAGGTTAAAGCCATTAATGATCTGAACTGATGTTGTTTCTGAAAGTCACATATTTTCACTGTTTTTTTTTCTTCACAGACAAAGCATGTCCTGCAGGGGTCTACATATTGTCCACTAGGTGTCGCTATAAATCCCACGTTGGAACACACCACAACATTACATACAGAGTGTATTCTGATTTAAATTGACTATTGTCTTCTCTGAGACGGTTTAATTACTTAAAGAAAATCCTTCTAATCCAGTTTGAAGATTTACCAATGGAGGTCAAACCACAGGACACAGACACTTCATCTGCTCAGGTAAACTCACCTGTTTTAAAGTCAACATGTGTTGGACTGGGCTTGGTCTAAGCTGAGGTAAACTGAACTGTTCAAACCTATTCAAATCCACCTTAAACTTTATCAGATTCATCTAAAACCTGTACAATTCCTTCTAAAACCTGTTCAAATTCTTCTAAAACCTTTTACAATGAAACTAAACCCTGTTTATATGAATATTAAACCTGGTCAAATCCATTTAAAACTTGGTCAAATCCATGTTAGACCTGTTCAAACTGATTGTTCAAGTCCTACTTAAACCTGTTCAAATCCATCTAAAACCTGTTCAAATCTGACTTAAACTATTTCAGATCCAAGTTAGTTTTGGTGTGAACAGGCCGGTTTGTATTAAAGCACAGAGCATGTTTGTTGTGAAAGGTTACTAGATATGACGTGGTTGGAGATTAATGTGGGACATCAGACAAATTCTTCTGACTGAGCTTCCTCATCTTTGACCATGTGACCCTGTGTGACCTACGCCACAGATTTAAACCCACATTATTATTATTTATACAATATTTACCGGTCAGTGAAACTGTCAGTATGACGAGGCGAAATATTGAAATACAGCAAATAGTTACTTTGTGTTTTATTTAAAGGTTGTCGGCGGTCTTCACACTGAGGAGAATTTCACACTGAAGAAAAATCCATATTGTTGTGACCAGTGTGACAAGTGCTTTAGATACAGTTCAGGCTTAAAGAAACACCAGCAGACTCACACTGGAGAAAGGCCATATCGTTGTGACCAGTGTGACAAGTGCTTTATATACAGTTATCTCTTAAGGATTCACCAGCGGACTCACACTGGAGAAAAGCCATATTGTTGTTTTCAGTGTGGACACAGCTTTAGCCGGTCTTCACATTTAAGAACTCACATGTGGACTCACACTGGAGAAAAGCCATATTGTTGTTTTCAGTGTGGACACAGCTTTAGCCAGTCTTCACATTTAAGAACTCACATGCGGATTCACACTGGAGAAAGGCCATATCGTTGTGACCAGTGTGACAAGTGCTTTAGTGACACTACATCCTTAAAGACACACCGGCGGACTCACACTGGAGAAAAGCCATATTTTTGTGACCAGTGTGACAAGTGCTTTATCAACAGTTCAACCTTAAAGAAACACCAGCGGACTCACACTGGAGAAAAGCCATATTGTTGTGACCAGTGTGACAAGTGCTTTAGCGGCAGTACAGCCTTAAAGACACACCGGCGCACTCACACTGGAGAAAAGCCATATTTTTGTGACCAGTGTGACAAGTGCTTTAGCGGCAGTACAGCCTTAAAGACACACCGGCGCACTCACACTGGAGAAAAGCCATATTTTTGTGACCAGTGTGACAAGTGCTTTAGCAACAGTTCAACCTTAAAGAAACACCAGCGGACTCACACGGGAGAAAAGCCATATCGTTGTGTCCAGTGTGACAAGTGCTTTAGTGACACTACATCCTTAAAGACACACCAGCGGACTCACACTGGAGAAAAGCCATATCGTTGTGACCAGTGTGACAAGTGCTTTAGCGGCAGTACAGCCTTAAAGACACACCGGCGCACTCACACTGGAGAAAAGCCATATCGTTGTGACCAGTGTGACAAGTGCTTTAGAGACAGTTCAACCTTAAAGAGACACCAGAGGACTCACACTAGGAAAAGGCCACACCAGGACACAGTCTCGCTCAGACCTGACGACTGCAACGTGGGACTCACGGTTGATGCAGTTCAGTTGGAGCCTCCACGCTCTGCTTCAGCTGCAGACGATGAGATTATCAAATCAGACGATGAGATTATCATATCAGACGATGAGATTATCATATCAGAACATGAAAGTATATTAAACGAGATTATTGCTTTTATTGTTAAATAAATATTGATGAGCATTCAACAAATTGATGTTTATTGCTACTTTACTTTGTACAAGAACGAGGAGGTGTGCACTAAAAGGCTTCAAGACCGTACTGTAATTGAACTGTGCACCACAAACATTCAGCAGATTCACCTGTTTACAACCTCGCCTTATAAACAAAAGAGTCATAGTAATGTAAAGTAGGTCATTGTTGGAGAATTTTGGATCTATTGTAAGGTTGTGATGCCCTGAGCCTTGGGCTCTGTCAACAGATAGACTCAGACATCTGTAGGATAACATGTCTCCAACCTCAAGCCTTATCAGCTGAATAACAACTGAATAACATCTCTTTTGTTATTGCATTGTTTGTGCACTGACCTTCTGAGGTTTTATAAGCTCCGTCCTATGAAAGCATGGGCAGACTTGAATGTTCAATACTACGCTGTGTTGACTGTTCAACTGTCTCCAGGCCTGTATGTGATGGTAATAAACTTCTCCTGCTTAAGACATCCAGAGTCTCTGCAGTTTATCGATGTGTTCCAATACTTCTCAGTTCTAAGGCAGTAACCCAATTCTTTTACAGGTAATGATCAGTTTATGTTGTATTAAACTTGTTTTTCCTCATTTCAAAGACAACCTGAGCTTACATTTTCTCAAGTTTTGACCTGACAACCTGATTTTAGGAGAAACGTGGGCAAAATTCAGCTATTCAGACTCACATTCATTCGCTTCTGGCAATTTAGATTCACCAATTCACTCAAAGTTTAAAACGTCGACCATAATGCAAAATAAAATAGTAAAGTAAAGAAAATAAAGTAAATGTGACTTTATTGGGCAGTGACTGGACAAACCACACATTGGCTGTTTCTAAGATTTCTTATCCACTTATTTCTCTTGCAGTGCAGAGTTCAGCTTGTAGTCTCAATAGAAATCTTTTCCATTTTATGTATGTCTTCCATCATTTCCAATCAGTCTTCCACCTTGAAGCCATTTACAATTGTCTTCCTCGAATGCTACTCACTGAGCTACAATGAAATCCCTGCATCTGCCCAAAAACATACACCACCTTTTCTGCACAAAGCAATAACAGCTGAAATTAAGAGAACTGGCAACAGTCAAGGATGTGGAGCAGGGGCTTGTTTACAGTGGTTCAGACTAGACAAGAATACAGAACAAGGTTACTGTAGTTTCCTTTCATTGTAAAGACTGTCTTAAAGTAGAAAATGAAGCCAGTCTTCTCTAGAATACACTTAAGACTCATTCACACATGCAGTCTTTCTCAGCAGTGTTCCTGCATTTTACCAGAACCGATTTAAAACTAAATCTGTTCTGGTAATTCAGATTTAGCAATATTACAGGGAATTTACTGAGAAGGCTGTGAACATTACCAAAAAGGACGTCGGACAACAATCTACATTAACAATCTAAATGGACCAAACAGAGACAACAGAAAATACTTCACCAAACGATTCATTTGCAGACTCTGGACTCTGGGCGCTGAGGGTGAACATCTCCTGCTCTCATTGCTTGTTGAGAATAAGAGCAATACATGCTTTCATGTCAGTCTCCAAAAGTCTCCAACACCAGAAAGAGTCAGAAGACAAGATAACCACGTTTGTAAAGTTGAAGTTAAGGTTTTTAAGCAAGGTACTTCTAAGGTGTACTTAAGACCTATATCTTACTGTTTCATTGTGAGGATGTGTAGTGGTATAAAGTATTACACCAGGCGGGGAGTGTGCTGTCCCTTAAGGACAAGCCACACTGCCCCCTAGTGGTGTTACAGCTAAAAAGGAAGTTTACCAGTAAGTTGCAGGAAGTTAATGTTGCAGATGCACCAAGAAATTTACTGTCCACAAATATGTTGTCCGTTTCCCAACTGCCAGGATCCTTCCTTCGGAGGTGTCTCCTCCAGAGTGGGCTCCTCTCAAGCCAAGGCTAGAGTCCTGGGTCAGTCCTAATGAGTCTTTGGAACGGGCTTCAATGTGGCCAAGCTGCAGCTTCAAAAGCCCCGTCCACAGTTTTGTCACTGTTTTCAATTTTCTATTAAAAACCCTTAATGCTTAATTTTTTACAAGTAGGGAGTTATGGGTCATTAAATATTTGACTATTATATAAAGTGCAATGTTAAGCAAATGAATAAACAAATGAAACCTTTACACCCTGGAAGGTGGCCAGTTTGTCGCAGGGCTGACATTTAGAGATGAACATTGACAGACAACCATTCACTCTCACATTCATTCACTAGGGATACTTTAGATTTTCCAATTAACCTATACATGCATGTCTTTGGGCGGGGGGAGGAGGCTGGGGTGCCCGGAGAGGGCCCATGGTGACACAGGGAGGACATGCAGACTCCTCAAAGATAGACCAGATTAAGCCAATGATGTTTGAGAACCCAATGTTTTGGGTTGGTTGGGATTTGAACTCACAATCTTCTTGCTGTGAAGCTGGAGCGCTAACCACTCTGCTACTGTGCACCCCCATTCATAATAATTAATAAAATGAAAAAAACGAACCCAAGACTATTTCTCTAATGACAGTCTGTTGTTAGTGAGAGTCTCATGAAAAAAGGACAAACATTTGTGGAGATGGATATGTATGTAATAGTTAGTTACATTAGTTGATATTTACTTTATTTCTTTATGTCAATAGGAGTCAATTAGCGACATAACAACGCTAATAAAATCTCACTAAAGTGAAATAAAACTGAACTGTGTAGTTTATTGGAAAAATGTTTTCAAATAAAACATTTTCGATGAACACAGCAAATGGACACTCGTATTTAAAGTGAAAATTCTCCGATTTAAGCCTTACTTCCTTTTCCTTTTCTACCGCCTTTGTTTTCAAAACACTTGCGGTGCATTGTGGGTTTGGAACCAAAAGAAACACACCTTCGGCTGGTTTCCTCCAGAGGACGTTGAATTCACGCTAATTGTCTTCCACAGACCAAACGGAAACACACGCCTGTAAGTTTGTGGTCATGTTATGATGTTTTATGTCCTGTTTTGGGAGCTAAATGCATTATTTTGTAGTAAACGACCGCGACGCTAGTTAGCGTTAGCCCGTCTATGGGATTTTCCATTGTGAATTAGCATGTAGCTATTTTATATAGCTTTTTGTGTTCAATGTAATGGTATTTCTACAATGAAAAATGCATATTGGTGTTAGGATATGCTGCTGTTAGTCATATAGAATGTGACTTTACACGTGTTGAGGTTATAATACAGGCTATTCATTTGTTTTTATGCATTTTGGCTGCTTTACAGTTTTACAAAATATATGAGTCAATTGGAACAATAAACGAGACCAGTCCACAAACAATGACTGTGTCCGAATCAACGCACTTTATAGTGATTACTCCATTTTGTAGTTGTGTCCGAATGTCTAGTAACTGAAATGTAGTGCACTCAAAGTTTCCCATAATGCATCGGTAAAAGAAGGGTGCAGCGATGGTCACTAGAGTTGAAATAGACCATAACGGACCCTTTTCACGCTGTGCGTCACACAACCGGAAGTAGCAAAACCCGGGTAAGTTGACTTCCGGTCCCATTATTTTCTATGTTAATCAGGAAAAATGGCTCAATCGACCTGGAAATGTAACTGTAGTGTTCCAGTTTAAGCTTGTGTTTAAGCTTTCACGACTTTCGTGAAAAAAAGCCGAGCTCATCAAACAGATTTTAATTTTTTACAAATATTTTGGTAGATAGTCTGATATTGTAGCTTATGTTCTTGTTGTGTTCATTTACCACAGATAACAGATCAGCGATTATGAATAAAATATTTGTAAAATAAAATGTGACCGAGTAGAAACATATCCAAAGATAAAATACAGTGTTTTTACACGCTCGTCATTTAAATCCCATGTCGCTCACCTGCTCTCACAATTACGCCCATTCTTTTACCGGTTCTCTCATATGTTGACTGTCGGCTCGGCTTTCTTCCCAAGTAATTTCAAGGAAATTTGGATGGGACAGCATCTTTTCAGACGTCTGAAGTTAAATAAATATCATCCTCATTAAAGGTCCAATATTATACTATTTTTAACATTATACAGTGTATTTTGGATACATTTAGGTTACCATATCACATTTTGCAACATGAAACACACAATAATTATCTTATACAAGCGGTTTGAATTAGCTCTCATCATGAGTCCAAAGTGAACGGTCTGATTTGGCGCTGTCACTTTAAGGCTCAGCTCTCCCGTGTTGGTTCCACCCACTCATGACGTCACACTAGCGCTGCCGCTGGAAACAGACTGAAGTAAACGCGGTACATCGTAGTAATAACTTAACTTGTAATAGCAAACACAAAGACCTCGAAGGCTTCTACAAGACGTTTCTACTTGGTAAATGAGAAACTATTTATTGTGTATGTTTCTATGGTGTAGCCCGTAGCATAGCGCGTGTTAACTGCTTCTGTTTATAGATGCACATGTGGAAATGACCGTACAATGCCTACTGAAGTTGAGAATGTATGCTGCCTGGAGACTCCTAAGGAGCTGGTGTGCAGTGTATTGCAATTAATGATCTGAACTGATTTTGATCCTGAAAGTCACATATTTTCATTGTTTTTTTTTCTTCACAGACAAAAGCATGTCCTGCAGGAGTCTACATATTGTCCACTAGGTGTCGCTATAAATCCCACGTTGGAACACACCACAACATTACATACAGAGTGTATTCTTCTCTGATACGGTTTAATTACTTTAAGAAAATCCTTCTAATCCAGTTTGAAGATTTACCAATGGAGGTCAAACCACAGGACACAGACACTTCATCTGCTCAGGTAAACTCACCTGTTTTAAAGTCAACATGTGTTGGACTGGGCTTGGTCTAAGCTGAGGTAAACTGAACTGTTCAGACCTATTCAAATCCACCTTTAACTTTATCAGAGTCATCTAAAACCTGTACAATTCCTTCTAAAACCTGTTCAAATTCTTCTAAAACCTTTTACTAATCTGACTTAAACTAGTTCAGAACCAATTTAGTTTTGGTCTGAACAGGCCGGTTTGTAATAAGGCACAGAGCATTGTTTGTTGTGAAAAGTTACTAGATATGACGTGGTTGGAGATTAATGTGGGACATCAGACAAATTCTTCTGACTGAGCTTCCTCATCTTTGACCATGTGACCCTGTGTGACCTACGCCACAGATTTAAACCCACATTATTATTTATACATTATTTACCGGTCAGTGAAACTGTCAGTATGACGAGGCGAAATATTGAAATACAGCAAATAGTTACTTTGTGTTTTATTTAAAGGTTGTCGGCGGTCTTCACACTGAGGAGAATATCACACGGAAGAAAAAGCCATATTGTTGTGACCAGTGTGACAAGTGCTTTAGATACAGTTCACCCTTAAAGAGACACCAGCGGACTCACACTGGAGAAAATCCATATCCTTGTGTCCAGCGTGATAAGTGCTTTAGATACAGTTCACTCTTAAGGATACACCAGCGGACTCACACTGGAGAAAAGCCATACTATTGTAACCAGTGTGGACACAGCTTTAGCTGGTCTTCACATTTATTAACTCACATGCGGATTCACACTGGAGAAAAGCCATATCCTTGTGACCAGTGTGACAAGTGCTTTAGAAAGAGTTCAAACTTAAAGAAACACCAGCGGACTCACACTGGAGAAAAGCCATATCCTTGTGATCAGTGTGACAAGTGTTTTAGAGACAGGTCAACTTTAATAAAACACCGGTGGACTCACACCAGAGAAAAACTATATCGTTGTGAACAGTGTGACAAGTGCTTTAGACACAGTTCAACCTTAACGAAACACCAGCGTACTCACACTGGAGATAAGCCATATCCTTGTGACCTGTGTGACAGGTGCTTTAGAGACAGTTCAACCTTAACGAAACACCAGCGGACTCACACTGGAGAAAAGCCATATCGTTGTGACCAGTGTGATAAGTGCTTTAGAGACAGTTCAATCTTAAGGATACATCAGCGGACTCACACTGGAGAAAAACCATATCCTTGTGACCAGTGTGACAAGTGCTTTAGCATCAGTTCAAACTTAAAGAGACACCAGCGGACTCACACTGGAGAAAAGCCATACGGTTGTGACCAGTGTGACAAGTGCTTTAGAGACAGTTCAACCTTAATGAAACACCGGTGGACTCACACAGGAGAAAAACTATATCGTTGTGATGAGTGTGACAAGTGCTTTAGACACAGTTCAACCTTAACGAAACACCAGCGTACTCACACTGGAGATAAGCTATATCCTTGTGACCAGTGTGAAAAGTGCTTTAGAGACAGTTCAGACTTAACGAAACACCGGTGGACTCACACTGGAGAAAAGCCATATCATTGTGACCAGTGTGACAAGTGCTTTAGCAACAGTTCAACCTTAAAGAAACACCAGAGGACTCACACTGGAGAAAGGCCACACCAGGACACAGTCTCGCTTGGACCTGACGTCGGCGGCGTGGGACTCACGGTTGATGCCGTTCAGTTGGAGCCTCCACGCTCTGCTTCAGCCGCAGACTATGAGATTGTCAAATCAGACAATGAGATTATCAAATCAGACGATGAGATTGTCAAATGAGACGATGAAAATATATCAGATACAGAGGTGGGACCAAGTCCTTGTTAAGCAAGTCACAAGTAAGTCTCAAGTCCAAGTCAAGTCCCAAGTCAAAGACAGGCAAGTCCGAGTCATGTCTCAAGTCAATGGCCCACAAGTCCAAGTCAAGTCCAAAGTCGTATACTTTGAGTTTCAAGTCATTTCAAGACTATACTATTATTACTACAGAATATTTACTATTATTATTTTAACAAAACACAAGGAACATAATAATCAAAATACCAATAAATTTGTATCAATAAGAATCTGTGCTGTCTAAATATGTATACAAATTGCACTTTGGTCTATTGATGGAGGTGTTAGTGCCAAAATTATAATTAAATCTACTTACTACTAAACACATATTTTAGTAATGAAATTAATGCCCATCTGTGTATCTGTATTGGTGTAAGCGTCTTCTTAGATCACTCACTATCCCCTATGTATGTTGATGCAAAATGTTAATATGTCTTTCCCTGAGCAGAGAAGGTAGGTTACCTTCTCTGCTCTTTCTCAAACATGTAAGATTACTAAAACACTGATGGCTTTAAGTCAGCATTTCTGGTTATTTTAATTTGTAATTTCTGATATTATTTACAGAAAATAAAATGATACTACCACTGGCTAGATAGTCAAAAGTTAATCTTAATTGCAGTCGATTCTTAGCCTACATGAAAAGCTCTGTGGCCGTAGTTCACAGAAGTGCTGCTTGGTCCAAATCAAGTCCACTAGCTCACGATTAGTTGAAATGGATCTGGCGAGACAGGCTTCAAGAGAAGCATTCTATATGATTGTATCACACCATGGTATATTGTCAATAGACGCAGAGGCACATGGCTCATTTCCACATGTAAACATTGTATGTATCTGCCCATTGCATCTGCAGATCGCTGCCCACCGAACTACGCTGTTTGACTGTGCCACCTCGGGGCGGGAGGGCTAAGGGAGTCAAATGGGACCCAGCTTAAGTGTACACTAGTACTGTCAGGCTGTAGAACTACATTTGAGCAAGCATTACATCGGGTTAAACAGCACATTTGACAAATGTAGGTTTTAGCACTGAACAGGTGGGTCTCGTCTCCGCCTCGGACACCGAGACGAGGCAGGTCCCAAGTGGCCACAGAGCTACAAAAACACAGACAACACTTTCAGTTGCTCTCAACATTAGCTCAACATGTAGGCTATAGCCTATATTTTATATTAAAACGCTGAAGCACCGCGCTTATTTGAGTGTGCCTTATTTATTTTTTTACATACGTGAAGGGTTAGCCTCCCAAGTAAAAACAACGTGCTACAGGTCCAACCATTGACAGTACATTCGTCCAACCCCATCCCAGTCTTACTTGTGAATTTGCTGCCAACGCGAAATATACCGACATTTTGCACTAAGCTTCAGTAAAAGAAATACATCCTGGCGCCCTGAGGTTCTAGTTTAAGCGTCAATGACTGCGTTTACATGGCACATCATACTCCGATTGCTCATGCTCATGCTCCGATTAAGGATCGGAACATGTGCAGCTGGAATTGAAGTGTTCCATTTGCACCTGTTTACATGATAAAAGCATAATCTGATCACGCAAAATATAAATAAGATGCTATCATGTGGGATACTGTAATATTTATATAAGATATAAAATATTTTTGAAACACAGTTAAACATGCTGCCAATATGTCAATATTTAGTAAAAAAGACGATAGTAAATCCTAGTATGTAGCCTGAAGGCAAAGCTAACGCTACGGTCAACAGTACACTTCCTGTCTCCCGTTTAATCCCAGTTTTCTGTGCATTATGCTGTCAACGTTAAGCCTCTTATCTACATTTCAACAAAACGATTTATACTTTCACTAAATTGACTCGTGATTAATGTAATATTTACTATAATATCGATGCTGTGACTGACTGAAGCAGGAGCTGTCTGGCACCGTCTTAAACCGGAAACAGCTGTTGCTAATAGCCGCTAGCTTGTTTTGCTGACTCACCCCTTACTCATCTTCTATTTCGTTAAATAAAAGTTTTTTTTCAGTCAGAAAGGTAGCGGAGGGTGGGAGAGCACTAATGCGATTTAGGTGTTTACATAGTTTAATGATACCATTAAGATTGGTGTACTCCAGCTGTCTTGCTTCAATTAAATCTTACTCCGATTATGACCTTACTCTGATGAAGGTACGTGTTTACATGACAGTCATAATCGGAGTATTCTATGACCATGTAAACGCACTCACTGTTGCAGCTATGGATGTAGATCTAACCGACGGCTGTCGTACGTTGGGGACGCAAACTACTAACGCGGTCGCAATGACATTGAATAATTAAAAACTACAACTAAGACAAAATATTAATGAAGTAATGACAATTCAACCGTGATGTAAGCCGATAATTTATTACCTTACCCTTTTATTGAAATGTTTAATATTTAAATTTGAACCTAATGAATTTAATAGTCTACATTTGACTGCTTTTAAGACCATGCCGATTTCCTTTAAAATATTATTGATACTCAATGGATGGAAAAAAAAAATAGCATAAGTGGCAACTATGCTAATATTAGCTAATCATTAGCCGCACGTTCTTCTTACCTTTCTTTGCGTAACTTCAAGTGCCTGATGAAATTTGATGTTGTTGAATCTCCATCGGCAATCTTTGATCCACAAGTTTTGCAAACAGCAACTCTTTGGTGGCAGACAATCTCGTAGTTTTTGTAAGCGAATGCAATCACTCTTGGTATAATTTTGCCTTCCGAGGGATATTTGAAATGTTAACCGCGTTGGTTTGCTGCACTATGTTTGGATGATGTGGGAGGAGCATGTTTGTGCTGGCGCAGAGAGAGACAGCGCGTACATAATATGGCGAGGAGAGTTAAATAAATTGCTTCTTGTGTACTATTCTTATGAGACTTTTTTTTTCTTTTTTTTTTTCTTTTTTTCAGAAAAAGCATCAACTCATCTCAAGTCACAGGGCTCAAGTCAAGTCCCGAGTCATTAGCGTTCAGGTCCAAATCGAGTCACAAGTCAAGTGTTGCTACTTTGTACAAGGACGAGGATTTAAAATTTCTATTGATAAAAGTAAGTATGTTATGTATGGTAATAAACGTAATGTAGGAAAATTAGGACTCAGTCTGTATGGCAAACCACTGGAGAGAGTTAAGGTTTATTAAATTTCTGGGAGTGCATCTTGATGACAAGTGGTGGAAAGGTCATATTGATAAGGTTGTTAACAAATGTGATAAAATTATTAATGTTCTGTGTTGCCTAGCAGGTAGTGGATGGTGACAAAGGAACACTGTTAATGGTGTACCGAGCAATGGTTCGGTCTTCACTTGATTATGGCTGCGTAGCTTATGGAAGTGCAGCAAAATTAATCTTGAATAAGTCAGATGGAGTTCAGACCAAAGCCCTGAGAGTTAGTTGTGGGGCATTTAGGACCATGCCGATTCCAGCTCTCTTAGTTGAGTCAGGAGAGATGCCTCTGAGGTTGAGGCGCCTGAAGTTGGGAAAGTACAAGGTCAGAGGGTGGATTAGCCTGTGAAACAATTGCTTGAAGAGAGTTGGGGGCCGTCTCAAGGAGGATGGAGGAAAGGAAGTTTTATTAAAAGAGTAAGAGCTGAGTTCCCTGTATTTGCCAATAGCATGGGCCCCAGAGTGGTTTGGCCGTGTGTTCCCCCATGGTTGCTTCCCTATCCAGAAGTAGATTGGGCTGTGAAGGAGAGGCTTAGGGAAAAGGGGGAAGGGAATCCGGTGGGTGTGGTCATGGAAGTAATCAGTGAAAACTGGACCGGTCATTTACAGATCTATACTGATGGGTCTGTGGACCCCATTAACAAAAGGGCTTTTGCAATTCATATTCCTGAGGCTGGCTTAAGTAAGGGTTATCGGCTTTCAGATTGTGTGTCTGTATTTGCTACAGAAACTGTTGCCATTCTGCAGGCTCTGGAGTGGGTGAATGAAGTTAGGCCACAGCAAGTATTAATTTGTTCTGATTCGGCTTCTGTTTTGATGGCTCTGCAGGCTGGAGTTTCACGGGCTAGACCTGATCTCGTTTTAGAAGTCCTTATTGCACTTTATAAAGCTGAGAAGTGGGACTGTCAGTGGGTTTTTTGTGGGTCCCGGCCCATGTTGGAATTGGTGGAAATGAGGCTGCTGACTCAGCTGCAAAAGAGGCACTAGGGCAGGCTTTGGTCCATGTGAAGACAGCTTTAGGATATTCTGAGTAGTGCAGTGTAGTAACCAAAGTGACAACAAATAGGTGGCAGAAAGAGTGGGATTCAGAAAAGAGAGGGAGACATTATTATAAAATTCAAAAGACTGTGAAAGGTGAGGACATCATTTGGGGAAAAAGCAGGAGAGATCAGGTCATTTTTACACGACTAACATTAGGCCAGTGTGGCCTGGCCCCTGACCTGGTATTTATTGGGAAAAAATCAACTGGACTTTGTATATTTGGCAGTAAAGAAAAAACTGTTTTCCATGTCATACTGGAGTGTAACATCTATTAAAAAAAAAAAAAGATCAATTTTAAATCAATAATGGAATTAGGATATACTTACATCTCTCTAAAGAACCTTCTGAGCCCACCAGCACATAAAAGTTAATTACTTGTGGCAGTACTGGAATTTGTTTATTCCACCAAGCTCCATTTGAAGATGTGAGGTCTACGTGCAGTACCACCAGCGACCAGTGACGACAGCAATGTGCCAGCCGGCATCTAGCCTACCCAAAACGTTAAAGAAGAAGAAAACACTTGCGGTGCATTGTGGGTTTGGAACCAAAAGGAAAACACCTTCGGCATGTTTCCTCCAGAGGACGTTGAATTCACGCTAATTGTCTTCCACAGACCAAACGGAAACACATGCCTGTAAGTTTGTGGTCCTGTTATGGTGTTTTATTTCCTGTTTTGAGAGCTAAATGCAGTATTTTGTAGTTAGAAACGACCGCGACGCCGATTAGCGTTAGCCCGTCTATGGGATTTTCCATTGTGAGTTAGCATGAAGCTAGCGTTATATTTTTGTGTTCAATGTAATGGTATTTCTACAGTGAAAAATGCATATTGGTGTTAGGATATGCTACTGTTAGTCATATAGAATGTGACTTTACACGTGTTGAGGTTATAATGCAGGCTATTAATTTGTTTTTATGCATTTTGGCTGCTTTACAGTTTTACAAAACAAATGAGTCAATTGGAACAATAAACGAGACCAGTCCACAAACAATGGCTGTGCTAAGACAAGTTAAAGACACAAGTTTAATACTTTGTAGAAACGCATTTAGTTATAAATTGTGATTAATAAACTGTTAAGGTGTAAAATGACTAGCGTTAGCTGAACCTGAGCTCATAAAGAAGCAGACAAAAGACAATCCAGTCCGTTTTAGTCATTAATAGGACGAGGCTTGTTGAATAAAACACGTAGACATGTTACTATTAATAGTTATATGACTAAATTCCTGCCAGAGGGTATTACAAAAGTCCATTTAACCAACTTTTTTTTAACATGTGCCAACGTCACGTGTCTTCCGGCGACAGATAAACAGACGTGTAGTTTCCGAAACTGTTCTCAAACTGAGTGCACTACATAGTCCTCTATATAGTGCAGCACTATATAGTGACTGAGGGGTTAGGGACTAGGGAGGGGATTCCTTTTTGAAGCTGTTAGCTATCTGCCAACCTTTACTGGCTCGTTTAGGGAGGGCAGACTCATTGTTGGTCAGAGGTGTAATACACATTGCGAAAAAGGTTAAAGCCATTAATGATTTGAACTGATTTTGTTTCTGAAATTCACATATTTTCACTGTTTTTTTTTCTTCACAGACAAAGCATGTCCTGCAGGAGTCTACATGTCCACTAGGCGCTATAAATCCCACGTTGGAACACACCACAACATTACATACAGAGTGTATTCTGATTTAAATTGACTATTGTCTTCTCTGAGACGGTTTAATTACTTTAAGAAAATCCTTCTAATCCAGTTTGAAGATTTACCAATGGAGGTCAAACCACAGGACACAGACATTTCATCTGCTCAGGTAAACTCACCTGTTTTAAAGTCAACATGTGTTGGACTGGACTTGGTCTAAGCTGAGGTAAACTGAACTGTTTAAACCTATTCAAATCCACCTTAAACTTTATCAGAGTCATCTAAAACCTGTACAATTCCTTCTAAAACTTGTTCAAATTTTTGTAAAACCTTCTACAATGAATCTAAACCCTGTTCATATGAATATTAAACCTGGTCAAATCCATTTAAAATTTGTTCAAATCCATGTTAGAGCTGTTCAAATTGATCTAAAACCTGTTCAAATCCAAATCAAACCTGTTCTAATCTGACTTAAACTAGTTCAGAACCAAGTTAGTTTTGGTGTGAACAGGCCGGTTTGTATTAAAGCACAGAGCATGTTTGTTGTGAAAAGTTACTAGATATGACGTGGTTGGAGATTAATGTGGGACATCAGACAAATTCTTCTGACTGAGCTTCCTCATCTTTGACCATGTGACCCTGTGTGACCTACGCCACAGATTTAAACCCACATTATTATTATTTATACATTATTTACCGGTCAGTGAAACTGTCAGTATGACGAGGCGAAATATTGAAATACAGCAAATAGTTATTTTGTGTTTTATTTAAAGGTTGTCGGCGGTCTTCACACTGAGGAGAATATCACACTGAAGAAAAAGCCATATTGTTGTGACCAGTGTGACAAGTGCTTTAGATACAGTTCACTGTTAAGGATACACCAGCGGATTCACACTGGAGAAAAGCCATATCGTTGTGACCAGTGTGACAAGTGCTTTAGAGACAGTTCACTGTTAAGGATACACCAGCGGATTCACACTGGAGAAAAGCCATATCGTTGTGACCAGTGTGACAAGTGCTTTAACAAAAGTTCAGACTTAAAGAGACACCAGCGAACTCATACTGGAGAAAGGCCATATTGTTGTGACCAGTGTGACAAGTGCTTTAGATACAGTTCACTCTTAAAGAAACACCAGCAGACTCACACTGGAGAAAGGCCATATTGTTGTGACCAGTGTGACAAGTGCTTTAGAGACAGTTCACTGTTAAGGATACACCAGCGGATTCACACTGGAGAAAAGCCATATCGTTGTGACCAGTGTGACAAGTGCTTTAACAAAAGTTCAGACTTAAAGAGACACCAGCGAACTCACACTGGAGATAAGCCATATTGTTGTGACCAGTGTGACAAGTGCTTTAGCATCAGTTCAACCTTAAAGAGACACCAGCGGACTCACACTGGAGAAAAGCCATATCGTTGTGACGAGTGTGGACACAACTTTAGCCAGTCTTCACAGTTAAGAACTCACATGCGGAGTCACACTGGAGAAAAGCCATATTGTTGTAGCCAGTGTAGCAAGTGCTTCAGCACCAGTGCAGACTTAAGGAGACACCAGCAAACTCACACCAGGGAAAGGCCACGTCAGGGCACAGTCTTGTTCGGACCTGACGTTGTCAACATGGGACTCATGGTTTTTGCCGTTCAGTTGGAGCCTCCACGCCCTGTTTCAGCCGCAGACGATGAGATTATCAAATCAGACGATAAGATTATCAAATCAGAACATGAAAGTATATCAGATGACGAGATTATCGCTTTTATTGTTAAATAAATATTGATGAGCATTCAACAAATTGATGTTTGTTGCTACTTTACTTTGTACAAGGAACGAGGAGGTGTGCACTAAAAGGCTTTAAGACCGTACTGTAACTGAACTGTGCACCACAAACATTCAGCAGATTCACCTGTTTACAACCTCGCCTTATAAACAAAAGAGTCATAGTAATGTAAAGTAGGTCATTGTTGGAGAATTTTGGATCTATTGTAAGGTTGTGATGCCCTGAGCCTTGGGCTCTGTCAACAGATAGACTCAGACATCTGTAGGATAACATGTCTCCAACCTCAAGCCTTATCAGCTGAATAACAACTGAATAACATCTCTTTTGTTATTGCATTGTTTGTGCACTGACCTTCTGAGGTTTTATAAGCTCCGTCCTATGAAAGCATGGGCAGACTTGAATGTTCAATACTACGCTGTGTTGACTGTTCAACTGTCTCCAGGCCTGTATGTGATGGTAATAAACTTCTCCTGCTTAAGACATCCAGAGTCTCTGCAGTTTATCGATGTGTTTCAATACTTCTCAGTTCTAAGGCAGTAACCCAATTCTTTCTAAGATTTCTTATCCACTTATTTCTCTTGCAGTGCAGAGTTCAGCTTGTAGTCTCAATAGAAATCTTTGTTTTTCCATTTTATGTATATCTTCCATCATTTCCAATCAGTCTTCCACCTTGAAGCCATTTACAATTGTCTTCCTCGAATGCTACTCACTGAGCTACAATGAAATCCCTGCATCTGCCCAAAAACATACACCACCTTTTCTGCACAAAGCAATAACAGCTGAAATTAAGAGAACTGGCAACAGTCGAGGATGTGGAGCAGGGGCTTGTTTACAGTGGTTCAGACTAGACAAGAATACAGAACAAGGTTACTGTAGTTTCCTTTCATTGTAAAGACTGTCTTAAAGTAGAAAATGAAGCCAGTCTTCTCCAGAATACACTTAAGACTCATTCACACATGCAGTCTTTCTCAGCAGTGTTCCTGGATTTTACCAGAACCGATTTAAAACTAAATCTGTTCTGGTAATTCAGATTTAGCAATATTACAGGGAATTTACTGAGAAGGCTGTGAACATTACCAAAAAGGACGTCGGACAACAATCTACATTAACAATCTAAATGGACAAAAAAGAGACAACAGAAAATACTTCAGCAAACGATTAATTTGCAGACTCTGGACTCTGGGCGCTGAGGGTGAACATCTCCTGCTCTCATTGCTTGTTGAGAATAAGAGCAATACATGCTTTCATGTCAGTCTCCAAAAGTCTCCAACACCAGAAAGAGTCAGAAGACAAGATAACCACGTTTGTAAAGTTGAAGTTAAGGTTTTTATGCAAGGTACTTCTAAGGTGTACTTAAGACCTATATCTTACTGTTTCATTGTGAGGATGTGTAGTGGTATAAAGTATTACACCAGGCGGGGAGTGTGCTGTCCCTTAAGGACAAGCCACACTGCCCCCTAGTGGTGTTACAGCTGAGAAGGAAGTTTACCAGCAAATGGCAGGAAGTTAATGTTGCATTTGCAACAAGAAATTTACTGTCCACAAATATGTTGTCCTTTTCCCAACTGCCAGGATCCTTCCTTCGGAGGTGTCTCCTCCAGAGTGGGCTCCTCTCAAGCCAAGGCTAGAGTCCTGGGTCAGTCCTAATGAGTCTTTGGAACGGGCTTCAAAGTGGCCAAGCTGCAGCTTCAAAAGCCCCGTCCACAGTTTTGTCACTGTTTTCAATTTTCTATTAAAACCCTTAATGCTTATTTTTTTTACAAGTAGGGAGTTATGGGTCATTAAATATTTGACTAGTATATGAAATGCAGTGTTAAGCGAATGAATAAATAAATGAAACCTTTCGAAAAATTAATAAAATGAAAAAACGAACCTAAGATTATTTTTCTAATGACAGTCTGATGTTAGTAAGAGTCTCATGAAAAAAGTACAAACATTTATGGAGCTTGATATCTATGTAATAGTTAAATACATTAGTTGATATTTACTTTATTTCTTTATGTCAATAAGAGTCAATTAGCGACATAACAACGCTAATAAAAAATCACTAAAGTGAAATAAAACTGAACTGTGCAGTTTATTGGACAAATGTTTTCAAATAAAACATTTTCTATGAACACAGCAAATAGACACTCGTATTTAAACGGAAAATTCTCAGATTTAAGCCTTACTTCCTCTTCCTTTTCTACTATATTTGTTTTCAAAACACTTGACCCTTTTCACGCTGTGCGTAACGAAACCGGGAATAGCAAAACACTTTGTACGTTGACTTCCGGCCCCATCATTTTGCTATATATTGATCAGGAAAAATGGCTCTGTCGACCTGGAAATGTCACTGTAGTGTTCCATTTTGCTCATCCAACAAGCAGAAACATCCATGTTTAAGCGACTTTCCCGAAAAAAGCCGAGCTCATCAAACTTTACAAACATTTGGTAAATACTCTGTTATTGTAGCTTATGGTCTTTTTGTGTTCTTCTTCTTGTGTCTTTTTGTACACCAGATAACGCATAAGTGATTATAAATAAAATATTTGTAAAAATAAAATGTGACAGAGTAGAAACATATCCAAAGACAGAATACATCGTTTTTACACGCTCGTCATTTAAATCCTGTCCTCACCTGATCTCACAGTAACGCCCATTCTGTTCCCGGCTCGCTCATATGTTGACTGTCGGCTCGGCTTTCTTACCAAGTCATTTCAAGCAAATTTGGATGGAAATATAAATAAATAAATATCATCCTTCTTAAAATGAAGCCCACAAACGTATGTGCTCCCTCGAAGAATTTTTAAATGTGGCGCTCTAATCTCTTCTGATTACATTCACCCAGCAAGATCGCAGCTGCTTATCTGATGGAAAGTCGTGAAAACTTAAACATGGATGGCTATGTTTGTTTGATGAGCAAAATACAACACTACAGTTAGATTTCCAGGTTGATTGAGACATGTTTTCTGATCAATATATCGGAAAATAATGGGGCCGGAAAACAATTACAGTGTTTTGCTACTTCCGGTTGTGTGACGCACAGCGTGAAAAGGGTCTTTTGCGGTGCATTGTGGGTTTGGAACCAAAAGGAACACACATTCGGCTGGTTTCCTCCAGAGGACGTTGAATTCACGCTAATTGTCTTCCACAGACCAAACGGAAACACATGCCTGTAAGTTTGTGGTCATGTTATGATGTTTTATGTCCTGTTTTGAGAGCTAAATGCATTATTTTGTAGTAAACGACTGCGACGCTATTTATGGTTAGCCCGTCTATGGGATTTTCCATTGTGTGTTAGCATGAAGCTAGCGCTATATTTTTGTACTCAATGTAATGGTATTTCTACAGTGAAAAATGCATATTGGTGATAGGATATGCTGCTGTTAGTCATATAGAATGTGACTTTACAGGTGTTGAGGTTATAATACAGGATATTAATTTGTTTTATGCATTTTGGCTGCTTTACAGTTTTACAAAACATATGAGTCAATTGAAACAATAAACGAGACCAGGCCACAAACAATGACTGTGTCCGAATCAACGCACGTTAAAGAGATTACGCCATGTAGTTGTGTCCGAATGTCTAGTGACTGAAATGTAGTGCACTCAAAGAGTGACATGTTTCACTGTAGACAACAAGTTTGAAAGAAACAAGTTACAGACACAAGTTTACACGTTGTGGAAACGTATTTAGTTATAAATTGTCATTAATAAGTCGTTAAGGTGTAAAATCACTAACGTTAGCTGAACCTGAGCTCATACAGACGCAGATATTAGAGCTTCGTCTGAGACAGTTGCAACAATCCAGTCCGTTTTGGTCATTATCAAGACGAGGCTTGTTGAATAAAACACGTAGGCATGTTACTATTCATTTTTTTTTAACATGCGCGTGAGTCACGTGACTTCCGGCGACAGAAAAACAGACACGTAGTGTCCGAAACCGTTCTCAAATTGAGTGCACTACGTAGTTCCCCATGTAGTGCAGCACTATATAGTGACTGAGGGGTTAGGGACTAGGGAGGGGATTCCTGTTTGAAGCTGTTAGCTATCTGCCAACCTTTACTGGCTCGTTTAGGGAGGGCAGACTCATTGTTGGTCAGAAGTGTAATACACATTGCAAAAAAGGTTAAAGCCATTAATGATCTGAACTGATTTTGTTTCTGAAAGTCACATATTTTCACTGGGTTTTTTTCCTTCACAGACAAAAGCATGTCCTGCAGGAGTCTACATGTCCACTAGGTGTCGCTGTAAATCCCACGTTGGAACACACCACAACATTACATACAGAGTGTATTCTGATTTAAATTGACTATTGTCTTCTCTGAGACGGTTTAATTACTTAAAGAAAATCCTTCTAATCCAGTTTGAAGATTTAGCAATGGAGGTCAAACCACAGGACACAGACACTTCATCTGCTCAGGTAAACTCACCTGTTTTAAAGTCAACATGTGTTGTACTGGCCTTGGTCTAAGCTGAGGTAAACTGAACTGTTCAAACTTATTCAAATCCACCTTAAACTTTATCAGATTCATCTAAAATCTGTACAATTCCTTCTAAAACCTGTTCAAATTCTTATAAAAGCTTTTACAATGAATCTAAACCCTGTTCATTTGAATATAAAACCTGGTCCATTCCATTTAAAACTTATTCAAATCCATGTTAAACTTGTTTAAATCTATCTAAAACCTGTTCAAATCTGACTTAAACTAGTTCAGAACCAAGTTAGTTTTGGTGTGAACAGGCCGGTTTGTAATAAGGCACAGAGCATGTTTGTTGTGAAAAGTTACTAGATATGACGTGGTTGGAGATTAATGTGGGACATCAGACAACTTCTTCAGACTGAGCTTCCTCATCTTTGACCATGTGACCCTGTGTGACCTACGCCACAGATTTAAACCCACATTATTATTATTTATACATTATTTACCGGTCAGTGAAACTGTCAGTATGACGAGGCCAAATATTGAAATACAGCAAATAGTTACTTTGTGTTTTAATTAAAGGTTGTCGGCGGTCTTCACACTGAGGAGAATATCACACTGAAGAAAAATCCATATTGTTGTGACCAGTGTGACAAGTGCTTTAGATACAGTTCACCCTTAAAGAGACACCAGCGGACTCACACTGGAGAAAATCCATATCCTTGTGTCCAGTGTGATAAGTGCTTTAGATACAGTTCACTCTTAAGGATACACCAGCGGACTCACACTGGAGAAAAGCCATACTATTGTGACCAGTGTGGACACAGCTTTAGCTGGTCTTCACATTTATTAAATCACATGCGGATTCACACTGGAGAAAAGCCATATCCTTGTGACCAGTGTGACAAGTGCTTTAGAAACAATTCAGACTTAAAGAAACACCAGCGGACTCACACTGGAGAAAAGCCATATTGTTGTGACCAGTGTGACAAGTGTTTTAGAGACAGTTCAACTTTAACGAAACACCAGTGGACTCACACCAGAGAAAAACTATATCGTTGTGACCAGTGTGACAAGTGCTTTAGACACAGTTCAACCTTAACGAAACATCAGCGGACTCACACTGGAGATAAGCCATATCCTTGTGACCTGTGTGACAAGTGCTTTAGAGACAGTTCAACCTTAACGAAACACCAGCGGACTCACACTGGAGAAAAGCCATATCGTTGTGTCCAGTGTGATAAGTGCTTTAGAGACAGTTCACTCTTAAGGATACATCAGCGGAGTCACACTGGAGAAAAGCCATATTATTGTGACCAGTGTGACAAGTGCTTTAGCATCAGTTCAAACTTAAAGAGACACCAGCGGACTCACACTGGAGAAAAGCCATATTGTTGTGACCAGTTAAAGAAGTGCTTTAGCAACAGTTCAAACTTAAAGAGACACCAGTGGACTCACACTAGAGAAAAGCCATATTGTTGTGACCAGTGTGGACACAGCTTTAGCTGGCCTTCACAGTTAATAACTCATATGCGGATTCACACTGGAGAAAAGCCATATCCTTGTGACCAGTGTGACAAGTGCTTTAGAAACAGTTCAAACTTAAAGAGACACCAGCGGACTCACACTGGAGAAAAGCCATATTGTTGTGACCAGTGTGACAAGTGCTTTAGAGACAGTTCAACCTTAATGAAACACCGGTGGACTCACACTGGAGAAAAACTATATCGTTGTGATGAGTGTGACAAGTGCTTTAGACACAGTTCAACCTTAACGAAACACCAGCGTACTCACACTGGAGATAAGCTATATCCTTGTGACCAGTGTGAAAAGTGCTTTAGAGACAATTCAGACTTAACGAAACACCGGTGGACTCACACTGGTGAAAAGCCATATCATTGTGACCAGTGTGACAAGAGCTTTAGCAACAGTTCAACCTTAAAGAGACACCAGCGGACTCACACTGGAGAAAGGCCACATCAGGGCACAGTCTCGCTTGGACCTGACGTCGGCGACGTGGGACTCACGGTTGATGCCGTTCAGTTGGAGCCTCCACGCTCTGCTTCAGCCGCAGACGATGAGATTATCAAATCAGACGATGAGATTGTCAAATCAGACGATGAGATTGTCAAATCAGACGATGAGATTGTCAAATCAGACGATGAGATTGTCAAATCAGACGATGAGATTATCAAATGAGACGATGAAAATATATCAGGTACAGAGGTGGGACCAAGTCCTTGTTAAGCAAGTCACAAGTCGTATACTTTGAGTTTCAAGTCATTTCAAGACTACTATTATTATATTTACTATTATTATTATTTTTTTATTATTATTTTAACAAAACACAAGGAACACAATAATACAAATTCCCCTTTGTCTATTGATGGAGGTGTGAGTGCCAAAATTATAATTAAATCTACATTTTAAACATATTTTAGTAATGAAATGAATGTCCATCTGTGTATCTGTATTGGTGTAAGCGTCTTCTTAGATCACTCACTATCCCCTATGTATGTTGATGCAAAATGTTAATATGTCTTTCTCTGTTTATTATTGTTTAGATAAATAGTGCTTTGGTAATCTTACATGTTTGAGAAAGAGCAGAGAAGGTAACCTACCTTCTCTGCGCTTTCTCAAACATGTAAGACATAGGTGTCCAAACCCGGTCCTCGAGGGCCTGTGTCCTGCAGGGTTTATCTCCAACTCACCTCAAAACACCTGCCTGCAGTTTTCTAGTAAGCCTAGTTAGACCTTAATTTGCTGGCACAGGTGTGTTTGATTGGGGTTTGAGCTAAACTATTCAGGACACCGGTCCTCTTGGACTGAGTTTGGACATGCCTGATGCAAGATTACTAAAACACTGATGGCTTTAAGTCAGCATTTCTGGTTATTTTAATTTGTAATTTCTGATATTATTTACAGAAAATAAAATGATACGACCACTGGCTAGATAGTCAAAAGTTAATCTTAATTGCAGTCGATTCTTAGTCTACATGAAACGTTCTGTGGCCGTAGTTCACAGAAGTGCTGCTTGGTCCAAATCAAGTCCACTAGCTCACGATTAGTTGAAATGGATCTGGCGAGACAGGCTTCAAGAGAAGCATTCTATATGATTGTATTACACCATGGTATATTGTCAATAGACGCAGAGGCACATGGCTCATTTCCACATGTAAACATTGTATGTATCTGCCCATTGCATCGCTTTGCCCACCGAACTACGCTGTTTGACTGTGCCACCTCGGGGCGGGAGGGCTAAGGGAGTCAAATGGGACCCAGCTTAAGTGTACACTAGTACTGTCAGGCTGTAGAACTACATTTGAGCAAACATTACATCGGGTTAAACAGCACATTTGACAAATGTAGGTTTTAGCACTGAACAGGTGGGTCTCGTCTCCGCCTCGGACACCGAGACGAGGCAGGTCCCAAGTGGCCACAGAGCTACAAAAACACAGACAACACTTTCAGTTGCCCTCAACATTAGCTCAACATGTAGGCTATAGCCTATATTTTATATTAAAACAATGAAGCACCGCGCTTATTTGAGTGTGCCTTATTTTTTTACATACGTGAGGGGTTAGCCTCCCAAGGAAAAACAACGTGCTACAGGTCCAACCATTGACAGTACATTCGTCCAACCCCATCCCAGTCTTACTTGTGAATTTGCTGCCAACGCGAAATATACCGACATTTTGCACTAAGCAAAGTAGAAGAAATACATCCTGGCGCCCTGAGGTTCTAGTTTAAGCGTCAATGACTGCGTTTACATGGCACATCATACTTGTTAAAGTTTGGTTCTTTATATGCAATAAAGAGTCCATTTTGCTTGAACGGACCCAACTGGGTCGTCATTTATTGATTCCGCAGCTCTGTGTAACATCTCACGCTTGTACACACACAGATCTCAAGTCTCACAAGTCTATGTATATACTGCCCTCTAGTGTCAGGTTAGACAATACAGCTTGTTGTAATAACATTGTTACAATACTCTGATTAAGGTTCATAATTAGATTAAGGTATTTACATGTGCAGCTGAAATTGAAGGTTTCCATTTGCACCTGTTTACATGATAAAAGCATAATCTGATCACGCAAAAAATAAATAAGATGCTATCATGTGGGATACTGTAATATTTATATAAGATATCAAATATATTTGAAACGGACAGTGAAACATGTTGCCAATATGTCAATATTTAGTAAAAAGACTAGTAAATCCTAGTATGTACAAGCACTAATGCGATTAAGGTGTTTACATGGTTTAATAATGCGATTAAGATCGGAGAACTCCAGCTGTATTGCTTCAATTAAATCTTACTCCGATTATGACCTTACTCTGATGAAGGTACGTGTTTACATGACAGTCATAATCGGAGTATTCTATGACCATGTAAACGCACTCACTGTTGCAGCTATGGATGTAGATCTAACCGACGGCTGTCGTACGTTGGGGACGCAAACTACTAACGCGGTCACAATGACATTGAATAATTAAAAACTACAACTAAGACAAAATATAAATGAAGTAAGACAATTCAACCGTGATGTAAGCCGATAATTTATTACCTTACCCTTTTATTGAAATGTTTAATATTTAAATTTGAACCTAATGTATTTAATAGTCTACATTTGACTGCTTTTAAGACCATGCCGATTTCCTTTAAAATATAATTGATACTCAATGGATGGAAAAAAAAAAAGTGGCAACTATGCTAATGTTAGCTAATCATTAGCCCGCACGTTCTTCTTACAGTTCTTTGAGTAACCAAGTGCCTGATGAAATTTGATGTTGTTGAATCTCCATCGGCAATCTTTGATAAAAAAGTTTTGCAAACAGCAACTCTTTGGTGGCAGACAATCTCGTAGTTTTTGTAAGCGAATGCAATCACTCTTGGTATAATTTTGCCTTCCGAGGGATATTTGAAATGTTAACCGCGTTGGTTTGCTGCACTATGTTTGGATGATGTGGGAGGAGCATGTTTGTGCTGGCGCAGAGCGAGACAGCGCGTACATAATATGGAGAGTTAAATAAAGTGCTTCTTGTGTACTATTCTTTTTTTTTTTTTTTTTTTTTTTTTCAGAAAAAGCATCAAGTCATCTCAAGTCACAGGGCTCAAGTTAAGTCCCGAGTCATTAGCGTTCAGGTCCAAATCGAGTCACAAGTCTTTGCCCATTTTATCAAGTCAAGTCACAAGTCATCAAATTTGTGACTCTAGTCTGACTGGAGTCCAAGTCATGACTTTCAAGTCCACACCTCTGATCAGATGATGAGATTATCCCTTTTATCATTGAATAAATATTGGTGAGCATTCAGCAAATTGATAATTGTTGCTACTTTGTACAAGGACGAGGATTTAAAATTTCTATTGATAAAAGTAAGTATGTTATGTATGGTAATAAACGTAATGTAGGAAAATTAGGACTCAGTCTGTATGGCAAACCACTGGAGAGAGTTAAGGTTTTTAACTTTCTGGTAGTGCATCTTGATGACAAGTGGTGGAAAGGTCATATTGATAAGGTTGTTAACAAATGTGATAAAATTATTAATGTTCTGTGTTGCCTAGCAGGTAGTGGATGGGGGGCTGATAAAGGGACACTGTTAATGGTGTACCGAGCAATGGTTCGGTCTTCACTTGATTATGGCTGCGTAGCTTATGGAAGTGCAGCAAAATCAATCTTGAATAAGTCAGATGGAGTTCAGGCCAAAGCCCTGAGAGTTAGTTGTGGGGCATTTAGGACCATGCCGATTCCAGCTCTCTTAGTTGAGTCAGGAGAGATGCCTCTGAGGTTGAGGCGCCTGAAGTTGGGAAAGTACAAGGTCAGAGGGTGGATTAGCCTGTGAAACAATTGCTTGAAGAGAGTTGGGGGCCGTCTCAAGGAGGATGGAGGAAAGGAAGTTTTATTAAAAGAGTAAGAGCTGAGTTCCCTGTATTTGCCAATAGCATGGGCCCCAGAGTGGTTTGGCCATGTGTTCCCTCCAGAAGTAGATTGGGCTGTGAAGGAGAGGCTTAGGGAAAAGGGGGAAGGGAATCCGGTGGGTGTGGTCATGGAAGTAATCAGTGAAAACTGGACCGGTCATTTACAGAGCTATACTGATGGGTCTGTGGACCCCATTAACAAAAGGGCTTTTGCAATTCATATTCCTGAGGCTGGCTTAAGTAAGGGTTATCGGCTTTCAGATTGTGTGTCTGTATTTGCTACAGAAACTGTTGCCATTCTGCAGGCTCTGGAGTGGGTGAATGAAGTTAGGCCACAGCAGGATTTATGTGGGTCCCGGCCCATGTTGGAATTGGTGGAAATGAGGCTGCTGACTCAGCTGCAAAAGAGGCACTAGGGCAGGCTTTGGTCCATGTGAAGACAGCTTTAGGATATTCTGAGTAGTGCAGTGTAGTAACCAAAGTGACAACAAATAGGTGGCAGAAAGAGTGGGATTCAGAAAAGAGAGGGAGACATTATTATAAAATTCAAAAGACTGTGAAAGGTGGGGACATCATTTGGGGAAAAAGCAGGAGAGATCAGGTCATTTTTACACGACTAACATTAGGCCAGTGTGGCCTGGCCCCTGACCTGGTACTTATTGAGAAAAAATCAATTGGACTTTGTATATTTGGCAGTAAAGAAGAAACTGTTTTCCATGTCATAATGGAGTGTAACATCTATAAAAAAAGAAAGAAGATCAATTTTTAAATCAATAATGGAATTAGGATATACTTACATCTCTCTAAAGAACCTTCTGAGCCCACCAGCACATAAAAGTTAATTACTTGTGGCAGTACTGGAATTTGTTTATTCCACCAAACTCCATATGAAGTTGTGAGTTCTAAGTGCAGTACCACCAGCGACCAGTGACGACAGCAATGTGCCAGCCGGCATCTAGCCTACCCAAAACGTTGAAGAAGAAGAAAAGACTTGCGGTGCATTGTGGGTTTGGAACCAAAAGGAACACACATTCAGCTGGTTTCCTCCAGAGGACGTTGAATTCACGCTAATTGTCTTCCACAGACCAAACGGAAACACATGCCTGTAAGTTTGTGGTCATGTTATGATGTTTTATGTCCTGTTTTGAGAGCTAAATGCATTATTTTGTAGTTAGAAACGACCGCGACGCTAATTAGCGTTAGCCCGTCTACGGGAATTTCCATTGTGAATTAGCATGAAGCTAGCGTTATATTTTTGTGTTCAATGTAATGGTATTTCTACAGTGAAAAATGCATGTTGGTGTTAGGATATGCTACTGTTAGTCATATAGAATGTGACTTTACACGTGTTGAGGTTATAATGCAGGCTATTAATTTGTTTTTATGCATTTTGGTTGCTTTACAGTTTTACAAAACATGAGTCAATTGGAACAATAAACGAGACCAGTTTACAAACAATGGCTGTGCTAATACAAGTTAAAGACACAAGTTTTATTACACTTTGTAGAAACGCATTTAGTTATAAATTCTGATTAATAAACCGTTAAGGTGTAAAATCACTAGCGTTAGCTGAAATTGAGCTCATAAAGAGGCAGATAAAAGACAGTCCAGTCCGTTTTGGTCATTAATAGGACGAGGCTTGTTGAATAAAACACGTAGACATGTTACTATTAATAGTTATATGACTAAATTCCTGCCAGAGGGTATTACAAAAGTCCATTTAGCCAACTTTTTTTAACATGTGCCAATGTCACGTGACTTCAGGCGACAGAAAAACAGACGTGTAGTGTCCGAAACTGATCTCAAATTGAGTGCACTACATAGTCCCCTATATAGTGCAGCACTATATAGTGACTGAGGGGTTAGGGACTAGCTTCTTAGCTATCTGCCAACCTTTACTGGCTCGTTTAGGGAGGGCAGACTCATTGTTGGTCAGAGGTGTAATACACATTGTGAAAAAGGTTAAAGCCATTAATGATTTGAACTGATTTTGTTTCTGAAAGTCACATATTTTCACTGTTTTTTTTTTCTTCGCAGACAAAGCATGTCCTGCAGGAGTCTACATATTGTCCACTAGGCGCTATAAATCCCACGTTGGAACACACCACAACATTACATACAGAGTGTATTCTTCTCTGATACGGTTTAATTACTTTAAGAAAATCCTTCTAATCCAGTTTGAAGATTTACCAATGGAGGTCAAACCACAGGACACAGACACTTCATCTGCTCAGGTAAACTCACCTGTTTTAAAGTCAACATGTGTTGGACTGGACTTGGTCTAAGCTGAGGTAAACTGAACTGGTCAAACCTATTCAAATCCACCTTAAACTTTATCAGATTCATCTAAAACCTTAACAGTTCCTTCTAAAACTTGTTCAAATTCTTGTAAAACCTTTTACAATGAATCTAAACCCATATGAATATAAAACCTGGTCAAATCCATTTAAAACTTGTTCAAATCCATGTTAGACCTGTTCACATCTGACTTAAACTAGTTCAGAACCAAGTTAGTTTTGGTGTGAACAGGCCGGTTTGTAATAAGGCAGAGAGCATGTTTGTTGTGAAAAGTTACTAGATATGACGTGGTTGGAGATTAATGTGGGACATCAGACAACTTCTTCTGACTCAGCTTCCTCATCTTTGACCATGTGACCCTGTGTGACCTACACCACAGATTTAAACCCACATTATTATTATTTATACATTATTTACCGGTCAGTGAAACTGTCAGTATGACGAGGCGAAATATTGAAATACAGCAAATAGTTACTTTGTGTTTTATTTAAAGGTTGTCGGCGGTCTTCACACTGAGGAGAATATCACACTGAAGAAAAAGCCATATTGTTGTGACCAGTGTGACAAGTGCTTTAGATACGGTTCACTCTTGAGGATACATCAGCGGACTCACACTGGAGAAAAGCCATATCATTGTGACCAGTGTGAAAAGTGCTTTAGAGACAGTTCAACCTTAAAGAGACACCAGTGGATTCACACTGGAGAAAAGCCATATCATTGTGACCAATGTGACAAGTGTTTTAGAGACGGTTCACAATTAAAAATACACCAACTGATTCACCCTGGAGAAAATCCATATTGTTGTGACCAGTGTGGACACAGCTTTAGCTTGTCTTCAAAGTTAATAAGTCACATGCGGATACACACTAGAGAAAAGCCATATCGTTGTGACCAGTGTGACAAGTGCTTTATCAACAGTTCATACCTAAAAACACACCAGTGGACTCACACTAGAGAAAAGCCATATCGTTGTGACCAGTGTGACAAGTGCTTTAGATACAGTTCACTCTTAAAGACACACCAGCGGACTCACACTGGAGAAAAGCCATACTATTGTGACCAGTGTGAAAAGCGCTTTAGATACAGTTCAACCTTAACGAAACACAGATGGTCTCACACCAACGAAAAGCTATATTGTTGTGACCAGTGTGACAAGTGCTTTAGAGACAGTTCACTCTTAAGGTTACACCAGTGGACTCACACTGGAGAAAAGCCATATTGTTGTGACCAGTGTGATAAATGCTTTATCAGCAGTTCAAACTTAAAGGCACACCAGCAGACTCACACTGGAGAAAAGCCATATTGTTGTGACCAGTGTGACAAGTGCTTTATCAACAGTTCAACCTTAAAGAGACACCTGTGGATTCACACTAGAGAAAAACCATATTGTTGTGACCAGTGTGACAAGTGCTTTAGACAAAGTTCAACCTTAAAGAGACACCAGTGGACTCACACCGGAGAAAAGCCATATCCTTGTGATCAGTGTGACAAGTGCTTTATCAACAGTTCAACCTTAAAGAGACACCTGTGGATTCACACTAGAGAAAAACCATATTGTTGTGACCAGTGTGACAAGTGTTTTAGACAAAATTCAACCTTAAAGAGACACCAGCGGACTCACACTGGAGAAAAGCCATATCCTTGTGACCAGTGTGACAAGTGCTTTAGCAACAGTTCAGACTTAAAGAGACACCAGAGGACTCACACTGGAGAAAGGCCACATCAGGGCACAGTCTCGCTCGGACCTGACGTCGGCGACGAGTTGGAGCCTCCACGCTCTGCTTCAGCCGCAGACGATGAGATTATCAAATCGGACAATGAAATTATCAAATAAGAAGAAGAGATTATTATTATTATAGAGGTTTATTATAGAGATTGATTGATTGATGACGAGATTATCGCTTTTATTGTTAAATAAATATTGATGAGCATTCAGCAAATTGATGTTTGTTGCTACTTTACTTTGTACAAGGACGAGGAGGTGTGCACTAAAAGGCTTTAAGACCGTAGTGTAATTGAACTGTGCACCACAAACATTCAGCAGATTCACCTGTTTACAACCTCGCCTTATAAACAAAAGAGTCATAGTAATGTAAAGTAGGTCATTGTTGGAGAATTTTGGATCTATTGTAAGGTTGTGATGCCCTGAGCCTTGGGCTCTGTCAACAGATAGACTCAGACATCTGTAGGATAACATGTCTCCAACCTCAAGCCTTATCAGCTGAATAACAACTGAATAACATCTCTTTTATTGTTGCATTGTTTGTGCACTGACCTTCTGAGGTTTTATAAGCTCCGTCCTATGAAAGCATGGGCAGACTTGAATGTTCAATACTACGCTGTGTTGACTGTTCAACTGTCTCCAGGCCTGTATGTGATGGTAATAAACTTCTCCTGCTTAAGACATCCAGAGTCTCTGCAGTTTATCGATGTGTTTCAATACTTCTCAGTTCTAAGGCAGTAACCCAATTCTTTTACAGGTAATGATCAGTTTATGTTGTATTAAACTTGTTTTTCCCTTATTTCAAAGACAACCTGAGCTTACATTTTCTCAAGTTTTGACCTGACAACCTGATTTTAGGAGAAACGTGGGCAAAATTCAGCTATTCAGACTCACATTCATTCGCTTCTGGCAATTTAGAATCACCAATTCACTCAAAGTTTAAAACGTCGACCATAATGCAAAATAAAATAGTAAAGTAAAGAAAATAAAGTAAATGTGACTTTATTGGGCAGTGACTGGACAAACCACACATTGGCTGTTTCTAAGATTTCTTATCCACTTATTTCTCTTGCAGTTCAGAGTTCAGCTTGTAGTCTCAATAGAAATCTTCGTTTTTCCATTTTATGTATATCTTCCATCATTTCCAATCAGTCTTCCACCTTGAAGCCATTTACAATTGTCTTCCTCGAATGCTACTCACTGAGCTACAATGAAATCCCTGCATCTGTGATTAAGATGTAAATCCAGCAATAATCTGCTGTTATTGCCAGGCTTTGACTCACTGCACACTCAGTACTGCTTAAACAGAGCCTGGGAGTTTTCCCGTTTTAGAAAAGGATAATGCCCCAAACTTACACCACCTTTTCTGCACAAAGCAATAACAGCTGGAATTAAGAGAACTGGAAACAGTCGAGGATGTGGAGCAGGGGCTTGTTTACAGTGGTTCAGACTAGACAAGAATACAGAACAAGGTTACTGTAGTTTCCTTTCATTGTAAAGACTGTCTTAAAGTAGAAAATGAAGCCAGTCTTCTCTAGAATACACTTAAGACTCATTCACACATGCAGTCTTTCTCAGCAGTGTTCCTGCATTTTACCAGAACCGATTTAAAACTAAATCTGTTCTGGTAATTCAGATTTAGCAATATTACAGGGAATTTACTGAGAAGGCTGTGAACATTACCAAAAAGGACGTCGGACAACAATCTACATTAACAATCTAAATGGACCAAACAGAGACAACAGAAAATACTTCAGCGAATGATTAATTTGCAGACTCTGGACTCTGGGCGCTGAGGGTGAACATCTCCTGCTCTCATTGCTTGTTGAGAATAAGAGCAATACATGCTTTCATGTCAGTCTCCAAAAGTCTCCAACACCAGAAAGAGTCAGAAGACAAGATAACCACGTTTGTAAAGTTGAAGTTAAGCTTTTTAAGCAAGGTACTTCTAAGGTGTATTCAAGACCTATATCAGAGGTAATCTTACTGTTTCATAGTGAGGATGTGTAGTGGTATAAAGTATTACACCAGGCAGGGAGTGTGCTGTCCCTTAAGGACAAGCCACACTGCCCCCTAGTGGTGTTACAGCTGAGAAGGAAGTTTACCAGGAAGTTGCAGGAAGTTAATGTTGCTAAAATTGCAATAAGCAATTTGCTGTCCAAACATGTTGTCCGTTTCCCAACTGCCAGGATCCTTCTTTCGGCGGTGGCTCTTGCAGAGTTGGCTCCTCCCAAGCCTGTCCTGGGTCAGTCCTAATGAGTCTTTGGAACAGGCTTCAATGTGGCCAAGCTGCAGCTTCAAAAGCCCCGTCCACAGTTTTGTCACTGTTTTCAATTTTCTATTAAAAACCCTTAATGCTTAATTTTTTACAAGTAGGGAGATATGGGTCATTAAATATTTGACTAGTATAAAAAATGCAATTTTAAGCAAATGAATAAACAAATGAAACCTTTCGAAAAATTAATAAAATGAAAAAAACGAACCCAAGATTATTTTTCTAATGACAGTCTGATGTTAGTAAGAGTCTCATGAAAAAAGGACAAACATTTATGGAGCTTGATATCTATGTAATAGTTAGTTACATTAGTTGATATTTACTTCATTTCTTTATGTCAATAAGAGTCGACTAGCCACATAACCACGCTAATAAAAAATCACTACAGTGACATAAAACTGAACTGTGCAGTTTATTGGACAAATGTTTTCAAATAAAACACTTTCGATGAACACTGAAAATGTAAACTCGTATTTAAACTGAAAATTTTCCGATTAAAGCCTTACTTCCTCTTCCTTTAATACCGCCTTTGTTTTCAAAACGCTTGATCCTTTTCACGCTGTGACGAAACCGGAAGTAGCAAAATGCCGTGTACATTGACTTCCTGTCCCATTATTTTCCGATATATTGATCAGGAAAAATGTCTCAATCGACCTGGAAATGTAACTGTAGTGTTCCATTTTGCTCATCAACAAAGTAGAACCATCCATGTTTAAAATTTCACGACTTTCCCGAAAAAAAGCCGAGCTCATCAAACTTTACAAACATTTTGGTAGATTTTCTGATATTGTAGCTTATGGTCTTTTTGTGTTTATGTACATCAGATAACGCATAAGTGATTATAAATAAAATGTGACAGAGTAGAAACATATCCAAAGACAGAATACATCGTTTTTACACGCTCGTCATTTAAATCCTGTCCTCACCTGATCTCACAGTAACGCCCATTCTTTTGCCGGCTCTCTCATATGTTGACTGTGGGCTCCGGTTTCCTCTCAAGTAATTTCACGCAAATTTGTATGGAAATCAAAATAATAAATAAATATCATCCTTCTTAAAATGAAGCCCACAAACGTATGTGCTCCCTCGAAGAATTTTTAAATGTGGCGCTCTAATCTCTTCTGATTGCATTCACCCAGCAAGATCGCAGCTGCTTATCTGATGGAAAGTCGTGAAAACTTAAACATGGATGGCTCTGTTTGTTTGATGAGCAAAATAGAACACTACAGTTAGATTTCCAGGTTGATTGAGACATGTTTCCTAATCAATATATCGGAAAATAATGGGACCGGAAAACAATTACAGTGTTTTGCTACTTCCGGTTGCGTGACGCACAGCGTGAAAAGGGTCTTTTGCGGTGCATTGTGGGTTTGGAACCAAAAGGAACACACCTTCGGCTTGTTTGAATTCACGCTAATTGTCTTCCACAGACAAAACGGAAGCACACGCCTGTAAGTTTGTGATCATGTTATGAGGTTTTATGTCCTGTTTTGAGTGCTAAGTGGATTATTTTGTAGTAAACGACCGCGACGCTATTTAAGGTTAGCCCGTCTATGGGATTTTCCATTGTGTGTTAGCATGAAGCTAGCGCTATATTTTTGCATTCAATGTAATGGTATTTCTACAGTGAAAAATGCATATTGGTGATAGGATATGCTGCTGTTAGTCCTATAGAATGTGACTTTACACGTGTTGAGGTTATAATGCAGGCTATTAATTTGTTTTAAGCATTTTGGTTGTTTTACAGTTTTACAAATGAGTCAATTGGAACAATAAACGAGACCAGTCCACAAATAATAGCTGAGTCAGAATCAATGCACTTTATAGTGATTACGCCATTTTGTAGTTGTGTCCGAATGTATAGTGACTGAAATGTAGTGCACTCAAAGAGTGACATGTTTCACTGTAGACAACAAGTTTGAAAGAAACAAGTTAAAAACTGTTTCTTTCCCTGTTTCACTGTTTTTTTTTTTCTTCACAGACAAAGCATGTCCTGCAGGGGTCTACATATTGTCCACTAGGTGTCGCTATAAATCCCACGTTGGAACACATCACAACATTACATACAGAGTGTATTCTGATTTAAATTGACTATTGTCTTCTCTGAGACGGTTTGAATACTTAAAAAGAAATTCCTTCTAATCCAGTTTGAAGATTTACCAATGGAGGTCAAACCACAGGACACAGACACTTCATCTGCTCAGGTAAACTCACCTGTTTTAAAGTCAACATGTGTTGGACTTGGTCTAAGCTGAGGTAAACTGAACTGTTCAAACCTATTCAAATCCACCTTAAACTTTATCAGATTCATCTAAAACCTGTACAATTCCTTCTAAAACCTTTTACAATGAATCTAAACCCTGTTCATATGAATATAAAACCTGGTCCAATCCATTTAAAACTTGTTCAAATCCATGTTAGACCTGTTCAAACTGATTGTTCAAGTCCAACTAAAACATGTTCAAATTGATCTAAAACCTGTTCAAATCCAACTCAAACCTGTTCTAATCTGACTTAAACTAGTTCAGAACCAAGTTAGTTTTGGTCTGAACAGGCCGGTTTGTAATAAGGCACAGAGCATGTTTTTTGTGAAAAGTTACTAGATATGACGTGGTTGGAGATTAATGTGGGACATCAGACAAATTCTTCTGACTGAGCTTCCTCATCTTTGACCATGTGACCCTGTGTGACCTACGCCACAGATTTAAACCCACATTATTATTATTTATACATTATTTACCGGTCAGTGAAACTGTCAGTATGACGAGGCGAAATATTGAAATACAGCAAATAGTTACTTAGTGTTTTATTTAAAGGTTGTCGGCCGTCTTCACACTGAGGAGAATTTCACACTGAAGAAAAAGCCATATTGTTGTGACCAGTGTGACAAGTGCTTTAGCCAAAGGTCAGACTTAAAGAAACACCAGTGGACTCACACTGGAGAAAAGCCATATTGTTGTGACCAGTGTGACAAGTGCTTTAACAACAGTTCAAACTTAAAGACACACCAGCGAACTCACACTGGAGAAAGGCCATATTGTTGTGACCAGTGTGACAGGTGCTTTATCAACAGTTCACACTTAAAGACACACCAGCGGACTCACACTGGAGAAAAGCCATATTCTTGTGACCAGTGTGACAAGTGCTTTAGCAACAGTTCAAACTTAAAGACACACCAGCGGACTCACACTGGAGAAAAGCCATATTGTTGTGACCAGTGTGACAAGTGCTTTAGCAACAGTTCAAACTTAAAGACACACCAGCGGATTCACACTGGAGAAAAGCCATATTGTTGTGACCAGTGTGACAAGTGCTTTAGCAACAGGACAGACTTAAAGAGACACCAGCGGACTCACACTGGAGAAAAGCCATATCATTTTGACCAGTGTGACAAGTCCTTTAGCAACATTTCCAACTTAAAGAAATGCCAACGGCCTCACACTGGAGAAAAGCCATATTGTTGTGACCAGTGTAACAAGTGCTTTAGCAACAGTTCAACCTTAAAGACACACCAGTGGACTCACACTGGAGAAAAGCCATATTGTTGTGACCAGTGTGGACACAGCTTTATCTGGTCTTCAAAGTTAATAATTCACATGCGGATTCACACTGGAGAAAACCCATATCCTTGTGACCAGTGTGACAAGTGCTTTAGAGACAGTTCATACTTAAAGACCCATCAGCAGACTCACACTGGAGAAAAGCCATATTGTTGTGACCAGTGTGACAAGTGCTTTAGACACAGTTCAACCTTAAAGAGACACCAGCGTACTCACACCAAAGAAAAACTATATCGTTGTGATGAGTGTGACAAGTGCTTTAGACACAGTTCAACCTTAACGAAACACCAGCGAACTCACACTGGAGATAAGCCATATCCTTGTGACCAGTGTGACAAGTGCTTTAGATTCAGTTCAGACTTAACGAAACACCGGCGGACTCACACTGGAGAAAAGCCATATCGTTGTGACCAGTGTGACAAGTGCTTTAGAGACAGTTCACTCTTAAAGACACACCAGCGGACTCACACTGGAGAAAAGCCATATCCTTGTGACCAGTGTGACAGGTGCTTTAGATTCAGTTCAGACATAAAGAGACACCAGCGGAGTCACACTGGAGAAAAGCCATATCCTTGTGACCAGTGTGACAAGAGCTTTAGCACCAGTACAGTCTTAAAGAGACACCAGAGGACTCACACTAGGAAAAGGCCACATCAGGGCACAGTCTCGCTCAGACCTGACGTCGGCGGCGTGGGACTCACGGTTGATGCAGTTCAGTTGGAGCCTCCACGCTCTGCTTCAGACGCAGACGATGAGATTATCAAATCAGAAGCTGAGATTATCATATCAGATGATGAGATTATCAAATCAGAAGATGAGATTATCAAATCAGACGATGAGATTATCAAATCAGAAGATGAAATTATCGCTTTTATTACTGAATAAATATTGATGAGCATTACGAGTGTGTCGTGAACAAATGTGAACATTACCAGAAAGGACGTCGGACAACAATCTACATTAACAATCTAAATGGACCAAAAAGAGACAACAGAAAATACTTCAGCGAACGATTAATTTACAGTCTCTGGACTCTGAGGGCAGGGTTCCCACAGGTGCTTGAAATCCTTGAAAATGCTTGTTGTAATCTATTGTTTTCAAGGTTGTAAAAGTCCTTGAATTTTGGATAGTGTTTTAAAGTGCTTGAAATTCTGATTGTGTTGCTTTAATAATTCATAATCTTTCTGAGTCACTTTCTTCTTAGAAAAGCTCAAAGATTTGGAACCCAAACAAAATCTGACTGTAGCTCATTTTTCAGCCTTTAGTAAAAAGAGACCAAACACTTGATCCAATTAATTAACATCTTTTTGATCAAACAAGCTGTCTTTTTGAAGTATTCAACAATTTAAAAGTCTTTTGTTTATGCCACAATGGATTTAAATGAGAAAAACTACATACAGTATATGTCAACATGTAATTTACCGCAGTAAGTGTAAGGTGCTTGAAAAACATAAACACACCTAGAAAGTGCTTGAAAAATGCTGTGTAAGAACCCTCTGAGGGTGAACATCTCCTGCTCCTACTGCTTGTTGAGAAGAGTAAGAGCAAGACATGCTTTCATGTCAGTCTCCAAAAATCTCCAACACCAAAAAAAGTTAGTTGGTTATTAGATTTGTTGCATTAAAAAAAAAAAAAAAAGGAATAAAGAGTCACTAGAAGGGTCTGAATATTCATTAAGTTTGCAACACTGGGATTCTTAACGGTCTAAACTGCCAAAGTCAACATGAAGAAGTTCTTCATGTTGACTTTAGCAGTTTAGACCAGGGTTGCCAGGTTTTGCAACAAAACTAGTCCAAAACTAGCTCAGTAATACCAAAAGTCAAAATATGCCACTCCCATACTTAAAATACATATTTTACATCACTGTATGCATTATACAGTTGTTTTTTTTAAATCATTGTATATTAGTAATTTTTATAAATAAAATCTTTGTTTAAGATTGACCACTGATGAACCAAATCCTTCATTTTAAATAAAAAATATTTAAAAAATCTAAAACACTCAAGATATTCCTAATTAAATTAGTGTGCTCGATCTGTTTCATCACCCTAGCACAGGTAGAATATCAATTTGGTGGAATACAATATTTCAACGACACCTGACACATTTGTGAAATACTTTATTAAGAATCACTCTTAGATGTTCAAGTGCATCTTTTTGTTTATATTTTTGCTCTGTTTTGAAACACATTCTCTTTATTTGTTGACTTTGATAACGACAATGTTGAGAACTGACATTGAAACTGTCAAGAATTTATTTTTGTTAGTTTTTCTTGGAAATGATAAACAAAAAAATAATTTGCACTTGTTTGTGTCTAATGCAGCCACACCTTTTGAAAGAGACTTTTTTTTTTTTCATGATAATATTTGAGATTGTGAAAATTTGGGGGAGTCCAGTAACGTTTGACTAGTCAACACTGGTCTAGACACTCAGAACATTACTGCCCCCACAGGTTGTGTTAGTAAAGTGCGTAGCTTGAATATAAATGTATGTATGACTTTTCTTCCTCGTCTGGTCCACGCACTGTTCTCCCTGAGCACGATTCTGACTAATGTCAAACACTACTCTCTTTGTCTGTGAGAGAACCCACCTGAAATACATTAACGCATTTGTCACCGCCAACTGCTTCAGGGGAGTCTTCTTTATTTTGGGATGTCGTGCTGCTAACCGAGTTGTAAAAGTTTACAGAAGGTTTTAGGAAAACAGAAACGTGGAAACAAGAGTGATAACATTAAGAGTCTTGTCCTGAGGTCGGACTTTCCTTCATTTCTGGTGGTTTTCGGGCTTGGCGGCGGCGCTCGGGTTCAATCAGTGCTGTTTAACTGTGTGGCACATTCTGAAGCGGCTCCGGGCAGATCACGTGGGGCTTGTGGCTCTGGACGCTGTGCAAGCTGCATCTGAATCACTCGCTGACTTTTACGGGGCACCAGAGAGCTCGAAGTTCACTTGGGAGTTTCAGAGAATTGTGGTGATACTCAGTTGCTGGGGTAATGGATCCTGTTTGTGATAATGACGTGGTTAGGTTAGAGTCTGTGGGGATTTCAATAAAGTCTCCAATTCTGCTCCTTTACAGATACTAATATTATTTTAGGTCTATTAAAATGGAATCTTAAAAACATACAGGACATTACACACTGTGAATCCCAATTTTACAATGATCTGAAGAGCCAAAAGTACTTAAAGCAACACTATGTACCTTTTTAACCCAAAATAGAAAAGCTTAAAATCATAATAACCATAGCATTACATTGAGTTTGATTGTTTCTTGATATAAAAAAACCCCAATTAATTAGCTTCTTCCTCTTTTTGGGCACAGAACACATTTTAAGGCAAAATTAATCATGTCAACACAAATTTACTTTACAACAAGGATATTTACAGGGTATTTATGAAAAGTTAACAGCCCCATGTCAGTGTAGCCACATAATTTGTCCTCTTTAGTCTTTTTGTGGGTACAAATCCTGAAAAGTTACATGGTGTTGCTTTAGTTTATGGAGCGACAGAGCGTGCCATGTCTTTGATTCAGCTTCCAACAGCTGCATCTCAAGTGAGAGATCTTTTTGTGTTACTCTTGGCAACATTAGCTTTCAAATACACTGCATTTTCAAATGTTTTACAAGGTCCTACAGGTTAATTTATTTATTTATTGGGAGTCTGGGAAGAAGCTGTGTTTTTGCATCGTTTTGGTGCTTTCTGCCTGATGGAGGGGTGTGAACAGTTCCTGTGCTGGATGGGATGGATTCTTGATGATGGAGGTGGCTCTGCTCCTGCACCAACTGTAAATGTCTTTCAGGGAAGAGAACAGCAGAGTTAACCCCTCGATAAAAGCTGTTAGGATGTGAGAGCTGAGTCAAGTACAGCTGTTAGAGGGCTTTTTTAAATAAAGCTGGCTGCGTTTTTAAAAGTACACAGTATTTCCAAAGCTGTTGCTCCGATAAAGAGGCTCTTCTCCAGACTGATGCAGAGGTTATTGGCCCACTCTGTTTTAGAGTCTGTTTACAAGCAGCTTTTTGCCCCAAACAAAAAGATTCTGTTCACTGAGACGAAGAGGACGGCGTTCCCAATCCACAAAAAAATGAATCCAGCTGAAGTAGGGTTTTTGTTCTGGGACTTGTCTGCCTTTCCTTAAAGTCCAAGACAAATTCTCCACAGACACAAAAAAATGGATTTTAACAAACCAAGCATATCATATATTGACTCTTATTGTTATCTATATCTTGCACATTGAATGTCTATGTTTCTGCTTTATGTTTCTCTTTTAAGTTCTTTCTTGCCTGCTACAGGAACTATAGATTGAAATGAGTGAGAACGTTATAATCTGGTACAGAGCATCTTTACTCTGTGTTCAATGTTTTCTGGTCAATGAATAAATGAATGAATAAATAAACAAACTGTTTAGTGAAAACTATTAACTCAGCTTTGAAGTGATCCAAAAATGTCCCTCATTATCCATTATTTTTTAATTATTTTTGCCCTTCTTCTTTGAGCTATAAACACACAAAACTCATAAATTAAGTAGCCTTTGTTACCCTACCCACCTTACTACAGTTCAGACATCACTGGGGATTCGGTATAATCTGTGCTTTTAATGCTGCTGTGTGATGTAGCTCCAGTGTCATCCCCGTCCTACTTAATCCAAACATCACTCTCTTAAAAACAAAACTGCAGTCTCATAAATACAGCTGACGTTAAAAGCTCATGGAAAAGCTTCGGAAACAGCAGAACTGAATGTGAGAATCAGGAACAGATGACGGAGTAACGCTCGGTCTCACCTGGAGCACAAGGCTAGAGGGGAGACGTAAACCTTTCAAAATGGAGGGTTTTTCGACCCGAGTACATCGCTGTGCTTTGATAATACAATAAAACTGAGCTTATTAGAACTTCGTAGTTTTATTAAGCTTGTAAAGAAACAGACAGGCTTCAAAAGATTCATGGTTTCTCTTGGATTTATCCCCAAAAAATCATTCAAAACGATACATCGAACCTTGATAGAAACACAATGGACATATGTTATGGCCTGTGTCCCAGACATTCCTACGAGCTTTGAGTTACGAGGACGTGTTTACGCGGCAGTGAGTGTGTTGTCCTTTTCACATAATGTTAACCAGACACCGAGAGCCAAAAAGGATTGTTCTTGACCTCGGGAACCGTCATAAAATATCCTCAACTGGGTCAGCAAACTTCAGAGGAGACGACTGTATTGTAGTTCAAAGACTGGGGGCCCATTACAGTTATTAGATACATTTGGATTCTGTGGATTAGATGCAATTTTGAAGCTTCAATAGGCTTTATGAACGGAAATGCCACCATTTGAAATACCCTAAACCCCGTATGACCTAAAAATAGACATCTGATTTACCTCAGTGTAGCTTTAACTGAACCACGCTCGATTATTTACAGCCGTAGATTTTGTGTACTGGAGCAGAACTCACTCTTGACTATGATTACTGTGGACAATCTTTATCTCCCATTACGAAAACTACAATGACTGGCCAAGGTCTAACATCACAGACTCAATTTATTAGACTGAAAACAAAGCCAAGATGACATTTGGTATCTGTAATGTCCGGGAAATTGTGCAGCATGTGGCATAAACTGTAGAGCTGACGTTATGAATTTCATGCACCATCAAAAAAGCTACTTGAGGATGTTACACCAGGGCCCCACTCACAAACACTGGCAAAAGGAAAGACAAAGAGAATGTGATACAGTACGATAGGCCTGGTGATTTATACAGTACTGAGTTTTATGAGTAAAATGATGTGGTAAAATAAGAAAGCTGTCAACAATATACAATTTAAATGTTCTTTTTTATCAATTTACAAAATAGAAAAGTGAGTGAAGAGACAAAAACATTGTATTTTTAGAGTAAGCCCAGAACAAGTCCTGACGTGTCTGTTCTGGTGTAGTCCAGTTTGGTCTGGTTTTGTCTGGGATTACATGGTCTGGTTTAGTCCAGATTGGTCTGGTTTTGTCTGGGATTACATGGTCTGGTTTAGTCCAGTTTGGTCTGGTTTTGTCTGGGATTACATGGTCTGGTTTAGTCCAGTCTGGACTGGTTTTGTCTGGGATTACATGGTCTGGTTTAGTCCAGTCTGGTCTGGTTTTGTCTGGGATTACATGGTCTGGTTTAGTCCAGTTTGGTCTGGTTTTGTCTGGGATTACATGGTCTGGTTAAGTCCAGTTTAGCCTGGTTTTGTCTGGGATTACATGGTCTGGTTTAGTCCAGTTTGGTCTGGTTTTGTCTGGGATTACATGGTCTAGTTTAGTCCAGTTTAGTCTGGTTTTGTCTGGGATTACATGGTCTTTTATCTTAGATTTACTTTGTAGAGTGAGATTCTCTGGAATGAAAAGTGCTTTATAAATAAAAATCTATTCATCTGAAAGTGTCAGGATGAGGTTATACGAGTAGAAAATAATCTACTACAGCACCATCTGAAGTGTTTACTCAAATTCATAGGTTATGCTTTAAAGAAAGGTGTTAGAAAGTTAACAACATATCTATAAGCCTTGGACTGAGTACAGTATACACACTTGCTGCTGGACATTTTGCCGTGTATCAGGTTTCATCGTTAAACTGTAGAGAATAGAAGGCGACTGCTGACTTTGTGCCATAAAAACACCGCTGTAAATGATGTAAATGATGTAAATGAAGTTAGAAACCTTTGTGGCTTCGTCTTGCAACAACAAAAGCTTTCAAAATTGGTGGACTTTAAATGTTTAGAGTCATACTTATGTTACAAATGTCTTCCTTGCACTAGTTCTAAGTTTTGTCTCTGTAGATTTCATTATCTCAGACTGTGTCACAGAGCAGAACTAAAGAGCTCCTCTGGTTTCTCTGTGGTTTCTCCGTGAAGCCGTGTGGTCTGACGTGGTCATCTAAAGCCCGCTGCATGTGTTTTGAGTCCTGTGGTCTAATATGGTCCAGGTCCATGTTTTCTCAACCTCTGAGCGGTGGCACAGTTGTGGCCTCCGAGACCGCTGCGAGAATCTCGACTCATTTTCATCTTATTTGGAAATCTCTACGAGAGCTCTAATACGAGAACATTCTTTAGGTTTGGAAAGAACAGCTTTTGCATCTGTTCTTGATTCAGCCAATCAGTGCTGAACAGATTATTACCACCTGAGACATCGAATATTTATGTCGAAAACAACATAACGAGACTGTAAAAGCTTTAAAAACAATAAGCATATATTTGCCTTACCTGACTCTTGGCTCTCATGAACGGAGCGCTCACGTTACAGATCCTCTCATTTCTCGTCTTATCTTCGCTGCTGCATTCGATTTTGATGTCAGAGTTGTCCTGAAGTACAAATACAACATTAATTACCTGCCAATTCCAGACTATTTATGTTTAAGAGACTCTTACCTTCACATTGAGGCTGGAGAGGTGTAAATTAGGAGTGTGGCTGATATTAACGCGAGCACCGTAAGCATTTTCCCCTTTGTTCTCCAGTCGGACGTCCACCACCATCCGTCCCCGTCTGGCCTCTAAAACCCTGAGAGAGTGCTCGGTCTGGTCTTCGCTGAGGTGACGACAGAAAGTGCCCTGAGACTGTACGGGCTGCAAACAGAACTGCCTGGAATCAAACGGAGAGGATCTGTCAGTGTGGAGCATTTCTTCACCTCGATAAAAGCACTCAAAGGATGTTTCTCAACATTAAATTCATAGCTGCAGCAGTTTCCTCTCATTTAGACTCAATATTTGAGCTTGTACAGGTTCTGCTTGTGTTTAATGCAGTGTAGACGATAAATACAATGTTTAAATTCATGAAGCTAGAGCCGTACGATGCTGACTGTTTATTATCAAAAGCTGTTGATAATAAACTAGCTACAACATTTATCATGTTTTCTGTTTGAATATGACTTATCTGCTCAAGAAAAAACTATTTACAGAAATCAAACACTGAAAAGCTTTTAAGTTGCAGTAGTAAACCTTTATGTGGTTCCTAAAGATGCACTGTGAAAAAAGATACGAGTCAAAACTATAATGAAATACTTTATAAAACCTCAAAAGTGCACTCTTTGCATTTGTGCTTTAATACTCACACTAAGGCCTAAGCACTTTCTCACTCACGCTCCATAATAATGATGACGTAAACATACAAGTGTGCATTTGTTGAAGTGAAAAGCACAAGGGTCCAAATAATAATAATAATAAAGAAGAACTGAGGACAATATGAACACAGCTGCAGCAGAAACACACTCACGTTCCCTTTTGAAGTATAGCTTTTGTGAATCTGTTTACTTCAGACTCACAAAATCTGAAGAATAAATGGACTCTCACTGCTAACTATAATCAAAAGTTACCATTAATTCATCTACTTGTACCTACTTTCGAGTCTTCAGGTCCGTCATACTCTGCAGAGCGAGGTCAGGTATGCAGTCGTCTTCATCACAGCCGTTCCAGAAGGGCAGCTGAAGAAAAACAGGAGGGACTGAAACGTCTATTGTAATGTATGAGTGTAGCTTCTCAGTCATTCATCCATTCAAGGAACTTTGTCAATAGTAAAACAGAAGGGTTGATCTCTAATGGATCTGCAGTCCACCTCCATCTTAAAGAGAAAGTGCATTCATTTGAAGACAGCAAAGTCTGAATCTTGGCGAAGGACGAGAAAAGAAGGACATTTTGTTAAATTGGAACAGTCCTCTCTACAGTTTCTCTTTAAAATGGAATTAACACCTGAAGAAAGAAGTTATGCTAATGGTCCACAGGAAGGTAATGACTCCCACATCAACCTCACACTGACCATTCAACTCTAGCTTTCACCAGTTGAACCCAGGTCCAGATGGCTTCTTTAAAAACCTTTTCTGTATCAGTCTCTAAGCCTCTGTCGGCCTCTTACCTCGGTGCGTACGACAGTGGGCCAGCTGTCGTCCAGAACTGGATCTTTCTCTGGATCCTGTAGTCCCACTTGGACTGCAAATATGATGGGCCTTACGTAGTCCGTGGTCTCCTAATGAACGACACGGAGATAGGTTTGTGGAATTACTCTATCAGGGCACTTAATCTATGGCACTTAATACAATTTTAACATCATAAAAACGACCAGAGCTCATTTTGATGCACTCTGTGGCTGACCAAGAGTGGCTCCTCATAATCATTTATCCCAATATCAGAATATTCTTAATGTTTTCCACAGTTTTCTCCATTTTTTTCCCCAAAATACCCTTTATATCTGAGCGTATGTGTGACTCACCATAACATGGAAGTAGATATGTTCACAGAACTCCTCTCCGGGAACAAGGGTCAGGTTTTGTGGCTGTATCTTGGTGGGATTGTCCAGGACGGCCCGTGGATTAAACCGACGCTCCACAATAGAGACGTTGTATTTGATGCCTATTGAAAAGAAAAGGAAGATTTAATGAAAATACATGACACTTAATGTGGGGTATTCAATGACAATCAGAAATAATACAAATAATAATACTTTAGAGATGACTGAAAGACAAATTTAAAGTGGAAGGATATGTCACTTGGTTTCAGTTTTCTACATAAACAGTTAAGGGCCTAAAACCTGTTCAAATCCATCTAAAACCTGTTCAAATCCATCCAAAATCAGTTCAAATCCAATTAAAACCTGTTAAAATCCTTCTAAAACCCGTTATAATCCAACTACAACCTGTTCAAATCCATCCAAAATCAGTTCAAATCCAATTAAAACCTGTTCAAATCCTCCTACAACCTGTTCAGATCCATCCAAAATCTGTTCAGATCCATCCAAAATCAGTTAAAATCTAATCAAAACCAGTTCAAATCAAACTAAAACCTGTTCAAATCCATCCAAAATCTGTTCATATCCAATTAAAACCTATTCAAATCCTTCTAAAACATGTGCAAATTCAACTAAAACCTGTTCAAATTCAACTAAAATCTTTTCAAATCCAACCAAAAACAGTTTCTATAAAAGGAGGAAATTAATGTTAAAAATAACTTTAATAAAAGCTTCCAAAAGTCACCGTCTTCGGCCCCTGAAAGGATTCTTATTAACTATTGCGGCCCCTCACCACTTTGAGTTTGACACCACTGCTTTAGACTTGTATAGTGTATTTATCATAATCAATAAACCTACACTTAAGTGTGAGGAAACAACATATTTAAATATATCATCAAAAGCCTTCAAAAAACTAAAATGTAAGGAAAAATACCAATCAACATGACGACAGCCTTATGATTTCTAACTATAGTTTTCTTGATTCAACTCAGACCCTTCTTTATTAAGACACAGACTTGCTCTTTAATTTAAAATTACTCGACTTGAACTTGGTGTGAATTTTGGAGGGGACTCAAGACTTGAAAACCCCAAAATTGGTGACTGGATTCCAACACTGTTAACCACATACTCAGCGTTCAATAAGCACTAAGTAAACATACAAATAGGCTTTCAAAACAAGCACTGAAACACAAAACACTAAGATTTCCTAAATGGGTCAACATCTTACTTGTAAAGCAGAGTCTTTCTTTTCTGTTTGGCTACAGTACGACCGCACTAATGGCAGCTCTGGTCTCTGGTTTATGACATCACTGCAGCGCACCACAATGTCAGCTCGACTCTCAACGTATAATGAATGTGAAAACAATATACGGCCTACAAGAATCCAAATTCTCCTGTGGTTTCTGAAATGACTCACTTCCCAGCCACATTGTTTGGCTTTCCGTTCATTGGCCCGATGTTTTCATGGCAAAAGGATCAAGATTCCTGACTATAAATTCCAAAACATGGCCTCTTTACACAAATGTTCACCCCAACAGAGCGGAGTATCTGTGATCGGTCTCAAGGTGGGTCTCCAGACTCTTTCACACAATGTCTCCTACTGTTCTGGGCAATAATGATGAAGTATGTCTCATTATCCCGACTGAGTCCGAGTTCTTGAGCTGACCTTTGACCACAACATTGCAATCAGTCAATCACTAAGTGCAAGTGCTTGTTTTTTACTGCAGATAATGACAGTCCCTGGCGCTCCCGATTCCTTGCATTTGGAAGAATCGGTCCTTAGTCACCTCTCAAGACCATAAAACTCAATTATTAATTAAAATTGGGGCTACATTTTATGGGGAAAATATGTGATAACTATATAAAATATTGCAATAACAGTAAGACAGATGAGTTTAGTTGGATTATATGAAGAAATGTATATTGTATCATGTCATTTAAAGAAATAAAACGATAGAATGAAGCCTAAACGGCCGGAAAGATGATGCTGAAGGTCATTCTCAACGCATGACTGTTTGTGTTCGTTAAAGATGCCTCCGGTCGCCTCCTGTCCTTGAACGTATCATGACAGAGGCCCTCGAGGATCACCGTGGGACAGTCAGCAGCACAAACCTTCATTTCTGTGGATGGTATCGATCGACTCACGGGAAATGAAGAACCGGCAGAACTTTGAAGAACTGTGTGAATCGCCTGGATACAGCGTCGACGAGGTTATGTGTGGAAATCAGAGCAGGCAAAACCACAATAATGAGCAACACATCAGTAAAGTTATAACGGTAAAGGGTCAGAGTTAAAGTATTTAGGTGCCATCATTAATGAAGAGCAGCACAAACAGTAGCTGCGTTTGGAAAACCAATCTGGAAAGACCACAACATCAGCCTCAAATCCAAAATAAAACTGTTCTTTTCACTGGTTCAGATGAGATTAGTTCTTCCCATTTTTGTTTTACTTTTAAGACTACTGCTAATGTTCTCCTGTCTTCTTTTTGTTTGTTGCAAAGTGCTATTCGAATAAAGATTGATTGATGGTTCTATCCGTCCTAGTTTTTACATGTGAGACTTGGACGTAGACCTTTGACCTCCAACGATGAATATGATCCATGGAGACTTTATCAAAGAATCACAGGAAGAAGCCCACATCACAAACGAATAAGTCTGAGACAGAATAAAGGCATCAGTGGGTGATTCTGATGATGAAAAACGACAAAAACTCAAAAAGAACACTCTATTTTACACTATTTTACTCTTTTCATACTTATTCTCTCATATCCATACATTGTACACATGCATAGTCTATTTTAGTTTATTTTGTCTTAGAATAGTTTTAATTTAATTGTGGTTCTGTCCAGGTTGTTTTTTTCACTTTGATGTATGTGATACTTGTTGCTCTTAATGTTCCTTTGCTGTTGCTAAATGGGACTAATAAAGTAAATATAAAATTATAGAGGTATGTCCAGAAGAAATGGTCTTTCAAGTCCAAGAAGAAGAGGCCGACAAAGGAAGAAACTTCATTAAAGCCACCTCTTGCCTGTGACCGACAGAGATGGAAGAGGAAAGAGTTAAAGGAACCAACCAAAAAAATGCAAAGCCTCCTCTGTCACTGGTCAAACTGGTTTCCCTCACTGCTTTTTACTAAATTGAATCATGCCACAATGTGATTTAAAGTTCTGAAACGTTTTAACGATACAAACAGCTCCTTTTATTGCAGTTGTCTATTCTTTCACGATGATACATTTGCTATATATCGTGCAGCTTTAATCAAAACCACGCACAACACAGAGGATCACAAAAAGCTTTACCTTCCATAACACAAACTGGATATTGACTGATGCATACAGACACGACAGACTTATTATCGTGTTAAACAGTTTCTCCACACAAATGAATTACAGTGGAGAAACCCTTCATTAAAAGCTCAGTATCCTGCGAACAGATTTAGCCTAACTAAGATGAACTCAATTCAAATCAGACATGAAAACAGTTTCATTTACACCACAAACCCCAGAGCTCGCACAAACACCAGCACATCTGCCGAGCATTACCCTCCAGACACGACAAAGAGAGGCAAATGAAATAAACGGGTTTGTGTGAAAGCAACCAGAGAAGACGAGATAACTCCCTGTGTCTCTCTTCTGTTTTGGCACAGCCTGTCTCCTGTTCGATAAAGATGTTCAGGGTCAGGAGGTGAACTTATTCTGCAGCACTTCTGTTTCCTCTGGAACTGGACACTGCTAAAATATCTTCTCAAACTAATTGGTACCAGTGAGCCAGAATGAACTTTTACAAGTCAGGTTATTAAGAAACAACTTTTTAAACTTCTGAGCTGAGATAAACTAAAAGCATTCCCAGCAGTGTTTGCACAACAAAGGGAACTCTGTGGACTGGACACAGAAGCTCCCAAACAGCAGCATTTGGCAGATACGCAACAATGAGATCAGAATCTCTTTGTGCATTTTTCTTTGGCGCCAGAATGAATGAAAGGAGCCAGAAACAGTTGGACACAAGCTGCAGCAGAAGTGAGCAGAAACTAGTTAGATTTATCAATAAAGCAACATGATATAACTTTAAACCCCAGAATATACAGCCTGAAATCATTACAATAGCTTTTTTAAAAGTTACACAGCGTTGCTTCATAACTTTCAGTGAGTAGAGGTGCCTAAATTGTTTAATAAATAAATAATAAAGTAAATAAAGTAAATAAAAATGAGCCAGCCGAGGGGTTTGATTTGGTTCATTACGTTTTGTGACCGAAATTGCGAAACGACACGACTGCTTTAATTGGAAATGACGGTTGTGCAGAAAATTTTGATGTTTTTTTGAAAGGTTTGGGTCGAACAGCGTAAGTTTCCAATCAGGCGTTAACTTCTTAGAACAAAATCACGGCAGAGGCACAGACAAAAGGCGTTTTAAACAAACCTTGGAGGACGACATTTCTGTTTCGGCCTTCAGAGGGAAAAGGTTTGTGCACCCCTGCTCTACAGACTCTCTGTTGTTATGACATCAGCGTCATTTCACAGACGTTATTTTACAAGTAGAGACTATCCAAGCGGAGTATTTTGTACAAATACGACTCTGTAGGGTTCAGTGTCTTGGCCTCTTGTAATTTCGTAAGTTTTATTGGCGGTTTCTGTCCAGCTGAGGGTCTGTATCAGTAAAATAGGTCTGATTCTATTGATCTCATGTCTAAGAACCAGCAAAATGAGAGTGAGAATATACATTTTTGTGCTAAAAGTTGTGCGGTGCTCCTTAAAAAGTAACCCAACCTGTTATTATATGCTCTTGTCAAACACTGATGTTGATAACCATCTCACAAAGATCAGAAAGTGCCCCGAGAAGCTTCCACAGGAGATTATTTTCACTGCTTTACCAATTTCCTGAGCGGGAGGGATGGCCGTCCTGCCGGTGACGTTGAAACACACGATGGCCGACATACAGGTCACGTCTTTGCCTCCGCGCTGACAGTCCTTCACAAAGATGTTGATCTTACTGGGCTCGAACCTGACCGTGGTGTAAATGCGCACGACGGCCCGTGACCTGAGAGGGCAAATACGGGTGAATAAACCCACTGACAACTTTCACAAACACATTTTTATTATTTTGAATGAAATGACTTAACATATTCAATCCCATTATCCCAGATACCTGCTCTGTTATGCTGTTATCTTATGTATATAGTATTTTCCCCCTTATATACTCCTTTTAATTGCCCCATTTCAATTATTATACTTATATTTAGACCTATTTTAAACATAGGATTTTATTTTATTTCTGTTTTTTACATTGCCTGGCATTTATAGTAGACAGAAAAGCTGTTTCTATACTGTGCACATGACGATAAACACAAATCTTAAATCTGTTAAAAATAGTCTAAAAGAAAGTATTTTTTCACAGAGAACAAAGAAATTAAAGAGTAATGTTTTCATATCCATTAATATTCACTTGTATGAATTGTCCAAGCACTTGAAATCATACATGCACAAGATAGATTTTCACTCATTCATAAACTTTCAAATGATTTTTCTGAATGTCTATGTATTAAAATAGAATTTGGACCGAAAAAATGTACTGTAAACAAGTTCATTCTAAAACCAACCAAATTCCTTCCATTTAACATCACAAAAACCTTATCCTGCCATTTTCCACTCATATTACGGCACGGTTAATCTCTGGAGAGGGTTAACTCAAAACATCGCTTTTTTCTTGAGTCTCGTTCGCTGTTGAAATACTGACCAGAGGAGAACCGCGGCCCCGAGGGAACCGACCGCCAGATCCACTAAACCGTCCTCGTTCATGTCCATCGCGCCGTGGATACTGCGGCCGAAGTACTGCAGTCCCGAGGCCAAGTCTGCGGCTGCTATTCTCTGAGAAACACAAACAGATGTAAACAAACACATGAAAGAAAACCCGAAATAAAAGTCCCGAGGATGTGTTTGTGACCTACCTGTTTGTATTTGCGTACGATCCTGTTGTGTTGACTGAAGAACACATAGATGGCTCCTTTGTGGTCGTCCTCCAAAGGCGCGCCCACCACCAGGTCATTGAAGCCGTCGCCGTTCAGATCCGGGACGGGAGCGAGCGCGGAGCCGAACCGAGCGTTTTGGCCTCCGTTGTGGATCTCTAACGCTCCCTCGAAGACAAAACGATTCTGAGAGAAAACAACAACAGGATGTGTTACTTATTCGTGTCAAATGGTCACAATAGCCTTAACTTCAGTTTGAATTTTAGACGGATCTTCAAGCAAAAAAATGACTTTTCAATTTCAATTTAGGCTCCCAATGATAACAAAACCGAGAAAAAATCGAGAAAAAAAGAATTATTTATGACTTGTTTTTATTTTTTTTATTGAGATTGTGGAAGTGCACTACATTTTTGATCTTATTTATTTATCTTACTTTTTATTTATGTTTATTTTATTTTTTAAGCTATTTATTTATCACTTATTTTAAGGAGAATTCACAGTTTTGTTCAATAAATCCAACATATTTCCAAAATCAATGAGAACAACAACAATACACATACAACCACTGTCCAAAATCCATGTAAAAATAAGACTTTTATTTTGTAAATGTGTTTCTTTTAGATGCTGCTGAATGGAAATGGAATCAGGGTTTTTAGTGCTTTTGTAGTGATATTCCACCTTGACTTTAATCCAGATTATTGTGAGCTATTTATTTATGTTTGAATATATTACTTATTTTAAGTAGAATTCAAAATTTTGTTCAATAAACCCAACATATTTCCAAACTCAATGAGTAATTGTGATTTCAGTAATTGCCAAGAGTGTTTTTTCTTCATCAGGGGACATTGCTAATATTTAAAAGTCTTAATTTTTAACACTAATAGACTCAATCCACCCTGAATAAATTAAAGCTAGTCTAAAATGCAGCAGCTGGATTTTTACAAGGTACAAATAAAGCGAGAACTTCAGTTTTCAGTTGTCTCCCACTCAAATACAAAAGCGATTTTAGGATTTTACTGTATGTTTTTAAAGCTCTTACTGCCTCTGTCCGACAATACATTACAGATCTGTTAACTCCTCAATCTCTCAGGTCAAACTCACAGCTTTTACTTATATTTTGATTTTTATAAGGAGAGACAGTCAACGGGGAGGTGTGTAATTAACAATATCCTTTTTTTCTAATGCAGCAAAACAAAAAAAAAACAAAACGTATATATTTGTCTCCAAAACCTACCCCCACAACACAAGTTTTAGATGATTACATAAGTATTACTGCAATTAATAGTTCCCTGTGATAAATAAAAGGATCGTAAAGCTGAATTTGTGACGGCCAAAAGGATTAAAAAACTTAGACAAAGCTAGGACAAAGCCTTCATAAAGGATCTTTAAGAGAAATATAAACTGACACTGCTCCATGACACGTCCAGCAGCAGATCAAAACTTTTATTTTCAAGTGACTCAATCGATCTACTTTTTGAAACCTGCGGAAAATATCTCCGTCCTCAAGTCGTCTTTCTTGTTACAATTATCTCAAAAGGCATCTTCAGTGAACCTATTCTCTAAACAGAAAAAAAGTGACCGTGACATTTATATCATCTGTTTTCGGATCAAACCAAACAGAAACTTGGCCCAGCTTGACGTCTTTGTAGATAATCCATTAATTCTGCTTGTTTGAACTCAGATAACTTCAGCGTCGGTCTAAAGAAATGCCAGGAATCCAACGTTATAAAGGAGCTAAAGCCTGCTGTATAGATTAAGTGTACTTCTATTCTTAGCAGCTAATAAGTCTGACAGAAAATATCCAGACGCTGACAAAAACCATCGCGACTGGAAAAAACCAACGAACGCAATCCTTCTGACGATAAGGAGCCAAATACTCCGTCAGAAGTCACGCATATCGTTGCTCCACTTGGCGTCCCGGGTCGTGATATGATTTAGAGACGGCAGACAGAGTAACGTGAGCTCACTTGTTTTTCCAAATGGGAAAGGAGTTGATTTGAGAAGGAGGGTTTTTTTTTTTTACTTCCCAGCTACACCTGATGAGAGCATGTGTCACAGACGGAGGGAGCGGGGTAAAAAAAGGATTTTAATCTAAAACATATGCTTTGAGCAGAAGGTTACGTGGTCAGGGTCAGTCCCTTGTGGCTGATAAACAGATAAAACTCTAACTTCCACAAGTGTTAGACAGTGAAACTCAATATTTAACCACTGATGAATAATGAGGAATATTTGTAAAAATAATTACTGAAATTAGCTACCAATTATTCCAAGCTACCGGAGTCAAATGAGGCAGAAACCTATTCATCCAAATCACACAGTTTAGCAGTTTTCCAGGAAATAAAAATGTATTAGATTTAGTTTTGTTTGTAGAGTTTAAATCAAATTAGCTCAGTGGTGTCAAACTCAAAGAGGTTTAAAGTTAATAAGAATCCTTTCAGAGGCCGAAGATGGTGACATTTAGAAGCTTTTATTAAAGTTTGAATGGAAGGTTTCATCTTCATTTGAGTCTAAAAAAAAGTTATCACACAAACAATTATTACCTTATTTTATAGAATCTGGTTTTAGTTGGATTTAAACAGGTTTTAGTCAGATTTCAGCAGGTTTTAGATGGATCTGAGCAGGTTTTAGTCAGATTTAAACAGGTTTTAATTTGATCTGAACAGGTTTCAGTCAGATTTAAACAGGTTTTAGTTGGATTTCAACAGATTTTAGATGGATTTGAACAGATTTTAGATGGATTTGAACAGATTTTAGATGGATTTGAACAGGTTTTAGATGGATTTGACCAGGTTTTAGTTGGATCTGAACAGGTTTTAGTTGGATTTGAACAGATTTTAGATGGATTTGAACAGATTTTAGATGGATTTGAACAGGTTTTAGATGGATTTGAACAGGTTTTAGTTGGATTTCAACAGATTTTAGTTGGATCTGAACAGATTTTAGATGGATTTGGACAGATTTTATTTATCTTTGTTGCAAAAATCCAATCCATGTAACCAAAGACTTTTATTTTGTAAACACTACTACTTTTATCATTTATTTTGTGTCTGAGGGTTTTAGTTCTTTTGTAGAGATCTCAGGATATTCTACCTTGACTTTAATCCAGAATACTGTGAGATTTGAAGTTTCTTTTAGGGCACTTTCACACCTGAACTGTTTCGTCTAGACTTTTGGACTTTTCCATTTGGTTCAACCCAAATCTTCAGGTGTGAAATCATGTCTTAAACAGTGCATTTGAAGTTTCATCTGTTTGTATTAACTCTATATTAATAATAACACGTCTCTATAGGCCCTGCTCCAGTCTGATTATTGTATTTCTCCAGTTCAACTGTAAAACGAGCCTCTGCAGAGACACATTCACCACAGAAAAAGCTTCTACAGGAGACACAACGTCAGGGAAAGTCTGCTTTTAAAAACTGTCGAGTAAAAACAAAAGATACTGAACTATTTGTGAGTTCTTAGAGTGAACCTTAAATGCTAAAGTGACAATTTGACGTTAAAAACTGAACTGAATTGTGTCCATTTAAACACCTCCTTCTGGATCTAAACTCTTATAATACTTAGGTCTAAATCTCAACCTGATTTCTTTCCCTTTCCTTCGAATGTAATTGATCTCTTGCATTAAAATCTTGGTATGTACCATTACTGATCCAATGAAAAGTTGTCTTTGTGGACTCATTATCAATAAAAGACTTTCAGACTGAAGCCCATACATACACTCAATGACAAAAACTCAAAGTAAATCTATAAAATACCCCGGGACATATCACATTCAGTGCTTACAGTTTCCTCCATCTGCAGCAGCACCTGAATCAACCCAGTTTGAATAATTAATCACCCTTCACGCCACGCACGCCATCATTTGCTTTCTGCTTTTGCTTCTTAAACGTAGTCTGCCACCTGTCATGTGGTTTCACAGAAATTTAAATACCAATTCCACACAGCGAGCCCATTTATTATTCCAATGAGCGCCACAGACTCGGGAACAGTGGGAAATTTCCTTCTGTTACTGAAAGTTCTCGCCTCCAAATGGTTTTCTGGGAACGGCTTTTAAAAGGGGACAGAATACTTTCCTTTTGAGCTCATTCTACACCTCTAATAAAGTCGCTGGTACAGTCGCTCTGCCTTTTTTGATCTGGAAGAGGTTAAATGTCAAATGTCAGCCTGCAGCGTGTCACGGTGTGGGAACTGCAGGAGTGTCTGGAGTTTAAACAGGTGTTGGCCTAGTTTACTGCAGGGTAATTACTACACGAACGTGCCCTGTCTCTGTGTTTTCGTTTACCAGCTCCGTCACTCTGTAGATGTAGACTCTGCCTTTCTCCAAACCGCCGCTGAAGAACATGGGAGCAGCCACCAGGAGGTTTTCGGTCACGCCGTCTCCGTCGATGTCCACGGGCGCGATCTCGCTGCCGTAATAAGAACCGATCTGGAACGCGAACAAACAAACGAGTCACACTGGAGTTATTTCTGATTGGTTTTATATGAACACAAAGAAAAGGAAGATATATACAGAGAAATAAATGGACACAAAAGAGAGAAAAGGATGGAAAACTGGTCAAAATGGTGGATTTATGCATCAAATGTGAGGCTGGACTTTGTGAAATGCTGTTGTCTGATGTCTTTTTGTTCCTTGTTGTAAAAAGAAAAGCTTAATAAAATATAAATGACAAAAAAAAGCTTGGTTGGTCCAGTTTGGCTTTGACTGGAGTAAGACTTGCTCTGAATTCGGCACTTAGCTTTTTACAATTTGCTGCTCAAATAGAGTCGTAATGGTGTTGAGTGTGTGGTGAGGGCTAGCATCATTCTTTCAGCAGTTTTATTAAGCCCTGGACAACATTTCTGGGAGACGGACACCGCTTGGTTGGGTTCAAAACGAGAGAAAACCAAATATGCTTAAATGGAAACAGAAGATTTCTAAAGTAAACAAATGATTTCGTTTGTCAGTAGAGAAAAAGTTATAATCAACCTGTAAAAGCTAACAAAAGAACTTATTCAGACAAAGGTTAATTTTTTTTTTCACAGATATTTATTGATTTATATTTAGTTTTTGGGCAGTTAAACAAGGATAATTGATTTGTAATAAGTCCTACAGGGAGCTAAAAGGACATTTTATGGACATCGTTTACTCAGGGACGTCCCGTGTGAGACAGAGCCAACGAGGAAATGATCGTTTGTATTTGTAATAAATTCTTTGTCAATGTTAATTTGTTAAATGTCATTCTTTGTAGTTCTCACAGCATCAAGTGAGTGATCTAAAAAAACGCGTTTAACTGCTGTGGAGATATTTAATGGACTATAGAAAACAAAAAACCTTTAAATTTGTGTTTTTGTGTGTTTTCTCTTATTAAAATCTATGTAAATCTCACATTAATGTTAAAAAAAGGTGTGATGACGTCTATTGTCTTGAGGAAATGCATTTTGGAGAGTCGACACAGAGTCTGTATTGTTCAAATGCAAATAGTCCAAGGCTTTGTAGACACTCAGATCTGCTGTTGAGTTTCCTTTCACATTAAAAACACATGTTGTTAAAAATATCTTCTCTTTTCTTGAGCTTTAGTCATTTTCCCATGACAAAAGGATAAAAAAAGACAACAGCTGCTGTTGGGAGTGAGTCACTGCTGAGAAGACACAATGAGAGCAGCGTCAGGACCTGCACTTTTAGCACAATATCTTTTAATTTTTACTACAAGTGCTATTCCCATTTTTATTCAGTTTTTTATGTAAATGATTGTAGAGTCTCAGTGAATCAGGTTCAAATCTAACTTAGGTTTATTTCTCTCTTTTCCTGCCTGTTTCTACAACTTCATTGTCTCTATCAATAAATAAATCAATAAAATCAGGGGTGTAACATTTTAAATTTCAGCTTCAAGGTTACAAACTTGCTCTGAGTTTTGATCATTGTTGTTGTATTTGTTGGGGATTTTTTTCAGTATTTTTATTAGATATTGTAACCTGGATCATTTACACAAGAAAAAATCAACTAAATCTGAAAAGAATGAGTGTCTTTAGTGTTTGTGTTGATTTGCAGTTGTGGGTTGTGCCTATGAACTGCTTAAAAATCACTTTAATGTGTGTTTAAAGTAGATTTTCTGAACCAGACTCGGGTCTAAAGCCACCGTTTCTGTTTTGGAGCATTCAGCGTTCAGAGCAGCAGCGTGTGGTAAAAGTGTTCTGATTTGAACAGGATTTAGATGGATTTGAATAGGTTTTAGATGGATTTCAACAGGTTTTAGTCAGATTTGAACAGGTTTTAGTTGGATAAACAGGTTTTAGATGGATTTGAACAGGTTTTAGATGGATTTGAATAGGTTTTAGATGGATTTCAACAGGTTTTAGTCAGATTTGAACAGGTTTTAGTTGGATCCGAACAGATTTTGGTTGGATCTGAACAGTTTTTGGTTGGATCTGAACAGTTTTTAGATATATTTGAATAGGTTTTAGTCAGATTTTAACAGGTTTTAGTTGGATTTGTGCAGATTTTACTTATATTTGTTGCAAAAATCAAATCCATCTGAAAACTGTTCAGACCCAACTAAAACCTGTTCAAATCCATCTGAAAACTGTTCAGACCCAACTAAAACCTGTTCAAATCCATCTGAAAACTGTTCAGACCCAACTAAAACCTGTTCAAATCCATCTGAAACCTGTTCAAATCCAAATATAACCTGTTGAAATCAGAACACTTTCCAATCCAATTAAAACGTAGTATCAAAAATATCAACTTTTAAATCTATTTAAGGGCCACATAAAACATTGCAAAGGGCCGCATTTGGCCCCTGGGCCTTGAGTTTGACATGTGTGAATTAGCTGATCAAATATTATTAAAATATTCAGACCAGTAAATACATCCACAGTCAATCTGCAAAGAATTATGTCTATGGTGTTGATTTGCAATTATGGGGTTGTGCCTATGAACTGCTCAAAAATCTCTTTAATGTGTGTTTAAAGTAGATTTTCTGAACCGGACTCGGGTCTAAAGCCACCGTTTCTGTTTTGGACGGCGTTCAGGGCAGCAGCGTGTGGTAAAAGTGTTCTGGGAGCGAGTTACGAGCTGCTACCTGTTGCCCTTTGAGCGAGTGCAGGATGGTGAGGTTTCCTGTGTTCTTCAGAGTAAAGATGATGACTTTTCCTGTGTGGTTGAAACGAGGGGCTCCCGCAACGAGCAGACGTCCGTTTCTGGCGGACACCACCGACGTCACCGTGTAACCTGCGAAAAACATACAGCATCATGTCCATTTTTAGTGTGAACTGAGAAGACACGACGAGATTAAAGTGTTTAAATTCAGTGACGTGAAGCTGATTGGTTTCTCAGTTTTCTCAAATGTCATCTTCATTTCCAAAAATTCCACATTCTCACTCTCTGTCCTTTTCCATATTAATCTCCCAGCTTTTTCCCAGCATTAACTTGGACTGCGTCTGTCCAAAACGATGCCTCCACCTCGTATTACTACAGAGTCTAGGACGGCTTCCATTGGCAGCTCCGGGACAAACCACTGATGGTGAAAGCAGAAGGCTGTGGTGGTGAAGCAAGATGAGGCTGGATGTGACGTGTGGAGCTGCAGCAGTGGACCGCTTCAATCAATACAACAGATACAGAACTGTGCACACGTTTTATTCAGGTGTGGATTAAAAAAAAGAAAACGATAAAGTCTGGTGATTTTTATGAGTTTACAAAAGTGAAGAAGAGAAGACAATATTAGATCAACTTGAAGTTCCACTTTCTCAGTTTTTGAAGGATCTGAGCAGGTTCTGTTCAAAAGTTTGGAGAATCCCAGACAAAACCAGGCCAAACTGGACTAAACCAGACCATGTGATCCCAGACAAAACCAGACCAAACTGGACGAAACCCCAGACCATGGGCCACTGATCCCAGACACTGGAGACCAGTCGGCGGAAGCTGGACTAAACCAGACCATGTAATGCCAGACAAAACCAGACCAGTCTGGACTAAACCAGACGATGTACATGGTCCAGACTAGACCAGTCCAAACTGGACTAAACGGGACCATGGTCTGGTTTAGTCCAGACCATGTAATCCCAGACAAAACCAGGCCAAACTGGACTAAACCAGACCATGTGATCCCAGATTTAAGTATTACGTCTATTTTTACAGTGAACCCTGACCTGATGGAGTGACTCTGATCCCAACATCATGGAGTCTGGTTTTGTCTGGGATTACATGGTCTGGTTTAGTCCAGTTTGGTCTGGTTTTGTCTGGGATTACATGGTCTGGTTTAGTCCAGTATGGTCTGGTTTAGTCTGGGATTACATGGTCTGGTTTAGTCCAGTTTGACCTGGTTTTGTCTGGGATTACATGGTCTGGTTTAGTCCAGTTTGGTCTGGTTTTGTCTGGGATTACATGGTCTGGTTTAGTCCAGTTTGGTCTGGTTTTGTCTGGGATTACATGGTCTGGTTTAGTCCAGTTTGGTCTGGTTTTGTCTGGGATTACATGGTCTGGTTTAGTCCAGTTTGGTCTGGTTTTGTCTGGGATTACATGGTCTGGTTTAGTCCAGTCTGGTCTGGTTTTGTCTGGGATTACATGGTCTGGTTTAGTCCAGTTTGGTCTGGTTTTGTCTGGGATTACATGGTCTGGTTTAGTCCAGTTTGGTCTGGTTTTGTCTGGGATTACATGGTCTGGTTTAGTCCAGATCCTTCTCAAACTGAAACAGAGGAACTGCTCGAACTGTTTCTGTTTTGAGACAAACTTAGACCAAATATTGATTTAATTTACAATTTTCTTCTGTTTTTTCACTTTGCATTTTGTAAAATAATAAAAACAAACATACTTTATAGTTTACTTTTTAAATGCACACCTTTTGCACAGTTTTGTATATCCTTAAATGAAAAGGCTTTAGATACTGACCCAGGTAGGCTCCGTGGTTTTTGAGCTCCTCGGGGAACTCTTGAGTGTAGGACGACTTCGGAGGGACGACCTTTCCTTGTCGAGTTTCCTTAAGCACTGCTCCGTTCCAGTCGTAAGCACCGACTGCTCCCACGAGGATCCCGTCCTGTCACAGAAGAACAGTGAAGCTCCGTCTTAAGGTCGACAAATGTAAAATTAAAGTGACTCTTTAGTGTCAGCAACAAGCATCTGGGAGACTTTTAGATCTTTTAGACAAGACCTTAATGAATCATTGGATAAAGTAATGCTACTAATATAGAATCAGTCAAAATCTGTTTTCAATAAGGTTTAATGACTTCAGAATGTGTCTCTGCTGGAAAAATAGACATTTAAAGCTCCATAGAATAGAATAGGAGCCATTTTAGTTGAATCTTGTTGCAAACTGATCACTGCTGGAGGAGAAGCACACTCACGTTTCTATTTGAGCGCATTTTCTTGCACGGTTTATGACATTTATGATCTAAATTGATTTTGTTGGTTTCCTAAAGAAAAAGAAAGAGAAGTCAAACTAAACTCTGACAAATGCTTACACTGAGATAACACGTTTTTAGTTGTTTTTTTTTCTCTTAAACTTGAAGGAAACTGTTTGATCACCTAATAGCATATTGTAATAGGAATTATCTGTGGAAAAAAGACTTTAAGACGTCATCTAGACTTTAATATTTAGGGTTTTTAATAGATGAGGATGTTCAGTCAATCACATCCTCGCTTCTGAATTTCAAACGCTCCCATTGGTCGACACCGTTTATCAATAAGGAAGTAATGGCTACCGATTAAACAGAGAAAGTGTTCTTTTTCTAACTTTTTCTAACTCTGTTTACTCAGAGAAATAGCACAAAAAAGAAAAACATACAAAGAGAAAAGAAAAGCAAAGTGAAATGAAGATAAACACTGGCGCATCGGTTTCAGGCTGAATTCACAACTTCAGTATTTAGTATTTTGTGTTGGTGAATTAATCCAGTTTACTTTTTTAAAGCAAGAAAAAGGACTTAAGACAGGAACTGAAAAAATAAAATAGTGTAGTGGAGCCTGAAGTGTAAATACCATCTCTTTACATTATTATATACAATAAAAACATCCCAAAACTCTATTTGTTTACATTTGAATCACCTTTAGACCTATTTTCACTGTGTTTGTTCATAGGCAACAGCATGTCCCTGCAGGGCTACCGTAGCTGTTCACATGCTCTACGAAGAACGTCACCAAAAAACTGTGTGTCCCTGGTGTGAGTTTAATGAGTCTTTGGTACAACCCTGAACAGAGCTGAGAGTCTGACATTACTGCGGCGCAAAGTTATTCTGGTTCAAAAGCGCCTGCAGCATTTTGACTGATTGAGCATAAGCCTATGACTCCTTCCTCAGCGGCAGATTTGTGAGCTGACCGAGAGTGGACGACGTCACTTTTTGACAGCGGTGTAATGCCGATGTGGTTTTTGGTCAGAACGGTCTCCATGGTAAAAGAGCGAACCCCCAAAACAGAATAAAGCTTAAAAAAACCAGTGACCTATTTACAAAATGGACTTGTACTTTACTTTCTTTATCACTTTATATGAGTTTAGAAATATGAAAAGGAAAAGAGTGAGGCAGATATTGTTTTTAGTGGGTAGTTAAGCGAGGAGCACAGTGTGAATCTGCTCTGATGCCGATTCATGCAACGTCTGGATCTTATATGACATAAGCAGCCCTCAAAGTTACCACATATGACATTCAGCAAAACCATCTGTGCTTTCGGGGCTGTTTTTCTCCTTCAAAGCCCCCACATTCTTTCCAAATTTGTATTTTTTTTCTCAGCTCCCATCACTCAGGTTGGTGCTGCAGAGTATTTTGGGAATCTGTGCTTGAGGAGCAAATTTCCAGTCATTTCTGCCACCCAGCTGCAAGTAACGCTATGTATTTATCCTTCATAATAAACTGGATGTTTATTTATCTCTCCCTTGACAAATGGCACTGTGAAGGAAGCTGGAAATTCAAATGAAATGGATCATCAACTATCAATTTTGAGCCAAAAAGAAGCAAGAATAAACCCTTTGAAATGTTTAGGTAAAATTGAAGACGGACCTTATCTAACCTCCTCAGCTGTGTCACCTTTTAAAAGCCAACACACCTGCAGCTACGCGCTCCCATAATCACAAAATAAAAGAAAAATTCCAATTAAAATTTAATGCGGCGTCTCAGTCGTGTCTCAGGGTCTTGAATGTTTCCCGGGGGAACTAACGGTGTCTCGTTTCCTATCAATTCGACGGTGGAGGTGGAAAAAAAGCGCCGTCTCCTTCGTCTGGGGCCCCTAAATCAAGATGACCTAAGGCTTACGGGCCACACAGCGGGAGCCTCTGGGGGAAGTGATAAATGACAGGTTGCGGGGAGGAGTGTTACGCGTCAGAAATGGAGACAATATGCGATGAGTTCACAGTGACAGATGGAATGAGGCGGCGCGGCGGCAGACATGAGACTAACCTCAACGTTGTGTGCGGAAAATCCAGCCTGGGACATCTGGAGGCCAAACGCCGTCCCGTTCTTACTGGTTCCTGCGTAAACAAGGCAGACTTTTAGAGAAAACTGCAAGAAAAAAGTGATCACGCGACAGATTCTCTTTAAAAGATCTACATTTGTGCCAGCGTGGATACGAGGTAAGACTTCCTGAGCTAATAAAGCTAACTGTGCACGCAAAAACAAAGAAGAAAAGTGGATTCTGGAAATAATAAATGACAAAAATGTTCATGCACGAGTGAAAGCTGGTAACATAAAGCCTGGCTCATGCTGACTTCCAAAAAATCCAAACAATCATTTATCTTCTCGCTTATTTTACCTGCTTTTGAGCCTGAAGCATGGTAAACACAGGATTCACACTCACATTCATCTTCTATGGGACATTTAGATTCACCAATTTATCTGTACTGTCTTGGAACAAAGAGAGGAAGCTAAAGTACCTGAAAATACTAAATAGAAAGTCATTTAAAATAGTGTTTTCAATGTTATTCTTTATGTGAACACTTTCCTGGAGGTCAATCAATACAATAATTCTAATAACACAGGAGATATTAACTCCACTGAGCTGGGCCCAGAGAGAGACGTCTGCTGCAGAAACAGAAACAAAAGTCCTGTCTCTATTTGAGAAATAAAAGGTATTTGAAGCAGACTTTTCTAAACTTGGATCATTGTTAATATTGAATCTAAATGTTTCTGTTTATTCCCATCTTTCTCAACATTAAATTAATAGCTGCAGCAGTTTCCTCTCATTTAGACTCAATATTTGAGTTTGTACAGGTTCTGCTTGTGTTTAATGCGATAAATACAATGTTTAAATTCATGAAGACGACGTTTAAAACCACAAACACTAGCGTTGTGTCGAGAAAAAGAACAACATTTATCATGTTTTCTGTTTGAATATGACATTTATCACAAAAACAAGGAGGAATTTATTTGAAAAACATTTTTTAATCCCTTTTAATATTACTTTTGCTTCTTGTTTTTCTCAAGTAAGGATTATATATCAGTATGATGTGCTTTTTGGGGACACTTTGGACCTCTTTTGATAATGTAAACACGCCAGGCCTGACCCGACCCACCCACACCCTGAAATCTGAACATAAAAGTCCTTAAAAACCTTCCAAACTGAAGATGCGCTCCCCCAGAGCATCCACAATATCCTTGAGCGCCGATTCATCCGTCACATTAAAGAAGTGCTTGTCGTCAGGGTCGCTGGCGATGTACTTGATCTCATTTAGAAAGGCTTCGGGGTTGATTCCTCTGCGGTTGTAGTAGCCCAGGACCTACAGACAGGACAGCAAAAAGCTTGAAATCCATCTAAAACTTGTTCAAATCCATCTAAAACCTGTTGAAATCCATCTAAAACCTGTTGAAATCCATCTAAAACCTGTTCAAATCTGACTAAAACTTGTTTAAATCCAGGACGGTAAAACCTGTTGAAGTTGCTCATCTAAAACCGGTTCAAAACACACTCTGACTAAAAGGTGTTCAAAAGTCCAACTACAATGCCTGGGTTGTAATCTATTTCAATCTGTGTCAAACCAAAAAACCTGTTGAAATCCGACTAAAACCTGTTCAAATCTGACTAAAACTTGTTCAAATTCAACTAAAACCTGTTGAAATCCGACTAAAACCTGTTCAAATCTGACTAAAACTTGTTCAAATCCAACTAAAACCTGTTGAAATCCATCTAAAACCTGTTCAAATCCAACTAAAACCTGTTGAAATCCGACTAAAACCTGTTCAAATCTGACTTAAACTTGTTCAAATCCAACTAAAACCTGTTGAAATCCGACTAAAACCTGTTCAAATCTGACTAAAACCTGTTCAAATCCAACTAAAACCTGTTGAAATCCATCTAAAACCTGTGTAAATCCAACAAAACCTGTTGAAATCCGACTAAAACCTGTTCAAATCTGACTAAAACTTGTTCAAATCCAACTAAAACCTGTTGAAATCCATCTAAAACCTGTTCAAATCTGACTAAAACGTGTTAAAATCCAACTACAACCTGTTGAAATCCATCCAAAACCTGAGTAAAACCAAAAAACCTGTTGAAATCCATCTAAAACCTGTTGAAATCCATCCAAAACCTGTGTAAATCCAACAAAACCTGTTGGAATCCGACTAAAACCTGTTCAAATCTGACTAAAACTTGTTCAAATCCAACTACAACCTGTTGAAATCCGACTAAAACGTGTTCAAATCCGTCTAAAACCTGTTGAAATCCATCTAAAACCTGTTGAAATCCATCTAAAACCTCTGCGGTTGTAGTAGCCCAGGACCTACAGACAGGACGGTAAAAAGCTTGTTAGTGTTTCTGATGTTACTCATCCAAAAGGGTCAAAAACGACACTCTGTTTTAAAGGATTTCAGATGTCCACAAGTGTCTGGGCTGTCATTATTTCATTCTGTTTCCAACCACATGACTTCAGCCTCATAGAGAACCTTAAGCAGTGGCAAAAACCAAAGGATCATGTGGTCTGGAGGAGATCATTTACACCTTTTACAGCACTTCCACTCAGCTTAGCCTCAAAGCCCTCCAAGCGCTTGAAGTGTTTTGGCTTCGACAGATCTCCTTCAGCTCCGTGAGATCACCTCATTAATGTTTACGGTGTTTTAATGCCGCGTCGGGAGATTTATTAGGCATCGGGACTCGTTCGCGGTGTAAGTTTAAGCCCGGCAGACTCACAGCGATGGCGTAGCGGGTGATGCCGTCCTTCTCGCTGTCTTCGATGGCCTGCTGCAGATCGGCGCTGTCGTGTGACTCTCCGTCCGTGATCACGATCATCACTTTTTTAGCACCGCGACGACCTCCTTGTTTGAACGCTTCTGAGCTGTAACGACAAAAATAGACTCAGGGTTCTTACATCTTTTCTAAGTTCAAATTCAAGCACTTTCAAGGTGTGTTTTTATGATTTTCAAGCACCTTACACTTCAGTAAATTACATGTTGACATACACCTACCGAATATAGTTTATTGTCATTTAAATCCATTGTGGTATAAAAAAAATACTTCAAAAATGCAACTTGTTTGATCAAAAAGATGTTAACAAGAGCATTGTTGGTGCAAAATGCAAAAACATACAAGAAGAAAATGAGATTATGAATTATTAAAGCAACACAATCAGAATTTCAAGCACTTTTACAACCCTAAAAACACTAGATTAAAATTCAAGCATTTTCAAGGATTTTTAAGCACCCGTGGGAACCCTGTCAAAAAGATGTTAACAAGAGCGTTGTTGGTTTCGTTGTTGGTGCAAAATGCAAAAACATACAAGAAGAAAATTACTCAGTGAGATGATGAATTATTAAAGCAGCACTTTATCCAAAATTCAAGACTAGATTAAAATATAGACTTTAAATCGAACAAATGCAGTTACGTTTGGTATTTTATCACGATTGTTTTTCTGACCGTGCCACGTTGATGCCCAGAGCCGTGTTGGTCTCCTCTCCGCCTCGTTGGTTGATACTACGGGCCCTCTTCACGACTTCTTCCACTGATTTGTAGTCACTCAGTTGGAACTCATGGACCACTTTTTCACCGTACTGGACGACCCCAACCTAAGAAAGAAACACAAGGGTTTATGAAACAGGTTGTTGTTAACGATGCGTTCGTGTGCTCCTGGGTTTGTCCAAGTTTCCGAGTCTGCATTACTGCCAGGTCCACGATGCAAATGGCGTCATGTCGGGACACAAACTGTAACCAGAGTTTCTAAGTTCTCTTTCCAATTCAAGCAGGAATTCTCTTTGCTTTTTGAGTTTCCAAAGACTTAATAAATGCAGCATTATTGTCACTGAAATGTTGCCTTTAAAGGTCCTTTAAAATGTTTAAGTGGCCCTTCAGTATATTTATCAGGTGATAGTTCTAGCACCAGGTTTTAATTGGATTTGAAGTTTTAGATGGATTTGATTTTTGATACAAAGATACGTAAATGAAATCTGTTCCTGTTCTGTTTCTGAAATCCATCCAAAACCTGTGTAAATCCAACAAAACCTGTTGAAATCTGACTAAAACCTGATGAAATCTGACTAAAACTTGTTCAAATCTAACTACAACCTGTTGAAATCCATCTAAAACCTGTGTAAATCCAACAAAACCTGTTGAAATCCATCTAAAACCTGTTTAAATCTGACTAAAACTTGTTCAAATCCAACTACAACCTGTTGAAATCCAACTAAAACTTGTTCAAATCCAACTACAACCTGTTAAAATCCATCCAAAACCTGTTGAAATCCATCTAAAACCTGTTGAAATCCATCTAAAACCAGTTCAAATCCATTTAAAACCTGTTCAGATCCAACTTAAACCTGTTTCCATAAAGAAAAAGAATGTAGAAGTTAACTTGTTTGACTCAAATGAAGATCTCATTTTCAAAACTTTATAAAAGCTTCCAAATGTCACCACCTTCGGCCTCTGAAAGGATTCTTAAAAGTCTTAAACGAACTGTGTGTTTTGTATTCTTTATTTTGTAAAAGGGGGTCAGTGAAAACACACTTTTATAACAACTCATAAGGCTTCCAAAAGTCCCAAATGTGTGGTCTAACTCCTTGCCTGAACTTTTAACCAGTTTGTAACAATTAAATGTACTGTTTAAAATCTAATGATCACATTTATCACATTTACAACTGTGTATGGTTTTGTCTTCGTGTCATTGCTCCTGTCTGCTTCTCCAAATTGGGGCTGGGTTATCTAATGTAGGGAATATGTGACCCAACCCTAAAAAAAACTAGTTTATATGATAATTTGTTGAGTGAACGCTGATTATCTCATTTAAAGACACAGTAAAGCTGCATTTTCTAAAATACTAATAATTCAAACCGTCTAATCAACACTGAATTTCTTATTATGAATTATCTTATGTTCTGTATCCTCCTCTTACTCACCTGAATTTGACCAGGCCCGATGTAGAACTTCTGAAGAATGTTGATGAGAAAAGCTTGCACCTCGTACCAGGGGTAAATGGAGTTGGAGCCGTCCAGAACGATCACGATGTCCATATACGTCTCACATCCTGCAAAAGAAAACAATTAATCACGATTGTATACCTCTGAATGATGAAAACAGATGCTCACAAATGATCAATTACTACTTTTTTTTTGAATAAAAGAGACAACACATGTTTGTATCAGGCTTGTATCTCTGTTTTCTGTTTATCTGCTTTGTGCGATCGATAAAAAGCTGAAAGAACCAAAAATGAATGATAAAAAAATCATCTTTTCTAAGTTCAGCACTTTTCAAGCACTTTCAAGGTGTGTTTTCATGTTTTTCAAGCACAAAACTGCGGTAAATTACATGTTGACATACATATATGTAGTTTTTCTCATTTAAATCCATTGTTGCATAAAAACAACTTGGTTTAAATTGTTGAATACTTCAAAAATGAGACTTCAGATCAAAAAGATGTGTCCCTTTAACTTTGGTCTCTTTTTATGGAAGGCTAAATGTTTTCTTTACGTGCAAAAAAAGACCAAATAACTCAGTGAAATTGTGAATTACTAAAGCAACATAATCAGAATTCCGAGCACTTTCAACCACTTTATCCAAAATTCAAGGACTTTTACATCATTCAAGCATTTTCAAGGATTTCAAGCACCCGTGGGAACCCTGAAAAACATAAGAGACGTACTTTGAAAGGCTGGGGCGATGGTTCTGGAGAACTTGAAGCTTGCATTGACTCTGGAGCATATTCCAGTGCTGTAGTAAGAGCTGCCACACTCGTAGGACCACAAGGGCCCACAGGCCTGAAAGAAACACAACCACAATGTAAAACTGTGAATCCAAAAAGCAGGATTCATGAGTTTTTGTGAAAGGAAATAGTACGACAAGCGTGTAATCGAAAAGAAAAATCAGCTTTTGGAAAAACAGAAGCTCATGTGATGCTCGTTCTCACCACAAAACTGTTGTCTTTTGGGTTTGAAGCCAGCGTCATCCCCAGCCTCATCTTGTCCTTCCGCTCCGATACTTTGGTCAGAGATATCCTTCCTTGATGGAAAAAAAAGATTGGCGCTGACATGATCTCCGACACACGAGAGGCACACGCAAACATAAACACACGGTCTATCCAACAGAGACCAGACTCCACCATCTGGGAACTCCGTTTGTTATTGCCGTCCGCCGAGATCGGTGTGGGACGTGTAACCGGCGCGACACGTGTGGGCCGTGTGCAGAGGCGTGTGGCGAGCGATGTGGTGTAACACACATGTGGAAAGGTACATAAACTATTGAGGGAAATAGTAAAGTGTGGAATGAGTGGTATGGTTCCTGCACTGGTGGCACACATATGTCACCAAGATGAAGACATTTAACACCTGCACTGTTTGGTCTGGACTTTGGTCTCGGTCTGAACTGAACCAAGGTCTAGTTTGTTTGTGAAAGTGCATTTGGAGATAGTTTGGACAAAATGCTTGAAGTTACGGCCGAATAAACAAATGAAGAAGAGTGAACGGAGAAAGGAAACAGGCAAAAGTGGTGTCGGTCGGTTTTAAAAATACATAAAACGCATTAAAAAGTATGTTTTCAATAGTGTATTTACACATAAACACAAAAATAACATGCATTTGTCTATCTAGAAATAAAAAATATTGATTTATAGTTCCATAGAGGACAAACTGAGCACTGTTTTCATTGATCTTTTTTTTGGCTGAAGGTTTAGGACGTTTATGAACAAAGGAAAACATCATATAAAATAAAAATCAATCAAAAATCATCAATAAAACATCTATTTTCACTGGTTTTCTTCTTAGACAAAAGCATGTCCGTGTCAATGCTCTAAAAAGGTGTGAAAGAAAAGGCTGGGGAAACATATAATAAGTGATGAATGTGTTAAATATTGAAAAAAGGACATGTCGTGTAATATTTATTTGACAGAGTGAAAGTTCAATTCAAACTGAAAATAAAATGGAAAAAACAGAGCTTTGGAGTAAAATCAGGACTTGGTGAACTGATTAAAGCCTCTGATTGAACATTTATAAGAGTAAATGTCTGTCAAATGAAAGACTATAATATTATTGCAACAGAAGCAGTTTCTACAACAATAATTTTGCGAATTTACTCTGCAGTCAAGTGAGTTCACTGTGGTCTTTAATATTTGTTTCTGAGCATGAAATATTGAGACAATTCATGTTTTTTGTGGAATATGTTGAGGAAGCCATTATATATGAACAAAATCAAAAAATACTTTACCTAAATTGAGCTTGGCGCAGCCGTTCCCATTGATTCTTTTATTCAGTGAACATTTATAAACGTCTCCGGTTTGATAAGGTCCATTCATTTCATACGGAGCGCCCACTAATAACCTGCAAACACACAAAAAACAAAACAGTTTCAATGAATTTATAAGCATTTCTATCAGAAGAAACATGTTATAGTCATTTTCCGAGTCCATATGTGAACGATCTCAGGAGAGAAAGCTTTTTGCTGACAGACAGAGTTAAGATACGAGTCTGCGTTCAGGTTTCCTCTTTTACTTTTTTAAATGAACGGTGATAAGTGCTGCAGATTCTTTCTTCATGACGTAGTCCCAGGAAGACCATGGTCCAGCTCTAGACTTCACCCTGGGTTACTGCGAGGGGTCAGCGCGGTCTAATAAACGTCACCGAGAGGCTTTAGACCGCTTTATGTGATGGAGAGAATAAAAAAGTCTGGACTGAACGAGTGCATTAAGGCCTCAAAGGGAGTCATAATTCAAATGTAGTGATAAGAGCTCTTTGCGATACTAAAGTGAGGAGGTTTGTGTTGTTTTATTCATCACTGACAGCCTCCTCGGATTCAATCATAAAAGTCCCTCAGGGTTTCGTGCTTTGTCTTGTGATTTCTCTTCTTCTTCACGTGGTGGAATGTCCCGGTGCCTCAGGAGAGAGTATTTTTCAACAGATAATGAGACTGACAGACTGCCCTCAGCATCATAATACATGTTAGTAAGTTAAATACGTTTTCTGCAGATGTGGATGTAAGAAGTAAACTATAAAGAATGTTTATTTTTATTATTTTACAAAATACAAAGTGAAAAAACAGAAGATAATTCAAAATAAAATCAATATTTGGTCTGAGTTTGTCTCAAAACAACAACAGTTGGAGCAGTTCTTGAAGGTTGAAGGTTTTTGTAGGATCTGGACTAAACCAGACCATGTAATCCCAGACAAAACCAGGTAAAACTGGACTAAACCAGACCATGTAATCCCAGACAAAACCAGACCAGGCTGGACTAAACCAGACCATGTAATCCCAGACAAAACCAGGTCAAAATGGACTAAACCAGACCATGTAATCCCAGACAAAACCAGGTAAAACTGGACTAAACCAGACCTTGTAATCCCAGACAAAACCAGACCAAACTGGACTAAACCAGACCATGTAATCCCAGACAAAACCAGACCAAACTGGACTAAACCAGACCATGTAATCCCAGACAAAACCAGACCAAACTGGACTAAACCAGACCATGTAATCCCAGACAAAACCAGACTAAACTGGACTAAACCAGACCATGTAATCCCAGACTAAACCAGACCAAACTGGACTAAACCAGACCAGACTCTATGATGTGTTGTATGTTGGGATCAGAGTTACTCTTTGTTCTAGGATCACTCAAAATCTATGGTTTTTGTCTTTTCTCTCACTTTTCCATTTTGTAATTTGTTTAAAAACCAAACAACCATTTAAGTTGTATATTGTTGACAGTATTCTTACTTTATCTTCAAACCTGTCTAAAACTTTCACACAGTTCTGTACATGAGCAGCTCAGAGTTTCTGGTTTCAGGGGAAAGTTTAGAGTTAATTCAGTCAACTCTGTTTTTTATTGATCAGAAACGTGTGGCACCATTTACACTCACAGCTTTCTTCATTTAAATCTAGACAAACGCTAAAAGCTTGACTTAGAAAAACTGTATAGACTTTTTCAGATATAATCTAATTAATTAAGAATACATTAATCTCAATCACAGCCACATTGCAGAGAGTTTGCAAATATACTCAGCTCCATTTTGTATTTGGTGTGGAACAAATGAGAATAAATGAAGCTTTAAATATAATGCCTGGATTATATGTTCACACAAATTAGGTTTTTTAATAAAACAATTAAGCAGCTGCCGTTTCAAAGTGTCCACATGAAGACTTTTAAAAATGAACTGAAGAATAGTTTTCAGGGCTGCAATATATATTTTAAAGTTATTTCAATATTAAACTAATTTAACTGCTTCTATCGCAATAACGTTATAGTCTTCCTTCAGATTAAAACTGTGCCAAAAAAAAAAGTTATCTATAAGCCTTAAAGTTATCTGTTTAGTCTTGGTTTAGTTTTAGTTTTCATTGAGTCCAGAGCCTTGTGTTTCTTCATAATCGTATATTTTACTCTGTCAAAATGGTAATCCAAGTCATATTATCGTAATATTCAATATACTTATCACATTTAGCATGATTTGGTGATATTGTGCAGACTTAGTTGCTGACATAATTTGATTTTGATGCTTCTTAAAGCCTTGGACACAGCATTAGACTTGTCTCTTTTGACATCCTTTACTTTATTTTGCTAATTTGACATCAGTTTGTCGATTGAAACAACATTCCTCAAAGGGCTTTGTGAAAACAGTAAATCAAACAGAAATCCAAACAGAGCGCAGTCAAAGAGGACATCCCAAACAGAAAAAACAAGGTTCAGAATCTCCCCGAAGGAAAGACATCTGAAACCGCTTCATGGTAAAAGCAGCTGACCTCCTGCGTGGACAAATCTTCACTACATGTGTGTTTTTTTTTTCCTTCTACGAACCGAAGATGCTGCTTTCTAAGTGGTACGCAGCAGGTTATAAATATTTCATGGCACGACATCCAGGCCGGACACAATTTGGATAATTTCAGAGGGGGTCAGAGGTCATGTTATGGATTGAACTTGAACATATCGTTTACGAACAAAGACTGTATTCATCTCCAAAAGGAAAATCCCTGTTCACTGTTTGATACTGAGGAAGAACAGAGGCTACCTTTTTCCATTTTCTGAACATAAAAAGCCTTGTATCTTGCTGCAGGGCTACAAAAGCTAAAATAAAAGCTACAACAAGGATATTTTACTATTGATAAAACACTAAAAGCCATTTTCTGAACCAAACAATCGACTACTCAAAGCCATTTATCAAACTGCTCACTAAACCCTTTCACTCTTTATTGCAAAACACTCTCGTTCATTAAAACACGTGACATTCAAAGGCTCTCGTGATGCAAAGAGATAACTATTTAGGGCAAAAGTTAGACACAATGAGAACACAACAGTCACAACTAACACAGAGCTGAAAAAGAAAGAGCTTGATGTAGTTAAACACTTTGAGAAACTCTTAAAAATGATGGTAAAATGTCACTTTTTCATCTAAATTTTTCTGTAATTGCTAAAGGACATTTTCTGAAACTTGGAACCAATGGTAAATCTACACACAAACTCCACAATTATATCTTCAAGTCACAGAACATCTCAGAATCTGTGCAAAATTAAACACTTCTCCTCCTATCAGGGGTAGTATGTGGTAAATATGGCCGCACTGCAATAAAATCAACAATTTATTTACAATGTCCATCACAAAGTAACCATTAACAAACTGAAAAATACAGTTTTGACCGATCTCCGACGTGGATCAGGCACAAACGTCATAAATGTCACGTAAATTGTCTTCTCTGGACAAATATTGAGGGAAGTAGAAGACAGACTCGTTTATGAAGCTGATAATCAGATACTGTCCAACTCCAGACGGAGAAAAACTCCTCAATGGGGTCAAAAAATGGGAATGAGGTGAAAGGGGAAGAACCAAAAAACAGGGATAAATATGAAAATAAAGCTTTTATTTAAAGTGATCACACACGATTTCTGTTCAGATGTTTGTTCAGAGTTCAGCTGATTGAAAATGACATTTTTATTGGTATTTTATAAAAACAGAGTCACAGTTTTGACTCTGTTTATATTTTATGTGAGTGTAGCTGAGTTCTATCTGTGCATTTATTCAGATTTTACTGTTTAACTAGAGCTGCTCGATTATGGAAAAAATATAGTATAATCACAATTATTTTGGTCATTATTTAATTATTTAAACAATTTCTCATTTACTTTAGAAATATGTTGGATTTATTGAACAAAACAGTGAATTCTCCTTAAAATAAATAATAGATTAAAACGTGTAAATAAATAGCTTAAAAAATAAAAAGAAATAATAAGAAATAAATTAAATAAGATCAACAATTTAATGCACTTCCACAGTTTCGTAAAAAAACAAAAAACAAGTGATAAATAATTGGGGTTTTTTTTCTCAATTTTTCTTTTCTTTTTTCTCAATTTTTTTCTCAAGTTTAAGAAATTACAAAAAACTGTTCTAATGAGCTTGATTTTTTATTTTATTTGTATTTAGTTGTTTGTTCTGTAGTGTGTTGTGTCATTTTGCCAACAGAATAAAGAATATAACTACAGTTTTAGCGATTTATTTGAACACAATTGTAACTAAATTAAGTTTTAAGTTTCAGGAAAAGTGTCTTAGCTAATTACTTATATCCTATTGTTAGTTTTTCACTGAGGCTACTGCATTTTCTTTCATTTTTTAATCATATTACCGAGTCTTTGGCTCTGAGACTGTTCCACGTGTGAGGTACTGCACGGACAGATAATTTAGAGCTGGTATTGTTTTCAGATTTTACAGCAGCGACTGGGGACGAGGGGAAATGTTGTTTTAACCGTCCATCACTGAAAAACACAAAGCAGCCCATCTGGAACTGAGTCTCCGTGTTGTTCCTTTTTGGGCCAACTTTTGAGTCATCTCTGGAAGTTATTTACTACAGTAACTCCAACTGCATTTTTACAGCTATTAATATCACAGTTATGACTTCAGGTTTTTCCATATTTTTGGCAATCAGAAATGCTGCCGCAGGAGTTCAGGTCAGGATACGGTTACCTTAATAAGAGGTTCATTGTTATATTAGAGTTGGACGTGCACCTCGGGACGTCCTGAGTCTGTGCAGAAGCTGTTTAAATGATCATGTTTCAGAACTCATTAGGGCCGAATACCCGAGTCGGTGCATCATCACTGCAGCGACGCTAATGGCCCGAGAAGGGAGAAGTTAAGCCTAAATGAATGCAAGGATATTTTCTGTCATGGTTACGGCGGTACACAGAGTTTTGGGGTTTTGAGGAGGTGCCATCGGAGAGTGCAGGCTGTCATTAATGCGCTGATGTTGTTCATATTTGGAGAGAGTCTGTGAAACCACATCCCTGCCTCCAGTGTCACGCTGCATCATCATTTTCCAAACATTAGCGTAATATCTGTGTTTGTTAAAGATGAATAATTAAGCTGGTAACAGAAACATTTTGGAAGCATTAAAACGGTGCTCATATTCAGTTACAGCAGAAGATGTTCTATTTGTTCGTGTCTCTTTGGAGGAAAGGATAAAGTGAGTCATGTTGTTTCTGAGGCTTTTTAGTTTATTTTAAATGAAGGGCATTACTCTGCTGTGAAAGAACGGAGGAAAAAATAATCTCACTTGGTCTTTGTACTGGTAATTTACAGCTTAGTCACTCAACTCATTCAATCTTGTATTTTGCAAAGTGTCCTCTTAACCCACAGGAACATTTTAACGAAAAATATGAAACTTCTTATTAGATTGATTAGATTGATGACTTCAGAAATAAAACTGTTCAAATAAAAGTCAATAGTCAAGGTTTGTTACAGAGTCTTAAGCCATCGACACAAAGACTACCTGAAGTACATTTTCAGGTGGATTAATCTTTATAAAATAGATTAACTCCATGCACTCATCTGTTTAACCTGGCTTTTAATTTCAGCCGAGTTTACCTGAGGTCTTTCTGCATTGCACCTTGCTTTATTTTTATTGATTGTAAAGCATTTTGGAGCAACTTCACTTGTTTTTAAACGTGTCATAGAAATAAAACGGCTTGGTTTGGTTGAAGCTTTCCTTTTGCCACAGTTCTTTGTAATTGGTGGCAGAAAATGACAAGGATGGCACTGATTTTACAATATAATCTCTAGACAAACTGATTTATTCTTCAACAATGGTCAAGTATATTTAGCACAACTATAAGACTATCCACATTTGCACACTTTAGTCCTCAATTAGTCCTATTTGTATTGATTTTTGAAACAACAACTACTAACTAACAAGAACCCGTTTAGGCTGCTCTAGACTGTCCAGTTTCAGTCTAGACACATTAAAAACAGTTCAGTCTGTCTTTCACTGCAACTTTAAAGCCCTTCCTGCGCCTCCTCTGATCCCTGGGGATTTAATGTCTCTAAGCTAGCAGGCGTGTGCTCTGGAAAATTAGTATTTGATTCCTAAACAAAAGATGTAACCAAAGCAACACACGTATCCAGCCTCCACAAGTCTTTACAGAGAAATTAACTCAGAGATTTAACATTTCTCTCTTGCAGACTTGTGCTCAGGAGAACTAGCAGTTGTTCCTCTGTATAAAACAATGCTGTAACTATGGAAACACTTTCTTTCCAAGGACGTCTGTGTGATTCTTTACTTGAAAAAAGAAATTATCTGAACCCAACAGCTCTATTGTCAAGGCTTAAATTTGACTTCTAGTTTTCAAAATAAAATAAAATAAAATAAAATAAAATAAAATAAAAACAATTAAACAAAAATTAAAAAAATAAAAAAGTAAAATAATAATAAAATTTAATTCAATTGAATTACATTTTATTTTATTTTTTTATTTTACAAAAAAAAAAAAAAAAAACTTTTGGTGAAATAAACAAAAAATAACTGCTACTAACTGCCTGCTAAACCTGCACAATTTCTTTTATTCTTTAGCTGCAAAAGAGATCTGTATAGAATTGAACCATGTGACCAATATGTTCAGTGTATAATGGGCCTTGAGCTAAACAACGGGAACAATACACAGTTCTTCACAGGCTCACTATTGTTTTTTTGTGGTGTGCACCTCGTAACTGAGCTGAGGAGTAAAGGTCAGGTCTCTGCTGAACAGACCTGCTCCGAAGTGTAGAAAAATAAACAGTAGGAAAAGTCTGAGGGAGGTTTTTGAGAAGTGTGGCTGAAGAATGCGGCTCAGTGCTCAGCAGGTTTAAAAGGCCTGAGCTATTTCCTCTAATCGAAGGTGATGTGGCCTCTTCTGAACTCCCCGGTGAGGATCCGCGAGAGGAGCGAGCCGTGTGAGGAAATGACACATTCTTTACTCACTGACCTCTGCTCAACCGCTACCTGCACCGACAACTGAGGACAGGACCTATCCACAGACCGAATGAAATCACGCAATTTGAGCTGCTAAATTGTTCAAGTATGCTCCCTACTGTGTGCAATTACATGGGTCACTTTCAATCAAAAATATTAAAGTTCTTAAAAAGTCAGTGGCCACAAAGAAAACAGAAACTTCAAACAGCTTTTCCAACGTGGATCTACACAAAGGCTCTTGTAAATGACTTATCTAAGCTGACAAGAATCAAAAGCACCACTCTTAATATAGTCTTCAAAAGAAAGCTCTTTTTTATGTTGCAGCGTGTCTGCCTTGCTTCAGGTTCGGGTCATAAAAGGTCTTTTTTACAGAGTCACTTTCCAGCTGTGGATATGCTCCAATTTAAACAGAACACAGGCTTTGGTGAAATCAAACCAAAATCTGGAAAAAGTTGCTGCAGTTTGGCACAGATCCTTATGGGGAATGCCAGTAATTATCACAAGTTCAATGCTCAGATGAGATGATAATACTGACTAACAATAGGAATGAATGGATTTTTTTAATATATGGAAAGTTAAAAGGGTAGTCTGTACAAAATAAAGACAAACTGGAGAGTTATCCCAGCTATTATAGAGGCTGACGCAGGGAACAATCAGGACAATCTGCATTTAATAGTGAAGAGAGAGGCAAACACTGACATAACACACAAAATAGAGTCATGAGATATTTAAATCCTGTTGTAGCAGCGAGAGGCTGGAGGTACAGCTGCTGTTTCTGTTTATTCCCATCTTTCTCAACATTAAATTCATAGCTGCAGCAGTTTCCTCTCATTTAGACTTAATATTTGAGTTTGTACAGGTTCTGCTTGTGTTTAATGCAGTGTAGACCATAAATACGATGTTTAAATTCATGAAGCGAGCGCCGTACGATACTGTTTAAAACCAGGAATGCTAATGCTAGCTGCTAGGTACTTTTGTTGTCGGGAAAAAATGTATCTTGGATTCTTGTTTGAATATGAAAACATTTCTGTATAATGTTTTCACTTTCACATCTAGTTTTCGCTCGAGTGAGGATCATCTAGTGTCCTTGAAACCCCAGGCCGAGGCGTCCCCAAAGTAGTACAGTACAGTTTTTGGGCATACTTCTGATGCTTTTTTGGTTATGGAACAGAACCGTCCTGTGTCAACCCAACCCACACTGTACCGTCCCAGTAAAAACGAGGATAATATCAACTCATGGGCTCATTGTAATCAAGTAAAATGTTAGTCTTTTAGTCTCTTTGAACCCTATTTACTCGATCACTGCTCGGTTAAACAAGATTTAAAAACAGATAACAGCTTAAGTTGCCTTTTTTTACTGAATCAGTTCTAGATCTCTGGAACCTGAGTGCAGTGAGGAGTTCCAGTTGTTCCAGTTGTTGAACTCTGACCTGTTTCCAGATGTCTCCTCTTTCTTTATTATCTCTTCCTGCTGACATCACAGGCCCATTGTGAGTTTGGGTAGCACCGCTGTTTATTATTCCTCTACTCCTCTTCTGCCCGATGCCACAACTATTCTAGATTATTCATACACATCTTAAACATCTTTCATCACAGCTGCATTTCCAGATCCTCCTTCCGTGTTACAACATTCCCGACTCCAGATGAAAAGTGTCAGTCGGCAGAGTACGCTCACTCCCTCGGACGCAGGCATAAATAAACACGCTCAGCTGCAAGTTCACATACTCACGCCCACGCTCGCTGCGACTAAACAGTGCTTTAACCTGAAATCAGACGTACGTATAGGTTCGAGAGACACATTCGAAGCGCTATTTTGAGGTCTTTTTACATAATACCTCCATTTGAGTCTGTTACATTCCCCGTCTGCTCTATAAATGTTTTACGATGTTCTCCGGCGCTACAGTATCTCCTGTGGCTGTTCTCACACATGTCAGTCTCATCAGGCAGTTTCACTTCGTAACGGTTGACTGACTTCTGTTTACAGCGGCGAGGAAGACTTTAGCAGGCTCGGACATTTACAGTAATCTATGAAAAACAAGGCTTTAGCTGCTGAGTTTTCTGTCTGAGCTCATGATGCACACACTACAGTCAAATTCAGAGAGAAAACACGGAAAACCTTCGACGTTATGAGGTCAAGAGAAAGGACAAACAGGTTCCTATTAGGAGTTTTAATGAGGTCTGGAGCAGAAGCAGCAGGTAAAGTAACACTGACACACAGCAGCTTAACAAAAACTGCCAAATACGGCTGGAATTCGATTAATTTGAGTTTTTAATAGAATTTAACAGAAAAAAAGCATTTCTTCTAACCTCCAATAATGTCTGAGATGACTCTGCAGATGCTAAAAACACTAATAATCATCAGAGTAGCGTCATATTACTTTTGAAATGCTTTGGTTTAATGAAGTGGCAGGAAACTGATCAACGAAAACAGCATATCTCTGCAGCACAGTGTACTCTGCAGATTTATGAAAATTAGGCACAAAGTCGGAGTGCTTTTAATGTCTTTTAACAAGGCTTTGAGTAACGGAAATTATATTAGACATGTTCTATGGAGACAGAGGGGGAACAAACTAAAAGGTATCTAACCTAAACTGCAAAAAAATAAATGAATAATAATAAAAAATATATAATAATAATAAATAAGTAAAAATACATTTGAATTATCTTTTTAGGTCAGTAGCAAGCCAAAAAAAAAAAAAAAAGAAGAAAAAAGACGTAAACTGTCTGAAAAATAAAAAAAAAATAAAAATAAAAAAAATGAGATTTTATTTTTATGCCATAACGCCCGGCTTTAACACAAAATAAACATTCTGTAAGACTCATCAACGAGAGACACACTTCCAACAGAACTTAAATCCCACCAAAGCTCCAAATAATCCAAGTCCACCACATCCTTTTCTTTTAATTTCTGACATTTATGACTCACATGACTTTTTGGGTTTATCCAAATTTCTGAAGCAGCTTTTGTTTGTGTCAAATGTAAACAAATGTGTCCAAAGCAATGTATTAGTCCATTACATTGACTCTAGAGCAGTAGAAACTATCTATAATGTGGGGTTTATTATGCAGTAATCACATCGAGATCAGCCTCTATCTGATGTATTCAGAAAAGTTCAGGTGCTGGTGCAATGGATTGTGGGAGCTTCTTTACTTTCTATAAGAAACGTCCAGAGGTTCTGACACCAAAGACGTCTTTTCTTTCTCCTTTCCTCACTGGAGACAGAATTAAGGTCGCTTTTATCACGGGGACTGTACGTCAAGGTCATTCCTTTGAGGTTTTTCAAGGCAATCTGATGTATATGGGAGATTAGGTCTTCGATTCTATGGAAAAAATTGATATTCATTGCTTTTATATATTGCAACAGACACTTGAATGAAAATCTAGCTCCACGTGAGTAAAATATCATCACTAAATGGTCCTCATTCCCACGACCTGTGACAGAAACAGGCCACACACAATCGTAGTAAAACAAAGGCACATCTATTTACACAGAAATTCAATCGGCTTCTGATAAAGCACAACATCATCTGTGACTTTCAAAAGATTTACTGTCTTATCAGCTGAAGGCCTAGAGTGACATTTATTACAAAGAGTAGTATACCCAAGGCTCTTTTTATGAACACAATATAGTCTCTTTTTACACATATAGATGTACAGATCCCACAGCCCGATCGCCCGAGGCTGACGGAGGTGAAAACGTGCCGGGAGGAGCAGTAAAAAAAGCAACAAGAACTACAACTATGGGACTTACCCGTGTACACTGAGGCCATTGTGTGGTGGACCAGATGCCTTTGAGGGAAACCACCAATAAGCTCCTAATGACCAATAACACCAGTGCTTCACGATGTTATTGCAGCAGTAAATTGATTAGGTGCAAAGAACTGCACTTCTGTTTTGCTAAAGCTAGATGAAGTGACACAAAAATTGATGAAAAGATTTCCATTAGATTATATCCCAAACCCACAACATGTAATTTCAATGTTTAAGAGGAAATACGGGTTCATATACAGTTTTAGAGTGAATGTTATGTGTTTTAAAGCACCATTAGGGATTTCTAAAGTGGGTTATATGGGTTACTTTTAGGTTTTTGCACCAACAGGAGGCTCTAATCAACACACAGCAGATTAACGTAAACAAAAGCTCACAACATGTCCTTCTTTTTCCAACCCTGTAACTCTACACTACAGTACGAGGACGGTGACACGTTTATGGAACAGAACAATAATATGTAAAAATAACCACCTGTTCAACTAATCTTATATTTTTCGTACAGGACAACAGTCAAACATTAATGCTAGCTACAAGAGCGCACCCAGCTGAGTCCATACAGTTCTTTTTGGTGTGATAAATGTTCAGAAACCAGAGCCAAATTGGTTCAAAAGAGGTTTTCCAGACATATATAACCTATAACCTGCTGAGTGAGGCTGTGGTCCACTCAGACAACCTTTTAAACCTGGCTTTTAAAACCCGATAAACTCTGAGTCTGAATCTATACATCTAATATTGTACCACACATTTAAGTGCTGTAGCCTTGAGTCAATATCAATCTGGCTCTTGATAAATACTGTCAATTCAATCATGTAATATTTAACGAGGAGGAGATAATTGCGTTGCAGCTAAGCTAACGCTAAACTCTAAACTTCAGTTTGGTGAAATGGATTAGTATTTTGGAGGAAAAACTGGTCTGGTTTTATTTTTTAATAAAAGAGAAGCAGGAGAGGTCCCTAGTCTGATTTTGGAGGAGAGTGGAGTCTGAGACAGAGACAAAAAGGATGTATTCAGCAAATATTCAAACTGTGATCTATTCCTCGATCTAACTAAAGTACTTTTAAGTTCACAAAATCTTCTGCTTCTGCTAAATCATTACATGAAGGGTGCCCTGGTAGAGCTCACTTTCTTCATCAAACCTCTCCTATTTCCTGTTTATATACTGTCTGTCAATTAAAAGCAACATATCCTCCAAAATACCAGTGCACAAATGAGTAAAAAATACAAATCTATACAAAATATGAACTAAAATCCACACTAACGCACACAGAAGCACACCTGGAACTGGGAATGGACTTGTGCTTGCCAACAGATATTGCGGAGCTGCCAAAAACTAATTAAGGTGACTTTTCAGAGCCAATTGGACCGATAATACCAAATACCAAAAGCCAGTGTATCCTCAATTATGATAAATGTGAGCTATCCATCTCCGAGCTCAGATTAATGAGAGGAAACTTTGCTCCTGAACTCACTGCAGAGAGAGAACGGTGCAGAAGATCGCTGCCTTTCACCGGAAAAATCCCATTGTCCGCCTGCCAAGTCTGTCAGCGCTTCAGCTCGTCACGATGTGTTTTACACTCTCTTTGTGCCTGACCTCCTAATGCTTACCATAGATCACCGGGCGTTACGCGAGAAATATGAACTGCAATATGCAAAGACATTCATATCTCGTCTCAAAACCAGATGTTGACAGACAATCCGAGACAGAATTATGGCTCGACTTAAAAGGACACCAGATGTGATTACTGTGCTGTATTTTTCACTTTTCTTATAAAAGCAGGTGCAAAATGATAAGACGCTGCGATAAAGCAAAGAGTGAGGAGGAAGACTACTTAATCATCATGCTATAAGGTTAATTTACCCTTAAAATACACATTAAATCTCTTTTTTCTATAGTAATTGATGACAAATCTAATTTTAAAGTCAAATGTTAAGATATAATTTTCATTTAAAATAAAAATAATGCTCACACGGGGGATATTCCTCTTGTTCCACACCTATGACTGTCTGGGAATCTGAAGGTGAGTCTGTTTTAACACAGTCTTACATTCTTTTTTGACACACGTTCAGGGCATCGCTAGCCGTTAACTAGCTTTAACAACAAATGGACAAAGAGCAAACCTGGCTTTTACCTGCCTCAAGCACTAAAAGAAGTGAGAATAACTTTCTTTTTCTACTCTATGGTGAAGAATCTGTCAATATGAGTATAAAGCAGCAGACTTGGACTCACTTTCTTTAGTCCTGAGACCTGTTTAGAAGAGTTTTAGCATTCGTTTGTCCCATTTTAGAGACAAAACTCCAGCGTAAACAGCTGTTAGCACTAAACATCACCATTGGAGATAGCTTTGCCGCATTTGTCCACGGGTCTTTAATCTGATGTTCATGTTTGCGAGACAAAGTATAACATTTTTGCTTTTGTTTGTTCACAATCCATGAAAACAGCCTTGGAGCAGACCCTCACCATTTTTCTCCTCCTGCCGCCACATGCTGCTGAACTGTGTATCCAAACTGCGCCTGTTTAGGACCTTTTATGATCTTCGGTTTCTTTGTGTCGATATTGAAGCACTCATGGAATCCTAGAAAAGAAAAACAAAAACATTTCAGTTGGTTGGATTCTCCTTTGATTTCTACTGCACTATTTAATTGCATTTTATGTCTCCTGTAGATTCTTTTACTGTGGTGAATGTGTCTCTGCAGAGGCTCATTTTACAGTTGAACTGGAGAAATACAATAATCAGACTGGAGTAGGATCTATAGAGACATTTCAACCTGAAGAGACTCAAAATAAAACAGACAATAAATGCACAGGTGAGGCAGGCAGGTGAGGAAGAAGCATTGTGAGATGAAGGGAGGAGTCTTTCAGGCTGAATTTCTGCATTACACTTCATGTTATTATTAATTTAGAATTATAACAAACAGCCAAAACATTGAATGCACTGTTTAAGACATGATTTAAATCACTATAACACTCTTTAGGAAACGGTCAGCTTCACAAGAGACATCTGTCGTAGAGCAGCAAGAAAAATAGAGCTGTACAAAATGTAAAACAGTGTAATCTATGCGTTTTAAAACCCGAATGATATCTGTTTTGCCCGTTTCCCTCCTCTCTTCATTCATACCGTGACTTCCTAAATTTGGTCCAAAAGTCCCAACTATTGGCAAACACACTCCAAACACACCGGACCTCGGTTCAGTTTGGTTTGGACCGAGACCAATGAGCAGCTGTTTGGTCCTGGAGCTTTCACACCTGAAGATTTGGTCCAATTTGGTCCAAAAACTAAAAATCCAGACCAAACGGTGCAGGTGTAAAAGCCCCATAGACATAGACGGATTATACACTTGCATAAAAAGTCTTAAGGACTTCGAGCCATGTGAAGGCTTTATATTCTTAGCAATCCATCTGTCAATAGTACACAATGCAGCAGAAGAATACTCTATAATATAAAAATAAATAATATGACACACAGGGTCAATACTAATCCAGTTGATGACAAATAAACAATGCTCTTGATTGAAAGTTAGAAGCTGTCAACAATAACATTAAAAAAAACAAAAAAATGTGTTTGAGACGAGAGCCAGCCCTTTAAGAACATCGAAAACACATGTACTGTATGTGTTGCCTTATGGTACAGCTTATTTGTGTGGTAAATATCACTACTCTTCTTCAGTCTCGGAAAGTTGACATAAATCTAAAGTGAAGTGTAACCTCACTCTCTGTTTAGGGGCAAGTAAAAATGGCCGCCGTGAGACTTGATCAAAGCAAATCTGTTTTCCCAATTGTGCTCTTAACTTTCACTCATATCCTTTGACTTCTTTCCAGGAGGTTTGAAAACGCAGCGAACGCCTGGTTTTAATTAAAATACCAATCACTGCATTTTTTCCCTCCGAGTGTCACTAAGTTACGCATTATGCTTTATTCATAGTGACAGCATCCTTTGGCTTTTTGAAATTTCCAAGAAAGAGATGCGGGGTGATGAGATTTTCCTTATGGCAGAGAGGAAAGGAGAAAAAGTGTAATGGTCTAGCGCTCTGACTTCCTCTTAATCCATCTTTCTCCGTTCATCTGTCTTCTACATAATCCCATGATCTTTGTTTTGCCAGGTGTTGGTTTTATCATAATTATGTCACGAAGGAATGAAGTGTTTGATGTTTCGCTACTGGAGGTTTACCGACTGTGTAGAACTTAAAAATCCAGTAAATCACGAAAGAGAGTTAAATCTAAGCTCAAACACAATGGTTTAAAGCTCAAACAGTGAGATTGGTTTAATTAGGAACAGACTCTGGAGGTGGTTTAACTTTTAAATGTCTGGATTTTGTGATAAATCGAGGAGTTTAGTAGGTTATTATTGTGATTTTATGATGCTATTCTTTGAGATTTACAGCTTTAAACAGAAGGATTGTGTTAATTGCTAAACAGAAGAAAGAGAAATGCAGCTTTAGCTCCACTGCTGCTGTGACCTTAAGGGATCTGCCCACAGTTTTTTGTCCCGGTCTCAGACTCTACTTTCCTCCAACAGCAGCAGTAGCCTTTCCTGCTTCTTTTATTTAAAAAAGGTAAATCCAGACCAATTTTTCCATTGCCAACATTTATCCATGTTAAATTTTGTGTCTGTTTTTCTATTTTTTATCTTTTTTGAGCTGTTTCTCTGTAAAATAAGACGTATTTCCAACAGAATAACCCATTTCCTTGGTTTATTTCCTTGTTCTTTCGTTGTTGACATCAGTGTCGACCAATGGGAGCGCTCCTTTTTACCTGAAGTGAGCTGTGATTGGACAAAATCCTGCTGTGAACTGATCATTCTCATCTATTAAAATCCTTAATTATAAAGACTAGATCACGTCTTAAGGTCTCATTTTTTCACAGATGATTCCTATAACAGAGATTCAACTAAAAAACTAAATGCAAGAGTGAAAAAAATAGGTAATGGACTTAATACTTAATAGAGCGTAGTTATTATAAAGTGTTACCCATTCATTTTATTTTAATACTTTATACAATTACATATACATAATAATAAAAAGGAGTTATTATGGCTAAACTCTCTAAATTTTTAATGGTACAACACAACTTTGAACCTCCATCTAAATAGCTAAATTTAAATAAGTTGGTGCCATATGGTCCGGAAAATCTGATGGAAATGAAGTGTAACAGACTCTGAAATAATGAAAACAGCCTGGTCTGAAGTGGCACATTTCTACTAGACACTAATATGTTTTCTCACAGTTTGAGCAGTACAGCTGAGTGAAAGCACAAGGGCCTTTTAGGCGCTACACCCCGCGACCCCACCGCTCTCGTCCCACACTGTGGCACTTATTCAACGCCTAAAGCCTCACGCTAAATGTCCTCACTCACAGCTCTCGCCCGTGCGAAGGGCCCCGGGGTCACATCCAGTCAACGGAGGCTTTTTCCAGATTAAAAGGGGAAATTCACGTCAATGTAAACAACCAGGTTAAAGCCGGAGGAAATACACTTCAAATTAGAAAATAACACTTAAGCTCAAATTAAATACAGCTTCGTTCTTTCATATTTTGAAACGGGAACTACCTTTTCAATGCAAAAAAAGGTTCATATCAGGACTCAAACAAGGCCATTTCACTGAATACTCAATTCAGTGCTGTTTTACTCATTAACTCTGAATTTCTTTGGCCCTGTTGCCCACATTATGTAAAAATGATGCAAAAGGATAATGGTCTACAAACATTACAGCTTATTAATTATCAATGCCAGTCCTCTATTAAGTAAAAGTACACGCACAACTTTTTGTGAGTGTTGTTATCGCAGTTTTAGAGTTGGGTTTGTGTCCTAAAATGACTGTTTGGGATAAAGAAATATTATGGTTAAAGCTAAAATAAGACTTTTACATAACAGCTGTTGTCATGGACACAATAACAAATACAAGGATTGGGTTCTAAAAATAATAATAATGGTCCACAGGTTATGCCTAAACTCACCTGACCACGCACCACCATGGTTTGTCTGTTCATAACAATGTCATAAAACCATTCAGAGATGACCTGCACAACACCCAGAGGCCACCTACCAGCACCATTACCTTCTTAAAACTCAATTATTCTTGCTCTCAAATAAGATCTTGCCTGGAGATCATTAAACCATTTGACAATAATGAGACAAACTGCAACAAAAAAACACTACATTGTTATGATGTATGCTAGCTTTACTTTTACTATTTTAATTTAAATGTTAAAAGGAGAACAATAAGTTTTTACTTCAGGCTAAACTCTTTCGGTCTATGATTCAGATTTAGCAAAAGTATTGTTGCCAATTCTTTTCTCAGTGATGGAAATAAACTGAACTGAACTGAACTATACTATTTTTCAGGATTTGCAGCCGTTTAAGGACAATGTCTGCACCTACGCTGCTGCAAACACACACAGGACTGTCACATCTCACTACAGTCCTATCAAACATGTCCCCTGGAGGATGTCTGGAGAATCAGCCCCAGACTTTGCCCTCACCTTTGTGTTCACACTTAGACCAAAAGTCTGACCTTAGGAGATAGTTCAGATGGATTTATTGAAAGGTGGGGGATCGACAGAACAGTTTATGATGTTTAAAGCAGCTCTGTGCAACTTTTAGCCTAAAAATATATATTCTCATAATCATTTAATGGTTCTTAGACCTGAGATCAGTAGAATCATGCCTATCTCAGTGACACAGTCCCCTCAACTGGAGCAGAAACAGGCCGATACACTGGACCCTAACAGTCGTATTTGTACAAAATACACTAAACCCTACCCTACTGTTTCTTTTCTTCAAATTTTACCGCTTTGATAGTCTCTACTTGTAAATGACGTCTGTAAAATGATGCTGTCTGTTCGATCTGCACCCCCTACTGGCTAAAAGTTACGGAGGGTTGCTTTAAATAGTGCAAATAGTTACAAAACAAAGCAGGCAGAAAAAGGAACTCCTCCTCAGTGACAGAAGTTAAAGTGCTAAGATCAATACGGCATTTCCAAACACATGCTCAACATAAAAACTAATGTACAAACAAGCTGCAGATAGTACAAGTCTTCTTCAGTCAGTGCACTCTGCTGACAGCACCAGTTGTACAGCATGTGCATCATCATCTCAACGCATCTTCAGCCAAAGATCCTCTGGAGAATCTCCTGATATTGTTTACAAACCCCTCCAGAGGATGTCCTGCTGCAGGACGTCCTCTTCATGAGAACTTTTAGATTAAAGTTACAATAAAGTCTGGAGGATAGTGTTTATGTAAGTTTTCATGTAAGTTTTTCTTTGTGACTAACTAAACTGATGCAAACACATGCCTCTGTCTTATATACATATGTGTGTGTGGAAAGAGATTTGGTATAATATGTTTTTATAAGACAGTAATTAGTACAGTTTCATGTTGGAGAATGTGGTGGACCTGTAATGGAACCATTCTAATTACTTCAAGGCTGTGTTTTCTGGTAAAAAGTTACATCGCTTTACTTAAAAGAGGAACATTAAGGCCGGGCTAAGCAGGAATTTAATTTAAGGAACCAGGAAGAAAGTATTAATGACAACCAATATCACACTGATAAAAATCAGTTGAGGTGGGTTGTAAATACACAGAACAGACTCCTCTGTGCTTCAGTCTGTAGATCCTGGAATGAAATAAACTAAGGAGTCAGTTCATGAGGGTTTTTTTTTTAGTTTGACAACCTGCCAGAAGTGTTGGTCTATTTGATTAGATTAAACTGTGGCAAATATAAACTGTTTTGTGCTGGTGCAATACAGACGAATAATGTGCCTCTAAAACCAATGAACACAAAGTACATTCATTCATGTTCTGCTTCTAAATTAAACCTTCTTAATTAAAGCTGGGTATATACAGCAATTGTAGATTAGTTTACACTTCAAAACAGGCCGTGCAGATGTGAGATATAAGATGCTGCATGTCAACAGCTGTGTTTTTTGGTGTAATCAGCTCCTCAAAAATGTCAAATTGTCTGCATTCCTTTGAGAAGCCATATTTACACGTGTTAATAAGTTGTCTAAACAAAGACTGCTGCAAACATGAGGCTGTAAATCAGAGCATGAGTGCAAGTGTGGTCAGAGCCATGAAGGATCCAGTCTTTTCACAGAACATTATTTTAAGTGGAGTGACAGCCACAGAATGAATGAGTCAATCATTTTAACAACCACATTTGTCAAATCAGTATTTCTCTGTCTGATTGACATAACTATACACGCTTGTTCTGTTCATGAGACATTCAAGTCTCGTTGTAAATATTGACACATTCTCCACGTCGCTCATTTCCTGTTTTAAGAATGGTTCACATATTTAGTTCTCCTTTGATCCAACATCCTCTGCTGGGTTTAGGGACACAAAGGAACGACTGAAAATAGACTTCTGACAGCAGATAAGTGTTTAAAAAGAGCAACATAACTCATTTCACAGATGCAAGCCAAAGGAATAGACCGTTTTTGAAGCAGACTGTTACGTCAATTAAGACCACAAATAAAGCTCTGGCTGTTGTTTCAATTCATTAATGACATTTAAAGATGCACTATTTGCAATGTTTTTTGTGGCCAAAAAGGTATGTGACAGCCAAGACTGGGGAAAAAGTGAGAGCATGAGAAAGAGCTTTGCGTCTACTTTCCACTTGAAGCTACTAATGCCACTGAGCAATTTAATATTCCCAGCAATATCAGCAGCTTCTCATGCACCGTTGAGAACCTGATGGGTTTTCTTAGCATTGACTTCCCTGCCCAGAAAAATAAACCTCAGACCAACCTACATTAGTTAGTCCGCTGCTGCTTTTGGCGTAACACCAACCTGCAGGAGCTGGTTCCACCACAGAACCACTGACATGAGCCGGTCACATGGGCCCAGCTGCAAATCTGCAACCTCATGCAAGTCCTTTTCAACATCGAACTCGCACTGATCGCAAAAAAAAAAGAGGCTTTTCCATTAATCCATTCTGGGTTTCCATTACAGCTGTGTTCTCTGGAAGGTGCTTCAAACTGGACGATATACTTTTAAACATTCTGGCGCGTTAAGGCGGTGTTCCCACGAGCCAGCGTAAATACACTAGAAGGTGAGGGGTGTCTGAATCCAGATGTTCCCAGAATAAAGAGCCAACTGGGCACTGCTCAATGAGATTTTGGATGAAGAAGTGATCCTATAGGCATCCCTTTAGGCATCCAAACAGATCTCCATTGTATGTCAGCAGATTTAACGCCAGCTATTAATCACTACGACACGACACAGCTACCTTGCCTGAAACAAGATTACAACTCTATTAGTGAGTGGTTTATAGGCTGAACATTTAGTGTGTTCAGTGGAAGAGCAACTAGTGTGACAATAAAAAAATCACCAGCTTTTGAGAAATGTTGTATGGACTATTCTGGAGGGAAGTTTGACATAATACGACAAGAAATCTTTAGAAATCCAATCATCATGTGAGAACAGACTATACTCCTATTAACTGGAGCTTAAACAGGGCAAACAAATAAACTGTGTTAACAAATAAATGTTTTAAGTTGTACAAATTCAAAACATACAAGTTTGCAAATCATCAAGACTTCTCTGAAATGGGACATAAATGAGCCACACTTTGTCAACAAATAAAATCAACGATACAAAGCCTGTTTTTGTTGTAGACGGCTTTTACTTCAGTGAATGTGTCTCTGTACAATAATCAACAATATATACATAAACAGACTGGAGTAGGGCCTATAGAGGCATGTTATTATTAATATAGAGTTAATACAGAAAGATGAAACTTTAAATGCACGATTTAAATCACTATAACGCTCTTCTGTTGTAGAGCAGCAAGAAAAATAGACACATACAGAACAAAAACAATGTAATCTATGTGTTTTATGTGTTTTAAAAACCGACTAATATCAGTTTTGTAAGTTTTCTTGGCTCTGACTTCCTACATTTGGTCCAAAAGTCTGAAACTATCACCAAACACGCTTTCACAAACGAACCAGACCTTGGTTCAGTTTGACCTAGACCACCTCTTTCTGCTGGACCAAAGAGCAGCTTTTGGACCAAACAGTGCAGGTGTGAAAGGGCCCTTAAACAGATAAATTACAGAGGGTTGTGTTAAACTGCACGATCCCTACTTGACGCTTGGCAAAAGAGCCAGATTCCAGCTACAAGGTCACCCTCTGCATCACTGCGGCTGAGTCAAATTCCACAATCAAACCAAATATTTACAGTAGACATGTCCTCTCCTCCCTTCTTTAGTCTGTGATATTTCCCAAACGAACAAATCGATGATAGATTCTTAAACTAAATAACCCAGACGCACTCGTTTTTAATTCAACTTCTTAAACCCAGAAGTGAAAGAAAACACATCTGAATGCTTTTCTCAGCTTGGGATGTCATTATTTATCGATTTATGGCCCTCGTTGGGTTTGTATTAATATGCTCTCTTGGTCTTTCTTTCACCCTGCCGATATGCGTTGCTGCTATAGCCATTTCACTGGTGATTGACCACAGTTTTGGCCGAGTCCCAAAAGCTCTACTGTTGCTGGAAACTTCACTATGAACAGATAGAATCAACTTTCATTTCAAAGAACATGCCTGCGCTCCAATGAGAGGAGAGGGACAGCACACATCCTTCAAGCACTGCTACCGAAATCCATCTTTCTATCTTTTACCAAAATACGGGTTGAAAGGTCATGCGGCGATGTCACTCAAACAGAGACTCATTCATTTCTTAAAGATATGAAGCATTCCAGAAGCCAGATCCTTCCATGTCTTTTATTTAGGCCAATCTGATAAAGTGAAGCCAATGAGACTCAATCCAAACTTTTACAGTCCCCAAAGGAAAGTTCATTTAATCCAATAAAGATCTCACGCTGTCTTTTAGGATTGTGTAGCTCTACATTCAAATACATTATAAGTTCACACTTCAGCTCTTAGAAAAACAAGGGATCTGACATTTATGTAAGAACTGACACTCTCAGATGAAACATTATATGAGGTTTTATCTGGAAAACTGTTTGCTTTTGGACTTTTTATTTGAAAAGCACTTGGTCCACGTGTCATTTTTGATAATTAAAATGCCAAAAATTCTGACATTTAAACTCCTAATGAAATCTTCCAGAGACCGACTATTTTGACTGCACCAAAGTAGTGCAATAAGTTTCCAAAGTCAAAGTTAAAGCTGCTTATTAAAGTCCCATTAACTGCAAAGCTAAAATAAAAAAGAGGATATTGAGTACAACATCCGTAGCTGCAGAAACTCATTCATAAACAGTTTGACTCACCTAAAAACTGGCTCCAGATCCAAAGCAGAATGAAGCAGAAGTACTCCATATGTTTGCCGGTGCTAGCGAGCGCACGCCTGTTTTTGTGATGACTGCTGGGAGTGTGTGAGTGTGTGGTGCTGGTGGGCTGAGGCAGACAGAGCCAGCGGCAGGCACACTTAAAGTTCCCTCTCTGATTGACTCTAACTCTTACTCAAAGTACTGCCTATATCTTGGAGCAGTAGGAGGGGACTGTGACTGTAGAAGAAGAAGAAGAAGAAGAAGAAGAAGGAGGAGGAGGAGGTCCACATGCTGCATCTGGGTCTGCCATTCAATTCCTCCAGGCTGGGTAAATCCTCTCAGATTTATCTTCAGGGAGTAATACATATTTATGAGAACTTATATTTTAAGATGTTAACTATAGGGGATCGAAGCCAAGTTGGAAAATTTGGTCAGAGTTGGGAGTCACTTTGACAGATATTGGACCGTGGACCGAAGAAATGAATGGGCCAAAAGACCGTGACGTCACCCGTATAATTTTGCAACTGGCCCGAGATGCCGTGAAGTTGGCAGACGGGGTTTATGGAAGTGAATATTTGGAAAAAGGTCAAAGTTTGGAGAACACAAAGCGTAATAGTGAGAGCAACAGCCGGAGTTTGGAGCTTATTTGACAAAGTTTTGACAGATACTGCACCTTAGACAGATGAAAGCAGGTTTTACAGCATTAGGCAGAGTTACAGCTTATGTGGCTAGTGATGCTAATGAAAATGGATGCAGGAAATTAAACTGAACTCATTAAATCAACAGTGGAAGAACTGTTGAATGGCTAACTTAAGTAAAAGAGTAGTACATCTTAACCCTGTCTACCTTGAGTTTTCTACCATTTTGAAAAAACACATAAAATATGAAAGAGGAATCTGTTTTACAAAGTGTTTGAAAATAGAAACATGAGAATTAAATTCACTGTTGATGATGTGAAGAGAGAGAATTAAATTACAAAATACATGGGAATGACTTGAGCAAAGCATTCTGGGAAACGTAGTTTAAGCCGCTAGCAAGAGCTAATATAATACAACAACCAAACGTGGCTCTAAAACTCAAAAAAAGAAAGGATTTAATCAGGTGTCTTTTTTATATTTAAATGTCTGTGGGGGCGCTAGAGAGTCTGAGGGTTAATTTATTCATCCGTATGTTCATTTAGTTAAACGTGAAATGAAAATCCGACCTATTTCCACCAATCAGAGCTACCGTAGCTTTTATACGCTCTAAAGTGAGAGGTGTAGAATAGCTTTTTCACCACAAGATGTCGCCAAAAAGCAATAAAACTACAAACCCTACCTTTAAATTCTTCATTCTTATGTTTAAAGAAAATGAAAACGTTGAAGCCGGTTAAACACACTGCTTTTTTCCTGACATTGTGGAAGCTGATTGATCTGTTTAGCTCAATCAATTTAACAATAATCTACAGATGTGTTGAAAAAAACAGACACTATAGTAATATATAATCAATTTTTGTGACATTTCTTGATTTCTATTATTATTGTTTGAGTTTGATTCCCAGAGAGTGGGACAAATTAAGCCTCTGAATGCAATTGGAAAGACAACAAATCAAAGAAACCATCACATAAAACCCGCTCTATTTTAGATAAATGTGTACGATTGATCAGGCCTGATTGATTCCTTTAGAAACTGGTTTAAATGGGAGGGTTTTTAGACTCACTTCAATGGTTCTTGGCTGGCGAAGTTGGCACATTCCTCATTCCCTCCCATCTCTACATCCATTCTTCTGTTTATACACTGTCGTACATTTGCAATTCAGCTTTATAATTGTCTTCAAAAATGCCTGAAAATATTTGGAACTATTGAAAAGTTAATCCCGAGAAATATACAGAGGATTAGAGCGTGGATACGGCGCTGTTTCCAAAGACATTTTCAGTCTGCCACCACACATGCTGTCATCATGGCCCAACCACAAACTAACCAGTGTATTAAGAGTGGAACATAAATGCAGGGTTAGCATGTTACCTCATACTCTTGCAGTTCAACCATCCAGTCCTAACTACAGAATGTATAATGAGCCCACTTGCGTAATAAGACATGGTTTGTGTACATTAGCTGAAGTGAAATCCATTTGTGGTCCCCTGGTACATCTCCAATTCACCGCTCGACCGCTGTACGTCACATGGAGGAACATCTCTGCTCTGCGTGGGCCTCGCTTTTACTTGTGCTTGGGAATAACTTTAGACTTTGTTAAAATAAAATACATCAACACCTGTATTTGGATTACAAACCACACAGTAGCAACTCAGAGAAATGTTTGTATATACTCCATATATTCCAATACAGAAAGGATTTGTTACGCAGAAGCAGGATTTTTCAACACTATTTAATCAAGAAATGCCTGGCAACACTTTCAGTGGGAACAGCATGACATTTTTAGTTATTCTTGTTTTATAAATAGTAATACATTATGACTCAAACATTAAAGTGGCACTACACTATTTTATTTTTGCCATCCCTGTCTCAGCAGGCGGACCAATCTTGCATTTCTTTATTAAAAAAAGAAAACTGGACCAATTTCTTTTTTGTGAAACACTAATACAGTTCACCAAAGTAAAGTTTAGAGTTTACCGTAAACATTTAGCTCCGATTTCAGTGGTAGAAGAGCAATTATCTCCTCCTCGTTAAACATTTTTTATGTGTTTGAAGCCAATATTTATCCCCATTTCATGTTGATCCATTTTCTCTGTTTATATTTTCCTTTTTTGTGCTGTTTCTCTGTAAAAAAAAAAAGACTTTCTCTGTTTTATCAGTAGTTACTTCCTTACTTCAAACAAGAACAGTGGGAGTGCTTCTTTTTCTGGAAACAAGAAGTCAGAGTTGGATGGTTTTTTTCCCCAAAACCGTTGTATTTATACTGAATTTACACTGTTAGGTTGGTAAGGCTTGGTTTCTTCAAATGGCTCATATCTGTGTGCTGCTTAATGGCTGCTATTGACTGATTGATTGATGGGTAGCATCTTTATTTTGAACCTCAGTGCTTATGCATAAACATGAACTTGGAGGAACTTGAGGATATATCAAAAACTGTTTTGATTCCTGCAGGATAATAAACTGCACATTCGAGACTAAGGAACTTGTTTAATGAAATAACACTACTAATTTCACGGCCCATTTAAAATAACAATGCTCCAAAATGTACATCCATCAACAGTTTCACAAATATCAGACGTTTAAACTGATAAGGAATAACCCAAAGTAAAGAAGCAATCATCTCCAAAATAAGCTTGTAAGTCGTAGCGCAATGTGTCTCGTCAGAAGCCAAACAACTCACGTGAGGCGTCTGTGAAAACCATCACGTCTTAATCTGATATCCAGGCTGCTGACCAGATGAAAACCATATACAAGTCTCCAGCTCCACCAAACACTTTTTCCCGGTTTGCAATCACTTTTGTTTTTTTTTTTCTTCTCAACACAGAGCAACCACAGATCACACAAATCAAGGCAGTGTTTGTGCTTAAACGGAGGTCCTCGGAGAAAGAAAAAAAAGCGTCACAACTTGCTTTCATTACGAGTGCTTAAAAGCTCATTGGATTTTTTTTCCGTGGACTGCTGGCCCCTTGTTTCTTCTTTCAAGTCAGGAAATTAAGCCCGTGTACCTACTGCTGGCGCCGCAAACGCTCACAGTGCACCACTGATCTGCTATCAATGTTCAGGCTCAGGTCAGTAGACGAGAGATTTTCCACGTTTGATACGCTATGTCTGTATTCGACACCAAGAATGTTTAGATTTTAACCCGGAAATGACTGTCAATTACTAATAAAAAAGTACCGCACCAAAAACTGTCCTTTACCTTGACATTTTGCTGCAAGTTCAAGAGCTGTATACAAGTATTGCCAAAGAAACTAATAATACTACACAAATGTTTTTAAAGGCTGCACTCCTGCCGTATCAAAGGCAAAAGTGAAGTGAAACATTCCTAAATTGAGAGGAAATCGAGACGCTCTGAGGGTTTTGGCAACCGTTAAAAACATAAAAACTCTCCAGAAACATGCAAAGTTTTAGAACAAGCATTGTTTTAACCAACACTGTGGGTACAGAGCCATACTTCAAGACTTTACTCACTGTCAGCTCGAAAAGACAAATGATAAATCAGGAGAGGAACCTACAATTAGCATTAGTTCCTCTGAATAGGGGCTGTGTGCCAGTGCAGTTCAAGGCTGTCAGTGTTTGGGGATCACGGGGGGTGCTGGGTAATATCCTCGCTGCTTACAATGCTAACCAAAATTGTCCTGGAAACTTTCAGCCAAAAAGGGAGGTAAGACGGGGAGTGTATATAAAGAGGGTAAAGAGAGTACAGAATACGCTTTTGGAACTGCCTTTAGTTTTCCTCCTTGTACAGACTAAATAATCCACACAGAGCCCCACTGTGAAAAGCAGCCTGAAATCAATACCGCACAGGAGCTGCATTTACCTCACCTTCGGAGGGCCCTCTCCAACACCACAACACAACTGCAAGCAATTACCTCAATCACCCCTGGATTATCTGTTTGTGTGCAGCATGTGGCCAGAACGAGAGCTTTCTACCCGACCCCAGCAGTTCACTTCACCAAAGCGCTGTCGACTTTCCCTGTTATGTTGTGCTATAAATGACTTCCAAAGTGAAGGGTTTCTGAACTTCTGCAGCCTTTTTGACGTTCTCTAAGCTTTAAGCAGCAGTGGGTGTCGCACTTTCAATCTGACTATTTAGGGACGCTTTGAAAGAACATTTAAAGCTTACGTTAGAAGAAACTGAGGAGCAGCGTGGAGTCAAGTTGTTCACTATTTAGTAGCTTTACCCAAAGACAGATAAATGATGATAAATGCTTTGTTATAACAGCACATCTGACATATTCTGGGTGGCAAATTCTCCCATAAATCAATACAAATACATGAAACAGATTATTTATAATGAATTGCAATGATTCATTTTAATTCATGGCATTGGTAAATATCTGCAAATCAAAGTTAAGATAAATCAAATGGCTTTACAGAAATAAACAAACAGACTGTACAAGGCAAGTCAGGATCAGGGTCAGGAATAACTCAAAAAAACCCAGCCATGTGGAAAAAATAAACTTTAGAAGAACCACAGACGGAGAATCCACTTCCAGGATGGACAGGCTGGGACAGAGATGTGTCCAGGACAGTTATACTATACAATACATTCACAAACAGTCATTCATATATAAGGGAGTGAGATAAGAGTTCATCCAACTCAGCGAAAACAGCAGGGGTCAGGTTGGGTCCATGGGTCGGAGCAGGATCACAGATAGAGCACAGTTAAGTTCCAATCATCACTGGGACGTCAACAGTGGGACGACTTGTGGGCAGCAGAGCTCATTTAGAGACGTCTGTGCCTAAAACTGAACCAATAAACCATTCCTATCTGCCCTGACCATAAACCCTGTCAAAGAGGAAGGCCGTCAGTCTAATGATAAATATTGAGACTGTTTGTGCATCTCTAATGTGAGCTGTGCTTCCATAAAAGACGAGTTTAGTAACTGAAAGCTCTACCTCCCATTGTAGGGAAAGTGGAATGTGGATTATTGCTATATCCATAGAGATATTTCTAGCCTCTTTTGCAATGTCCAAAATGTGAAAATGTAACTAGTAAATGTGATGAGTTGTCGGTGGCTTCATCAACATGTTAAGCATAATCAACAACTACATTCTTCTTCTTCTTTTTCAGTGCTCTATTTAAGCCACAAGTTGTTTTTTTTATGGAACAACTCACAACTTGCCTCAATCCCAGCTCTTTTTCTTTGTTACTTCTTTGTTCTGTTACTTCTGGGGGTTTTATCACCTCTAGCCCTTGCCTTGGGTGCCCTTGTGTCAGTTCAGTTCAGTTCATCCACTAAATGACTCGATGTACTTGTCCTTTACCGTCTTATTCATCTTATCTGAGAGAGAGACATTTCTGCACTGATATACTGTACAACAGGTCCATCCTTACTGCCTCCTGTCCACCCGTTCAGAACTAATCAGACTGTCTACCACTCAGCACTGCCGGCTGATGCATTCTCACTCAGAGAATGGAGAGAGTAGAGACATCAGGCTCCAAATGAACACACTGTAAAATCCCATTTGTGAAGAGTGATTTTAAAAGCATATGTCACAAGAGACCTCATTTAGACGGCAATGATGATGTTAGAAGATAAATTGGAAAGCATAACTGTTTCTTAAGCCTTCAAAGTTTTAAGTTTCTTGGTTTTTACCAGAACAGTCTTGATATTTTATCTTTGTGTCTCGTAGGACAAACTGCAAAGGATCAAACTAAAGTAAACAATGAAGGGGTGTGTCATCAGAAGAAAGACCATCTCTGATCTGAAGTATCTGTCGCCATTCCCAAAGCCTTCTCCTGTTTCCTTACTGCTGCTGACCACCTACAACATTTCTTGGAAAGCTCTTCAACATTTAAATGTACATGTTGGAGTTTATTGTCTGTGGAGATTGTACTTTCCACAAATCACAGCCAACTCAAGCCAGGGCAGAGAGATGAAACAGTGAATGATTTTAGAAAAATACAGTCCACATTCAGAGTTCTCCAAGGAGCTTTATGAAACAAGCTGCAGTTCCAGATCCTCTTTTTTGGACCTGTTTTTGCGTTTGACAGCCAACAACGCAGCTCCAACAAGTAGAGCCCTGGGTAAAGCATTAACCTGGAGAAAGCGTTGGGAGGTTATCCACAGGAAGTGCTCACTGAGCTCAACATGATTGTTAAAGCAACTACATTTAAAGCAACGCTAAGTAAGTTTTATCCAGCAGAGGGCGCAGATCCCGAGACGTTTAAGACGGAAAGTTTGGAAGAAAAAACTGAAACATCTGAAACGGTAGGTCATTTTAGTGTATTTTTGACAAACACAACTCTGCTAGAGTCCAGTGTATTGGCACATTTTCTTTATTATATGCGTAAAGTGGTAGAGCGCGTTATATTGGAGGTTTGTGTCCAGCTGAGGGTACTTTGTTATTGTAATTCTACTAATCTCATGTCTGAGAACCATTAAATGATTTTGAGAATACAATTTTTTAGGGTAAAAGTTACGCGGAGCAACTTTAAACTCAATTTAGAATGTTCTTGTACTGAAATATTACATAAATAGTGAGAAATATGAAAAAACATGTCAATTCAAATGTTACCTGCTTGCCTTCAATTTTTGAGTGTCTACTTCGAGCATTAAGGCTTTATTGAAGAGTCTTTGACCATAGTTAGAGTCTTTCTATTGCGTGCAACAATACATTTATACATACTGATCCCTGATACAAAATGTAAACAGTGAATGTGTATTTGTCAGTTGTTTTTTGCCTGTAAAGTCCTAAAACTAGCTAGTCTACCATAGCTTATGTTCTGTTCAAATGCTTTTCAAGGGCAAAGCTGCCAAGTAATTAATAAATGTTTCTTACTTAGTTGTGTTGATGTGTTTCTGACCCGTAAAGTCAGAGTGTTACTGTTGATATTTATTAATGAATGATTGTTTACCGACCAAGTTAGCCAAGTTTATTAGCATTTAGCTCTACGAACAAGCACAGTCAGCTCTGCATTTAAACGTACCAACGAGGAGGTAAACAAAGAGTCTGAAGCAGCACAAAACAAAGCATTATGGTTGGATTTGAATAAAGAGCTTGAATGACAGAATGTTGGCTGGAAAGAATTCAGTGTTTGCCAGATGCTATGCAGAAATCCTACACCACCAACACACGCAATGTTTTTAAATTATTATGGGGGGTTACTGTCCTTCTCCCTGTTTCTGCATGTTTTGATTTTACACGAAGCAGAGCGTTGGGGGAGGGCTCTTCTGCTGCAAAAAAGTGACGAGCATGCTCCAAGAAAATACAGTAAAGTAAATAAACAAAGCACAAATCTGCATGTGAGCTTTGGGTCTTTAACCAAACTCTGTCTTGGACTCTCTTTATTTGTTCCGTAGACGTTTTCCTAAAGATGGCATTCAGAGTAAACAGTCTCGTGGATGTAAACTCCACTTGTGTTTGGCTTTGAGCTTCAAAGACGCTCTAGTGACGGCTTAACGAAGTGGAAATATGTGTTACATCCCACATATCATTATGTTCGAGGCACTGTGGGATCTCTGGGAACTGCCAGTCAGAACTTCAGAGTTATATATACTAGCTTCTGTTCATCTGAGATAAAACTAAGACTAAGTTTTAAACCCGGATCAATGTAGAAGATGTTTATAATGCAGTAAGTCTCATAAAAGCCTTCAATTATGTTTCACCTTCATGACGAGAAAAACAAAACTGGTTTTAGTTTGAAAAGTATGTCTTAAAAAGGTCACTGCCCGAACACTTTATCACATACTCTCTGTTTAAGTCCCACTGAGATTACTTCATTAAGACCCCTCCGTACGTCCAAAAGCACCCTCCGTACGTCCCTAAGCACCCTCCATACGTCCCAAAGCACCCTCCATACGTCCCAAATACACCTCGGTACAAAAACAACCCCTCTGTACGTCCCAAAGCACCCTCCGTACGTCCCAAAGCACCCTCCATACGTCCCAAAGCACCCTCCATACGTCCCAAATACACCTCGGTACAAAAACAACCCCTCTGTACGTCCCAAAGCACCCTTCGTACGTCCCAAAGCACCCTCCGTACGTCCCAAAGCACCCTCCGTACGTCTCAAAGACCACTCTGTACGTCGCAAATAGGTCTTTCCAGGACCTTGAAGGAGTGTTGAGTGTTAGTTATTAGCATACATTAACATAGCCATCTCATTAAGAAGTATAGCTAAATAATAAAAAATTTAAAAATAATTAAATGATAGGCCGTGCCACTGTGTCACTGTATGCTCCTCGTTCAATCTCCGACTAAAATCACTGATGTGTGGTTTTACTTGGACAAAAGCCAGACTCCTACAGCATCAGAGGAGCTTAAATCAAATTTCTTTGTTCCTTCTTTTCTTTATACACTGTCGAGTTGTAGTCAAGACCGCAGTTACCGAAACCAGAGAGTATCAAGACCGTGACAAGACCAAGACTTTTAGCTTTCGAGCCAGAGTCTAGACTAAGGCCGGTAGTGCACGATAGACTGTAATAGATACAAGTGAAAGGTTAAACAATCTGAACAGGCCAAGTACTGGTTTCTAATCAAAACCCACAGATGTTAGTGTTTGGAAAAGGAGACAAGATTTAGAAGAATATCAAACAAGTGACATTTTCATTCCAAGATTAGACCCGAGACCAAGTAAAAATGAGTCCAAGACCAAGACAAGACCAAGATTTTTACGGTTCGAGACCATGACAAGACCAAGACCTTTGTTAAATGGTCTTAAGACTGATCTCGAGTATCACATCACTAATATACTGCATTTATTTTGGAAATGTTTCAGTTTGAATGAAGATGATACGAGCAAAAAGTCTAAAGCATCAAAGGCAAGAATAATCTTCATAAAATATTAACAAATACACATGATTTGTAACGATTAACTACTTACATCTGCGCTGTCTGCTGCTATTTAACTGTAAACTATCCGTGTATAGTTCAGTGTCAACCAATATGAGCTGTATTTCTTACACACTCTTACACATTTCTTGTCCACAACATTCAGCCTGAACTTTAAGGACAAAGCAGTATTTTAAATCGCCCTTTTCATTTTTATTTGAATGTAAAAATGCCAACAATAACCATTAGCTGCACATGAGGAGCTCAAATCCACTAAAATCATTCTTCATTTTAACATCTTGAGGACTGTAATGAATCTGAAGGAAGAATCCAGTTGCACTTTTGGTTGTAACCCAACACGCAGCACTGTTATGGCTCTGATGGCTATAAAGAAAACCCAAAAGCAGACTCAACTCAAACCAGGTAAGTTAAACAATTCGGAAAATCAGCAGAGACGGACTAAAAGGTAAGTCTTTAAAACTATATCAAAAGCTTAGCATCAAAAAACAAACACAATCAGAGGAGAGGGACACAAACTGGGAAAAAACATAAATCTAGTGGTTCATAACAAGTACGATATACAGTATTTTATTTAGCTTAGTTTATGTGGGGCCTTTTCATCAACCTCAAGAGATTCTTCATTAACATTTATAACATTTGGTCTCCACACATTTAAGAGCAAGCAATTCCTGTTACTCTTTACATTCAATAAAACATTAAAAATATATATGGTAAATGACACAATCCCTTTTAGCTAGACATGGAAAATCTTTATAAACAGTATAATAAAAATGCACATATTTAAGGGCCACATACAGCGAATGAAAGAAGTAAATGTTTCTGTTTAAGTGAGTCACTCTTACTTTTCCAGATCTCTGGCAGAGCTCTGAGCAGGTTGGTCTGTGCCAGTAGCAATAGTGCGACTAGACTAATGTGGAAACTAAAGCCACACGCCACAAGATGGACAACAATGGAACGCAGCGAAACTCACACGTCCCGAATTCAGTGAGAAGTCGAGTCTGCGGACGCCCGGCGGAAACACCCGGATGATACAGCTTTTACGGAGACGGTGACGTGCCGTGTGTCAGTAGGATCTTTCCCGGCTGACTCCTAACGACGGACGAAGTTATAAAAATATATGAGCGTAATCATTTATAAGACTCATTCCTATAGCGTCTTTACAGTTCCCCAGTCGTCACAGGGTCATCGGGTCCAGCGGTCGAACAAAAATCTGCCTCCGTCGTGTCTTCATCGCAGAAGAACACACACTCTTCTTTCATTGTGTTTGCATTTACATCTATTTAGAGACAGATGGAAAAACTGTACACTGATTTTTTTTCTTTCCTGTTGGATCTCAATGGAAAACCAAAGCGTCTACAATTTTCTGCTTGTAATTATTAGGTTTCTCAAAGCTTAAACGCAATTATCTGTTACAGGTTGACCGCTAAAACACCACGTCCCTCTCACAGAACCTTAAATGCGACCCCTAAGACAACACATCTCGGGATAACGCAGCACATTTTGTGGCGTGCTCTTTCCAAAGGGAAACTCTATGTGATGGTATTTGTCTGTTGTTCTAAACCCTGGCAGCTACTGTTCCAACTGGAGTCTAAACCCTGTGTTTATTTCTGCATTGGGCTTGGCAGTGCACTTGCAAGCAAAAAGTCAGATTCAGTTTCTTTAACTATGTTTGTATTTTTCAAGTAAGTATTTCATTTGGCACAAAAAAGGGTGTCAGGCTTAAACGGGTTGTACTTTGAAAATGCAAGATTAAAGTTCCAGTACCCGATTTTTTTGTCCCGGTCTCAGACTCCATTCTCCTCCAACAGCAGCCTAGTAATCTTTCCTGCTTCTTTTATTTAAAAAAAAAAGGTAAAACCAGACCAAATTTTCACCAGAAAATACTTTTACTTTTATTTCAACATTTATCCATGTGTAATTTGCTGGCCATTTCTCTATTTTTTATCTTTTTGAGCCATTTCTCTGTAAAATAAAATGTATTTTCCAACTGAATAACCCATTTCCTTGGTTTATTTCCTTGGTCCTTCGTTGTTGACATCCTCAATTATCAAGCCTAGATCACGTCTTAAGGTCTCATTTTTTCCACAGATGATTCCTGTTACAATAAACTTCAGGTGATTCAACTGAAAAATTAATTGCAACGGTAAAAAAATCAGGTAATGGACTTTTAAAGTGAGAGTATGGACACACAAGAGAGACATCTGACCTCAAGTAGAATAATTCAGCCATGACTAAATATAACATGGTTGAAAAGTATTATTCAGAATATTTGCCTCTGAAGTGGAGCTCTGCAGGTGCTCTGACTTCCTCTCTCTTTCCACAGATGTGTTTTTTTGAAATGATTGGGTTGTTAACTCTATAAAAAGGAATGAATACTGTATGTGAACTGTTACATCACAAGAAAGGATTTGAAAATCAGCAGCATTTCACTCATAAAGAATGAGTGGAACTTGCCTCTATTTCCTAAACCTTACATACCATACTTTCATATTAAAAGAATGGCAGACTACAGTATTTTAATAAGATTATCATGGCCAAGAGTTTAGCTTTCTCTCTCTCATTTTGTTTCTGAAGCAGCTCAAACCTGTCTTAAATAAATCAGGACGTAAAACTGAATGTTTGGCTGAGTCGAGCAGACTCATGATGGCGTTGATTGGAGATTGTTGGAAGAAGAAGTGATAATGTCAATAAATATATACAATTCATAGTATTTATTCATATAACATGCTTGGTGGTCACCTCTCTGTTTTAAAAAATAAAACAAAGAACATTAAAACATTTATTTAAATAGTGTCACTGGGAGCTGGACTGATGGACGTAAATGGGACAGAATTTTTTTTTAAATTTTTAACAAACAAGTGACCAGAAGCTATTCTCTAATTGGATTCTTCAAGTTATGCTCCAAAAAAAGAGCTGCGTCCCTGGACACTGAGACAATCTGATCATGTTTTTATGTTGTTTATGATTGGTTCTTTTCACCTGTGTCCAATCAACAGCACAAACTCATAGATCCAGAAGTGAATTCAAGTCAACAGTGGAGATAAATGGACAAATGTTGATGTTTGTTTCTTCAAAACCACCATTTTACAAGGTGTTTAAGAGAAGACAGAAATGGAACTGCAGAAACAGAACACAGCAGCAGACTCTTTAACTCACAGGGTTTCCTTTTCTGTCCAAATATGTCCTTAATTTAAGAATGATGATGAAATAAAAATAAAACACAACCAGTTGCCCGTGTGCAGGCTGCCAATGTAAACAATTTAACTCTTCTATTGAGTATATATAATTGTTTAACTTATTCTGAAAGGGTCTGACTTGCTAATCCAAATTACGACTTCACGTTTAACTCATACAACTTAATTTGCCATGTACAAATGAGTAATCAATAACATGTACAATGGGAGTATACTGCCCCCTATCAGTGTGGCATGTAATGAAAACAAAACAGTAGAAGAACCAATTTATGATGGACTACTTTGGCCAATCCAACTCCATTTGGCGTAAAAAAAGCATTATTTTTGTGAATACGTTTGTGTTTATTGTCTACCCACCTGACTTTCTGTCCCACACATTTCTGAGTTATGTTCGTTTATTGTTTTGGTGTGGAAAACAAAAAGGTAACAGCTTCTATAAATGAAAGTGACAAGCTGCTTGAACCAAAAATGACCAGACGGCGAAAAAGACAGATGCCGCAGATGCACAGCCCGCCGGGGAAAAGGACACGGAGGATTCATGCAAATTAAAACTCACGGTCTGTTTATCTCACCAACAACAGATGCAGAAACTGGGTTTGATAGTTTTCTGTTGGCAGACACATAACACACATATACTACACTCATAAAGTCACAATCATAAAGTAAAATATATAGTTTGAAGTAACTCTGCTCCATATGCTCTGGACATTTAAGGATCTAATAGGTTTCAGACATAAAACATTTGTGTGTGTCTGTATGTACGAGATTCTTCCAGTAAACTCTCAGAAACTCTCTTTAGAATGAACTAACATGAACTTAAACTGTTGAACCCATCTGTTTTTCGGTAACAGGTAATCGTCATAATGGCATCGACGAAAAAATACACACAATAAGCGATAAATGTTCATCGTCTTTGTTTTAAAATAAAAAAATGTTTTGTATGTGACAATCTGCTGCACTGATCTGGGCCTGAATCTATAGAGTTTCCTGATGTTTTTTGTTTTTTTGTTTCTTCACAGCTGTTTGAGCCACTTAAAGTCAATACTTTCTTTGCAGCAACCCACAAACAATTAGCCAACAAAGCTCAAGTTGAAGCTACTATTTAACTACAAGAGTCTTGTTTATAGTAATCTACATCAATCTTGAACATAAAGCACTTCTATATGTTTGGGTTAGTTCATTGAAAAGACTTGTGGCTCATTTCCATAAATATATCTGTAATTAACATGAAAACAACAACAAATAACGTCCAATTTACTTTAACCTCATGCAGCTCTGAGACAGACTCTTCCAAACTTCACCTAAAACAGAAATATATAGTTTAAAATAAACCCACAAGGCTTTATTTGTGTCTCTGTCTCCACATTCTTAGGAAAACAAACTTCTGCATATCGACACCTGACGCCACTGAGACCATTACGAAGATTTGTTTCCAGATTCTTTACGTTGAAACTGGTTTAAGTCACGATAATAAAACATTTTTCCGAACTTTGCCACCACCTAAAGTGATATCTGAAACAGTCTGGGGTTAAACTTTATGATTAGACACATGATCCTTGGCTTTACCTGGGCCCCATTCACACCACATGCAGCTTTTCACACCGACCACATCTTTCCCACATTTCCAGACACACCACGAAAACCCATAATGAACAAAGTCAGAAAAAGGGGGCTTTACCAAAAAAAAAAGAAAGAAAAAAACAGTGTTATACGGTCTAGCTGTGCCTCGGTCGCTTTAACGCAGCCGAACAGCTGGTGTCCAGGAATGAGATGTTTAGGTGGAAATACCAAGTCAGACTTTTCAGGTTTTTTACCGACCCCTACTGCTTTGTGATTTACTGTAAAAGAAGGGAACTGTTCCAGCAGCGGGGTCCGAGACCGAGGCTCTTTTTCTCTGTCGTCCCAGGTAAATACAACCCCCTCGATAGCTGTAACTTCTGTTCAATTACACAGTTTATGAGAAAATACTCTATTCAGAAACAAAAGGCTTCTGGTTGCTTTAGTTCTTCTTCCTATAACTCTCCCCTTTGACATCTTGAGTGCCTCATTTTCCAGTGATACACAGTTTCACAAAATAAACTTCATCGGTAACTTCATCCCAGAGCTTCCTTTTGGGTTGTGCTCACAGTTACTACAAATGCCCCGATTTAGATAAACCTATGTGTAAATGTATTCTTAGGTTCCTTATTTTTATTTTTATTGCACATTTGTCACATTTAACTATTTCAGATCATCAAACAAACTTAAATATTAGACAAAGATAACTCAAGTAAACACAAAATGCAGTTTTTACTTGAATATTTTATTTTATTACGGGAAAAAAAGCTATCTGCTGTCGTTAAATCATGAATCAACAGTGATTTATCATATTTTTTTGGAAAGCTGAGTTCAATTTCATCCGCCACACCAAAATCTGATTATTGTCAGACCTGTTGAATCAAGAAATCACTTTAAAAGAACTTTCACATAAGGCTAGGTAGGGTCAGATAGCTTTTTAAATAAAATCATCACTTAAAACTTGCATTTTGTGTTATCTTTGTCTGTTATTTAATTTTATTTGATGGTCTGAAACAGTTAAATGTGACAAATGTGCAAAAAAAATAAGAAATCACAAAGGAGGCCAATACTGTATTTAATGGCTATACTCTGTCCCAGTTTTTTTCCCGACAACAGCTGTTTCCACAAATATGTCTGTGCAAGAATGTCCTCGTTCCTATAACGTAATAAAGCAGCTCGAGCAACATTTGGACAAAAAAACCTAATATCTCCGAATGACAAGCATTAGCAACGTTATGGATGCAAGATACATGCAAGATTGTTCCTAGAAGTGGACATAATTGAGTTTTATTAAGAAATACTTGGCTCTGGGTTAGATTCAAGGGTGAATGTCTGCCATTTAGAAGACTGTAACTGTGTTGTTTTATTAAGCAGTTCTTTGCCATGTGAATGCAGCTGTATTGTAATGTATTGCAGCTGAGAGAAAAAAAGCTTGTTGAGTGTCAGAGTTTTATTGTTACGACTGCTAAACTTCCTGCAGTTTTCCTCATGAGCACTGTTAATGGGAAACACAAGGAAAAGAGATCTTAAAATGTCATTTAGGCTTTATTTTAATAAATGATGAGTATGTTTAATACAAATCAGAGCCTTTGTCCAATCACATGCTCGCTACTGAATAAGGATCATTCCCATTTGCCCGGTTTTACCTTTTTTAATAAAAGAAAAGCAGAAACGGAGAGTCCATGATGGAAACTGACCACAAACTGATACTATGTCCTGCATTTTGATTGGCTGTAGATAATTCAAGAATAATCCATCTCTGTTTTAATGTCCAGTAACAACCAAGTAGGAAAGACAGGAATCATCTGTGAAAAAAATGAGACCTTAAGCAGGGGGATTTTGTCCAATCACAGCTCACTTCAGGTAAAAAGGAGCGCTCCCATTGGAAGGAACAAGGAAATAAACCAAGGAAATGGGTTATTCTGTTGGACATACGTCTTATTTTACAGAGAAACAGCTCAAAAAAGATTAACTCGAAAGATAAAAGTTTCAGGTTTGTTCTAAACTACGATTGAATAGAATTTTGTGGTGAAAAATTGGTCCACTTTTACCTTTTTTAAAATAAAAGAAGCAGGAAAGGCTACTGAGAGTGGAGTCTGAGACCGGGACAAAAAGGAACTACATTCATTTATTTGAAAGAATTGTATTTGTATCTTATTGTCACATTTGCTTTTATTCCATTAACCACAAAGTTGTAACCTACTGTGAAACTATTATACCGTATTATTTTCCTCAATGTTATTATGTTGTCAGAATTGAACATCTTAATAAACCAGTAAAAAAAGGCAGCGATATGAAAGAAGAATAAAATTGACCTTCTTTTTCCAATTTTGCTTCCATGTAATTCTAATTAGAGAACAAAGCAAAATGAAAAGAGAGAAATACAGCTGCTGTCAGATTGAAAACACACTTTAATTGATTAATGTCACAGCAGATTAAGAGTCAACGACAAAAGCCCAGTCTGAACAGCAGTGTGTCCCTTGTTTCAAGTGGTACAAACACAGCGCCTGGCACTAATCAGACCTCATGTTCCAACTTAGATTACCAGCTCGATCAGAGACAATCAAGAAACAGACTGGAACGCAACCCAACCCCTGCACAAAGCGTCACGATGCTGTCGGATGTAAACAAGAAGGCAAGAACAAAACAGAAAGCTCAGAGTCATATAGCAGCATATTCTTTTCATCTGTGCCCACCAGCAATAACAAAAGTTCAAACACAACGCGCAGAATCTTTATAAACTCGTAGCTTTAAGCCGCCGAGCTGACTTTTTGACCCCGGAGCGTTGCATTTGTGAAGTGTTTTGTTTTTACATTATACATTAGCACGGATATTAAGTTCTGGACAAGGTTCAATAGCATTCCTCTGCTTTCATGATAAGCTTCGGCCTGTTAGCGCTGAGCCTGGGAGTGAAAACTTCAAACTGACCCAGAAGCTGTGTAAGCATCAACAGGAGCTGCACTAATTGAAGAGAGAGTGTTGGACTTAGCGCTGAGCTGATGGTTTACAGATAAAGAGGGCAGACCACACAGGGCTCCACGCCACTCTTGTTATTGCTGTACTATCATATCAACAGAATGTAAGCTATTTTCTAAGGAGTCCTCAAAAGAGACACATAAACTCTGCGTTTCTATAACGTGAGCGTAAAACCAAGCAGATGTGATAGTCCCAGATGGTTACTGTTCATTTATAATAATATTGTTTGTGTTTTTCTGTGAATAAATGTAGTTTCACGAGCCTGACTTCTTTTTTATTCTATACAAAGAAATAGTCTGGTCCCTTTCAATTCGAGTCAAATTTCCGAGAGACATATTAAACTGTGTCTGAATGCAATTGGATGGACAAACAACCAATAAGAAATTGAAACAGTGCACAGGTGAAACTGTCTCTAGAACGATGCAATTTGACAAAAAATACAAGCAATCAGAAAAACAGAGCGTCATATAAAGTCTGCTGATTGTTCGGGTTGTGTTGATGTTGGTGGACGTTGGGTTTGCTCAGAAAGTGAATGGGTCTGGCTGGATTTCTATTGTTGTGCATGGCGTGTGAGACAAATTAAGGAAAGATTCACCCCGGATATTAGCAGAAACTATTGAATCATGTCATCACGCCATAATTTATCAAAAGATTATGAAAACATTGCATGAATGTATTGTCAAAATGTATTTATTTTTCTTTATTGCTGTTATTTTTTTACTGTGTAAGAAGATATAGCCAGGGCTGGCATTCTGTAAGTCTCACTTTAAATTATTATGCATGTGTACTGTCATTGCACATTCATTTGTAAAACAATCAACCAAATATACAAACCTCAATCAAATATGTAAAAACATCATTCGTCTGTAGCATTTCTCTAAACCTGGCCCCAGAGGGAAACTAAATCTACATAAAAGTGCCTTAATATTGACTGATTGGTTGTGACATGTGCTTAGATAATGTATATAATCCATTACAGAATAAAGAAACTTTCATATTTGCTTAATGGCTTTTATGAGAACCAAAAATGTCTTCCTAAAGGAGATGGAAGAGCATTTTTCAGTCCAGCAACATGGAGGGAAGCTATTTACATGTTTAGTGTTATATTCCCTGTAGTTTTTCATACATTTCAAGTCTACTGAATTGTAGAAGTCTGTTTAACCGCTCCCACATGCTGCTGTCATTGACTTAATGTGACCGTGTTGTTTTCCAGACTCTGTGTGTGGTGAAAAAGCTCTGAGGGAAAGAGACAGCTACGTCCACATAAAAGAAATGAGCGTCTACGTGTCAATGTGAACTCAAGAAGGTAAAAGGCCAAAGATGAAGTACCCTATTCAGAAAATTGAATTAAGTCTTATCACAAACTTTAGAGAGATAGATCAAGTTTAGGGTTCTTCTAACGTCAGGAGCCACTTCTTGACGCTGATGTGAAGTGAGGTTAAGTGAGGGCTGAGGGGGACAAGGTGTAGTTTTTAAGTATACAATGCAATAAGTCTGTCCCAATGACCAACAGGTGAAAAAATAGACAAATTGAGAGGCTCTGGGGAAGAAAACTGAGACATATACGAGGCTTGAAACAATCTAGTGGAACTAAAGTCTCAAAGTGAAAGCAAGACAGGAATGATAGGTTTGTGTGTTGAGTGAATAAACAGCGGAACTGTCTCCTCACGGTTAAACTATGCATCGTTTCCACCGAAATCGTTCACACAAGATTGACTGATTTGAAAGGTAATCGTTCCCACTCCTGTGTGCGCTCTTGTACTTCCTATTTCTGTCAGTTTCTATCAACCGGTTCTCCAAGCCTCTATTCATTTCTGCAAAGATCTGCCCTATTCGCCCAGTCTACTCTTCATCTTCTTCTTCTACTTCACTTTGAGTCAGATAAAGGAAGTGGTTTGTGTGCAGACTGCGGCCGGCTGGAACACTGTGTCGCGCACCGGGGAAATTCGAAACCCAGTGCATTAAATGTTCCACTAGAGCAACCATTTCTGCGCGGGGGGAAATCGTGCGGTGGGCTCGTGTTTAAGCATCCAAAAAGGGGGGGATCATTCAGTGGAGAAAGGAATAAAAAAAGAAGGGAGTAATGGAGGGAATTGCTCATTACTATAAATACAAAACTTGGCTATTTTGGGGTTTGACTTCATTTTTATTGTGCCTCATACAGAGAGCACCAGCAGTAAATTCAGAGCACATACCTTTTAACGGTTGATTTTTTTCCCCCTCTGTCCCTCTGACCTTCCTTTAGTCACTGTCAGCTGTTCGACAAAGCAGAAAAAAAAGAATCACATGAAGGCATTATAGAGCAAAAGAGTAGTATGTGTCCAACGGCAGCATCACAGCGCCCCTCAGAGGACTGTGAGTGCAAAACACTGCACATGAAATGGTGATGACACTTCAGATTTGACAGTAAAGCATTATGATCACAATTAGCACATTTGAAGTGATAAAACATGAATAGTAAATCATGTCTGCAGTGTAAGATTAAATTGTAATGTGATGACAAGGCTTTATTAAGGCTCTTGTAAGGTATGTCCAATCTGCAGCGGTACTTACCAAAAGGAAGGAAAAAAAAGCTCTAAAGGGCATCTTTGGGGTGTGCTATGTCTTTAAAGGGCAACATCACGCTGAAAAACAGAGGAACATAACACAATAAGTAATCATGTTCATCATAAATAGCTTATAGTCCATGTACACAAAGCAAATATTAGAACGTGTTGAACTAAGAGAGCAGCTAATTTGTTGCTTATAGGTAGGTTAATTGGTGTCGTCTTATTAAGTCTGGCATTTCAGTTCAGTTCAATTTTATTCATTGAGGGGAAATTAATTTGTTAGGTCTTTTTAAATGAATTGACTCAGACTTCATCTGTTCTGATTGATTGTACCGTCTTATTGCAGTCGGGAAGAAGGAGTTCAGTGGAGTTCTGTTCTGCAGCTCACTGATCTCAGAAGTCCACTGACTGCTCTCTGTTGTTCAATATTAACCAGAGTCTCCAATTTAATGCCTGATATGGTTAAGAGGACATCATCCTCCATTGTTTCCTAGATCTGCAGCCTCTGTGTCTCCTCCTCATGTCTTCTGGAACCAAATAACTAACAGCATAGATACTCTTTCCTTCTAGACCTATATTTTTCCTTGTGTAACTGATCCTTGTTGTAGTATCCATTAAAAGTAGTATAGATTTTTTTTTTTAAATCCCCAACAAATAAACCTGAAAGGTAAAAAAAAACCCGATATCTACTTGATAGATTATTTAACATGAATAATATTTCATAAAGAAATTATCATTATATACTTTTTTCACCCATTATAAACCATGAAATAACGAATACAGAAGAAGACGATTACATACCACACCTAATTATTAATCAAGCCCATAATTAGCACACTTAGCCTCAAGGTGCTTTATACTACATTAACAACAGGTCTTTATTTTTAGTAGATAGTAAACGATTTTTTGTGTGTTTTTATCAAACTTTCCCAAACCACCGGTAACGGAAATGTAAACTTCCGGTAGCCATGTTGTTTTAGCTGATTTAGCTAGCACGAGTTAGCATAAACCAAAATAAGCCTATAAGCTATTAAGTGGAGATTTAAAACTGTACTTGTGTATTTTATCCTCACACGGTAAGTAAATAAGTATTATTATAAAACTCTATTATTTTACACAAACTACTTTAAACGACCATCTGTATCTGCCGTATTTTTTAAAGCTACAGGCAGTTTGTTAGTAAAAGTTGCAGAGAGTGTTTTATTTAGTTATAAGATTAACTGTGGAAAAAATACTTTCTTTATAATAAAACTAAGCAAATAAAAGTATTATCTTACCGCACGGCTAGCACATGGGCACTGCCTCATGTCACGTGGTCACCTGAATGTTTTTGCAGAAACACTGACATCTGGGCTTTTTAACTTTACTATTTTCTACTTAAACAAAGCTAACTTACATGCATTTATGAGAAAATATCTAAAAAATTTTAACTTATTGCGGTATGGACCATGGGTATAAACTTCAAACCTGCTGAAATTAATGTACCAAGACTGAAAAACAACAGATATAAACTACAACTTTAATGTCTTTGTATTTTCTAACATCCATTAATCTACCGTCAATGCAAAAACTAAAATATATCTAATTGTGACGACTTTATGCATTTTTATTTTACATTTCATTTCCATCACACATTAGCAGTAATACTGTATTTCCACAAGAGGGCAGAAGAATACAAGCCTTTTCCATATGTTTAGCTGCACAGGGCTTTGCAGGGTTAAGGAGAATGACATATAATATAAGTCATACTTTATATTTCTGACCAAAAGAGAGAAATACTATTCATAACTAGACCGAGCTTAGTAACAATTTTACTGTGCTGTTGAGTGTAAAGTTATGTGTTATCTTTCACACGCTATTAAAATGTACAAATAATCTCCTTGTTCCCATTTTGTATTTATTTTTACAGGAACACCATGATGTCTGTTGGAAGATTTGAGACACACTTGACAGAGAAACCATTATTTGCCATCTCCAGCCCATTTTTAATGTCTTTTTCCTCTCACACACTTAATGGAAAACATGAATACTCCAAAAAAGTGATGCAAGACTTTATGAGCTCAGGTCATGGCTCCACAGGTGAATTTCACACCAGTTTTTTTCTTTTGTCAATGCTGTCTTTGTCTAAGATATAGGCTAGTTATTTGAAGACTTACAAAACTCTGTGATGCCCCAGTTACTTCCTTAAATGTCTCAATTTTGCTGCTTTATGTCACATTTTGTTCTTGTGAATCCCTGACTTTTTTCTCATACAGATTTTGAACATCCTGCCCCCCGCTGAGTATTTACACACAGGCACAGGAAATACTATTGTTTTAAAAAGGAAATGCCAAGAGTGGGGCCTTAGATAATACTTAAGGAAAGTAGTAAATCACAATGTAGTTCGTCAAGCAATAACAAGACACTGACATACCAACTTTATAGCTTTTATCGTGCAGTTTATCCTCAACAGTTTCATTCTTATAAGTACAATGGATATTAATTTCACATTAAAAGCAGGTAGAAGTGTAAAATAAAGTCATGAACACGGATAGAAGCCTCGAGTGTAAGGGTCTTAGTTAAACCATGGAAACTAAGTTGGAATTTTGGCTTAGGTCTCTGCTCGGACAATTAGTAAGACAAAGATGTTACTTGGGTGAAGGAAGTGTGTGCTTGTGGGTGTCTGCTATTGCCCTTTCAAACTAAAGCGCTATAAAATTACGCAAATGTACCGTAAATAATACAATTTCAACTGAATGTTTGCTCTCTGTTAGATTACATTGGATTACGCAGTTTACGCTACAGCTCGATCTAAAATGATTTGTCTGTTTTCCTTAAATTAAAATTACAAATGCAAGTCAAAACAGTATAATAGTTTAAGAGTTTAGTTTATAAGAGTTTACTGCATTTAAAATTATTTAAAAGGCACTTGTTCATTAGAGACAACATCCCAGGTGTGTGAAAGCATAAAAACACCTCGTCCTGATTTATTTGGGTTCATTTCTAGATCTCGATTGCTTCCTCGATCCAACGATGATTGTTGTCCTCATGCTCCAGGTAGGACGACCCGTAGGAAGACAAGACGTTAGCAGTCCAAACATGTCCAGGTATAATACTCAGAAACACATTTTTAATATGAAATTTTGACATAACCCAGTAATGTTTAGTTGTCTATTGGGTTAGAATTGTGCAAAAATAGTAGGGCTGCACAATATGGAGCAAATTATAGTGATTGCAATATATTCCCACTTTTATTTTAATCAAGCCTCTAATAAATTGTCCAACTGTAAATGAGAGTAAAACCAGTGAAGTTAGTCCAGAGTACATACATTTACATCATGTTTGTCGAGGTCATTGTGAAAGTGGGGGTTACTTTCCTCAAACAAAACTAAAAAACAATCCCAATCTAGTCATAGACCTTGTGCTAACTTAGAGAGGTTAGAGTTTGTTGAAGGAGGAAGGAGAGGAGTATTTTTTAAATCCAATTAAAAAGAATAACATGTACAAATAGACTAATTGTGGTCTTGTCTGGAATTCATTTAAAATCTTATGTGTCTTCTATGTTCGAGATCAAGACAAAACTTTGTAAAAATCAATTTGAGACAAAACCAAGAACTTAAAAAAGAGGTTTTAAATGTTACAACACTATATTTTATGGCAAAACTGTACATTTTATGGTAAAAAGTTACACAGTTATTATTAGAAGGGACAGTTTAGTTGAATTTGATATCATTGCTAACTTTGTGGGTCCTGTCTCCTCCACTCAATGTGTGTCCTTTATCCACCCACACACTCCCAGAGCAGATGACGTGCTGTAAAGGTCCACGCCGAAGTAGCAGACTGCGACACGGCGTCCAACTCCCTCCCTTTTTCTTCTCCCTGTGTGTTTTTTGTCTCTCTGCAGTGATCCCTCCCGTCCCCCTCCTCTCACCTCTTCCCGCTCATCAATAATCTGAATTAACCCCTCACTAATCATATCGTGAGCGCGGGGAGACACCGACAGACGCATCATCAGTGTGCGTTTGAGCGCGCGGAGGGGGAGGGCCGTATCCTGTCGTAGTAACCATCGCACGCTGCCGAACGCCTGCCATTACTTCACTGCAGCTCCGTCCTCGGCGAGCCAGACACACTAACCTGTCTGTCCCCTCCTCTTTTCTCTCTCTCTCTGTGTTTCTCTGCATATTCAGCAGAGCAGCACCTCTCCCCGGCTCCTCCTCATCATCACTCTGACACTCCTGCGGCGTTTGCTCACAGCCTGAAGGGGACACCGGCCTGCTCCTCACACACTGGTTCTGCATGACTGTCACAAAGGTAAGACCGCTCCGCTCTGCTCTTCTCTGGGTGGGTTTGAACTTTTAGCTTGTCATGAGCGCTCGCTGTGGATAAAAAAAGCTGGTGGCTGTGACTTTTTTTTAGTAATCTCATAGTTGCTGGGCAGGACAGTGTTGGAAGGATGCTGCAGCCCGAGGATGTGTGCTCATGTGGAGTTGTATGACTGTGTTTCTAATGATCTGAGAAAACTTTGAGCTTGTGTTGCTGCAGACAGAGCACTATTTATAGTTCCACTCACAAAAAGTTGGACTAAACTGATAGAAATTCATTTAAAAATCTCTATCAAATGTTTACACAGGTTTTTGTTTTTAAAATATTGATATTATTGGAGGTAAACTGGCTCAAGTCCAAGTGTTTGTGGCACATAGAAAATCAATGGAAAATTAAGGGACATATCTGTCATGTAAGAACTTTCTGGGATAATAAACATCTGAAGAACCCTTATGATATGATATGACACATAAACATGTTCTTAGACTACTTATTTAATCGACTAGACACTGGGTCAAGTCAAAAACAAAAAGTTAACGGATTATGTGTCAATGGGATAATCTCTAAGCCAAAAAATGAGTCCTTTCAGCTGATGCCCATCCAGGGGTTGGCACAGAGAAGTACTTTACATAAATAGCTTGGCAATGTTTTTACACTGGATGCTCTTCCTGACGCAACCCTCTCCATTTTTTCCCGGGCTTGGGACCGGCACAGACTGGGGCTGTGACTGGAGTTAAGCATGAAAATCAGTCCAAAACCCAAATATTTCTAAACATAATAACCTAGTTTCTCTAAAGTTGCTCAAAACAAAGTCAAAGACAGCTATCAACAATGTAAAAGTGCACAGTTCTGCCAGTTCTAGTAGATGCTCACCTTATATATATGATAATAGAGAAGTATATGACTATAGACCAAACACATTTAGGGCGGAACACAGATGAGAAAGGGTCATTCCTCTTCTGCTGAAATTAAGAAAAGGGGTTGGTCTAACTCCAGTCCTGACTCACTTTATTATACTGTACAAATTGCTTCAGCACTTGTTGTTAATCTCTCTTGAATTAAAGCAACACTATGTTAATGTAGAATGCAAACTCACGAGACACTTAACTTTTAATTAATATGTTATATATGAAATTTGAGATGTAAATTTGTGTTGATGAGATTGATACTGTCACGGCGTGTTCTCATGAGATGGTAGCATGTGTACGTAGATTATTTAGTGTATCAGGCTCACTCTGGAGAGACTAAAGCCTTGTTTTCTCTGTTGGTACGGCATGGTTCGGGTCAGTACGGGACGGTTCGGTTGAGTAACCCTTGAAGAGGCTTGTGTTTCTGGTGGGTGCTAAAGAGAAGCGTCTGCTGCAGGAACAGTGACGTTATCGAAGTGCGTGTCTCTATTTGAGGAATAAAACGTATTTGAAGCAGACTTTTAGAAACTTGGATGTGTTGTTAATAATTTATATAAAAAAATTAATCTTTGTCTTCAGCAGCGGGAGAGGCTAGAGGAACAGCCAGTATATTTCTGGACTAGACGTTAGGCTGTTTTTACTTTCTCTTCTCTTTGCTCAAGTGAAGATTATCTTTCGTCCAATCAGCTGACTTCAGGGTTCAACTACACCCCTCCCAAAGTGGACCACAAAGCGAGGTGTCCCCAGAGTTGCTTTTTTACCTTTTTTACCTTTTGGTAATTGAACCCCAGAACCAGCTCTGTTCTGTCCCAGTGGAAATGAGGCTAAAGAGGGCTTTCCTGTCAAATCTAAATCTGTATGTGGTTAATATTCTCATGATTTTCAGGCTCCATATTCTTCTGCCTATAGACCATCCTCAGCTTTTTGTAGATGCAATGCAATAATGCTAAAGAAGTTTTTTTAGTTCACAGAAGATCTCTTATACTTTAGATTTTGTGGTGAAATGTTGCTAACAGATGCATACTTAAAGCACAGCTTGGACAAAAATGTAAAATTTGGAGCGGTTCTCATATACTGATGAAAAAGAAAGGAAACCCACTAACTACAGGGCTCGGGCAGTGGTTAATGTGAGGGTAAGGGGTGGGGATAGGCCATGTCGCTTTATGGTTTTGGGAAAGTTTCCAAATGAGCGACAAACACAGATTAGGCTCTGTATGTGTTTGGACACGAGCTAAATTCAAAGTGGGCGTGTCGGGCTGCGTCTGTGTCTGTTTATGTTTATTACAGGGTGTAGTGGTGGAGCCAGGCTCAGCTTAACGTCGCAGCAGCAGCCGGTTCAATCCTCTTAGTCAATTAACACAGAGACAGAGAGAGAGAGCAGAAGTGTGAGAGAGATTCAGGAAGAGAGGGACACAGAGGAAATTAGCTCACCTACTCCCATGAAGAGCATTAATCCAGACTAAAATAGATGACCTACTGTCGACACAGGACCATGACCCATTTAATACTCATTGTCACACACCTGCAGATTCAAAACAAAGCTGAATCGTGTCGCTTTTTTCTCTCTGCTTTTGCTCAGTTGTATTTCAGAGTTTATGTGGGAGGTGTGTGTGCTCCTGTAATAAGAGGAGTAGGTCAGATGTTCCTGTGCTGGCAATAATTGGTCTGAAAGTGGTCTCCAGACAAGGCCAAAGTCATCACAAGAATTTAAATGAATGCCTCCATTTTGAGTCTGCGCATATGGAAATATCTGCAGGTGGAAAAGGCTATAACCTAAATAGGTCTTGACAGCTGTGGAAAAAAAGGTAAGAAGCCAAATGACCTAATGGTTTCTTCTTAGATAATAGTTACGTGGCAGGAGCAGAGAGAAAGAGAGGGTCTAGGGAGGTGTTGTCATGACTCTGCCTGCCAACAAGAGAAACAGAAGTCACCTTGGGAGGAATACGGGACAGCAGCCTCACTGCTGACTGGGCTAAACTGCTCACAACAGAGACAGGATTGAGGAGGAGGCTACCAGCATTGTCTTTTATTTGGGATATACAGGCTAATCTCAGACGGACTGTAAGAAGAAAGAGATGAACCTATAAATTTGTTACATGATGATTATATCTCCAGTTTATGACACAGATGAGCTAAAACTCCCCTAATATACTGAATTATTTCTTAGATCAAAAGTGGAAAAGCATGGAGATGTGTTTATACTATACTGCAGCTAGCCACCAGGGGACATATAATGTAGCTGCACTAAATCCACTGTATGGTTCACATAATAGGGTTAGCTACCATGCTAACATACTTTATTGGGCTTGTCTTGCTTTTTTTTAAATTATAGGTTCAATACAATTTAAATATTTATAAATTAGAAAAGCAAATGCAGCAGTCTGACCCATTTATTTCAGCGCAGGATGTTATCATTTAACACAATAAGTCAATATTCTACTGATGGACTTTACTCAGGTATGTCAGGTGTTATGTTTTTTAGCATTAGCAAAATCTGAGAGCTATCTACTTATATTAAGGTGACCATGTGTCCCTGTTTAATAGGGACTGTCCCACTTTCACAGTCCCTGTCCCATGTCCCAACAAAGTAAAAACACTAATATGTTCCAGTTTTGAACAGACCTGTCTCTATTGTCCCCATTTTTAACAAACACTAATCACTGCTGCAAACTTTACAATAGTTTTCCATTGACTTTTGTCACTTACTGTAATTCATTTGCCCCGCTGTGTTTTTTACCCATAAACAACCTTTATATTCAACCTGAGGCTGTAGCTTCATTAGGAACATGTGTGTCTTTAATGTGCTTAGGTTATGGCCTGAAAAGGTCATGTTTTTTGTTTTTTTTGGAACTTGTGTTCAAACACAGCATCGAAGCTTTAATTTTGTTCATAAAAAACACTGGGATGTAAGGTAACCCTAACTTATATGCATTTGTACGTGACATATGAAATAGTGACATATATTTTACAGTTAATTTTGCAGATTTAGCGTATGTATGATGAACTCAGGCTCTGTTTAACAGTCTTTGATGGGGAAGCACAGGTCCAAAAACTATCATTGGTATAAGTTTATCATAATATAAACCTAAGCATCCAGTGACTCTTAGCTTGTAGCCTTTAGCCAGCTGTAGCTTGTATAAATAAAGTAGTTGAATATAAAAATATAATCAATAGTATTAAAGGACCATGTTGGATTCTTCTGGGAGAAAACTCAGAAGTGAAAATAGGTCATTTGATTAAGCCTTGCTGTCAATGGGACCATAAGCTCTTTAAGTTTTGAGACCAACACTTTAGTCCACTGGCAGTTCATATACTCTTGGGCCTTATCTTGTACTAAATTCAACAAATCCCCGAATTAGAGCAGAAATGTGGCTTTGAGGGTGCAGCATCTCTGAGTTGCATTCTAATAAATTTTGAAAGGTGTATATACCAATTAAAAATAAATAAATAAATAAATGCTATCACTATATATCAACCATTGCAGGATTAATCTCCCAAATAACAGCTTGAATAATAATAATTTTATATAATATCTTTATTTATATAGCACTGTTTAAAAACAAGGTCATCTAAAAATTAAAAAACTTTAAACAAGTAGATAAATAAATAAAAGTTTAATAAATAATTACCGAATCAGATTATAAAAAGCCAGTCTGTAAAAGTGAGTTTTAAGAAGTGATTTAAAAGATGAAGTAAGCAAACCCAGTGAGTGAAATCAATCAAATACTAATCAAATACAAAAATGGCCTTAGATTTGTTTAATTGTTGAATCAGCCATGTTAAAGACACTCAAATATTGCAGGTTGTATTGTTATTGCAGTGTTAAACAGTTAGGGTTATGTGATTGTGACATGAAGCAGTGATCTTAAGTCTTAAAAGAGTTTGTAGTTGAATGTAGTGGAAAATTCCAACATTTCCTGCACATCAGGACTCAGCAGGGTCTTATTATTTCTAAAACTGGACACTCACTGGACGCTCTGTTCTCGTGCTGCGATCGTATGAACGTCTGTGGAAGTGAGTGGGAGAGAATAAAACGTGATTTGGCTGACACAGTGAGAGTAGGTGGTGAACTCCTACTGCTACTACTACTACTATTACTACTACTACCAGCTGCTGTGTAGTAGTGATGGATCAGAGATGGAAGGGTTGGGTGCAGTTAAGGATAGCCATATTTAATCATCGGTTGGTTATATGTATGAGTGTGTGAATTAATGTAAATATAAAACCCCAGAAACAAAAATGGCTGCTGTATTTTCACATTTAAGCGTGAATGTTGCCAGGTTTTACAAATTGCGGTCCTCTACTCAGTTGGCACACTCATAATGGTAGTAAACATTGAGTCTGTGATGATGGACTCTTTCCACATTCACCATTTTGAAGAAGTTGGTGCCAGATTCCAAAAATAATGACTGCCAAGAACATTAGTGTACGTTATACATGAGATTTTTATGTGATACCATACATTCACACTGGAAAATGTAGCCAAATTATGTTTTTAATTGTAATATTTCACCCCATTTAGATTTACTATTTGAAAAGTAGCCAAACGGTAATGTTATGTTCCTCATTTACAGTAATCTTTACATGAACAATGCTTCCTTGCAGATTGTTGCAGTAGAAACATTATGCATCTGAACTATAGCGCTATCCATAGTTTAAAAAAACGGAATTTCAATAATATTATGATAGATATTAATAGACATTCATTAATTGTGTCAAAGTAATCAGTGCTATAACAAACAATCAATTCAATTCAATTCCAAAGTGGAAATTTTGTTAGTAGGTCTCTACAGATTAATTGATGCAGTTTTCATCTTCCACAAACTGATTGATTGTTCAGTCAGTTGTTCTAAAGCCCAATGCAGGGGATGGTCCATGTTGTTCAGTATAACATCTGTCCTTCTGCTTTAACCAGAGACTCCAAACTAATACCTATATAATCTAGTTGAACCATCCATTACTGCACGATAAAACATTTTCAGCAGAAAGACCTTTACGTAGAAAATATATCTTTTCTGATAAAGTCTGTAAACGTCTGTATTTATGTCCAACGTCCAGCTTATTGTCCAGATGCAGATAGATGGACACAACATCAACATCTGCTCCACTGATGGACACAGTTTTAATTGTAATGTGATCAAATTTAACCAGTGAGTTCAGTGGCTTGAATTACTTTATATATTAATGCTGTGTTGAACATTTCCAGTTAGGGCACAGCAATCATTGAAGCTGCTACCTGCGACTAATTGTCCAAAGTGCACCCCATCTCAGTCCCAAAGCTGCTGGGATAGGCTCCAGCCACCCCTCACCACTAACAGGATGAGTATTAGAGGATGAATGAATGAGGTTTGAGATAATATATCAAAATTATTGGTTTTTCTACATCAACAATCGCATTATAGCTGTCTTTGTAACAGACATTCGTTCTTTGTTTGTCATTCTTTTGCTGTTTCATTTCTGTTTTTAGTCCCAAAGAGCATCCTCGTTGTTTTGTTATTCATGCACTACTGTGACTAGCTTCTGTTGGGACTCCTGACCCGTCGAGGGGGTAGCACCACTTCCTTTTCTCATAATAGGGACATCCTGTAACGTTCTTAGCTCCGTATTAAAGCCTGCCGCTCACAGTTTATGAGAAACTCGCACCGAGAAACTACTCAGCTGTGATTTAGTTCAATAAAAGGAGCTCTTTAGTGTCCTCCAACAACACAGGGGGCAACAGAGGCTAGCTGCTACATTGATCGTTGCTCTGAGTTACTTCCTGTCAGCGTTGGGGTTTTTTCATGACTCAAGGGAAAGGCATAATGGTCACAGTGGGACCTCTTTGTGCATGAAACTGACCTCTGCAGAAGGCCGCGGTCATAACGGCCTCTGTCTGCCAACTGACCTTCAACCAGAAAATAGTCAATAAAGCCACAAGGGACTCAATACAGCTTTATATTCAATGCAATTTCTGACTTGTCGTAAAACATAACGACAAGCTGCTGGCATTGAAGCCTCGCTGAACGCAGGGGCCGCTCTTTTCAAAAAGCCCCTCGATGGGAAAGCTGCGATCTGCACGGCAACCGCAAAAATGGTGCGGTTGTGTTTGGATGGATACCACAGAGAGAGCAGTGTGCCAGGCCTGGGCACGGAGCACGAGGGAGGGGGTAACTACTGGCCTTTGGAGTAGGCCTTTTTGTTCCTTTAGTCACCAGCAGAAACGATCCCCGGTGCACACTAAAGGGAGTCCGTGAGGTGATAAATGACTGCTGCTCCCAGAGGATACATACTGTCAGACTCTTTCTTTCATTTACACATTCATAGGTCAAAAACTTCTCAATCTTAAGCCTTACATAAAAATCTGAATCACTTAAACAGGGATTACCTTTACCTTACTGTTTAATCACTTAAGAGCATATTGTAGTCGCTTTAAAAGTCCATTACCTGATTTTTTTTTGCATTTGTTTGACAGTTTAATCCACACGTGTCACACTCAAAATGTGGCCCTCCAGTACATTTAGCAGGTGATGTTTTGGGCACTAGGTTTTAATTGGATTTGAACAGGTTTTAGATGGATTTGAATCAGATTCATTTTTTTTGTTCATGAAATCTTATGCCAGTATTTGCTACAGTGATATATATTGCTTGCTTACTTACTTACTTACTGCTTAAATCCAAATAAAACCTGTCTAAATCCAACTAAAACCTCCACGAATCCTAATAAAACTTGTTCAAATCCAAATAAAACCTGTCCAAATCCAACTAAAACCTCCACGAATCCTAATAAAACCTGTTCAAATCCAAATAAAACCTGTCCAAATCCAACTAAAACCTCCACGAATCCTAATAAAACTTGTTCAAATCCAAATAAAACCTGTCCAAATCCAACTAAAATTGTTCAAATCCAACTAAAACCTCCACGAATCCTAATAAAACTTGTTCAAATCCAACTAAAATTGTTCAAATCCAACTAAAACCGCCACGAATCCTAATAAAACTTGTTCAAATCCAAATAAAACCTGTTCAAATCCATCTAAAATTGTTCAAATCCAACTAAAACCTCCACAAATCTTAATCTTTATTGTAACAGGAATCGTCTGCGAAAAAAACAAGACCTTAAGACGTGATCTAGTCTTTATAATTCCTCCTCGTAAAACACACCACTCTGGTCTTGGTGCAGTGCTTTTACACAATGAGAACAGGTGTTTCCCCACAAACCACTGTCTAATTATTGGTGTCATGACCTATTTAATGGTCAAATCCCACAGGCCTGACTTATTGATTGGAAACAGTGTCCTTTGGCACTTCTTGCATATTATTGGAGTTCTAAATGTATTGCTTGTGTTGAAGAAAATCATGTCATATGTTTTTATTTTACGGTGCATTTACGCTTCTCATTTTCAAAACACTCACCTCCAAACCTCATCAAACCCTCATTTACTTGTACTTGCCTGTCCCACATTGGCTCCCACTATCACTAATCTAATTTTAAATAAAGCAGACTCGATTTCGCAAACTGCACATGTGGTTTTAGCGCCCTCTAATTAAGATTTTATAAACCAAAGACTTCCCTGTTCCTCCAGATTCTTTGAAATTAGTTTGCAAATGTTTGAAAATGTATCCTAAAAAGTTTGGTGTGTTTGAGCTCAGATTCTTTGTTTAAATATGTAAAAATGTTTTGGTTTGGCGTTGTTTTGACAGAAAAATACGAATCCATTCAGATACTAAAGGATCCTGCTCTCACTGATTTAAACGTGTGAAATAATTTAGGTTTTTGGAAAAGATGTCAGTAAAATCTCAGTAAAACACTTTTTATTTGACCTACTGACGTGAATATTGTATAATTAAAAGTAGCATGGCGGCTGTGTTGAGCGTGTTTGTAATTATATAAATGCACAGCCCCTAATTATGAAGGAGGCTCACATCTGTCTAATGAGAGGAGCCCATATGTGTGAGGTTTGAAAGCCATTTTTACTCTGTTTATAGGTTTATATGTTAACTGTGGCCTATTAAGACTTTACACTAAGACTGTATGTTACATTATTACTGTTATTACATGTGGTAATGAAACTCATATTAGAAAATAAGCAGTATTTTAATAATATTTACTTGTTTATGTGCCACAGAAACTAAAAATAATCATATGGACGTTAGAAATAAAAGGATGTTCCTCTTCCCAATGGGACATATCAAAAGGGAAGAGGAAACGGGACAGGACTGTATTTATAGGACATTTACAGGCAGAGCTGGACACACAGAAGATGTTTTTTTCATGTTTGAATCAACTTTAATGAAACCAAATTAACTATTTTGTGTCATTATACACATGACAATAGGGACTGGTTGCACTAGACATAATTCACAGCTATTTTTATATTTTAGTATAATAGAAAATAATGGATTTGTTTGTGTTTTCAGCAAATATTACAATGTACCGCGTTGTTGTGTTACACTTAAAGTTCTGTGCGACAATTAATTTGAATATTCTCTTCTATTTTTGGCGACATTTGGTAATATTACAATTCTAAAACACACTGTTGTCTATGAATAAACCCATTAAACATTGATGCTCTGATGGTGATGATGGTTTTTAAGAAAATCTATTTAGTAATTCAGGCAATAATATGCGCTCTGTGAAACTGGCACTACTGGACTGTGCTCTAAAATCCAATCACATCCTCCGCAAAATGTCTAAAGTCTTTGTAAACGGCACCTCACGCGTTATAAAGAGCTTCTTGTCCAGATTAACGCTCACTCACACACTCCAGCAAACACATTAAACCAGAGCTAAATGCTTCAGCGAGCAACCCAAAAGCTCTGTTCTTTAAGTTAGTAAATAGTTGGCGTAGGTGATCAGGAAAAACTAAACCCTGCATTAGTTCCTTTGGTGGTTTCTTATATTGGGAGATAAAAGAATGAACACAAAGAGATCAAGTCGTGTGAGGTCTGAGCAAATAATCGAGTGGAAAAAAAAGGGAATAGTTGTGAGAAAGCCACAGCGACATTCAGATCTCATGAGCTCAGCGGCTGTCAGAAAGCTTCCTTCGTCTGCTGCGTGAGTGGGACGGAGTGGGACTGTCTGTGAAACTGGACGTCTGTGTCAAAAGCCAAGACTGTGTTTCCAGAAGGAATAAGAAACCCTTTTTTCCCCCGATGTGTTTCTGCTTCTCTAAATCATTCCTCAGTCTTCTCACAATGCAGTCGGACCCTCGCAGCTATAACCCACGTTCTCTGCAAAGCTCACTGGAAAAAGACGTATTAATGTTCAATTTGGGGGTTTTCCTTTTAGGATTCAAAAGATTGGATTCTTTAAATGAGTTATTTGTGACTATTTCCAGGAGCTTCATCCCTTCCAGCTAATGTTCAGTGGCTCGTTGGTCTAGGGGTATGATTCTCGCTTAGGGTGCGAGAGGTCCCCGGGTTCAAATCCCGGACGAGCCCCTTAGAAATTATTTGTTGTATTATGGTAATTTAAGGAGCAAGCAGTTCTGGTCTTGGCATTCATGTTAAAATAAGAAAGGTCTTAGGTTCTAATCCCAACCTGTTCACAATGGCCAATCAGAGAACTCGGCCTCTTTTCCAATCGCCAGGATCCTTCCTTGGTTGGAGTCCCAAGGATGCATCTGTGGATCCTCTGTGGCCTTTCCCTACCCATAATGCCCCACAAGTGTTTTGAAAAGAAGGAGGTAGAAGTAGTAAAGGTCCTAATATAAGGCTTGAGTCAACTGTCTTGTCCTTATTCTTTGACTTCATACTGTTTTATCGACGCAGGAGAAAGAAAAAAATCGTCTCTGTTTGTCTTTACTAGAAAATAAACAATGGAAAAATAGACAATGCTCCAATGTTCCAATACTTCTGTGCCTGTTTATTGTAGGTGGAGCTAAACACTGCAGTCTACTGATTGAAAGATGGGTAACTCTTATTCAAAACCTCCCAAAACCTGCTTTAAAACCCCAGACTCTGGAACAATTCTGTTGATTCTTTTAAAAAGCAGCACTTTTATTTAGACAAGCTTTTAGTCGATGGGGCTTTTATGTTTTATGTTTGTTTTATCTTATTATGGGTTTATCATATAAAATGTACTTACTTAATAAAAATGGAAAGGCATTTACTATCATTTTGCAAACACAAGCAGAACCTGTGACATTAAATAGAGTCTCTAAAGTATAGATTACTGCAGCTGTATGAATTTAATCTTCATTAGTTTGTTGCAGCAGTTTCCGGCTGTACGTCCAGTCTGTCTGACGCTGTAACGCACCAGGACTAACTCTCTTCTTTATATTAATTATAGTGGTTTGTAAATGATCTCGTTAAAGGAGTTTTCTATTATCACACGAAGAAAGCAGCTGAACATTGTCCTGAACTCTTTTTAAAACCAAAAACAGCTGATACTAATAAATGCCTGCTTTGTTTTCAAATAAAAGACAACATTTAGCTTTTTTTCTTCTTGGAGTATGACAAAAACATGACTTTACGCTTCATTTGAGAAAAAATTGATGTACGTTACGTTTATTTGGGATGCTTCGAACCACTTTTAACAAGACAAACTTATCCATTCTGACCTGGATCATGCCATACAGGAAACAAAGCCTAGGAGTCATTGTATTAGAACTGAGCAGTGCAGACTCTATGTAACTCAATCTCATTTTCTGTTGCTAACCCTTTGCAGCGGTCAGCTTATATCGATCTCTAGGCCTTCACTGTTTCCCGATGATAATCCGAGCGCTCCATTTTCCCGCTGGAGCAGCTGGTTGATTATAAAGCGTTGTGGAATCTTCTTACGTAATTTTTTATCCCTCTACGTCACATATTTGCGGTCATGAGAAAGTCTTTACTGTCCTACATTTTCAGTCTGATTGTGCAATGTCATCACACTCTAATTCCTACGTCCCACTTTTGATGTTTATTTGTTAATATGGCGTTTATCGGATAGACGGGGATGTTCTTTCTGTGCGTTAGATGATTCAGGACGAGGGGAGTCGAGTGGGGAGTGGGGCATATCCACGAAGGATAAAACTCCTGCCTACGCTCTCTTTCAATCACACATAAGCACAGCAGGGTTCACATGGGTCACTTTCAGCTCTTGATTTGCCTAAGGGCACAGTCAGAGGGATAAATATAGACACGGGTTTCTACAGCACTCTTCCAGCAAACAAACAAATATACGTTTCTGCTTCTAATCTTATATTTTATGGGCCCAAGCTTCAGTTAATCTTGATAAGGCTGTTTGAAGAGCATCAGAGAACAGACAGAAATCCTGTGTAGATCGTAACAATGGTGAATATGTGAATATAAAAAGCTGTTTTTGACTAAATTTCTACTCCAGCTGATAGTTTCCATCGCTGTAACTCAGTGAATTTGCGTGATCAGATGAATGGATGGAAGAGTTAGGCATTTTCTCACCGGAAAGTCCACAATAAGAACTCCAAATTGTCACAGAGTATTCATTATGTTCAGTAACTTTTGGTTTCAGACTTTCCCTGACGTTGTAGACGGCTTTTTCTGTGGTGAATGTGTCTCTGCAGAGGCTCATTTTACAGTTGAAATGGAGAAATACAATAATCAGACTGGAGCAGGACCTATAGAGACATGTTATTATTAATGTAGAGTTAATACAAACAGATGAAACTTCAAATGCACTGTTTAAGACATGATTTAAATCACTATAACGCTCTTTAGGAAACGGCTTCACAGAGACATCTGTCGTAGAGCAGCAAGAAAAATGTACTTTATGTGTTTGATGTGTTTTTAAACCCGACTGATATCTGTTTCTGAAAGTCCAAACTATTTCCAAACTCTCTTTCATAAACAAACCAGACCTTGGTTCAGTTTGGTTCAGACTGAGACCAAAGAGCAGCTGTTTGGTCTCAACAAAATAACACTTTTTGCATTTGTCTATGTTGAAAAAATAGACATTTAAAGCGCCATAGAAGTGTTACTACAGGTGCCCAGAGAGGACAAACTGAGCACTGCAGGATAAGACACACTGGAATATTTTTTACTTGAGCAGACATTCTTGCAGGATTGTTAAGTTTTAAATTTATTTTGCTTCACATCAGACTTATTTTCACTGGATTTGTTCAACAGCATGTCCCTGCAGGGCCACCGTAGCTGTTCACATGCAACAGATGTGACTTAAAAAGCGAAAAACCACACTTTTAAAGGAACATTATGCGCTGTTCTCTGTTCTGTGCTCTGTTCTGACGGCAGCTGAGAGCATCTGCTGAGTCTGTGCTCATGAACCACACCGTTTACTTCTTATTGGGCAGGACATTGTTCCCAAATCAAAGGTTAGACCCACGGCAGAAGTCACTGTGATGGTTAGATTACATAAGAGGCTCAGTGGAAAAGTCTATACACCCTTCATCGCTGCAGTAACAAAAGCAGCTATTTCATCTCCATTCGTAAAAGTGTGGAAAGAAAATCTGTAAGTTAGACATTTGTGAGAAAAATAACTTGTCATGTGTTTTACAGAGTCAGTATTCTAAGTGTGTTGTCTGCTATGTTGTTAGCAATTGGAACAAGGATGCTAAAACGCTACAGTCTTCAAGTATTTTTGCATTTCTATCAAGCTATACTTGATCTCTAATTTGTATAATATAAGGGTTTAGGGCAGGTCATGGTTTTTATTCCACTCTGGTCAGTGAAAACAGTCTAACCATAGCAAGTAAATCTCATCTAGAGCCTATTTTTCTTGTATTTCTCTTATTTTATTCAACTCAATTACTTACTCTGGAGAGAAAAATATTAAGTTCATATCATTATCTTTAATATTTGGCATAGTTATTTCATATTGCATGTATTTTTACATTGTGGAGCATGGCCTAAGCCTCCAGTGCTTCTAGGTATAACCTGAATAAATAATAAATAAATAGAGCAGCTAGATATTGAGCTACAGGCTAATGTTCTCTACCCAATCAATGACAGCACACACCACAGTCTGCTGCCATTTACCAGAATCATCTTGTACATTTTTTTCCTGGATAATACCCCTTTGGATACTTGTAAGGAATGGCACACTTTTAGCAAATAAACAAAGCAGCAAAGTAAACTGTGCGAGGCAGGTGCATGTGTAACAGAAAAGAGGAAGCTACTGACATAAATTCACTTCTGAACTAGTTCTGAAAGTAAAACTTTACACTAGTTTGGAAGAAAATATGCTTACAACAGAGAACCATATTAGTCTGAGGTGTATATTCTGCTTAGTCATTGCTTGTATCAAAGTTAAACTAAAATGCAGCTGAAATAAACTGGATTAGAGCCCAATGTAGCACAGTAAAGTCCCAGAGGTGAGCACATCCTGGGACGAGGCTGCACTGAGAGAATCCCAGTGGAATAACCGTCCAAATTAAATAAGCGTCTCCACTGAGAATATTGGAATGAGGTCTGTGTATTGTTGGCTTTTAAACTGGGACATAGGCCTTTTGTAGTGCGTTAGTCCATTTGACGGGACGGCAGTAAACAGATCGATGCAACAGACTGGAAACATCACTGAGAAAAAACCCACATATCCCACGTATTTATCGCTACTCTCCTGCTCCGCCATGTTCAGTCCAACAATGGAAATAAAAGGGCTGGGAAAATTGTGCATTCACTTTTTGTGTACATTTTTGTTTCCGTTCAGTGCGTTAAAAATAGATAACTTGTGGCTAACGCGGCTAACACTCGAGCTAACGATGGAAAAACAAAAAGACACGCTGCTAAATGGACAATTGTTTTTTAAGACATTACAGATGGATCCTGGAAAAGAGTAAAGTTCACTCAAATTGACTTTTCAAATAAAGTTCTGAAGCACAAAGTGAATGTATTACACTTTAAGTTACTGTATTCTATAAAGGTTTCTTATTAAAGTTATTTTTAAGTTATTTGTCATATCATTGTTGCATTCATAGACTGGACCGTCATAGTGACTCAGTTTTGAAGTCTGAATAATCCAAAAATAATACTTCTCTATGTAAAACTTATTACATTTTCCATTCTATATAAAAGTTAAAGTATGACAAAGTTAAATGATTCAAAAAAAGTTCATTACGGTCTGTTAAATTGAAGATTCAGTGTGTAAGTCCCTAAAATAAACACATCCGTTTCCTGAGAGATCTTATTAGTAGTAGAGTAGGTCAAATTTACAACACATTAACCTTGATCCACAAAAGGGAATACTGTCATTTCACACATAAATGGAGGCAAGGAGATTAATGCTGCTTGTTTATTTATTTATTTATCATGGCAAAAGCAAAAAGGAATAAAAATAAAGACAAATATAACAAGTTAAGAGACGTAGTAAGGATTTGACTGTATCTGTGCCGAGTAAGGGCCCCTTTTCCCAATTTCTAGTATCTGCTGCAAACATATGAGTCCCTTCTACTACACTATACTCCAAATGTACTTTTATCAATGTAGACAGACACGCCACAAAGTATTGTTATTGAAGAAATGGAAGTGACAGCCTCGTCGTCACAGTGGCAGCTTTACCGGATTTTAAAAGGGGGCAGGGTATCTCCAGATGTTCCCGCTTATTGGGGGCTGCAATAAAAGATTCCTAATGGTTTTTTTTTACCAAAGTAAGCAAGTTGAACAGTAGCAATGGCCCGGAGCAGTCCACTCAGCAAAAACAGCCGAGGCAATGTACTGTAAATGAAAGATGAGTGAACAGATTGGTCTTGTGAAAATCGGAGGAAAAAATGCCTAAAGATGCATCTGTGACGAGATTAAAAAAGAGGCAAATATAATAAAATATGTCCACATCTGTAGCATGGATAGTTTGGTTTATAGTGTTTATACTGTATATGATTAAAGGGTAATGCATTTTTTTTCTTAAAGTAATAATTTCTCTGATTGAAATGAAACTACTCCTAACTTTCAGATCCCAAGCGTTAACATAGTTTGACATTTAAAAGCCGTTCTGATTGGATTTCTTCTCAGCTCTTCCCTCCTTCTTTTGATTGGATTTCGTCTCATTTTCCTTTTTACTCATTGACGAAATTGTCAATACATTTAGTCAGAGTTTTCATTCTCATTAATTACTTTTCATTTAGTTTTTGTTGCGTTTTCAGATGTAAAAATATGCCGTCGAAGAAAACTACGATGATAATTATTCGTCAGCAAGATTAACACTGGTTCAAAGTGGTGTGTTAGTGGTTTAGAGTTTGTTATTAAATGAAAAGAGGCATAGTATATAGAGTATAGCTGGGTTAGAGCATAATCCAACACAGACAAAAAAAACACTCACTTTCTTGCATTAAAAGAAAGTAATTCGCTTCTGTCTTTATTTTTATCCTCACATAATGTTCGATATTTCTTAACTAAAGATATAATTTCACTGTAACTTCAATGGCAGCAAAAATCAAATGCAGAGCTGACTTTCTGGTCTTAAAACCCCTGATTCTTGTTGTTGCCAGGGTTCAGACGGTCACTGTCTGGAACGGTGGAAGTCCTTGGCCCGGCAGATGGTCTGGCACTGGACTTGGCTGCAAACTCCGTCTAGATTAGCTCTCGCTCTGTATCACTCCGAGAGAAAAGGAGTGAGAGGAAGAGAAAGCGAGAGGACACAGGAAGGAGAGAGGATAGACAGTAGAGAGACAGTAGGAGAGAGTGCGGAGGCAGGAATGAGTCTGTCTGGACGAGGAATAAGTGAGATTGTGAAGTGGTGGCGTTCTCTAGGTCATGTAAGTGGGACTGTGTACTGTCAGTCTCTTTAAAACGCTGTCCACTTATTTTAAAATCCTTATGTTGTAACTTTTGCCTTTTCTATTGATAGTATACTTCCTTCAGAGCATTAGAGTCAGGTCCAAAGCCAAGGCTAGAGTCCTGCTAACTCCACACGAAAACCTTTTAGAGCAGACTTTGAACGAGTTTCTTCATCAAAAGCTCCGCCCTCAGATTCTACACTGTTTTTTCTCTCTAAATAAAATCATTCCGTGTGTGCTTCCGTTTAAGATGCATCCTTGGCATTTTAGCCAAACGGAAGACTTTGGAGGAGGATTGAAAGATGCTGGCGATTGGGAAACAGCCCATAGTCTAATACAGAGCAAGATAATATGAAGTAAAACTGCCCAATGTAGCATCAAATTGCAAAAGCACATTTAAAAATCCAAAAGTATCTGTTGCAAAACATTCAGAGGGCACCTTGAGCTTTAAAAATGTAATATAATAACAAAGCCAATCAGATAAAGTCAGTGCACCTGCAGTCTTTCAATAATCTAATGAATCCCTCTGTGTTCGTAGGCCCACTGCCATTTCTCAATCTGAGCCACTGCCAACGTTGACGTCAGTGCACCGGGACATTTTTCCACTCAGAATATTACTTTTGTCAATATTTATGAGGTAAACTCATAATTTATTTCTCACTTACACTCATTGGTTTTATTGCAGCAGCTTTACAGAAAACAGAATTCATTGGTGTTGTATAAAAGACTATGCTTCTTCTTGTTGCTGTAAAAAAGAAGCAAAAAAAAAAAGGTTAAAATCCTGTTTGTCCACTCAAAACAAGACAGATCAGTGGACAAAATGTGCCAGGAAGCAAGCTTTAGTCCTGGTTTAACTATAGCTTAAGCTGTGTTTTCACTGAAAGCTCCACTACCTGATTTTTTTGTCTCAGATTCCAGCAAAAATGAGAAGTGGAAATAAAGTATGTGTTGTTTTTTTTGATAAAATGTCACATACAAAGAGAAAACATGCTAAAAACAAAGCTAGCGTTTAGCAGCTGTTTCGTTTGACTATCTCTTTGTGAATTCATTAAGAAACATTTATTTTCTACGGTACATCAAACACAAGCAGAACAATCAATAGTGAGTCCCTTAATGATCTGTAATTGGTGCATCTGTTTGAATTTGGAGTTCAGAAAGCTGGGAATAAACCAGAAACAGTTTAATGTTTACTGCATTTCATTTAAATACAGGACAGCTGATATTATAGTCACTTGATGAGTGTTACAATGAAGTATTTTTTACCTGTAGCTAATAGTGTATATATATAACTGTATATATTTAAAACTACACTTCTATATTCTCTCTATTATTCTATTTATTGTATATGAGCACTTATATAACACAGAAGAGTAGGTGGTTCTTGGAAAGCCAAATATTTTTTGAGATTGCACTTATTTTAAAAGTTAGATGATCACTGATTCAGGCTAATTTTCCTTTTATTTCTCTTCTCATAAGGTTTTGCTCACCACTCTTATAATACAGATATTATACAGCAACAGGAAACTGGGATCAGTCATTCTTAAAAAGGAACACATCAATATTTAACCAGAGCTTAATGTGTCTCAGAAGTGTGTGCAGAGTGGGCAGGTGGTCCTCACAGCCCCCTCTTTCTCCTCTTTCTCTTCGCCTTTAGTTTCTCTTTATATTCTTTAATATTTCATGGCTCTTTGTTGTCTGTCTGCTCCTTCCTCTTCCATTTTGTCTCCTTATCTCCTAACTCTCTCGTCTTCTTGGCTCGCCCTGTTATTGTCTCCTGGAGCTCCCTTTATCTGTATTCTCCCTTTATCACAGCCTCCTTTGTCTCTGTGTCTGTCCTCGGGACGTTTCCTTCACCTTGAGTCTGAAGCCTCCTCTCGGTGAATCCCAACGTGAGTCTGACTCGCGCCACGTCGGCTCCAAAAAGGACGAGCCACAAAATCCCAGGAGAATGAGAGACACAGGGGAGATTATTAATTTAGACCTTTATCCGGGATTATGAAATACTGACCTTTATAAGAAGAATGTGGAAAATGTAGGTTTGTGTGTGAATGTAAAATACATGTAATACAAAGCGAATCAGAAACCCATGATGTTTGAAATACAAAAATATTATTTACATTTGTGTATTTAAAGATTTTCTTTTTTTTTGTCTCAGACTCCACTCTCCTCCAAAAGCAGTCTAGGGACCTCTCCTGCTTCTCTTTTATTAAAAAATAAAACCAGACCAGTTTTTCCTCCAAAATACTAATCCATTTGACCAAACTGAAGTTTAGAGTTTAGCGTTAGCTTAGCTGTGACTTCAGCGTCAGGACGACAATTATCTCCTCCTCGTTAAACATTACGTGATTGAATTGACAGTATTTATCTGTGTTTTACGTTGCCTCCCTTTTCTCTGTTGATGCTTTTCTTTTTTCAGCTGTTTCTCTGTTAAAAGACATATTCAGCTGAAAATACACTTTATCTGCAGCTATTAAACTTCCTGGAACGTCATGTGACAAGTGTCGACCAATGGGAGCGCTCCTTTTTGGAGCATGTGATTGTCCAAGGTTTTCTGTTCCTGAATAGAGGTTCTCATCTATTACAATCCCTTAGAATAAACAGTAGATGGTTTCCAATTAGTGTTAGGACAAGTACGTTATGTTTGTTTGCAAGCAAAGGTCATGTCAAAGCTGTTTAGTGTTCGACCTGGTAAATTTAAGTTATACTGCTGTAGGGTCGGACAACAGGAGCTAGATCAATATTAAAGACTGAACCAGGACTAAACCAGGACTAATCAAGTCTAAACTAGGACTAAATGCAGAAATGACCCAGGACTTTATTTATTTGGAGGCACCACCGTTTGAATTACGGTTTTAATATGACAAATGGGGATATTTTAAACACTCTGATATTGTTTTTGACTTTTTTGAAGCACTGGACAGATTCCTGATCTACTCTGCTGCAGTGGGATCTCTGAGTTTCCTGTGCTCAGGTGAACAGTGGACTCTGTACTTAATGGAGCTGGTTCTAGGCCATAAAAGCTTCCATTAGTGCAGTGTTTCCTGTCATCATTGGAATCCATCAGACACTCCAAAGCCTTCATATGAACACGAGGCAGCTGCTGGACAACATTATCTGTACTGTATCTGAAAGGTTTTGGGTGTACAATAGTTTAACATGTCACTAAATCATCTGTGTTATGTTTATGTCTGTGTTATAGCCTTTAAAAGAGATATTTTCACATATTTAGTCAACATCCTGGCTGGTGTAAATACATCATCTGTCAGCGGTTCAATAATGATGGAAACTGCACCCTTCATTTGGCTGTAATTGTTTCCGAAGTCCCTTATATCTCATAATAGTCGGTGATGTCTGTGCTGATAGAGACAGAGCATGCCCAGCAGCTCTCCTGACCTTTCCAACCTTTGTGAATCTGGAAAGTGTGACTGAATCCACATTAGGCAGGTGTGATACTGCTCTGGCTCCTATTCTCCACTCGCTCCAGACTCTATACACTCCATAGTGTCCATAATGCTGACTGTGACTTTGCTGCCGTGTGCGTTTGTGAGTGTGGTGTATACAGCACAGAGCCTGGAGCTAATGTTGACCTGAGTCAGTGTGAGGAATCATCAGGAGATTTTACAGAATACAGCATGAGCTACAGAACATACATCCACCTTTCTATTTTCACATTTACAGCCTGTTCCTTAAAGCTGAAGTATCCAGTTTGTTTGTTTTTTTGTCCTGGTCTCAGACTCCACTCTCCTCCAACAGCAGCAGTAACCTTTCCTGCTTCTTTTGTTTAAAAAAAGGTCAAACCGGACCTATTTTCCACCATGAAATACTAATATGTGGTGATCCTGTAATTAAAATTGGTTAAACACTGCGTCAAAGCATTACCAACATTTATCCATGTTTAATTTTCTGCTGTTTCTCTATTTTTATCTTTTTTGAGCTGTTTCTCTGTAAAATAAGACGTATTTTCCAACAGAATAACCCATTTCCTTGGTTTATTTCCTTGTTCCTCCGTTGTTGACATCAGTGTCGACCAATGGGAGCGCTCCTTTTTACCTGAAGTGAGCTGTGATTGGACAAAATCATGCTGTGGGCTGATCATTGTCAATTATAAAGACTAGATCATGTCTTAAGATCTCACTTTTTCACAGATCTTTTAGAATAAGACTAGCTGTGACACAAGCACAAACCTACCTGAATAATATCTTAATTACCTGTGTTTTTGGCTCCTTCTCATTGCAATTTTAGTCATGAAACACGACGGGCGCCATCTTGGGAACCCCGTCCTATAGTATCCTTCACGATTCTTCCCCTAATTAAACACTGTACAATGCATATGTCTCTTATTATTTTGCAAGTAAAGTGGTTGAGGACAGACATAGACATTCTTTAACCATTTTCAGTCTCTGTCAGAACCCTGAAATAGGCTTGGAGTCTTTTTTTCTGCTCGAACAGATGCAGACCATACACTGCTGTCAGCTCTCACCCAGTATTATACTAATACTCACAGCTTCCCTTGTCCAGTGAGACACTAAATCGCCATAGCAGTGTGAAAATATTCCAGTATGAACATCCGACTGTGACACTTCCTGAGAGAGTCTGAAATAGAGAGTCCACTTCACACTGAGAGAGCGTTCGGCGAAAAGAGGCGACAGGATGTGTGTGTGTTATTGAGTGGACGTCTCTCGTAAATGAGGACAGTCTGGAAACGGCTGAGTCCGGGCTTTGGGCTCGACAGGCCTCTCTGTGGATGAGTGACACTCCTGCAGCTCCCTGTGGACTGCCTTTTTGTGTTTTCAGTGTGAGCTCAGATGACTTCCTTCTTTGGCAACAACTGAGGAAATCTGTAATAGATAAATCATCTGACTGGATTAACTGGTGAATGAGGGTCGTGTCCAGATTTTTTACTGGTTTCTTTCAGGAATGAGACGTCTGAATGGAAAGTTCTGGGGTTGTTTTTACTTTACAATGCCAATTCAAAATTAAAACTCATTAGTATAGACTAGTTTGTAATCAACATGAGCAGCATACATTCTGACAACAGGATTTAAGCAGATTTTAATATATTTTCAATCAATAAAAGGGTATTTGTCACCAACAACTCAGTGGTTCACTCTAAAATCCATCTTGTACTGCTCCTTCTGACCAATTATCTCATAATTAGGGGCGTGTTTTAGATTTGACAATGAAGAAGTCTGATTGGATGCAGCTGCAGACACTCAGAGATGATTCAAGTATTCAGCTGCTTGTTGTTTTTGACACGCTGCACTTTTACCTCGTACTAGACGTCTTGAATGTTATTTATGTGACGTCTTTGGTCACATTTTGTTTATGTTTTTAATCTTATTATGTATTTATGTAGGTGTTTCTGTCTCGTTGTGGTTTTAATCCTTGTATTATGTCCCTTGTCCTGTTTGGGAGTGTTTTGTTTTTATGTTTTCATGTTCTTGGTGCTGGACAAATTTCATTTATTTGTGTTTATTTAAAGTACCTGTACTTTTCAAATATTTTCTGAGGAAGCCCCACTTATCTGGTGGGTCAGGTTAGCTGTCTGGGACTAATCTTATGCCCTTATGCACTTTCTTATTGGCACATGCATCGTTTATGCTGCAAATTATACATTAAAGTCAATTGTACATTCCCTTTACAGACATAGACATTAATGAAATACAAATTAGGTAAAGTAACACTCATACAGCTTCAAGGCTGCGAAAAATAAATGACAACTATAGATATGGAGCAAGTCCATATTGGTAAACAATCACAGCCCATCTATTTTAGCAGAACTGAAGCTGATTAGTATAATATTGACTCTATTAAACACAGAAGAGTCTTTGATTGTTTTTTTTACAATAGAGTCACATGGAAATATAATTTTATTACAGTTACTGATAAACTAAACGTGCATATTCTAAGGTTTTGATTTTGACAATTCAATTATATTCATTCCGTCCGCTTTAACGATGAGAGTCAGCGCTGAACCAGACTCACATTATTTACCCAAACCTTGTCGTAAACAATATTTGCTTGTTTAAAAGTCTAGTGCGTTATTCCTGTGATTGTTTGCGTTAGAAATCTAGATTTTAGGCGAACAACAATAGGTCCAGTGAGAGGGGAAAGAGGGAGATGTTTGTGCGCAGAGCAGCAGTTTTATCTCGAGGCACAGAGTAAAACGCTCGATAAACAGACGGAGCTCTCAGGAGTGGTCCGCCTCGAGATGTGAACTCTACAAACAGACACTAAAGACAACACAACACAGACTGTACTCCGAGCCTGCAGCGTCCGCACACATCTCAAACCCCTCAGACATCACGGGACTGACTTTTAGCACCTGCCTCAGATATCGACCCGAAGTGAAAGAGCAGAGCCCACCGAGATTTAGGAACGGAAGCCAGGAAAGCTGTTATTCTTATGTCTTGCTCAATACAATCTACAGAAAAGTGACAATGTGTTCCTTGACTTTATTCATGATTTGATTAGCTTTTAAAAATCTTACGTTTATCTTATGTGTCCAGGTATCACCAAATTCTTTGCACAATTGCTGCAACAAAACACACATTTTATTTGGATGGACCCAACCATTAGTTTTTTCTGATTGGTTCTCATATTAAAACTATATTGTAACCCTAAATCCACATGATACAGACTGAAATTCAGAATGTCAATGGGAATAGAGTTTCTGAGCAAAAGCAGTGAATATATTCCATTAAAGGTGGAAAATGTTGTTGTATGTAGCTGAACACAATGGAACAAATCAGTCAGATATCAATAGTGTATAATCACCTACAAAAAGTTTCCACTGGTGGGATGGTACGGTTTGGTTTGTTATTTGAAGCAGACTTTTCTAAACTTGGATCATTGTTAATATTGAATCTAACTCAGAGTAAATCCTGTTGTAGCAGCGAGAGGCTGGAGGTACAGCTGCTGCAGGAAACATTCAACTGTTTCTGTTTATTCCCATCTTTCTCAACATTAAATTCATAGCTGCAGCAGTTTCCTCTCATTTAGACTCAATATTTGAGTTTGTACAGGTTCTGCTTGTGTTTAATGCAGTGTAGACGATAAATACAATGTTTAAATTCATGAAGCGAGAGCCGTACGACTTGTCTTTGAGGAAAAAAAGTACATTTATGACGTTTTCTGTTTAAATATGACGTTTATCACAAAAACAAGGCGTAATGTATTTGTTTTTCCTTTCACTTCTTGTTTTTGCTCAAGTGAGGATTATCTATCGTCCAATCGGCTGAATCAGTGATTAACAAAGTCCCTCCCAAAGCCTACCACAAAGTCTTGGGCCCTTTTGTAATGAAAACTCACCAGAACCGACCCACTCCAGCTTTAAACAACCATATAATGGGGCTGTGGAACAAATGTGACTTTCAAATGTTTTGTATTGCATTACCAAAACCCTGAACAATAGTTTTAAGGAAATAAATGCAAAGTGAAAACATATGAATCTTCAAAACACTTCCATTAATACAATAAAAAATAACACAACTCAACAAAAGGATGCCTGCCATTATTTATTAAAGGATTGTTGAATTAATTAATACCTATCCTGCCCTTGACAGATTTAAAATTCTCCAATTAGTTTCTGTGTGTTAATCCACTTTAATCTGCCATGTTTTTGAATTACCATTTTGTTTTAGTTCTTGCCTAAGGCTGGTTCAATTCAGTTCCACGTTGTAGATGTAAGCCTTGGAGACACTCGTGGGTTGATGTGTAGAGTTTATTAGACCCAGAGAAGAGGATGAGAGGATGAGAGTGTAGAGCAGGACGGAGCAGAAGGGCCTCGTTATCCCAAACAAACAATGACTGGAAAAGGAAGTCAAATGAATGGTCAGTGTATTGTGCTGTGTCTGCGGAGCTGCAGTGACTAGAATACTGCAGTGTACAGTACAAAATTCAACACTTCACTTTAGATTGTGTATAAGTGCCTCAAAATAACTCTTTGTATTTGTCTTAAATCCACAGAACACAGTGGAACATTAAGTACTTCCTATTTCTGTCCCTAATTCTTGAACACAGACTTTTTGAAAGAAAGCTTTGGACATTTATGAATTAAATCAATATTGAATTAAATGCTCGTTTAAACCCTCGCAGCTGGAGTTTTCAGCACGAGAGAGAATTGAAGTACTGCGTCACATCAGGCTAATGCTGCATTTATGTGTCTTTAGTATTTAACAGCATAAAAAAGAGAAAAGAAGCTAAAGTTAAACATGACTTGTTCGTAGCGTTAATGCTAATAATGATTTGCTCAGTAATCATCGAGTCATAAACAAATATCAACGGTAACACACTGACTTTTCTGTTTCCGTGTGTTACTCTGTGTCTCTGTCCGAACTTTAACCTGCAGCAGTAATAAACAATGAACCACATTATCCAGTTTCTTTCGTCTGTTTTAGAGAAATGCGTACAAAGAATACGGTGTTTGTAGCAGTTTAAAACTCTAATAACATGACAAATATAATCTATATATACAATTTTGTTCATAATAGCTTCAGTGTCTTTAAAAAATGTATTAAGCCCCAAATACTTATAATTTCTTTAATTTTCATTCAGGCAAAAGGACTGGGAACAATGCACATTCTGTTCCAAATCAAAACATGAACAAAAAATGATCAAATTTGTTATTTCTTCACAGAAAATGAAGAAAAGGGAATGTTAGGCTGTGTGATCATTTGAATGTTGATCATTTTTGTCCCCAATTCTTTTGCGTGAATGAAAATAAAAGCTATTATATGTATTTTGAGCTTCTTAAACACACTGCTATCATTATGAACACAACTGAACAATAATCAACGACATATTGTTGATTGATTTTATGAATCCAAATCTGATTATTTCTGCAGTGGAATTTCAAATTAATTTAGTAGATATAATCAGGAAATGTATTTTTTGAGCATTTTACACAGTGCACCTTTAACAGGGCAAATCCTAATGGGCAGAATAAGGTGGAGGAACCCTGGTGCTACTGCTGCTGCCGGTGGTGGTAATGATGGTGGTGGGAGGAGGAGGAGACGGGGGTGGGGTGGACGTGAGCGAGAGGAGGAGGAGGAGGAGGAGGAGGAAGAGGAGGAGGAGGGAGGGCAGACAGAGGCCGGCTGCTCAGAGCTGAAGGGAAGAGGAAGATCCTGGCAGCGCCTTTTTACAAAAGAGGGTGGATGTGTGCAGCGTGAGCCCGACGTAGTGTGGAGTCATTGTCAGTGTGACTCTATGAAGGTAAGGACATGATTTAATGAGGGGTTAGTGGATGTTTTACTTGATTTTATGCATCTATTTCTGCATAAAAGCACTGCATGGACTGAATAAGTTGTCTTCCTTTTGTATTGCCCCGGAGGCTTTTAAACTCGTCTTGTGATCTGAGATGGAAACTCAGTCATCTGTATTCCTTGTGCTGTATCTCTGGGCTACATCTGCGTATGAGTCCTTGAATTATTTGAAAATGGTTTGAGTTTTTGTGATCTGATGGTTTACAGTTGTTTGGATTTTGGTTAAAGTGAGTCTGACCATTTCCATATTATTAAATAAGTTTGGGAGTCTTAAAAACTGTATCACATGTAGTTTGTTATTGTAATGTCATCACTTTCAAGATTAAACCTGATTATTTCATTTAATATTTACAGTATATTATTATGAATATGCAAGTGGGGATTGAAAGTGCCTAAAATTTTACCCAAAAAAGATGTTTGAATACAAATAATTATGTGTTGAGCTCCACAGTATATCGCAATATTATCGTTATCGCAATATTATCGTTATCGCAATAAACGAATCGCAAAGAATTATTTGTTTTTCTTCCGTGTGATGGCTCAAAATCATCTCCCAAACAGAGCATTTAATCAAACTGTGGTGGATCTAAATGAAAAAGTCCTGATTTAGACCTGTTTAGTCCTGATTTAATCCTGGTTCAGTCTTTAATATTGAATTATTCCCTCCTTTGACGAGTTAAGTGAGTCCAGAGCCTTGTATTTCTTTACATTTTCTACATATTTTAACATTTTTTAGTTTGTCAAAGAGCGTTCAAATATCGCAGCTCATACAGTTGTCGCCCTAGTGTTGTAAACCCTCGTGGGACAGACACTCTCTGCTGAATGAGTTCTGTTGTGAAGCCTCTCCTCGGACCGTCCCTCAGGCCACTCTCTGCTGCTGCTGCTGCTCTTCTGTTCTGCATTAATTCAAAAACAAGCTGCCATTATTCGGCTTCAACAGGCTCTGCTTCAGATCTGACGGTCTGGGTTTCAGCGGCTGTTTGTGACATGTGTTTAAGGTTGCATAAGAAGATAGAAGTTAGTTTAGTTTGTTTTATGAGCAACATTTTCTATTAAGTATTACAAAAATCAAACAGAAACAATGCCTGTGGTGTTTTATATCATTACAATAGAGTGAGAACAAGGAAAACAAACTTGGTTGGTGTCTCGAAATGCTTATAAAAAATGCAAAATGATGCTTGGTATTGACCCTGAGACGTTGCTGTTATTATAAATGACACCAAAGACCCTACACTTACTGCAAAATACTGTACATTTTCTCTCAAAACAAACAAATCTTCCAACATGAATCAAACTTATCTCCTTTTATGGAGTACTTCAGCTTTTCTGGTGATTTATTTCATTTATTTCATTAATAATTTTAGCAAAAAATCACAATAATGAAGAAAAACAAAAAACAAAACAGCAAGCATCCCAATAAATCTATAATGAATAAAAAAGGAACAGAAAGAAGATCAGTCTTATATGAGCTGCCCATTTTTATTTTTTTTTATCAAACATGAATGAAGCAAATATAAGAAAAAAGTACAAATACAAAGCTACCAATTTTCAAACATCCACTTTTGACTCATTTTTACATCTGAACTTTGGCTTTTTCCAGAGACGTTTTCAATCCCTTGTCAGGTTAATTTATTTTAGACACTTCTACTGCTTTAATATTATTAATAATCTCCCACCGTTGACACATGTGCAGGAGAATTGTGAATCTAACTTCCCCAACGTGATTTATTTAAGTGTCTATCAGTGTCTGTCTCTAAATGTTAGCCCTGCAATTATGAGGCTGTCCTCCATAGCAGCTGTGATCGACTCGAGTCAACCTCAGCACTTAACGGGATAAGTGTTCAGAAATAAATCAATGAGTCAAACCATTTTAACCCACAAAATGAGATCAGTGCAAAAGAAACAGAAATCACTCATTCAGCAGTTTTCATTTTTTCATTAATGCAATTTTCATTTTAAAAAGGTTACTTTCCAAATTTGTAGATCACTATATAAAGCAAAACAAGAAAAAATGTGCTTGTAGTTCACAATAAAGCTTGTAAATTATCACAATATCACAAAGAACTGCTTGTTTTCGAATAAATATATCTACACTTTTGTCAAAACATTTTCCAATCAGGGTTTAAAATGATGTTTAAATCCCCCATTTGCCCAGTTAGGGATTTAAATATTAAAATTTATATTGTTATCGCAGTATTATTCCATGTACACTTGTCACGCAGCAAAACTTATCATGAACTTGAGTCACAAACTGATGACTTCTGACTTGAGAAAATGTAAAAAGACTTGAAACTGGACTCGAGACTGACTTGACCAGACTCACTTGGACTTGAGTCTCTGAAAAGACTTGAAGCTTCTCCCAAAGATTAAAAGAGTGTTATTTGAAAAGTGTGAACGAAACAATTCATTTTCTTAAATAGTTTGACAGATTACACAGAGTTAAGCCGTGACACTGCCTTCAAATGCTCTCTGTAAAGCTCAGCGCTACAGGGGCACACACATTGTAAATCACTGATCACCAAATCATAGAAAAAAATCATTATGGCAATACTTTTTTTGACTAAATATTCTATAGAAACACAAGCACTTGTCAATTGAACTTACTTAAATTAAAAAATACAGATTTAAAAGCTTACGTTGTTTAATTTTGACTTGACTTGGACTTCAGGACAAAGACTTGAGGATTATTTGACTTGTTTTCGACAGATCGGAAGCTTGTAAATTAAATAAGAATTAAAATAACCTAAATACTTGACTGTTTATTTATAAAGTTCTTTTCCCACTGCTCAGACATTGTGGTTCTTGTTTTAAAACACAGTGGAGCCTTGAGTTTCCCGGAACAATGCATTCAGATTTATACACAGCATACTACATTTCTGTTGGTTTGAAAAGTAAAGACAATGGCAGCAGGCGGCTCGTTCTGGGGATGGTTCTGTTTGCAGACCCCTCCCATCAACCCCTTTGGCTCCAAGTCTGAGAAACAATGCTCAATAGAGACTCGTCTGATGTCATCCTCTCCGTCTACTTCCTGTTGTGAGCTGATATATTGCCGTCAAAAAGGAAACGGCACAGAAACGGTGAATTCCTTCGACTGTAGCTGTATTGATTTTTAAAGGAATCCCAACAACTTCCGTACAGGAAATAGTGTCTGCTATCGCTTTTCCTGCGGCTGATGTCATGTCCATATTATGTTTTGTAGCAAGGACAGACAAAGAGAGTCTTATATTTCTGTCCTGCTAACTTTTTATGATTCGTTCTGTTGAAAGAATACAACACAATCCAAGATAAATCTCAAAATTTGGATCCAAAACCAGCTCATGTCGTCCATCAGCTGGTGATTTTTCTGCTGAAGTTGATGATAATTCCTCGAATGCAGAAGCTCTCATTTAAATTTCTTGAATCACAGAGCTATGAACGTTAAATTTTATGAAAGAGCTCAATTTTCTCTTCATTTTTACTTTAAAATTTGAGTATTTAAGTCAAATTAGTGGCAGTGGAAAAGGCTGAAAGCAACGTTGTGAACACTGCTGAAAATGCTATTGAAGCATAGAAACAATAACAGCGCATTAAAAAAAGAGAGAATAAATTTAACTGTGATTTCTCCAAAATAGGTTAAGGTATAAAAACAGTTTAATTATAATTGAAAAGCTGAATTTCTTGTGAATTGTAAATACTCTGATTACTTTTTACACTGCTTTGTTGATGTTTTATATTCTTGGGATATCTTTGTTTATTCTGTTCTTATTTTTAAGTTCGTTTTTATTGTTTTTGTCGTCTAGCATTAACTATATTTCTTTAAAAGACATTAATTTAATACTGTCTTTTGTCTGGTCAGTGGTGGATCTGATCTCCATTTTATTAAAAACGTTTTGCGTGAAATTATTTCTGTTTTCTAGGTGAAATTCCTTGGACTATTTTATCTTAAATAGATAGATCATTATTACAACAATTACTGGTTTGATCAATATGATTTCACTCTCATCTTCACAACAGTAGACTTATATTTACTAATACAGAAAAATAATACCACCAATACCATCCTGAGAATGATACAGATTTCCCACAACCATTTTCCTCATTTCTGAGACTTTGCGCTTGAGTATTTTGGGGTTTTCAAGATAAAAACAAGATAATAAAGACAATATCCATAAAAATCCCTGTTTCTAATCCATTAATTTGCTCAAGTGTTTGGTCTTTGGGGTAAAAAGTCTCTGAGTGAGTGAATAGTGGACTAGCTAAAGGCTTCAAACTTGCTAAATTACTGGATATTTGTGACTTTTTATGGTTAACTTGTAATGAATATCAGAAAATACCACATGGAGGACCCAGAGTCACACACAGATGTTTTAAGGACCTGTGCTTCCTCATCAAAGACAGAGATTAGCACACAAAACCTATAAAGCAAAATGCACATTATAAAGTCATTGGGCAAGTATCTAATAAAAAGGGACATAAGTCAGTCCAAAAACAATTCAGTTCATTTCCTACAACTTTGACATGTCGGCACAGATGGGACAGATCATGTGACTCTGAACTTGTGAAAGTGGAGGAGTCCCAATTAGCGTTTCATGCCAGATTCCTGGAAATACATGCAAATTAAAGCTGTAACTTCACCTAAAACTGTGATTTATGTTCGTTATAATTGGGCGATTTCATTACGTATTCATATGCACTAAATAACATTGACGGTACATTGAAAACACTCCAGATGGTACGGAGTAGAAGTGTCCGCTGAAGGACACATGGCTCGAGCACAACAAAGCTTTAATAACAGAATGAGTTGGCAGAATAAAGCCATTGACCTTTATTGATTTGGTTTAGTTAATGGGTTTATGGAGCCAGCGTCGGATCAACAGCTGCACTGAATAAATGAGTGATCAGCTTCTGGAGAAAAGACAGGTGCAGCTGTGTTTGAGCATATTTAGTGGGAATTTATACAGTTGGGTTTAATGTTTAAGGCTTTTTTTTTTGTCTGAAATAGCTCCCTTTAGCATTTCTAGCTCTATTTCTGCGTGAATATATGAGTAAATGGAGGAAGGAGACACTTAAACACACTGTACCTGATTTTTTTTTTTCTTTTAGTTGGAAAATGGTTCAAACCACAAATAGTATTTCAGAAAAGTTGTGAAAAAACAGTGTTTATTATGCATCTACTGTTTATTCTTAGGGATTGTAACAGATGAGAACCTCTATTCAGGAACAGAAAACCTTGGAGCGCTCCCATTGGTCGACACTTGTCACATGACGTTCCAGGAAGTTTAATAGCAGCAGATAAAGTGTATTTTCAGCTGAATATGTCTTTTAACAGAGAAACAGCTGAAAAAAGAAAAGCATCAACAGAGAAAAGGGAGGCAACGTAAAACACAGATAAATACTGTCAATTCAATCACGTAATGTTTAACGAGGAGGAGATAATTGTCGTCCTGACTCTGAAGTCACAGCTAAGCTAACGCTAAACTCTAAACTTCAGTTTGGTCAAATGGATTAGTATTTTGGAGGAAAACTCGGTCTGGTTTTGTTTTTTAATAAAAGAGAAGCAAGAGACAAAAAAGGGTATGGAGCTTTAACACATAACAAATGCAGATCTCATTTCAAAACTAATCTTAATCGTTTTTCTCTCTTGTCTCCAGATGTCATGGCGCCCGACCTACCGAAGCTCCAAGTTTCGAAACGTCTACGGAAAAGTGGCCAACAGGGAGCACTGCTACGACGGCGTCCCCATCACCAAGAACGTCCACGATAACCACTTCTGTGCCGTCAACTCCAAGTTCCTGGCAGTGGTCACAGAGAGCGCCGGCGGAGGCTCCTTCATCATCATCCCCGTAAACCAGGTAACTCTTTTACTCTTTTGTCTTTGCTGATCTGTTTGGGCTTCATGAGATGTTTCACATGTGTCTTTATTGCAATACCAGCAATTTTAACAAATATATCGCAAAGAACTGTCATGGTTCCGTTTTGAAAGTGTGAAAGTGGACGCTAGGCTGGTAGACATCATGGAAAGAAGCGGTAAATGTAGGTTTCTCCTTTTTGTGGCATACAATTTAATAAGGAAATGATTGTTGGTCATGTGATCTGTTGCTAGATAATTTAAAAGACTAATTGGAGAGTACGAATCATTATATTCAGTATAGAGAAGCCAGGCCTCTTCTGAGAGACTCTATTGGTCCTCAGTTCATTTTTAGATTATTTTTTATTGTTTACAGCTCACCGTTTACTTAGATTCTAAAGATTTCCAACTCAGTTTATGTCCTCTCTTTTACTTCTCTCATTTGGTCTTCTGTTTCCAGTGCAATATGCCTTTGAGAAATTAGTTTTGTTACTTGTCGATATGCTCCACTACTAAATTATTTCACATAAATCTGGCATTGTATGTCTGCACTTTCCAGCCACTGTAGAGACATTCATATGTTGCTGATCAGGATAATTATCTGAAGAGAAATCAACAGTGGTGCAGCCAAATGTCAAAGTTACAACTAGGTAATATTATGAGTATCTATTGTTTTTATTAGGATTCCTGTCAGCACCTGAATTTTCCCAAAAAGTCACCAAACTTTACCCAAAATTTAGGTAAAAAAAAAGGTTTATAGGTCCAATACAAATCCATAAAAACGGGTTAAAAAGCACTTCCTGGAAAAGTGAAAATACATTTTGCCAATGGGACCTGGACGGACATTCATTCATTCATTTATTCATTTATTTGTTTATTTATTTATTTATTTATTTTATTTATCTTTTTATGGCATAGAGTCACAAAATTTGGTACATCCATTCTTCATGTCAAGCAAAACAAAAAATATTACTATGGCTCTGCCCCTTGACAAACAGGAAGTCGGCCATCTTGGATTGAAGTCTCATCTCTTGAAGCTTTAATTTATTTTTATTTAAGTTTCACTAAACCAAATGGAACATTGCAATATTCACCTAAGTTAATGCATATCACAGGTTTCCCTCACATTTTATTTAGAGTTTGAAGTTAAATTAGTATTGTATGTCTTCTGTTTTCTTTTGCATATGTTTCTGGTTAGCATGTTTTTTTACAGAATAATAGTTGTTTGTGAGAATAACACTGGCCCCACTCTACAAGTTGCCAGCTTTAAATGTACAAGCCAGAAGTGGAAGCCAGAGTTTTAATGTAAATTGCCAACAGAAGCCTATAAACAGCCTAAAGGAGCACTGGAAGTTATGGGAAAACAGAAAAGTACACATTTCAACTTGTATAAAAAGGCTTAAAGAGGCTGAATAGTTTTCTTATGGTTCACAAGACTGACAGTATCAGTTTGCTGTAATGTGTAATATTGTGTTGTATCTGTCAAGAGCTGCCTGCCTCTTTAAGACAGACTCTGCCAGAGCACTTGAAAAGCTCTTTGCTGCCAAACAGGGTCGAGTCAAAACCGCTATCAGGCAGAAGTGTTCAGTGGTGAGCAGCTCTGTGGCGCTACACTTTATTTTATATAGCCAGCAGTTTTAATGTTCAGAGAAGAGAGGAAAAAGCCTATAACTGAAGCTTGCCTTGAACTAAATGACATGAACATTTCCAAAAAGCATCTTCTTCATGGAGACTATGGGGTTCAGGTCATTTGTGAAAGTGAAGTGAAGATAGTTTGGACTTTTGGACCAAATGCAGAAAACATGGCCAATTAAACACGTAAAGAAGAGCGAACAGAGAAGGAAAAAGGGGAAAAAAAGATATAGATCGGGTTTAAAAACATATAAATGATGCTTTTTTACATTTTGTATGGCTCTATTTTTCTTGCTGCTCTACTTGTTAAAATTTGTTCTACAGTCTGCATATATATTAGATTATAAAATCTAATCTAATCTATGTGAGTAAGTGGATAAAGAACATTGGTTTGATATTTGGCAGCATTGTTAGGACTATGTAATACTGGACCTGTATGAAGGCACCAGAGATTGTTTTAGGGCTTAGTTTACACATTAATAAGGCTGCAAAACCTACATTTAGGTAAAATGCTCCTCGTCCTTAAAAAACATGGGCTTTTTTTTTAAAAAAAAACCCTTTTTTTTTTTTTTTTCCCCCCGGGGGAAAAATTAAAACCCCCCAATTTTCTTTTAAAGAAAAAAAAAAACCCTAAAACTGTGCAGGTATAGTATATGAGCAGCCATAAACAAATTATCATATGAAATAAGCCACCTAATGTTACACTTATACATTTGGGAAAGCCATGTTACAGGGTTCCCACGGGTGCTTGAAATCCTTGAAAATGCTTGAACTGAAATTTAATCTAGTGTTTTCAAGGTTGTAAAAGTCCTTGAATTTTGGATAAAGTGCTTTAAAGTGCTTAAAATTCTGATTGTGTTGCTTTAATAATTCATAATCTCACTCAGTAACTTAAGTTAAGTTTCTTAAGTTTCATTTCTGATGTATTCAACAATTTAAACAAAGTCTTTTTTTATGCCACAATGGATTTAAATGAGAAAAACTACATTCAGTATATGTCAGCATGTAATTTACTGCAGTAAGGTTCTTGAAAAACATGAAAACACACCTTGAAAGTGCTTGAATTGAAGTTAGAAAAGGTGTAAGAACCGTGATGTTATGAGTACAAATACCTCCTTATATACTGTATACTGTGCCTTTTAAGCCTCCTTTAAGTCCCCTTTCATGATATTTAATAATTTCATACGTTGAAAAAACAAGTGCTGAATTATGTCCTTGTCCGTCGCTCCGTTAGAGGCCTCGGCTGAATCAATAACCCGCTATGAAAGCTGCTCCTAAGCATTTCCTCTGTATTCTGCTGAGCCGTCAGGTTGATTATTCGCAGCCATCATACGGAGCAGCAGCACAGATGACAGCTTCTGTGGGGGGCTGGCTGCTGTATCACAAACCAACCTGCTCAACCTTTTCCACCATTACACCGCTGTAAAAGTACTGCACTGATTACACTTTAACCAGGATCAGTGGCTGTGTCCAGTTTGAGAGACACCAACAGCATCACGAGCTCTTCCTTTTTCCTTGTTCTGATGTGTTTTGTTGTGGCTAACGGTGACGTAGCAGCCTGGGCGTAGCAGACGTGATGCTGACAGCCATATGGAAGCCCGTAGACAAAAGCAGGAGTGAGAGTCCTGCTGCTGGCACCACCTGGCACACAGACTGACCTAGAAACTAACGCATAAGGTCACTATTACCTCCTCATCATCTCTGCTCCTGCAAAGAGTGGAGAAGACGACTACGGTTAGCGATGTTAGCTAAATAGACAAAACTCTAGCTACTTAGCGCTGTTTCTTGGCGATACCTGTGAGATTTTACTTCCCTCATCCCCTTCTTTGTCTCAGCTCTGGGGTAATATCAGGTTTATATCCATTGTGTTGCCAGTGTGAGCCAATTAATGCAGCGATAAACTGAACTAAAAGAATCAGATCATCACAAATGTCCATAAATAAATGAAGAAACTGTAGAATTCCTTGCATTACAGCATTTTAACAACTGTTTTTTAATATTACAGAATGCTCAGCTGAAAACTCAGGCTGATTACATTATGACTATTGCATTTCGAGCTTTTATTTTTCTGTTAGTGCAGCCTAAACTGTTAAAACAAAGGGCTAAATGTTTAAATAAATGCAAATAATTCAAAGACATGCATCACTGAATGAAAATGTACACCATCATGAAGGTTACAAAATGTATTCTTTATTTTTTCTCTTAAACCGGGCATGCACTGTGCAATTTTTAACCCAAATTTGACCCAAATGATGGTTGCACATAAACTGTGAGCTTCTGCTTTCCCTCTTTCTTTTCTATTTGAAACAGTCTAAAGTCGCACAGTTTTGCCTGGCTTTAGCTTCAGCTTTATGGAAATAATGTGTACTTAATGTGACTGTAACAAATAAACTAAATCTAAACATATATTGCTAAAGGAAACCTTGAGTTGGAGGACAGATTAGCTTTGCTAGAGAAACTATTTGATCTACTTGGAAAAAAATAACATAATATAAACATAACAATAATAAATAATAATGAGCCCGTTGTGGCTTTGTCAGAGCGTATATATCTATATTTTTTTGGATAAAACTGAAGAAGAAACGCTAACAAACAAAATTATCCACTTTGGTCCAGATTAAGGTTTGGATTTAGGTGTAAAAGGTTTTGCAGAATAACTATAAATAAGCTGTAAATATAATCAAAGTGATGCTAAACAAAACCCTTGATAGTTAATACTTGCTGATTTAATCTTCACATTGAGTCGTACTAAAAGAAACACAAAAAAGATGAGTATAAAAGTTGTTTAAATTAAAATAATAGAGAACATGTGATATATTTAAAGCTTTCTTATTATGCATTTTTCTCAAAGATCTCAAATCTCTAATGACCTACATATTTATTCAAAGGTTTATTATTAAGAGGGAAATTCCACTTTCCACAATGGCCATATTCATGAACGATGTTATTTGGCTAAAGGCTGTTTAACTAGAGCTCAGTTTGTGTCTGTGAGGTCACGGTCAATGTCGACACCGATCCCGGACCCTGAGATCAGCTGACTCTAAACACCGCGGGCAGATCGGATAAAAGCACCAGAGACGTCCCGCTATTACCATCTGCAGCACAATATCAGTTTATTCTAATATTATTGATGTTCCACGAGCCACTTTACGTGATATTTAAACCACCTCCACTTAGATTTACGCTTTTATGAATCAGACCGCGGTGATATGAACATGCAGCTGTTCTGTTGAGGAAGTGGCAATGACAAAAGCTTTGAATTTCAATTAGAAAATCCGATCTTTCCCACAGGATGAGTCACGTTATTGAGTTACAAGAGGCGTCTGTTCGCAAAAGGCTGCAGTCATGTGGTTATTACAGTGTGCACCAGCGCTGACACTCGTTAATGAAGCCGCTTTATTGGGAATTACAATCAATAATTACGCTGTGCACATCCTCCGTCCGGTGCATTAGAGCCGCTGGTACCTGGACGGAAGGTTTGAACAGTTTTCTTGACAGTTTTACAGATGATTTTATTTGTAAATGCACTGGGATAGCTTCAAAGTTTAGTATATTTATTAAATTTAGTATTTTGTTACACTCCTCAGACCAGACTATAGAGCAGTGGTGTCTAACTCAAAGAGGTGAGGGGCCACGATAGATAATAAGAATCCTTTCAGGGGCCGAAGATGGTGACACTTGGAGCGCTTTTATTAAATTTTGAATGTGAAGTTTCATCTTCATTTGAGTTTTACAAAAGTTAACTTTAACTCCATTTTTTTCCTTTTGTAGAAACTGGTTTTAGTGGGATCTGATTTGAAAATTCTGGATTTGAACAGGTTTTATTTGGATTCAAATGGTTTTGTTTGAATTTGAACAGGTTTTAGGAAGATTTGAATCAGATTTATTTCATTTGTTCATGACATTTTAAGCCAGTTCTTACAACAAAGACATATAAAATCTGGTCAAATTCAACTAAAACCTGATCAAATCCAAGTAAAACATGTTCAAAATTAACTAAGACCTGTTCAAATCCAAATAAAACCTGTTAAAACATAGTCATCACCGAAAAACTAAACTGCTAACAACTAAATGCATTGGAGGGCCACTTAAAACACTGCAAAGTGCTACATTTGGCCCCTGTGTAGACGCTCCATTATTTTAGAGTAATATTTACAAAATACTGAACTGTCCCTTTAAGAAGTATTAGTTTTTTATCATACGTTTTAATTATCTCCGTGGCCTCTATTGCTCTGTTCATTTCCCAGCAGATATCTGTTCTTTGCAGGTAATTAGTGCTAATTAAATCCTTCAGATTGAGTGTTAATGCATTAAATCAAGTGGGAGAATAGCTGCAGCTCACATTTGTCACGCAGTCTGTGAGTTATTTGCATATTATTAGCAGCTCAATCCAGATTTCTTTAAGAGAGTGTGAAAGGTGCTTTTTATGATCGACACAGCACTGATTGGATGTTTTATTTCGATATAGGTTTAATCCCTCTTTTGTTATTTTGTGGAATTGTGCTCCACTGGTTTAACAGAGCGCCCACTTACCTTTCAGAGAGTGTAATAAATAAATAAACAGATCTTTCTTAAGGACAGTGACAGTGCATCTGCAGACGGTTCACTCAGGGCAGGCCCCGGATAAATCTCTAGAGGAAATGAAAAGAGGTCAGTGGATTGAAGTGACTTCAAACATTCATGACATCATGACCGACATTAGGAGCTTGTCCCGGAGCCGTGTTAGGAGCCACTGCCCCGCTGTGGCCTCTGAGGGGTACTGCAACAACAATAACTCCACACACAGACAGAGGCCCAGTGCAATAAACAGACGGGGTTTATTAATCTGAGTCTTTTCTGTGTCTGACTCATGAACACCAATAAAACTTAATGGATTTTCTCTCTACTGTAAGTAATATTTTCTGACGTCTGTGTGTCTTTTCTCAGTCTGGACGTCTGGACTCTCATTATCCAAAAGTGTGTGGCCATCAGGGGAATGTCCTGGATATTAAGTGGAATCCGTTCTTTGAAAACATCATAGCGTCCTGCTCAGAAGACACCTCGGTAAGTGTCCTTCCTCTCGTCCTTAAATGGTTTCTGTGAGACAGGAGTGTTTGATGGTTTTCCGTTTGTTGTTGGAGGTGGATTTTGTCTCTGGTTTTATTTTATTTCTAAATAAGGATGACATTCATTAAGAGAATTGAATTTGTTGTAAGACAGGATGCCTTTAAGGAACCTCTGGCTCGGTCTTGCATCCTCGTCTCCTTCACTTGCCTCCTCTCCTCGTGTCTTAGTCCAGAGGAGACACCGAAAGGAGAGAGGAAGGAGGAGAAAGGAGTTAAAAGACTCAGCTACAGACAGTATTACTCTTATAAAGAGTGTGGAAATACTTACCTCTTAGAAGCACTTTTTTTGCTGATCGACTTAAACTGTCCTCTTTCTCAGTCAGTCCCACCGTTCTTTGTCGTTTTTGTCAGTATTTTATTGCGAAGCCCCCTGTGTTTTTCATTTATCAGTTGGTTTAACTCTCAAAGACAAGAACAGTCGTAACAATAGAGTTCAAATCTGTTCTAAAATCACAGAGTGGAGCAGAGGGACTTGACCTTTTTCTGTAACAAACAGATTCTGCAAAAAGCCTTGATCTGGACACGTCCTTAAATCTGAATTTTCTTTGTTGCTTTCTTTTATCCCAATAGCTATTCGTCTTTTAAACTCCCAGTAGTCTCTTTTACATTAATTTTTATTCATCTGCCTATTTGTTTGTTGTCTTATTTGCAGCTGAAATGAATTGCTCTGGTGGGATTAATAAAGTTTGCATTGATGTCTATTTTTTATGACTTTAACATTAAGCTGGAGCAAAATCTCAAATTAACAAATTAGAAATTAAATTTAGAATGCTCTAAATGTTTGCAAAGATATATTTATTTAATTATAACTTATTATACCAGTCACAGATGAACCATTTCATGACAGAAAGTCCCTGTGCATCAGGTCCAACAGCGCGTGGGTTTCCTCCTTCTCTGTGAGTTTGAATCCTCGATACAACAGGTTTAGACTTAGTTTAAACGATAAAGACGGCACATGGAAAATAACGTCAAGTGCAAGTGAGGAGTTGAGATCTTGAGGATTCAGACCTACCCTCTGAAACCGAGAGGGTTAAATGACAATAAATTTGACAGTGTTGATTCATAAGTTCAGTGTGTGCTCTCTCGATGTAATAACTTTCCTTTGTGCAGTAGAGCATTCTTTACATTAAAGCTCCACTCCCTGATTTTCTTTTTTTGTCCCTGTCTCAGACTCCAGTCTCCTCCAAAATCAGTCTAGGGACCTCTCCTGCTTCTCTTTTATTAAAAAAATAAAACCAGACCAGTTTTTCCTCCAAAATACTAATCCATTTGACCAAACTGAAGTTTAGAGTTTAGCGTTAGCTTAGCTGTGACTTCAGCGTCAGGACGACAATTATCTCCTCCTCGTTAAACATTACGTGATTGAATTGACAGTATTTATCTGTGTTTTACGTTGCCTCCCTTTTCTCTGTTGATGCTTTTCTTTTTTCAGCTGTTTCTCTGTTAAAAGACATATTCAGCTGAAAATACACTTTATCTGCAGCTATTAAACTTCCTGGAACGTCATGTGACAAGTGTCGACCAATGGGAGCGCTCCTTTGGGGCAATGGATTGTCCAAGGTTTTCTGTTCCTGAATAGAGGTTCTCATCTATTACAATCCCTGAGAATAAAGTACGAGCCTTTTCAACTAGAAGAACAAATATCAGGTCCAGTCTGTTTAATGATATCTTGAGAATATTGCCCCCACATCCATAAACCTCCTTTTGGTCTTCCTCTAAATTAAAGAATATTGAAAAGAGTTGATGAGATTTCCACCTGTTACTCACTCATCTGTGTCCTGTGTCGTACTTTTACTTGTTGAAGGATAATCTCTTCTGGTCCAACACAGAGCCTCTAGCCGTGGCTCTAATCCAGTCTAATCCTAATGCAGCGGGCTACAGTGATAGCCTGTACTATTTCTGATCACAGGGATCTCTGCCAACGTCACACTGTTTGGTCTGGAGCTTACAATAATGAGTTACATAAACACGGCGTGTGCTGCATGTGTGCTGTATGTGTGTTTGTGACTGTGGCAGGTGCGAGTATGGGAGATCCCAGAGGGCGGGCTCAGGCGCAACATGACCGAGGCCGTCCTGGAGCTGTACGGACACAGCCGGAGGGTGGGTCTGATCGAGTGGCACCCCACCAGCAGCGGCATCCTCTTCAGCGCCGGCTACGACTACAAGGTGAAGCACAAACACAGAAACAGGAAAGTCCAGTTTGTCCCGTCGAGATGGACTAACACTGTCAGAGTTTAAACCACAGTCCTCCTCCTGAGTCCTGGATTCATTTTTAACCTCTGTAAAGGGAGATTGTTGCTTACAGTTGGGTTTGTAATAAATAATAGTAGTTTGTTTAAGAGGAAATGCCCTTTAAATGTGACAATGACCCCAAACACAGCAGTAAATGAGCAGCCTCCTGTGTTTTTCATCTGTTGGTTTAACAATCTTACTCTTAAAGACAAGAACAGGCTTAATAATAGAGTTCAAATCTGTTTTAAAAGTCTTTCTGTAACAAATAGATTCAGCAGAAGGCCTTGATCTGGACATATCCTAAAATCTGAATTTTCTTTGTTGCCTTCGGGACACTTTGTTTTACCAGATTGGAAAACAAATCTTTTATCCCGACAGCTGTTCGTCTTTTAAACTCTCGGTAGTCTCTTTTACATTGATTTGTTGTTTGTCTTATTTTATATTAAGAGGAAATGCTCTTGAAATGTGTGTTCCAACAAGACAAAGACCCCGAACACAGCAGTAAGAGCAGCATCTTGGTTCCAGACCGACAACACTGGTTTTCAGTCAATAGAGCCTTTTATTGACAAGACAATTATTTTTGTATCGCCCAAAGTCACAACCACAGTTGCCTCAAAGGACTTTACTGACTAAACCAGGACTAAACCAGGACTAAACCAGGTCTAAACCAGGTCTAAACCAGGACTAAACCAGGTCTAAACCAGGTCTAAACCAGGTCTAAACCAGGACTAAACCAGGACTAAACCAGGCCTAAACCAGGACTAAACCAGGAATCAACCAGGTCTAAACCCAGTCTATACCAGGTCTTAACCAGGTCTAAACCAGGACTAAAACATGTCTAAACCAGGAGTAAACCAGGTCTAAACCAGGCCTAAACCAGGTCTAAACCAGGCCTAAACCAGGCTTAAACCAGGTCTAAACCAGGCCTAAACCAGGCTTAAACCAGGCCTAAACCAGGACTAAACCAGGCCTAAACCAGGCCTAAACCAGGCCTAAACCAGGTCTAAACCAGGCCTAAACCAGGTCTAAACCAGGCCTAAACCAGGCTTAAACCAGGCCTAAACCCAGTCTATACCAGGTCTTAACCAGGTCTAAACCAGGCCTAAACCCGGTCTATACCAGGTCTAAACCAGGACTAAAACCCAACTCCAAAAACTAAGCCATGTGAAACCAGAAAACCTCAGGGAGAACCTCAGTCATTTATTTGTTTGCGTTGGAGTCCAAACCTGAGACAGATGTCCTTCCTGTTCTAGATCCTGATCTGGAACCTGGAGATCGGAGAACCCGTGAAGATGATCGACTGTCACACGGACGTCATCCTCAGCATGTCGTTCAACACGGACGGCAGCCTCCTGGCCACCAGCTGCAAGGACAAAAAGCTGCGGGTCATCGAGCCTCGGTCCGGCCGAGTCCTCCAGGTCTGAACCAAGTCCTATTAGAACCAGATTTACACCGACCCCTGATGCACTCTCTGTGGACTCTGTGTGGACTGAGTATCGACAGGTTTACGCCCTTTAGGCAAACGCAGAAATAGCTGCTCTATTTAGCCCCGGTCCAACTTTGCCTGAAGAAATATTTATGTTTATTTATATATTTACACAACAACTTTAAATTCTTTCTTCTTTGTGCAATCAGCAATAATTCCCATTTACTTTAACAATCAACTGGAAGTGCTCTCGTCGTCGTTCTCAGTTTCTAAATGTCTGACGTTGGGGAGCTGGCCTCAGGATTAACATGAAATGATTTCTGATTAGAGCCTTGTGCCGTTCTTCATTCACTGAACAGAAGTAATCAGGAGCAGGGCACAGTTCATCAACTATTACATAAAACATATCAATGTCAAAAACAATGCTATAGCCTTACACTATATTTAGATAACATCTTTTATTGTTACAGTTTTTTCTTTGTAGCTTTGGCTCAGTTTTTTCAAAGTTTTTAAATAAACAGAGTTTTGTTTGTGCAGTTTATGTAGTTAACAATACTTTTATTAAATCTGAAGCATAGACCGAAAGGGTTTAGGCTGAAGTAAAAACGAATTGTGCTTTTAACTGTTGTGCTGTTTAGTAAGACAAATGAATTGTGTATTCTTGGATGTGTCTTTCATCCTTAGTGTCTCCTAAAGGTAAAGATTACACATTACTTTACACATTTTTGTTTACATCAAATGTGTTTTTCATGTTTCTTTTTCACCTGGATGACATTTCAGTGATCATTATAACACTCTTTTGCACACATGACACTAAACAATAACCTTCTGCTGCAGCTGGATTCTCCTGAGATTTGAGAGTTTCCAAACTTACATAAATCCATCTTGTATCGCTCCAAGTAAACACAGACTCACTGGACTCTTTTGACCAATGATGTTGCAGCACTAACAGGAAGAGGAGGGGTTTAATTTGAAGAAAGCAACTAGTGCTGTCTTCTCCTCTTTGTTATAAACATGTCTACAATGAAAGACACTGACGCTGCTATCGAGTCAGGTTAACAAAACAAGGCAATTTGACTAAAACAATGATTTCAGCTAAATTCAAAATGCTTGTTTTGTTTAAAAACTGAGCCAAAGCAAATGTGAAAAACTGTAACAAACACATGTTCCTCTCAAGCCTTGAAGAACCTCTGATCTGTGTCTGGTCTGCAGCAGGCCAACTGTAAGAACCACCGCGTGAACCGAGTGGTGTTCCTGGGAAACATGAAGAGGCTGCTGACCACGGGCTTCTCTCGCTGGAACACTCGGCAGATCGCTCTGTGGGATCAGGTCAGTACACCTCCGTCTGTCCAGGGTGGAGCTGAGTGGAACCTCTCTGAGTGTGGGTCTGGCTCTTCACAGGAGGATCTGTCCATGCCCATCGTGGAGGAGGATATAGACGGACTCTCGGGGCTGCTGTTCCCGTTCTACGACGCCGACACGCACATGTTGTACCTGGCGGGAAAGGTCAGAGGTCACAGGCTCGAGAAAAGAGATTCGTTTTTACACATAACAAAACACTTTACAGATACACTGCTGTGAAAAAGTGTTTGATTTATTATTTTGTTGCACATTTGTCACTTTCAAACTAATTTAAATATTAGACAAAGATAACAACATTTAAGAAACATTTAAGTTTGACAAATATGTAAAAAAAATAAGAAATCAGGAAGGGTTTGTTCATATAAAGCTAAAAATCTGGGACACAAAAGCATATAAAACAAGTGTCCCTGGTGTAAGACCTGTCTTCATTTGATATTCAGATAAAAACATAAGCAATTTACACCAATTTGTAAACATTTAGTCTGGTTTATGTGAAAAAAACCCTCATAAATCTCATCGTAATTCTTCACTTTAAACTAATGTTTGCCCGATTCATGTGGACTTTAAAAAGCTCAGGTTAAATTATCATCATTAACATGGAGCAAGGTAGTTTTTTATTAATTTGTGTATCAACTTTTTGCCTAAAAATGTTAGTTGTGGCCCATTTGAGAGTGACCCTAGAAAAGCTGTCAATTGCCGTTTATATAATTGAACCATTTAGAAATTGCGGTTAGTCACAGATAATAAATCCAGTCACCTCCAGTATTTCACTGAAAGAACCTGTTCTTTGACCATCAGTCGAGCCACAGGTTACATGAGCACAATTAAGTCAGAAAAAAAAACACTTTACCAACTCGGAAACTTCTCCGGACCAGTGCAGCGTTAGCCCTTTGTTTCCATGGAAACACTATAAAGCATTTGACAAAAGCTGCTGATTATCGTCATCAAGCACTTGACCTCGATTCACAGGCTTTAAGTGAAATGTGAATGACCAGTTTTTACATTAACGCTTGGATTTAAGTGAAAAGTCAGGGCTTATGTATTTGTTACCGTGGAAACGATCAATAAAACCTATCAATCAGAGCGACAGATTAAATTTATCACGTCTACAGTACGTGATATTTTCAGAAGGTGTCATTAAATGATTGATTTTGATTGATTGATCCTTTTTATTTCAGGCATTTGAAAAGTAATAACATATACACACATTTATTCATAGACAAATATACAAATATATCTCTCTGTGCAGTTTTATAAGCACACCTACAAACTTTTAATTATTAACTATTAATATAGATTTATATTTACAGACACATTCTTAAACAATACATATCTTCAGAAAGTCTATTTAACATTTCTTTTGCTCAAAAAGGAGTGGGATGAAGTAACACTTTCTTACTCTGTTTATCATTCTCTCATTTTAGGATTCAATAATGTACTGTTTAAATACACATATACACAACAGTAGTATGTAGTATACATAAATGATAATTATAAAAAGATAAGAATGATATATATAAAAAGATACTTACACAACTAAATGCCAGAATATTAACTATAATTACTTCTAATAAGCATATCTCTAAATAAGCTTTTATTTTACAACATATAAATAAATACATACAAAATAATACATTTTTACAGTAGTAGCTACCTTTATACGTCGCCTTTAAAGTGAAAAAAGACCCTGAAAACTGTGAAAAAAATCTTCCCTAAGTGTTTGTTTATAGTTTTTATCCTAATTTAACAAGACAAATAAAAGCTTCAATATTTGTACTATTTATGATACAGCAAAAGCAAAACAAAATCCAAAAATAAAGACAAAACAGCATTTAACTCCAAATCAAACTAATGCTATATTCTACAGTTACATTCTTACAAATAAAGGCAGGTATATGACACGGTGAGGCACAATGGCCACAGTTCACTTTGTTGTGGTTAAATCTATAAAGGCTTTTAAGAACGCATCGATAAATCGTGTTCTTTCCTGAAAGCCGGACTCTGAAGCGTCTGATTTTCCTCCGACAGGGAGACGGCAACATCCGTTACTTTGAGATTACCTCAGAGAAGCCATACATCCAGTACCTGATGGAGTTTCGGTCGCCAGCGCCGCAGAAAGGACTGGGTAAGTCAGTGTTGATCAGCAGAACGTGGCCTTTCTTTGTGCTGAGGCCTGAAAGAGAACTGAGATTCAGCATTAGCACTATTTAAGGATGAGTGCTTTGAATAAATCAGAGAGCACTGTGCTGCAGTCAGAGAGGGGCTTTTACAGGTGCAGCGTTAAAGGGGGTTTTCAATCTCAAAATAGACAGGATTTTTTAAAATATTAAAATAGTCCATTGTTTAAATTTGACTTTTTTATATTTGTACAGTTCAATTTATTTTTTAGTTTTATATTTTTTTGCCAAAATTCGCCACAACAATTGTATTGTGTACATTTAAATCTGAAATATAATTTTTATGTGTTATTTTGAAGTAGCCCAGAGAGACATGAGGAGTTCATGATAAAAAATATAAGGCAATGACAAAACCCATCACATTTGTAGTAACAATCACAGGCAGTATTTTAATTCTTTCATGGAAAAATATTATACCATTATTATCTCTTTTCAGTAACAAGAAGTTCAAACTATACTATTAAAAACTAAAATCATGAATTAATATTTTTAGTGCTATTAAACTTAGCTGTCAGGATAAAGAGCAGCCACCTCTAAAGATAAAAAAATATATGTAATTTTTAAGATAACATTTGTTTTTGTTTTTTTTGTTTTTTTTTACTCTATATAATTTTTGTAATTTTAATTTTTTAATTATTTATTTTAATATTTAAATACATTTATTTAAATATTTTAAACATTTAATTTAATTTAAAAATTATTTGTTTAATTTTTACTCCATAACAACTACCATATTCTAAAACAAGCAGCACACCGGTCTGGACTGTGGCTCACTGCATTCTTTCATTATCTTTTATTTAATATTTTTTCACTTCAAAGTGTGATTTCTGCCTCTGTTTTGTCGACAGGTGTCATGCCAAAGCACGGCTTGGATGTAGCGGCCTGTGAGGTGTTCCGCTTCTACAAACTCGTCACCTTGAAGGGAATCATTGAGCCCATTTCCATGATCGTTCCAAGAAGGGTCAGTGTGAACTAATGACATCCCGTTATTTATTTGATTATTTTTACGGAGCACATAATGAGTACATTTTTCAGGCTTAACTCACTTTGCAAAAAAAAAATGGCTGCAATATTTAATAAGAATCATTTTGGGGCCTAAGATTGTAACATTTGGAAGCTTTTATAAAATGTGGAATGTAAAGTCTTATTTACATTCCAAATTTATAAGACATATTTTTTTTCTCTTTTATGGAAACTGGTTTTTGTGGGATTTTAATGGATTTTATTTGGATTTGAACTGGTTTTAGCAGGATTTGAATGGATTTTATTTGGATTTGAACTGTTTATAGTTGGATTTGAAAAGGTTTTAGATGAACTTGAACGGGTTTTAGTTGGATTTGAACAGATTTTATGTATCTTTGTAGTAAAAACTGGCTTAAGATTTCATGAATAAATTAAATAAATCGGATTCAAATCCAAATAAAACCTGTTCAAATTAAGTAAAAAAAAGTAGTGCCAAATATATCACCAACAAAATGCACTGGAGGGCCACATAAAACATTCCAAAGGGCTAGCATTGAGGAAGCCCCAAACACAAAATACTAGGTTTTGACATGTGTCTGCTGTGGTGATTATATAATGATAACAAGTAGATGAATAATGGTAATAATCAAGGCAATATAATGGTAATGGTAATAATAATGGTAATAATAATGGTAATAATAATGGTAATATTAATGGTAATGGTAATAATAATGGTAATAATAATGGTAATGGTAATAATAATGGTGTGTAATGGTTTATTTCAGTCGGACACGTATCAGGAGGACATCTACCCCATGACGGCAGGGACGGAGCCGGCTCTATCTGCGAACGAATGGCTCAGCGGCATCGATCGAGGTAAACAACAGAGAAAACTCACTTCTTAGGACACATTTTTAACATATTAGCATTTGTGTGTGTATTTATTTAAGTGCAGTTGCAAATGGACGTATAAATTGCTGCAATAAAGTTTAAATAATCGAGCCAGGATCACATGAGTTTGGTTTGAGTACTTTTACCTCTACTAAAGTAATATTTTAATGTAACTTTTACTTTTCTGACCTCTGCGTGTAATTATACAACTGATAAAGTGTTTAAATTTACTGTAAACATCAAATGAACAGTGTCTCTTTTTGAACGTCCAGACCCGGTCTTGATGTCCTTAAAAGAGGGTTACAACCGACCAAACCAGTTAGTGTTCAAGGCCCCAGTGAAGGAGAAGAAGAGTGTGGTCGTGAATGGGATCGACCTGCTGGAGAACGTTCCCCCGAGAACAGAGAACGAGGTATCGGAAATAATATAAAGCATATTTCTGATTTAATGCACTCAGTTATAATAAAGAAGAATAGGGTTTGGGAAATAACAATGGAATGATATTTATACAGTATTTTTTCAATATATACACATGCTAACACTCTATTATCACATTATTATTGTACTACAGTAGTTGTACTAAGGCAAGGGTTTCAAACTACGGCCCGTGGTGCAAAAACAGCCCATCAGAGGGTACAATCTGGTCCATGGGGTGGTTTTAAGAAGTGTGCAAAATTACAAAATAATAAAAGTAACTGCTATTATTAATCTGTCCACTTGGGGTTGCAGTGTTTTAGTCAGAGTAGTGGATCTAAGGGAAAACTGGCATAATTTCAAATCATTTCAGGGAAAACTGTGAAAAATCCAACACTTGGATTTGAACAGGTTTTAGTTGGATTTGAACAGGTTATAGTTGGATTTGAACAGGTTTTAGTTGGATTTGAACAGATTTTAGTTAGATTTGAAAAGGTTTTAGTTGGATTTGATCAGGTTTTAGTTGGATTTAAACAGCCTTTAGTTGGATTTAAACAGGTTTTAGTTGGATTTGAACAGATTTTAGTTGGATTTGATCAGGTTTTATTTGGATTTGAAAAGGTTTTAGTTGGATTTGAACAGCCTTTAGTTTGATTTAAACAGGTTTTAGTTGGATTTGTACAGATTTTAGTTGGATTTAAAAAGGTTTTAGTTGGATCTGATCAGTTTTTATTTGGATTTGATCAGGTTTTATTTGGATTTGAAAAGGTTTTAGTTGGATTTGATCAGTTTTTATTTGGATTTGAACAGCCTTTAGTTGGATTTAAACAGCCTTTAGTTGGATTTAAACAGGTTTTATATATCTTTGTAGAAAAACTGGCTTAAGATTTCACAAACAAATAAAATAAATCTGATTCAAATCCATCTAAAACCTGTTCAAATCCAAATAAAACCTGTTCAAATCCAGTAAAAAACATAATGCCAAAAATACCACCAACTAAATACATTGAAGGACCACATGAAACATTGCAAACGACCACATTTGGCCCCTGGGCCTCGCGTTTGACCTGCGTGCTGTAGTTTAACCTCCCGTTTGTGTTGCAGCTGCTGCGGATGTTTTTCCGGCAGCAGGACGAGCTGCGGCGGCTCAAGGAGGAGCTGGCCACTAAAGACGTGCGAATACGTCAACTGGAGCTAGAGCTCAACAACCTGAAGAACGTTAGCCCCAACAACGTCTGACCTCTCGGGAACCTTTGGACCTCTGACCTCTGACCTCCCACAAGCTTCTGAGCCCACTCCTGCCTTTTGTGATGACGTCCTGCGATATTATCATAACCGTCGCCCCCCGCTGCCCGCCTCGCTCCAAACGTAATATACAATCTGAATATGTAACGACTAATCTGATTTAAAGAAGGCAAAGAAGTGTTGTGGATCCATCTCTTAGTATTAAAGCAACATTAGGGATTTTTTTCTTATGAATTGCTGTATTTTTTTCGAATTGCAAGATGCATCGATTTGCAAGTCGCCGTCTTCCCTTTCCGACGCAAAATGGAGGACAAATAGACGAAGACTGGCTTCCTGTTCTTCCTGTTCTTCCTCGCCCAAAGCCTTAGACCTTCATCTTCTCAAAATGGCGTCCATTGTCTCAACTCTTATTTAACTAAATGACCACGTTGGACTTTTTTTGTCTAGTCTCGAGGCTAGATTTAATCGAGGGCTATATTCCAGGATGGGGTTTGTGTAAAGTATTTGCTTCTATTTATTTTTCACCTTCATGTTTTTAGCCAATAACCTGTATATTTGTTAACCCCGATGTTTTTTGTATTAAGTGCAAGCAACAATTTAGATTTTTTTGGAATGAGAGATTGGTTTGGAAGTGAACGTAATGTAAAGGTATTATTCTGGATCACTTCATCGGCCATTTTCTTCTTAAAAAGTCGGACAGGCTGGTGTTTTTTGGTGAAATTATACAAATGAGATACACACAAGGTCCAGGTTTTGCTCAAAAGCTGCTCTGCTCTGGTTTAAGTAAGTTTTAGAGTCGAAAGGTGACAGTGGGTTTACTTTATAACCTGCAGAATGTGGTTATGAGACTTTGGCCCTTTTTCACTGCAGCAGGTTGAACATAATCAGAATTTAAGCCTCTGTTCAGGGTTTGAAGTTCAGTCTAGGGCTGCACAATATCCAGAATAGCTCTTTTTAATACTGCAATATACAAAAAACAAGGCTCTGGACTAACTTTAACTTGTCAAAGCAGGGACTAAATCAGGCTAGCTTTTAATTTTTATGATTTGTTTTTGTGTGTTTAACTTTAACTTCAGAGTCACGTAATGTTCTGATCTTCTGAGGATTAAAAGTTAACCTTTGTGGAAGACCAAATTAGCATTTTTGGAGGAGCTAAATCAATATTAAAGACAGAATCAAGACTAAATTAAAAGAAAACTAGGAGTAAATGTAGTAATGAACCTCTAAACAAGGACTTTTTTTTTTATTTAGAGGCACCACAGTTTCATTTAAGCCTTTGTTTGGACTTTGATTTTGAGGCAAAAAGTAAATAAAATAATTGCAGCTTCCAGTTTGACGATATTAATGATAAATTTGTGAAATATTGTGCAGCCCCAGCTCAGTCCGTTCAGTCTGAGTCTGTTCTTTCTCTGAGTTCAGCTGAAGGAAGAAGGCCATTATCAGCGAGGCCATGAAGAGGATTTGCTCATCGCTAATTAAAGATTTATTCAGACGCACAGTGGAACAATACTCATACGTAAAACTAGCAAAAGTGAAATGCGTCAATGTTAAACTCTTAACACTATGAATCATCCAGTCAGGTTAGCGTCGCACGAACAAACTGAACCTGCTTCTTGAAACAGGGCCATTAAGTTATTTTTTTGTCAAATGTTATGGAAAAGTTTGGAAGAGTGTAAAGAAAGTCAAGTGAAGAGTTTAGTGCAGATTTTAACGGCTGTAAAATTGCTTAAAAATTCACTGTACACTTGCCTTGCTTCTGTTTTTGATTGAACCGTACTTCACTTCAGGATTTGTGACGGATAAACGGACTTGGGTATGTTTTGTATTTCTATGTGCTGTAAAGACTTCCAAATATGTGACTTAAATTCTTCCGTTGTTGTAAAAGGAGCGCAGACATCACGCATATATAAAAGGGATTTATTGAAGTGAATGGGAGGGAAAAGAAACAAGAATTTGGCTGATGACAGTGGATTGAACAGAGTGAAAAGTCACTGAGGTAGGCCAATTTGACCATGACATAGAATAGCTCAAACATATTTCCAAATAACTGACCGTTTTCCAGAGTTTACACTTTGAAACAATAAATTTTTTTCAATGCACATTGTTTTGCGGTTGTAACCTCCATTTATATCTGCTCTACACTAACTACCACCACAAATTCAATTCAATACAACGCCACCCGTGTGTCACAGAAAAAACATGAAAGGAAAAAAAACAAACAAAAGCAATAACGGATTCTAACGCTGAACATGTCTTTTTATGGAAAGATAATGCATACAAAGTTATGTTCAAATTCCAGAAATTTTCCACACTGCGTATTGTAGATAAAGCAGCATACATATTTAACATCATATTACAATTCAAAGTTTCACCTCGGTTTGTCTGCTGAATGTCTGCCGTCATCAAAGTGAATACAAAAAAATAGATTTGGTCATTATTTACAAGAACACGTAATTTCCGAACTATCAAAGCTGAGGGTTTTTACGGAGCAGGAAGAGCTTTGATAAGGGCAGACATTTCTTCGCTAGGATTTTTAAAAATATGCCCTGTGAGGGTTGAGATAGAAGTTTCACACCAGGACAGCAGAGAGTATTGGCATACTGGTGACACTACACACATAAGTTACATTAAAAATAAAAGAACAATGCAAAAAAAATAAGTTTAAGACGAGGAGAGGACAGCCATACATGAAATCCAGTAGTTGACTTTAAAATGTAATAGACATGCACTCTTTTTTTTTTTGTTTTTTCCATTTGAAGGGAAGCTTTAAAATACAGAAGTCATCAGAAACTGCTCTTACACAACTGGTGAGAAAACAAAAAAAACATTTCTTTAAAAAGGTTTGCTATTATTTCATATTACAAAACTGGTGTCCACACAGCGTTTTAAAAGTGGACTCGAAAAGACTGGGACACGGGAGCTTCAAAGATACGGAAATTGACCTCTCCAGACAACCCCCTCTACCTGACTGGCCGATAAGAACAAATAAAAATGAACACTCCTACTGCAATATGAAAACGGGGGGAAATACACACTCGGGGCTGCTGGGACGAGACTGGGAGCTCAAAACAGTACACAACCAAAACTTCATCGAGGGCTTCTCAGTCGTCTTCGTCTTCCTCGCCTTCTTCATCCAGATCCCTTTTTCTCTTCTGGCCTCGCTCTTCTTCGAAAGAGAAACAACGCACGGTTAAATCAAAAAATCATGAATTAAATGAAAAAATATTGAATAATAGCCCGGTTTTATATTTACCCTCTTCATCTTCGTCGTCAACTTCCCGGTCATTCAGGTCTTCCTCTTCTTCCTCCTTTAAAAAAACAGCAAAAAGTTGAATATATTAATGAGGAATTAAATAGATGAACTAAATAAAACACATCAGTCAAAGATATGCTTCTAATAAAGGCTGCATTGTACTGTAAATGTCGTTATCGCGATATCTGTACTGCAATAACATTATGGACATTTACTTTTTGCCTCATCGTCCAAATAGAGAATTAAATCAAACTGTGGTAAAAAATTTAAATCTAAATTAAAAAGTCCTAGTTTAGAAATAGGTCATTCCTACACTTAGTCCTAGTTTAGACCCGTTTAGTCTAGATTTAGTCCTGGTTCAGTCTTTAATATTGATTTTGAGGTTAGTCCAGAGCCTTATTTTTCGAAGTCAAAGAGCATTATAATATAGTTATGTTTTTTCTAATATCATGCAGCCCTACTTCCAACAGAAAATGCTTCTATCTCAGAGAAAATTATGTTAAAACAGCTCAAAACCCAGAGTCAGGCGTCATTAGCTCTTGATTTTGTTCCTACCACTGCCCAGAAAGGACAAACCTGAGCTGGACGAGAAGCACACATTTTATTTGGAGAAGATATTTTTTTTTGCCAAAGTTTAAATTAATTTATGAACTATATAGATTCTGTATTGAATTAAAGCAATATCATTGTCAGATAATTGGGTTTGTCATTGCAATCTAAACTTTTACCACTAGATGTTGCCAAAAAGGTCAAAAACAACACACTCAACCTTTAATTTAATTTAAATAAGTAATGTAAAAAATGACATGCAAACACTTTATGATATTTTGCTATTGTTTTTAAAATCTTTAAGTTTTGGTTAAAAAAAAATTCAAAATAGTCATAAAAATAGACAAAAAAAGACAATTCTATACCTTGTGAAATATTTTAGTTTGGGTTTTTTGACAGAAACACATTTTGGAAACAAGAAAAGTTAGCTGCTTCCAAATTATAAAAACATCTTCTTAGTCTTATTTTACTCTTATTTATTTTTACCCTATTTTTGAAAGCCATTAAAGTTCCTAAAAGGAGAATGTATTGTTCTCATTGACTTAACTGGACACTACTTGATGTGAAAATAGCACTAGTATCAAAAAAACAACGCCATTTTTAAAAATCTAACCTCTCCACTGAGGTCGTCGTCCTCCTCGTCTTCATTCTCCTCCTCGTCCTCCTCTCCGTCGTCGTCCTCCTCATCTCCCGGTGCGGCATCTTCATCGTACTCCTCCTCGTCTACGTCTACAAATCGACAAAAGTTTAGATTGATCACAGAAGGGACTACGTTAAACTCATTAAACACTTGTACAGTTTACCGTCTTCGTCTTCCTCGTCGTCGTCCAAGCCCTCGGCGTAAACCTCGGCGTCGGAATCCGGGGCCTCCTTGTCGTCTTTGTCGTAGCCGTCCAGGTAGGTGAGCTGGGGTAGTAGCTTGAACACGTTGTCTCTGTATTCGTTCAGGTTTGTCACTTCACAGTTGAACAGATCTAAGCTTTTCAGTGTCGCCAGCTCTTTCTGTCAAAGACAACACGAGGAGTCACATCACAAATATATTTTATCAACTGTATTTTTGTTTGTATTTTTCTTACCAATGGCTCTATTGTGCTGAGGTCTTTAATCTTGTTGCCACTGAGGTTGAGGTGTGTGAGGTTGGGGCATTTCGCTGCCAGGACTTCCAACCCTCCTGAGATCCGGTTATCGCTGAGTTCGAGCTGTTAAATACATACACATTCAGTCTGGCACCAATATATCGCAATATCATAATATCACAACATCAGTATCGCAATAAAGTTATTGTTATGGTAGTTTTTTGCCTTAAATCAAAATGCGGTGCGTTCAAATACAAAGTCCTGGTTTAGATCTGGTTTATTTCTACATTTAGTCCCAGTTTATACTCCTTTGGTCTTGATTTAGTTCTGTTTCAATCTTAAATGTTGATTTAGCACTTGCTTTGACGAGTGGAAGTTAGTCCAGAGCCTTTTATTTCTTAATATTTTCTAAGTCAGTCAAACTTTTTACTGTCAAAGAGCATTAAATACCTCAGCTCATATCATTATCTCAATATTCAAAACAGTTATCACACGTTTTTCCTTCAAAACAGATACAAATCCACATAATCACACACCTTTTTGAGTTTATTTAACTTCGGCAAATGGGCGACTGTCGTCAGTCCGACGTTGATTGTGCTTAGAAACTCCAGCTCCTCAAACTCGTCCGTCAGACCCTCGATCTTCCCTTCATTCGAGCGACAGTTGTCTAGAACAAGTTCTTTGACCTGTAACAAGAAGAACAAAAGAAACATCAGCAAAACACGGCAGAACGTTCACTTTTATTGATGAATATATTCAGGCAACCTACAAAACTGCAGCAGGTATTGGACTTATTGTTACATCCAGTATTAAGTATGTGGAATTAACAGCATCAGTAAGAAGTATAGCTATTTTTAAGAAGCAAAATTAATGCACAATTTAAGGTTAAAAAAGAATTATAATATTTATCATATATAGGCCACAGAATATTTGAAAATTATTACATACTGAGCCAGTTTATATACACAAACCTACTCATATTATGTTCCTTTCCATTTAACATTTCATAAGCATTATGATTTTATCCTGTTACCTCATACTTAGATATAGGATATTTTACATTAGAATATTCATTGTGGGATGTTTTTGTGGAGTATTTTATTATTATATGTGAGTATAGCCTACATTTGACTGACCACAAATACATTTTCTTGATTAGAAAAAACAAAGCTCTTTAAAATGAAGATTCCATTAAAAAGAAGAACGTTTTTTTTAAGACTATCTACTGTTATATAAAGGCAAAAAGGCCCAAAAATAAAAATTAAATAAAATCTTTTGGCCTTTATTTGACAGTAGACAGACAGGAAATAGTTTGAGAAAAAGGGGAGTGACATTGGGCAAATGACCCAAGCTAGAATCGAACAAGGGTCTCCCAGATAAATAAAAAAATGTAACTGGGCGTTTTATTATAATTTATTTAATTTTTACAAATTGTTAAGTGTGTTGTCCTCCTTCAAAATGGCCACACAAAATGGACGTTATAACAACAAAAACAGTCCTTTAACCTGACGCGAGTATATTTTAAAAGTATTACACGTGCTCACAGGTGCGCTGAGATCAAACAATTCACCGAAGCCTCGAGCGTGCTTCCACCAATCAGCAGCAAGCACCGGAAAGCTAAAAAAAAATAAATAAAAAACGCGGTGCTCTGTCAATATTTCACGTTTTGTGTCTCTTTACGACTCCGCCTTACGTCAACGTTACATTTGAGTATATTAACGCTCGGGAAAATGGTTAAAATGTTGAATTTTGGGGAATTTAAGAGAAAGACGATATGTTTGGATGATTGTGGACGGCGCAGATGCACATTAGTCAAAACAAGTGCGAGCCAAACAGAGCTACGAGTCGTGCACAGGGTCATTTGTGAGTAGGAGGGGCGGTAAAGCCGATTAGATAGCTGCCAGGCAAACCTTTTCATTGTTGCTTGCGCTAAACAGTTGACGAATGGATTGATGGCGTGTATAGACATCTATTTATAAAAAGGTATGATGAATCCTTCGTCATTTGTGTCGAATAAACGCGGCTCTCGGTGCATTTCGGACTGCCTTTGTTTCTCTGTAAAATGGCGGCTTGTCCTAGTTCTGGAAAACTAGAACAACAACACGGCGACCGTTGGGTTTCCACTATGGCGCTCACAAGCCAAAAAAAAATAACAAAAAATATAACAAAATCCGAAGAGAAACTGTGAAATAGTCGTGTTATTAATCTGTAATAACAGCGCGGTTGTGTTTAAATATTTAGAGTTTTCCTTCATGGCTGTAGCGGTGGTGGTCCGTGTGTTAGCGGCGCTTCCTCTGGGCCTCTGCGGGAACAGCGTGCACCATCTCCGGCTAAAGCTGCCCGCACTGCCCGCTGTCCCCCCCGGAGCTCGTCATGTGTTTGAAATAAACAAATCCACAGCGTAGTTTAAGTAAATATACGTCTGTTTTGAGGTTTTATGACACGAATTGAAAGCCGTGCTCTTTATGCATCAATGATAATTTCATGACTTTGAGAGTCCGCATCCTTCAGGCGCCAAGTGCACGGCTTAAATTGATTAATGTACTTACAAAGCAAACCAAGAAGAAAATAATGACTGTAGAGGGTAGTAAAGGTGTAAATTAAGCGATAAAAGGTTTGTTCGTGGATGAAAAGTTACAAATATGGCTTCTCGTGGTGCCTGCCTTGTTTATACCGTTGGCATAAAAGCTGTACTGCATTCTCAAAGTGCACATAAAAGACGCGGGGTTAGGGTCGCACTAAAGTTGAGCTGTCTCACCTGTCCTACCTGAATATCGAGGTAAACACGCGTGCAAAGTATCCCCAAGGCGAGCACACGTCTCCATCACCTTTTAACTTGGAAGGAAAACTTTGTATCCCCACGCCAAGGCATCATCACACGAAGGGATCTCCATTAGCGGAGTATGAAAGCAGTAAAAAAGCGGCGAGATGTGCGGCCAAACTTACGTCTGACGGAGTGCGGTTCCGCAACTCGAGGTGGATTCTTTTCTTCATGTCCATCCTGGATCTCCGTGGGCCCCCTGATATGATACCACACTTTTAATAATTACTGCAAATGCAACTAGCAGCTCCGGAGCAGACTGCTGTTGTTCATTCAAACTTGATCCGCTCGGTGGGAGGGACCTCGGATCGGGATTGTCGTCACCGCCAACCAATGGGACAACCAGAATAAAGAGGGAACGGATTTACACTCACACAAGCCAATCAAGCCTCCATTATACAACTGGGTGGGGTTTTGTCATCGAAGTTTGGTTGTTTTGTTACCTTAAGTTTACATGAATAATCTGACACTTTGATATTTATCCTAAATCCATCCAGTGCTGCCACGTCCCTTTCTTTTCTTACATTATTGGTATTTTTTGTGCTCATGTGTTATGTAAAAGTAAGAGCATCACATTGGAGTGGAAATAATAGACTGGAGCTTGTATATTTAGGCTGAAAATGCACGCAAAACAGCACTGGAATAGAGAAAGTAATGGGTTTACAAAAGGATTAGATTATTAATAGCCTACACGTGAATGAAACTATATTTCTGGTATTTTTTGTCTCAATAAAACTGAAATTAAAGCTATATAATGTATGTTTGTGTTGATTATGAACGTTTGCATGTTTTATTTTGAGTATTATCTGATTATATGAATCAGTATTTTACCTAAAGGATTCAAATTGAACTGTAAAATATGTCTAATCACAGTTTGATATTAATAAATGATCTGTAAACAGTGCAGTGACTCCATGATTCTTAAAATTCACACAAATGAGAAGGTGATGAAGGGGCCAAAGACAGAAGAGAAGAGCTCCACAGGTTTTTCAAAGAAGGTAAATCCTCTTGAGTGTGTTATTAGTGAGAGGGAGGTCTCATTCTGTCGTTGTTACTCCAGGACTTTAGCCACTAGATGGAGGCAAAAAACCATCAGCCGAGGCTCGTGAAGGTGAAACGCTGCTGTCAAGTCCACACAGGTTTGGAAACAGGTTTGAGAGTTAATCCTGGATATTTGTTGTATGTAAAAGACACTGACGAAGCTAAATTACCCAGGATTAGGCAATGGTTGCTTCCAAAAGTTATCACTGGGGTGGGTCTGTCACTCCTTGAACATGCTCCTTGATAAATTTCGTGCATGTTCATGATAAGGAGGCAAGTGTGTCAATATCAAAAACAGGACTATTAATATTTTACACCAGTCTACCAACCAATTTATTTATTTTTACACATTTATATTAGCCTTTAGCATGAAAACATATTTATTTACTGATCAAATAATAGCTTTATCAGAATGGTTCTTGTTATTTTATCAATACTGATGAGGACATGAGTAATTTTCCAGTGTGGCTTCAGCAGACACTGATTACCAGAGGTCAGTTAACCAGTTTACCAAAGGGATAATGAGGTTTAGCAGATTAAAGCTGGGACAGAACCACTAGAGGGCAGAGTTGGTGGTGTTTTTTCACAAACACACAGACCTTTAATGGAAATCTCACATTACAGAATCCAGGAGTCTTATAGAGAGCTTTTACCGACAGAGACAAGAAAAGTGTCTCATTTTTAAACCCGTCCAAAACTAAACAGATGGTCACTGACTCATGAGCAACACATTCTCAATTCAAACTGTGTCCATCAGTGGAGAAACTATAAATACCTGGGAGTGCATCTGGAAAACAAGCTGGACCGCTCCATAAATACAGACTTTACAGGAAAGGCCAAAGCCGTTTATATTTAGTAAGAAAGCTAAGGTCTTTGAATGTAAAAAAAATAAACTACTGCAAATGTTTTATCAGTATTAAAGGATAATTCAGTTTTTTATGCATCAACACTGTATAAACCTGGCTGCTATTCTCAATCGTACATTGTATGAAAAAATAATAGTGTGGTAAAATAATGTTTGTTTTTTTTCATCTGAGTTGTAAGACCCTATTGTCACTTGTTTACATTGTTGTTTAATTGTAAATATTTGCTTGCTAGGTTTTATTTCTGGCACTAGTTTTAACTGGATTTGTACAAGTTTTAGATGGATCTGATTAAGTTTTGGTTGGATTTTAATCAGATTAATTTTATTTGTTTATGAAATCTTAAGCCAGTTTTTGCTACAAAGATATATATAATCTGCACAAATCCATCTGAAATCAGTTCAAATCCAAATAAAACCAATTCAAATCTAAATAAAACCAGTTCAAATCCATCAAAACCTGATCAAATCCAGATAAAAACCAGTTCAAATCTAAATAAAACCAGTTCAAATCCATCTAAAACCAGTTCAAATCCATCAAAACCTGTTCAAATCAAACTAAAACCAGTTTCCATAAACAGAAGAAAATAATGTTAAAAATAACTTTTGTAAGACTTAAATGAAGATGAAACCTTCCATTCAGAATTTAATAAAAGCTTCACAAATATCTCCATCTTCGGTCTCTGAAAGGATTCTTATAAACTATAGTCATCATCTTGGCTTTATTATTAAGATTTATTATTAAGAAAAGCTCTAAACTTCAGTCTGATGTGATTTATTAATATTTTGTGGTCGTGAGCTGGTCCAGTTTAAATTTTTCAATAATAGAAAAGCTGGAAAATGATAAAATTGCTTAGTGGCAACATTCTGTATTTATTATTGCAGAGCCACAGTCCGTCACATTTAAATTGCATCTTACTTTGTGGAAAACATTGTGCTGATAAACATATATCGCAAACATGTCGCCATAAAAACTGTTTTTCAAAGATACTGTGAAAAGTCCCATTACTTTCCTTTTAAAAATCAGTTTGAAGTGTAAAGATGTACGTTAGAAATGTAAATTTTGCCTTCACTTTACGGTAACAGCTTCATCTTGACGGCTTCTCACACGGTTAGAAATCAGAGGCTAGATACCTTTCTGTCAAACTTTGATCTTCCACTGAGCATCAAACCAGAGCCTCTACAGACCCCTAAAAATTAGTGTGAGACATAATCCCTGAGTTAATCACTTCAAAGATACTGCATATATTTCTTACATGTAAATAAACCAGTTTGTTAAAATTTAATGTGAAGAATGGCTGCTGTAAAACTGTTTTTCTACCACAAGAGGGCGACATTAGTCCAACTTAGTGTAACAGTTTGATGGGGGCTTGTACATTTTGAGTTTACATAAATCTAGTACATGTTTATTTCATTATTAACTTGATAATACATGACATTTTCTTTTTATTTAACACCAAAAAGTCAACTGACCTGGTTTGGCTCTTTGAATAAACACTGAAAATCTTTCGTACATTTAATAATCAAATAATAAATTAAATAATACAGTGAGTGCCTCCAGCTTCTGTCAACTATATTATTATCCATTACAAAAACCCATATATATCAGCAAGGATTTGCTCTAATTTTCCAATTAAAAAAAACCTTGTAATGTCAGTTTGTGTTTGAAAAGGACACTGATCGTTTTCAATTGCTCCTCTTTAATCTGTTTGCATTTTTTGTGTTTAATTGAATTACCTGATCGTCAGCCGTGAGGACTTGCAATAGATTTTATTTTTACAAACATTCACAATGTATAAAAACAGGAGGTGATTAAAACCAATATGTTGAATAATACAAGAGATGTTGTTGTAGTAATCTAGAAAATAAAATTTATATGACAAGACTCAACAAAGCAGAGGAAAAACAAGCCAAAAGAGCAGTGGCAAGATTCAGAAATTATTGATGAATAAACTGGGCCCAAGACACAAAAATGGTTGAACTGTCAAATGTGTTCAATCAATCAACCGTGTTACTTTGTCAATTGTGTAACGAAATGGTAAATGATATTCAAACAGAAAACATGATAAATGTTGGACTTTTTTCCGACACAAAGCTAGTGTTTGTGGTTTTAAACGTCGTCTTCATGAATTTAAACATTGTATTTATCGTCTACACTGCATTAAACACAAGCAGAACCTGTACAAACTCAAATATTGAGTCTAAATGAGAGGAAACTGCTGCAGCTATGAATTTAATGTTGAGAAAGATGATTTACTCTGATTAGTTTCAATATTAACAATGATCCAAGTTTCTAAAAGTCTGCTTTGAGTATATGGTTTATCAATTGGAACTGATTTTTTAAACGTTTTTCTGATGTGAAATCCACCCTTAATTATATTTGACATTTTAAGTCATAAAAGAGACGACAGGTAGTGAGAGTTATGCTTATATCTGTCTGTGTTTTATTGAATTTCAAAGTTAATTACCAGAACTCTAGACCTGCTGATGTGATGATGACAGAAAAGTGCATTTGCTGAATTACATTTGAGAACTTCTACTGTTCTCCACATGGATTCTCGTTAGCAGCCACCAACAATCACACTCAGCGGGTTTGTGCTTTCTCTCGCTCTCATTTCCACTCACTGCCTGCACATTACCAGTGAAACGCTGTAATGTTAGCAGCTTTAGTGAGTAGCATCCGTGTTTTTGTGGTATTTACTGACATCTGCTCCTAAAATGTCTGTCTGTAGAGACTTAGAATCTAATTTACCAAGGCTTTGGGCGTGTGGAAAGTGGATAATGCGCACATAAAAAAGGTTAGTGTCTCTCACAGGTGCAGAATAAGCACAAAGCTGATTTTGCACGAATAATAAATATGTAAAATGGGTGTTAATGCGCCATATTCAAGGTAGAGACAAATGCAGATTCATTCATTCATCACTAAGGTTGAACAATTTATCACATTTACGATTATAATGCAATATTAACAAGTTTTAGTTGTGAAAAAGAGAGTGAAAATGAGTGGAACAGCACACTTCTGTATGAATTTGATGAGACAACATTGAATTAAACTCAGTATAAGGTAAGGTTACAACAACTAATTTGAATAATCAATTATAATCAATTATTAAAAATAATCGTCAAATAATTTAATAATGGATTAATCTCTATCTGGGGCTTTGATAGACTCTGAAACGTGTGCTGAGAAGAGGTTTTATTAAAGACAAAGCAGTAAATCCACAGAAACAGTAAAAGTTTTTCATAAAAATCCATCTTTAAGTGTCTCTGCTCTATCCTCAGTTTGTGGAGGAACATTGTAAAGCTGGAAAAAAATAAAAATAAAATGAAAGCTCTTTTTTGTTTTGCATTTTTTCCTTTTTTTTTGTGATTTAGTGATATTTTTGTCGTTGAAATAGAAAACACCAGGTTGTAAACTGTTCCGTAAGATAGTAGAACAAAAAATACAAAATTAAATATATGCATTTTTAACAAAACATTAGAGTTATATGACAGGAGGGCCCATTAACACCAGCCGCTCCTGATTAGAAGTACCCACTCTCTGAGAAATCAGGTGTTTTTAATTCTTTTTTTTCAGGAACATATATTACCATTAATAATCCTGAGGCATTCTTTTACTTTCTTTTCTTTTAATTGGGTCCTGGTTTTCTTGGTTTAGCCTGAGAGATTCCAATAGTTAGCCCACTTGTTAATTACTCATTGATCCAAAAATCAATAATGCTAATTGTATTTCATCAATAAAAAGCTTTTCGAGGCTGATTGACCCGATGGATGAAGTCCATATCCAGTGTGTGACCAGGCAAGTCTATTTTTTAAAGCTAATATATGTATTTATCGGTATTTAGATGAGTCACACAAAATGATTATGTGCGTCAGTATTCTTACAACATCGTCTGAAGTGACTATAGTTTATGTGATTGCCAGTAAATATTAATTAGAGGCAGCTTGAATCGCCATAGCAACACGAATCCATGCTTCTGTGTACAGAAATATTGATTTGTGTGGCATCTCTCAGGAGCATAAGGCTCAATTAGATATTCATGCATGACCGTATGACAGTATAATCATGCCTGTGTGTTCTCAGATCACATACAAGCTGCAGACAAGTCCCTGTATTTATTAAAAGTATGAAAATGTTCAGATTTGGTGACTCTTAGCCTCCAGGGGTAAAACAATAAGGCTGCTTTACACACCGCAGCAACAAAAGCAGTGGTGTTTCTTATTCTTTTAGGGCGTATATAAACGTGCAAGTTAAAAATACTAAATTCCACCCTTTAGGAACCCTTGCATTTAGGAAAAATCTTTATTCTTTTATAACTTTTAACTTCTATTAGGTGATTAGAGTTATAGCAATAGCATGTTGTAATCTGTTGGAAAAAAACAAGACTTTAAGGTGTCATCTTGGCTTTATTATCAATGATTTTAATAGATGAGGATGTTTAGCTCATACCAGGTCTTTGTTATTTAGAGATAATTCTTTGGGAGGACCCGGTGAGTGAGCTAACTGTTTATGTTTAGCTAATTTCGTGAGATGAACATGACTATTACATGGTTGTACTGCCAGATATCACTCATAAAAACCAATCGGGAACCCTATAATTCTGTTTTCATGTGTTTGCCTTGTATTGACATGGTAAAAAATGCTAAGCGGGTTAAAGCTAGCGTTAGCCGCTATGCTAATGGATAACAAGGTCAATGTTATTTCTAAGGCTATGATTAGCATAACATTATGAAAGTATGTGCTTTTTGTACTGCAAATGATTTGTTTTTGATAGAATTATTGTTCATGCATGGTTGGAGCCTACTTAAAGACACATTTTGTTAATTTGGTTTTGGTTATAATTGCATGAATACTCGATGAGGTCTGTTAAAAATTCATTTAAATGTTAATGTTGAATGTATTAAAAAATCTAAAATGTTAAAAAGGGACGATAAACAATAATCTGATAAAGTGGAAATTAGTTATGTACAAGTTCATGTCACCAAATGTATTTTTATGTTAAAATGTCATACAATTATTTTTGTTTTACTGCTAAAAACACAGATTACAAACAATACAAATTCATGTATTTTTGATGAAAAATTGTAACGCTCTTTAGGGAGTAAAAAAGGATATGAGGTCTCATATAGATACTTGTCAGAACATGACAATTTACTTTCTGCATCCTTTGTGCAAATTGTTTTTTTCAGTAACCTTCAGGTGTGATGGCGAGCCCAGCCCACGGTGACTGCGGGCGAGGCTGAATGGTTTGGCCAGACAAAAACCCTCCGCAGAAGATCTTTGACTGAACATTTCACACTGGATTCCAGATAAGACACACGCACGTTATTACACCATCCAGGTATCAACAGTCACAACTAAAATGGTAAAGAACCAAGGGAACTGAACTCTAATCTTTTGGGAAAGAGCTCTATTTTTTTTTTTAGATTGATTGTATTTATTTTTCTTTTACTATACATTGCACACATACAGTTGTGCTTTTTATATGTGGTGAAGCAATAAACCACTTGTTCAGTGAATTTGGAGTTACTATTCCAGTACATTGTCTCCTTGGATGAACCTAGTAGATGCCTAGTGCCTCTCTCATACTGGTCCACTCTTAGAACGCCAAAATGAGTAATGTGCATTTTATCTTAATGGAGTGGTTCTCAAAGTGTTGGGAAGGCCTCAAAAGTGGGTAATAGAAGTGGAGCAATGGAAACTGCCAAATTTTTTTATTTTTGTACCAATCTTATATCCTTGTACTTCTGTGTGTGTTTAAGGTCTTGTATGAAAGAGAGATAAAAAAGTTTTAAATTATATAGTCTTTCCTCCTCGCTCTATCCACGCCTCGGGTAAAGAGTAATTGTCACGACACTGTTTGTCGTATCTGTGGCCTGTGCTCAGGTGAAGAATGGCAGGAAAAAGTCTGAGAACCGCTGCCTTTAATGTAAGTTTTCCAGCTTTAACATTCTCATAATATTTATACAAAGATCTCAGTTTAACAGTCTTTGTTTTAGAAGCAGACCATCCCTGTTTCTCCTCCATTTGGTGTTATCTGGCGGTCTGTACAAGTCCACCACGCCATAATCCTACGCCTCCAGTGATATTGTAGCTTGTAGCCTTTAGCTTCTGTAGCTTTCATTATCATATAAATAGATAACTAACGAATTAACTTATAATAACTTATTTGATTACACACACAAAAATTTGCTATTTTTGGTAGATAATTCCTAAAAATGTATTGTGTATTACATTTCCATTGCTAGAATTTATGTGCAACTCTTGATGGGTCGAAATGGGTCATAGTTATCTACTATTTCCTCCCTTCTTTACTGTTCTTCCTCTACACTGTCTTGTCCAATAAAGATAAAGACCAAAATGACACAACATTAAAGAGATAGTAGTGCTAACAACTTAAAGAATTCATGTTGTCTCACTATTTGGCAAATAAAATGTTACTTTATCCTCTTCAACAATGTTTTACACGTGTATTTATGTATATATAAACCTGATGCCTTATTGTAAAGTGATACTACCTTTTAGTGCAAGTGTAAAGAAACATAAGCAGATGTAATGACTCCATTTTATCCTCTCCACTGTCGCCTCGTTACATATGACCTTTCTAACACCTCACGACCAGTTTATTGTGCACGGTTTGTCGCCAAGCCTCGAGAAAACCCTCCTTTATCGATCCTCCATCCTGGATCCTGCTGCTGATTAAAGATGAGTACCTCTAAAAGCACCAGCCCCTGTGTTCTACCTGACACCGAGTGGAAGCAGTCAGCGTGTGTGAGAACAAAAGGAGCCAGAACAAAATGAGCGCTCACGACCGGCGGCGTCACCGAGCATTCATTATTCATGTTAATTGATTCTGGCAGTTTGGAGACAGTACCTTGTAATGCAACACCCATCCAGGACAGGAAGACGATAAACACTAATCTCCTCCAGCATGCATACTGATCAGGCCCGATCACGTGACCTGCTCTTACATCAACCTGGATCTGCAGACCGTGTGACTCAAGCCTGATCTGCATTGTTTCATTATGCTCTGTTTACTGCCTGAAATGTCATTACGGGAAGACGGAGCCACATCCACATGTTGTTCAAGAAGGGCATTTTCTGTGTCTGAAGCTAAAACAACTTTTGTGGGACTGATATAAAGTTTGTGGAGCCACTCCTGACAAAATGTATCTTGCCCTCACTGAGTCGGCAGCAGTCAGTAGCTGGAATTGGGACGTTTACTGTCAGCACTGTCTTCACAACAACGCAATTAATGGTCAAAACAAACTGAATTTCATTTATTCATTCATTTAATATGGACAACAAAAAGACATTGGACCAACCATTGTAACAGAACACATGCTAATTTTCAACACCTGTCCATAGGTGGCTTTTTAAGAATGTAAGACGTGTACGCATTAAAATGGGAGCATAGGAAATAGACCAAATTTCACTTATTCAAGGTCTCATGTGAACAGCTCTGCTCAGACTTAAGCCATTGCTTCTATTAAAGATGTTAACGTTCATCTGCAGTTTTAGGTCAGTCCACAGTCTGGGCCTTAAAAGAAGAAGCAAGACTGTCCAAAACATGTTCTAAACTTTGGGACTATACGGTCCTCACTGACTGAGGCTCGAGTGGAAGATCTGAGAGGGCTCTGACATCTGACACTGAGAGCAGGAATCAGAGGTGACACACTAAAAAGTTTGTATTTTTACATCACAATTGTAAGCCTTGTTTCTATTGGAGTGTTATATTATGAGTCGGGCTCAGTACGGCACTGTTTGCTGCAGGTAACCCCCAAAAAGGCTTGTGTTTCCACTGTGCCTGGTCCAGGAGAGCCATGTCTGCTACTTAAACAGTTGTGATTTAATATGAAATATAAATCGTATTTGAATTGAGTAATTAATATAAAGGACAGAGTAAATTCAATACAATTCAAAAGTATGGCACAGGCACAAAATAAAAGTAAATAAAAATATTGAGGTGTGGCACAAGCATGTAGATAATTAATCAGTAATGGATACAACACAGTTTACCTTTATTCAAAGTGTTGAGAGAAGCTTTCACTAAGCATGCTTTTGTTTGCTGTTTAATTTGGTTTTCTGCTAAATTGTGAGAGAAATCCTCAAAAAACAAACAAACCAAAAAAGCAGCATCTATAATTAACAAGTCGAAATATATTAATTCCTTTATACGATTAGAAACCACTAGGATACTAAAATGAACAGAACTCATGGATGAATGCTTCAAGAGACATGGTTCCCATTTGACTCCCATTTAAATAATGTCAGATAAGGCTTTAATCTGTATTTTTACAGTAATAATTATCGTCTTTTTGTCTGTATTTGAACAATAAATTGGAAAATGTTTTAATGTTTTCATCTTTTATACTGCATATGAATATGTGTTTAAGTTTTTGGGGGGTTTTTTATCTAAAGGAATATTTATATTTCTGTTTGTTTAGTGAGTATTATTATAATTTATTTATTTACAAAACAAACATGATGTCGTGATGATGTCACGAGTGTGTTTGTACCAGTCAACTTCTGACCTTCAGACCAATCTGAGACAATACCCTCGACGACACTCACACTTTGGAGAAGACATTGGAAAGTTATATTTAAATAATATAACATATTAACATATACACATATACATATATACGAACACTGCTTACAACACTGAACAAAGCATGAATACAAAAATGGAGTCAGTGAAAATGAACAGAAAGAAAGAACCAGAAAAGATACAATTTTATTCAGATTGAACCAAACTACAATAGTGACAGATAATAGTGATAGAGACGCAAGTCTGTGATCTTGAACAAGATGAAAATGTGTCTGAACCAGCTCCTCTATCTGAAGTCATTTTCTGGACTTTGATACGCCAGAAAATGAGGCAGCAAGGCACAAATATCCAGCCTTAGCAGGAAGAAAGGAGGACTGTTCAGGATCCTCAGATCAGTGCACCAGAGCCTGAACCAAAACCAGCAGATGCTTCACTTGAAAGTGCAGAGAAGGAAAAGTCAAAACAGGTTTTTATTCCAGTTCTTGCACCTAAAGTTAATATCTGGACCTTAAGAAGCCAGATGAGGGAGCAGGGCACATCTGTGCAGATAAGGAAAAGCCAAATCAGGTTTTGATCCCAGGTACAAACATCCAGCCCAAGGAGGATGAAAGGAGGAATGTTCAGGTTCCTCAGATGAGTGCACCAGAGCCTGAACCAAAACCAGCAGATGCTTCACCTTCTCAAGACCTTGGTGAACCTAAACCACAACGAACCAACCAACGTTGGAAAAGGTCCAGCAAGAAAAGCTTGCCTTCCACACCAGAGAGGACAGAACCAGCGGTTCAGAATAAAACCAATCTGAACAAGTCCTCAAATGGCAACACAGACAAATCCATCAAGAAAAACAAGGTTAAGGCAGAGGAACCTGAAAGTGCAGATAAGGAAAAACCAAAACAGGTTTTTATCCCGGCTCCTTAACCTAAAGTTAACATCTGGACCTTAAGAAGCCAGATGAGGCAGCAGGGTACTTCAAGAATATGACAAAGAAGATTCCCCTCCCTTTTCACCAGGGGGTAGTTGTTAGGGTCCTTGTGCCACAATAGTCTCCTTTAGATGACGGTGAGCATTGTCAGGTTTTGGAACACCAGAAGGAGGTTGGACCAAAGTGTCAGGTTAATGATACTGTATCAGAAGCAGGATGGTTTACCTGATGCTTGAGTATGACCTCCCGCTGAGTGTCCTATACCAGACGTACTGACCACTATCTAGGAGACTTGTAGACACATCACTAGCCATTTTATTAAGTACGCTTGTTTAACCGCTCTTAAATGCAAATATCTACCATAACATTCACCTTTCTTCACCAGTTTGATGCTTGGAATGTGATTAGACAATTAGATATTTGCATTTATGAGCAGTTAAATAGGCATACCTAATGAAGTGGTGCAAAAACCCAAACTAGTCTCTAATTTTCTCCCCTTCCTCTAATTGAATCACGTCTAAATTAAAAGCCAAAATAAATACATAAACCCCCCTAAATTATATGAAGTTGTTTTGAATCAATAAGCTATTCTCTATTTAATGTATGATGTGTCAAGTGTTGCGTCCTTGGGGTTTCTAAAGCACAATATAAACGCTTTAGCAAACTCCAAATCCTTAGTGTACAGTGCAATGCCATTCACAATTACAAACATCCAGATGTGACTGAAAATAAAATGGATGGGTCTTCTGAGGCCCTTTAAAAATATGGATGTGTTGCCTATAATTAAAGTGAAGAAGTGAGTAAATCCTAAAGTCTGTTTCTAGTTTATTTACAGCTTCCTGAACAGGGCTTGACATTAAAATCTGCCAATTTTGGGTGGATTTTAGCTGCTCCTTCACATCGAGATGAGCCAGTTGAGGTTTGGGCATCTGCTCCTAATGCCTCCTGGACGCCTTCCTGGTGAGGTGTCCCAGGCATGTCCCACCTGGAGGGTCCTGGGACCGACCCAGACGATGGCTGTTTCCAAACAGGATCCTACCACCAGAGTCGCCTCCTTCCAAGAGTCCTTTGTAACTCCACCAGCATCTTTTGGTACAAGTTTTAAAGTGGCCGAGCTGTAGCTTAAAAAACCTCGTCCACTGTTTTTTATTTTCTAAATAAAATACTTAAAATTTAAAAATAAACTACCATGATATAAAATTGAATGTGAATCAAATAAATAAACAAATAAATCCTTTGTGAATACAATGAAAAACTTTTATTCATTATTATTTGTGGAGCTAATTAGTTAGTTACATTAGCTGATATTAAATTATATTTGTTAAAGAAGAGCTGCCAAATGAGATATGTTCTTCATGAGTGAATCTATGGCATTTTCTATGAACTCAGTAAATGTACACTTTTATTTAAACTAAAAATTCTCCGATCTAAGCCGCACTTACTCTTCTACTACCGTTCTTGACCACCAGACCTTTGGAAGGAGGTGAGGTTTTTGGAGACACCTTTGGACGCTGGTTTCCTCCAAAAGAGTCCTCCCAAGAAAGTGTCTCTGCTTCGACTGCTGCCCCAGATCAAGACAAAGTAGGTTTTGCTTTCTTCTCCTTTAATCAAATCAAAAACAGTGTAAGGAAATAAATGTTCTGAGACATAAATCCAAATATCATCTACAGCAGTTGAGCAATGCATTTTTACATTTTTTAATTTTGTCTGTGTGTAAATAAACATTCTGAGTCATGATAAACCCAAAAGAACATAATGCAACAAAATGCAGATGGGACAAACACTGTATTTTTAAAAGTGTTAAAGTTAAAATCTTTCCGGTGTGTTTTCAATTGACTCACATACTTCTGAGCCGTACACACTGCTCAGAGAGGAGGCGAAAAAAAGAAGGCCACATGCATCTTTTTTGTAGATGGCAGAGCACTCAGCACCATGCCGCAATTAAAATTTAATGAGGCCTCTCCTTTATGCTGAACTAGAGCAGTGAGACGCTTCAGTGCAGCTCATCCTCGTAGCTCCCCAGCTCCGCACAGCTTTTCAAAATGTGCTACAAGAAAAACATCAGATTCAGGGTTCTCTTATGACTATTTCTGTTCTGCTGTTAGCGCTCGTGCTCACATAGCTTCTTTACATTTTAGTTTTGACTGTGTTCTCGTTTGTTCTCTGATGCAAACGGCAAATATATTAATCAGAGAAACAGTATAATCCTTTGGTTTGAGCAGCGAGTCTGTAGTTATACCCTGACATGAGGCAAACATCACTCAATAAATGGCATTTTTACATGTTTCCTATTGTTTACTAAATAAAAACTTGAGGCACAGTGTTACAAACAGAAAATAAAGTAATAACTTGAGCTGACCTCATTTAAAACTGAAATAAAAGCGTCATAGGAGTTTGCAAGGATATTTAGTGACTCTTTGGTCCCCTTCAGGCGTAGTATTTTGTGTGTTTGTTATTCTTTTTTCTTTTGTTTTGTCAGCGTCTTTGTAAAATGCACAATGTTGCTCAATTGAATTAAGCATAAACATGAAACGAATGTGCATAACCTGCCATTATTTGTTTTTAAAAGGAAAATGAATGAATGAATAAAGCATCATGAGTAAAAAGAAGTTGGAGCCGTGATATTAATAGGTTTGATAATTTATTTAAAATCACAAACAGGAGGTGAGCATGGATTTCAGGACGTCTGTATCTGTTTTAGCATCATTTTGCTCTTGTTTGTGTAACTCTTATTACCTTATGATGCAGACCATCTCCAGTATCTACCCAGTGGGTTAAAATAATCAGTATCCACAGTTCAAAGTTCAAGTATCGAAGGTATCATGGATCTACACTCGAGTGAAGAAGACCTCCAACCCACATAAAACACATCCACTGCTTAAAGAATATTAATGAAGTTCATTTCTAAAACACTAAATGGAACAGACTGTAGCTTAAAATTTTGTCAGAGGATAATTCAAGCATTAAAGTGTCCAACAAATAACATCTGAAAAATAACAGTCATCACTTAAAGGAAATGAAAACATTCAATTTCTGTTTAATTTGTTCTGCTCTCTCTATATTCTATATTAATAATAACATGTCTCTATAGGTCCTACTCCAGTCTGATTATTGTATTTCTCCAGTTCAACTGTAAAATGAGCCTCTGCAGAGACATTCACCACAGAAAAAGCCATGTGCAGCTTCAGGGAAAGTCCGATAGTCTGCTTTTAAAAACTGTAAAACCGTGAAACTAAAAGTTATTGAACCAAACGAATACTGCAGAACAATTTGTGAGTTCTTAGTGCAGACTTTCAGCAGAGAAAACTCCTTAAATTATAAATAAATAGCTGACTTTACTGTAGAGAAAAAATCTGAGACAGTACATTACTTCATAAAACGTACAGCTTTGTCCACCATTTTGTGGAGAATAAAGAATATGATAAGTACCAGAGAAAAAGAGCAGTTTAATGAAGCTGGGTCTGCTGCTGCTGGAATAATGGAAATTATGCAAATGCAAAGAGCACTTTTCAAAAAGGCACAAAGTCGAGCAAATGACAAAAGTTCATCACAAGAATATTATATTTGATTTGCTCCCACAGACTGAGCCTTAATGTTCCCGCAGTGCATCAACTTTTCCCTGGTTCTTTCTGAAAGGAACAAGCGCTTTCTTTCTTGAATACCAATCGTGTTGTGAAGACTGCCGCTGCGCCAGGGCTTTAATAAAAGCTCACAGAAAATTGCCAATTATGATGGGAGATAAAAGAAGATGTCGTTGATTATGGCGCGTTCCAGCACAGCCGCTCAGCCCGTGCTCCACCATCAGATCTGTGTCAAATGCTCCTCAACATCGCAATTAACACCAGGGCACTGTTGGCCATTAGCACACGGCAAATATGTAATTATGCACCATCCACCATGTTTATACAGACTATACTGTGTGTGAGGGAGGCTCGTGCCTATACAGTTCTCTCTATAGTGTCTAGGAATTACATATTCTTGGAGCTGAACCATGTTTCAAAGGCTCAGGAGGTTAAGAAGGTTGTCCAATAACAGAAAGGTTGGCTGATTATTCCTCCTTCATAAATGCTGGATGAGTTTTATACCATAAGGTGACACAGGTCTAAAGATACTGAAAGTTATATAAGATAAGGTTTTCCAAGAGGGTTAGTGGGAAATTGACGTGAAATATGTCAACTGGTACAGACAGAACTTGATGCGTTCACTCTGATCTAAGCCCTAACATTTGCTCTGAAGTGTAACAGCCGCAGAAAGACACCTCGTTAGGCCAGGGGTGTCAAACATACTTTAGTTTAGGGGCCACATATAAATCTAAAGTGGACAAGACAAGCAAAATAACAGCATAATAATCTATAAATAATGAAAACTCTTTTTTTTTCTTCGTTTTGGTGCAAAGAAGTGCAGTTACATTATAAAGTCAAAAAGCTAATGTTGGCTAAAGCCTTCAACGTGTATGTTTTCACAAGCTCACTTTCACAATATGGCTTTGATGCTAATGCTATTTTGCTAACAATAACGTAGCTAACTCTCATCACTGAGTAAAAAACAGACTGTTGTTTCCTCAGACCTTCATTTATCTTCTCTCTTCTCACTTGTTATTTTTCTCTGATGAGTGTCAGAATGGAGCTGGATATTATACTCACACCAAACTCACAGGTTTCACATTCTGGTCCATTTTCTTGGGAAACTACACTTTTACTCTACGCTACCTTTTTGATAAAGAGATTTTGGTTAATGAGGGCACCAGCAGCGAAAAAATTAACACAAAATGGCCATTTATAGAACCAGATGCTGTTTAGTTCTGGGTCCCCTACTCTGACTAAAACAGTGGACAAATTAAGAACTGCAGTATCTTTAATTTAAAAATTGCAGGTAATGTCATATATTTGATTTTAGTGCTTTCCAAATTCATCCCACGGGCCGGATTGTACTCTCTGGTGGGCCTATTTTTGCCCACAGGCCACATGTTTGACACCTCTGCGTTCAGCCATAAAACAGGAATTAAAGTTAAAACTATATATTACTCCAGAAACAGTAGAATATTTAACCAAAAATGTTTCTGTGAAGAATGTTTGACCAAGACACTCCATCACTTTTGCTTAGATCTCTGAACTAAAATCGTCCTTCAACTTTTGTTTGAGATTGTTTGGCATTTTTTTTCAGATACTCTGTGGATAACTCATTTCTCACTTACACCGTGTTGTAACTCCTCTGTGCCTCGGGTTGGTTTGTGACAGGAAGCAGTTGGTGGAAAAATATGTGACCAATTACCAGTTTCAGCGCTGCTAGAAAACCACTTTTCACATGTGTCAAAATTAAGTGAGTAAATGTATGACTTCTGTCTTCTTTGCAGATGCTTTAGCACATTTTTGACAAGAGCTAAATGAAGACAGATATTTTTAAAAGAGCAGTGTGTCAAATATCGCAGTAAACAGTCGAACAAAATGGAACAAATCAGTCAATACTACGTTTGCAGTCGTGTATAATCACAGAGAAAAATCCCCATCAGACTTATTTACTCTGGGTTTGTGCATAAACAACAGTATGTCCCTTCAGGGCTACCATATCCAGTGTGGGTTAATTTCATTTTTTGCAATGTGTTTGAATACTATGAGACTATATATGCCCAAAACAATTAAAATAAAATGAAAGAAGAGAGTAAATCTTGGTGTGTACTGATGTGAGAGGTTGGAAGTACAGCCGTATACTGATGCAGTAAACAGATTTTTGTTTTATTTTGTTTATTACCAGCTTTACCAAGTTCTTACACTCACTTAAATCCTCTGCTTCTGATTAATGTAGTGTAGATAATAAATGCAACAGTTAAATTACAAAACAAACTGTCTAAAACTGGAAACAACCAGCTTTGTTTTTGAAAAAAAGTACAAAAATTGGCATATTTTCACTTTGAATATGACAATAACAAGACAAACAAAATCTGTTTTATGTTTTTCTTTTTCTTTTTGCTCGAATGAGAAAAGTGGACCACACACTTGGGATCAGGGCTGCGCTTTTTGGGGAAGCTTCTCCCTTTTTGTTGATGAAAACTTACTTGTTCTTTTGGCCACATCACGAGTTTTATGAGAGAAAGTACATTTACTCGTACACCTCAAATCCACAGAGAAGTCCGTTTGGTATTATTTAGATTATTATTAGACCTGTAAAACCAGCACGATCACAGTATGACGTAATAAACCAATGATTGTGGGTATTCAGACCAAGTGTGATCTTCCACAGTCCACATTTGTGCATCATTTTAAATCACAACGTCTTAACTATTTAGATTAGCTCCTTTAAGATTAGCTTTAGTAAAACTGCAGGTGATACAGTATGCATCCTGTGAATTATGAGCACATTTGTCATTGCTGTAGCTCTGTGATGGATTAGTGCTGAGTTCAGGTGTAGCTGCCAGCTGCTCTCTGACCTCTACAAATGAGCAGCTTTACAGTAATCGCTGCAAAAAAAACCTCAAGCAATAAATAATGCAAGGAAAGTACTGCCATTTCACGCAATCATAGACCTGTTATACAGCTCCAGTTCAGACATTAGTGATATTCAGTTGTGAAAAAGTCTTGTGAAAATGCCTTTCTGTTCAAAATTCTCCACAATTTCACAAACATTCCTCATTTAAGCCTCTGATTTTGTATTGTTATCTGATCTTGCCTTAATTTAGTGTAAAAACAGAAGGAGAGAAAGTGAATTTTCAGCAAGATATTTCATTCTGAGGCTCGTTTCTTCTCCATGCGTCTTCTCACTTCATTTACCGAGCGGTGGGAACTTGCTCAGGGAATGAGAACGGAGCATGAGAAAGTGTATATCATGATATTATGCAAACAACGCAGCTGCTTTCCTTTTGTGTCTCCGCTGTGCTCTTCGTACCGTGAATTAAAAAAACAGAAGGCCACTGGGCATGAATCTTTTATGAACCAGGGAGACATAAAGTGAAAGAACAAGGAAGTTTTTCTAAAGAATGCACCAGACACAGGTCAAATAAAGGTAGGTCATGAAACCGGCTTATCTTTACTGATTATTTAATTACACAACATGTAGTTAACTGGGAATGTAGTTCTACATCTGCTGAAACAGAGTCGTCATCAAAGTCCTGTCTCTGTTTGAGAGATAAACCGTATTTGAAGCAGACTTTTCTAAACTTGGATCATTGTTAATATTGAATCTAAATCAGAGTAAATCCTGTTGTAGCAGCGAGAGGCTGGAGGTACAGCTGCTGCAGGAAACATTCAACTGTTTCTGTTTATTCCCATCTTTCTCAACATTAAATTCATATCTGCAGCAGTTTCCTCTCATTTAGACTCAATATTTGAGTTTGTACAGGTTCTGCTTGTGTTTAATGCAGTGTAGACCATAAATACAATGTTTAAATTCATGAAGACCACGTTTAAAACCACAAACACTAGCTTTGTGTCGGGAAAAAGAACAACATTTATCATGTTTTCTGTTTGAAAATGATGTTTATCACAAAAACAAGGAGGAATTTATTTGAAAAACCAATCAGCTGACTGCAGTGTTTAGCTCCACCTTTTCCAAAGCAACCACATAATAAAAGGACAGACCCCAGACAGAGGTGTCCCTAAAGTGGGTTGATACGTTTTTTGATGTTTTCCCCTTTTGTTAATGGAAACACACCAGAACTGACCCAATATAGTTCCAATCGTCTAAAGAAGATGGAAGAAAAATGTGCCATAAAATGTTCACATTTGCTTTAGGTTTATATCTCATCTCCTTCATCTAGAGTTTAAAGTAAAGTTTAATACAGGCTTGATTTACAGATATTTCCACAATACAGGGCAGCTTTTCCATTTTCTATATTTTATGTGGTTATATCTAAACCCTCTCTTCTCTCTATTCCCTCTATTCTCACAGCTTTCTGCACACCTGTCTGAAATCTGCTCACAATCCTCTCTCCTCGCAGTAGACTCCCTCAGAAGCTGTCCCGCTGATAAAGCCATCCCACTGAAGTTTATTTCACTGCCTCCGTCTCCAGTCTGTCCACACAGCGCTGTCACTCACTCGCTCTTCTCTTTCTTCTGCCTGAGGTTGATATCAGATACAGGGGGCTCTGCATTAACGGCAGCCCGACTCCACTTTCCCAAAAGCTAAAATAAGAATGGGCTTTGAATACAAATAGCCACAGACAGAATGAATGGTCTGTATTTCAAGAACTCTGTCGCCCCTGTTCTCTCAGTTTAAAATCGGAACAAGCTACAAACTCGTGCTCCTTGATGTGTTTATATTCATTAACAGTGGAATAATTAGTGAGGTTAGGGATTAATAAGTGAGGGCTGGCTCCACTAAGTTTAACTTTCGTAAACCTCTGTTCAAAATCACTAAATGTTACGAAGTCTTTTGAATAATGTGGAGCATCCTCAAGCTTTCAGATTTTAGCCCACTGCTAAAGTATATAAACCAAGACCTGGATGAATGAGAAGGCCCTAAGAAACTGTAGTTCAGTCAAATGTTTGCTTATGTTGGCGTGCGATCATGTTCGGATGTAAAACATTTTATAGTTTGCTGTCTCGAGCTATGAAGTCACCTTGTGTCCTTAAAGTGGCACTACACTTTTTTCTTTTTTTTTGCTGTCCCTGTCTCAGACCGCGATATTTATCCCCGTTTCACGTTGCTTCCCTTTTCTCTGTTTATGTCACAAATGTGTTACTTCCTTATTGAAAAGTTGTGTCGACCAATGGGAGCGCTCCTTTTTCTGAAAGCGAGCTGTGATTGGCCAACGCTCCAGTTCAGGACTGAAACTCCTATTGAATAATAATAAAGCCTTAATGACTTTTTAAGGTCTTTTTTTTTTTTTACATATTTTTACAGATTCTTATTACAACATGCTGTTAGGTGATTAAACTGTTCTTTTTTTGCATATATATAAAAAAATCACATATTCCTCATTTAAAAAATATTTAATTGAACTGAATTCTGGTTTTAAACATACTTTTCATGAGATATTTACTGTCCCTTTGCTTTATTACAACATTGGCTGTGACTAATGCGAGACCCTATGGGGGCCCAAATCAGAGTATTTTTGAAAGAGAGTCAAAGAGGAGAAGGAAACTATTTTTGATTGCCTTTGTATCAAGTGAATATTATCAAGTGTGACTGTAAGTGCTAGCATGTGCTAACGCTAATGCTAACAACAACAACAACTTTTTTCTCGGTGGCTTTTAGCTCAGAGCGAGTTGTGGTCATTTAACATTTATTATCTTTCTGTTGTTTTAACTCATCTTCTTAGTTCTTTTGTGCTTTTAACCTGAGTTATTTAGTAATTGCGTGTTTTAAGTTATTTTATTCTGTTTTATGTCCTTTACCGTGTTATTGCATTGTATTTGTATTGTACTGTGTTTTGTGTTTTATCTCTTCTATTTATGTTATTGTTTGTGTACAGCGCTTTGGCCGAATGCACAGTTTTAAAGGTGCTTTATAAATAAAGTTGGTGTGGTATGGTAACAGTTTATTGATGACAGTAACGTATTGGTTGATTGTTTAAGTACTAGTAATTATTACGTTTGTTTTCTTTTATTGTTTCCTCAACTGTTCTGAATTCCCATGCTGCAATTTAAAGAACTGTTTTTTTTTCTTTCAGTGCAATAATCCCTTTTCTGTCTCTGTCACTTTCCAAATTATTTCTGACAGGAAGCTTATTAAAAGTAAAACTCGTGTCTTTTTGAAGTCCTTGTAAAAAAGAAAAAAATGCAACTGATGCAATACAAACTTTGAGCAAACAACAAAACACCCACAGATCTCAGTTGAGACGCGTCCCATCAGCCTCTAAAAGTAAAGTCTTAAGACAGAAACTTCAATATAATTTCTCTTCTCAGCGTGATGGAGAACGCTCGCCTCTTAACTGAAAATGTGATTAAACTGTGAAATATTATCTGTTTTGGTGAACACCTGCCGAGGAAACACGTCGTCTGTCTTCTCAGTGTTTTTAAGAGAAAAAGCTAAACCCGTGGCTTACACTTGTCTCAGAACCATATCTGATCTCACTTTAAAGATAACACTTTTTTGCAGGATTGTATAGTTTCAACAATCATTTCAATCTGTCTTTGACACATCACTGCAAAACTGAATTTAAAAAACGAGTTAATAATTCCTCTGAGAACTGTGGCTCCATCACACGAGGAGCTTCCAATGGAAACTGTAAAGTGCCTCTAAGAAAAACATCTCTTGGACAGTCGGCTTTTTTGGTTCATGCTCTTGAACTAAAGCAGGACTTAGACTGGAGTCATTTTAAATAAGTGTTTTTTAAAGAGAGATCAGTTTTGTGACCATAACTGATCACTGTTAAGTTTTTTATTGTCGGCTTTTTTATTGTGTACATTGTAAATTATGATTGTCTGTAAATCAGCCTCGGCTTTAAATGCTGTAGTGTGTGACTGATGAATAGAATATACTTGTTCCTATTAAATAAACTTTAAATAAATAAAAAATAACAAATCTTTCAGAATGTTACAGCTTAAAGTTTTAATCAGTGTTGTCTCAGGTGTCAGTGGCATGTGTCAAGCTAGAATAGCAGGTTTTATCATGTCAGAATGCAGTATAAGAAAATTAATGTTAAAGCTTGCCATAACATAACAAAAGAATGCGATTTTGGCATATTTTATTTCAGCTCAGTTTGTCCTTTGTTGGATAGGTGAACTATGCTTCAAATGGGTTCTACAGACCTCCGAATTAATATTTTTCCAACATAGACAAATGCACAGTGTTAGTTTAACGTGATTTTGCATTTTTTAAAAAGTTGCAGCATTTCAGTTTGTCCATTTAAGTCCAAATTGTAAGTATATTTTCTTATGTTACGTTACAGCAGTGTTACAGACAGATTTAATGTCTTTAAAACAGTCTCTGAGACATTCAATTTTAAATGTAAAAGTGCTCTCTCCTACTGATACATATAAAAAAAAGTCTGTTTATAACTGGAGTTTTAAACGCCTCACTTCAATTGGGGAAGCAGTCATTTAAATGTCTCTAAATGGGACAAACACACCTGGATAATGTGGTTCATTGTTTATTACTGCTGCAGGTTAAAGGTCGGACAGAGACACAGAGTAACACATGGAAACTGAAAAACATGAAGAGCAGACTTTCAAAAAGAAAAAAAAGCTAGACTGTAGCTTTTATGTGTTCGTGTGCTTTCGGACGATGCAGTTGCTGAGTAATGAATGTGTTTTTCTTACTTTGTTCGTGTGTTTTTAACTCTTAAAGTCGGAGTGTTCTCAGTGCGAACTTCAAAGTAACATATTCCTCCCACAGAAAAGATGCTTCGAAGTCAACTCTAACTGCGTCACGTTACCAATGCTGTTTCATCCCACTCTGTCGGCTTAATGTTTAAATTCCTCACATCGGGGGCTCATTTGAATATTGAAAAACAGCATAAACAAAACATTCCTCTGAGCTGTTTCAACAAGATAATGTGCCATGAGCTCTTTTATGTCTTTTTAATGTAGGTTTTATTGTGGCATTTAGATCTTTGGTCTTAAATAACCTTCATTAATACTCATCTGAGACAGCGATTCCCCAAACAAACAGATAAGAGCTGCTCGTTATGGAGCTGGGCGTGCTTCTGGAGTCCTCCCCATAGATTCACGTTCCCATCTTGCATCATGCCTTCGCCTTACACGTTATGACATCATCTTTCTTCAAGTCTTTCTCACGGTGTGTTTGTAGTATCTGACATTAGCATACTAAACACAGTTGGAAGCCTCCTGCAAAAAGATACTGTTGTTTTGTACAGCACTTTTAAGTATGTTTTGTCAAAGTCAGGAACAAAACTGTGAGGAGAACTTCTTTTGGAGTAATCTTGAGGACCTGTATTGATGCTACAATCTCAATGTGAGTTCCTTCTCTTGCTCCTGCAGCCTGAAGGGATTTCCTCTTGTCCTTGAAGCCCTGGATGCTCTGCATCAAATACAGTTTTAATAAATGTTTTTGCATTACTCTGTTAATTGCTGTCACTATTTTGTTTGTAACACAACATGCTGCAACGATGCCAAGACCAAAGGGAGATGGGATGAAAATGTTCTGTGCTGATTTCAATATAAAACAATATCTACAATAACATGCACTTACAGACTCCTATCACGGCTGTACACAAGACTTTAAAAATAGTGAGGTCCAAAAAACAGTTTGTCAGGCATTTGGTCATTACATATTCTGCCTCATTACCTATAAAATAAAGTCTGAAGAAAATGCTTTAAAGGAAAAAAGTACATACTACAATAAGATGCACAGAAAAGTAGATAAATACAGTATATTATATTATTGGCAGTGGTGGAAAGAGTACTGAATATTTGTATTCTAGTAAAAGCACAGTTGCATAAATAAAATAATACTCAATTGCAAATAAAAGTAGTCGAACACAACCTAACAAACATATTATCATTTTAGAAATACAAGAGTGGTGAATCAGTAAAAGGTGTCCCAATGTAAAAACTGAACTAACACAGTATCAAGAGCACGACAAAAGCATAATCATAAAGTATTAAACAAATTATCAAATTTGCATTGTTTATTTGGAGATAGTTATGAGTAAGATCTGCTATTCATTATTAAAAAAATTAATCAAGATTTCTTTTTCATCTTACTCACAGGGTCTTGCCACTTTGGGAACCTTTGTATTAAAGTACTCAAGTAAAAGTAAAAATTAACCTACTCATATATAAACGACTCTCTCTCTGTTTATATAAATACACAAACACAGTATATAAAATTTTACAAATTAACTACAGGGTTCTTACACCTTTTCTAAGTTCAAATTCCAGCACTTTTGTGTGTGTGTTTTCTTGTTTTTCAAGCACCTTACAACTGCAGTAAATTACATGTTGATATACGTATACAATATGTTTTTCTCATTTAAATCCATTATAAAAAAGACTTAAATTGTTTAAATTGTTAAATACATTGGAGCACAGACAAGGGATAGTTCACCCAAAAATGAAACTTGTCAGATCAAAAAGATGTAAATTTACACAAGCACTGTTGTTTTCTTTATGTGCAAAATGCAAAAATATTTTTTTCTAAGGAGAAAATTACTCAGTAAGATAGTGAATTATTATTAAAGCAACACAATCAGAATTTCAAGCACTTTATTCAAAATTCAAGGACTTTTACAACCTTCAAAACTTAATTATTCACCAAAACAAGGTTAAGATAGCCACAGATAGGCAGTTCCAGATTGATAATCATTAGCCGTTTTATGTTAATTTAAATATTCTTCATTTTCTTATTTTTTCCTCTCAGTAAATAAGAGTACAATTACAAATTAGTTCCTCTTTTAAGAAAAACAACGCAGATTTTCTGTTTAATATCACAGACCCACGTCTCTTGTGCCTTTTCTCAAACCGGACATAAACAAACGCCCTGCCTCGATGCTCGAATCTGATTGGCTGTTGGCTCCGTCTCAAGTCTCGTCTTTTCTCGCGATGACAGAAATCCTTCCCAGCGAGAGGCACAGACTGAACTGTTCTCAGTCGCTGTTGTGGCTCAGAGCAGCAGGACAATCCACCTCAGCGTTTCGAGCTGTGCTTCAGCCTCAGGCATAACAGGAGCTTATTTTAAAAACTCACAAACGAAGCAAGAGGAGGCACATTTTTAACCTTTTGTCTGGACTAACTCGAGCTTTTCATGAGGCTTTAAACACACAGGTAAGGCTGCTAACCTCCTTTTGCCTTTCTCAGTTCACAGACTCATTTGGCAGTGCTAGCTCACATTTCAATGCACTTTACTATCACATAAAACACATCTTTTATTTATTGTATTTAACTTTAGCGCCGTTTAAAGGTAGCTGCGTCGTATAACTCTGAATGTAAGTAGTTTAATACGGGCTTGAGCTGTTTCGTGGCAGTGTTCAGGCTTCAGAGAGGAACTTCAAAGCTCACTGTTGACTGTCTCTGGAATGCAAACCCCTGTTAGCTTATATGCTAACGATACATCTACCAAGTTTAAACCAGTTTTGGACTAGTTTAAGAGCTAGCTGGCTGTGTTAGTTTGCAAATTTGGGATTAAAATAGCACCGCTTGACATTATGCTCCTGATAGTAAGGTTATCATGAGGCTGCTATTCAGGGGAAGCTATGGCAGGCTTTTTGTGAATGGACCTAAGAGATAATTTTGATTTAAGATTAAGTTTGTGCTGAGTTTAAAGGGATAGTGCATTATTTTGTAAATGTGGTTGTGTTGGATTATATTAGAGTTTAGGATAGGTACCTCTTTTACACACATTTCTATAAAATCCATTTAACAACATCAGTTTTCAACAAAATTGTGCATCCTTTGACACAACTTCTCATAATCCCAAGTTTATTATAGTGTCCCGTCTGAAGCCGTCCTGTGGTGCACTTGCAGTAATTACAGATGTAGTGACAGCATCTCTACTTTTAATTAGACAGTAGAGGTTCTAATGTTGTGCGTTGTGTCCCTATTTGTCCTCGACAGTCTAAAATCAAACCTCGTATTTTGGTTTCGGGTTTCTGAGCAGTTACAGTGAGTTCCTTCTCCGACAGTGAGTTGATTCATTAAATATAATGTTTTTAAATGTCGTAAGCAGCTCCTCAGGGATAAAAACCTGATTTTTAATAGTTGTTTGTCTGTTCTTTTGCCGTCCCACCTATCTTCATAGATCAGTCACGGTATCACAATATCGTTATCCATTTTGAAGCGTCATTTTATAAAATTCATTGGGCTCAGATATGCATCACCGCACAAAACGCATATTAGGGATGCACTGATCCAGCTTTTAGTGCAGATCTAGGGGCTTTAAGTATCTGCAGGTACTGATACTGATCTGATCCAACTGGTATTTTAATATATAGCACATGACAATTGAGTGTCCTTAAATAAAAGACACAGACATAGAGTTATACACAATAGATCAGACCCATGTATTTACTCAAAAGACCGGTATCTGATCCAGATTTTTTGTCTTCGTAGAGACTTAATAACACTTTTTATTCAGGATTATAGAAGGTGTTTATTACACTCCAAATGAGTCTATCCTGGGATATGACCGTTATTAAAAGCTTATGAACATGACTAAAATATCAACGCTAACATGTTGGTAATTCTATTGATATTTAGCCGAGTTAGTTAAATTAAAATGTTAATCATAATGTATTTTATGTCTGAAGAAAGTAGGACAATGGTTCTTAAATATATCTGCCTCTTCAAGTGTATATCTATTTAACCACATTAACAATAGTTTATGCTCTAGACTTTTTTATTCCTATATTTATGTCATGAATTCAGTGTTATTTACTTTGTCTGTCACACATCAACTTTATTTTTAAAGATAGTCATAACAGTGCACTGCTAATTTCATTGTTATTTTCATTCAGTGTTAATTTAATGTCTTAAAAAACACATTAAGTGGTCCTAATGTTATACCTGTTATACCTGTATACGGTTATTACACTTTGAGATAGATGCATATTTATATCAGCTGCGTCGGATCTTTATTAAAACTTAATTTGTGTTTCATATCTCGTCAGTGCAGGACTCCAACACTGAATATGGGTTGCATTTGCAGAACATTTTATATTAATCAAAATTTGACCTTAAATCAATCAAACAAACTGACATGCCTTTTAATTTAATATTTTTTGCTCTATTTTTCACAAATATATTTTAATGTGTAACACTAAGCTTCATTATTTCAATTAGAGTGAGTCTATGAATATTTATTTTGATTTATATTTAATTCTCCAGCTATAAACTTAACTTTACACATTTTATAAATCAAGGATGATTTTTATATAATAATAGCAGTACATTAAATTGAGCATTTTGTTTTAAACTACTCCACAAACTATATAACCGTCTTTTATTTTACTGTCAAAATAACACAAACTCATATTTCTCTTCTTTATCCGTCACGTTTTCCATGTGAACGGAGCTGGAAGTGTCTGCTGGATTTGGCAGAGTGCACTTTGACGCCGTTACGCTGTGATTTATTGTTGATGTACGTCCTTCCAAAGCCATTTTACTCTCTTCAGCGATGATTGCCTTTAATCAGCACATTTGCCCACATAGCACAAAGCCGTTAAGTGTCCTCGTGATGGAAGTCTTGTTTCTCTCAAATGCAGGGTTTGGACTCAAATGGATTTCTGTTGGATTCTGGACAAGACGGTGGAACTGTAGCTCCTTTTTTCAATCCTTTACATTATTACATTTCTAAACTACAAATTTGATGGTTTTAGACCCACATTCCCAGATCATACGGTCACCAAAATATAAAATTTAAAAAAGCAAATTTCCAAGAAGAAAATATGAAAATTTTGTAATTTTTTTGCCGCTTAAAATGTCAAAACTTGCATTTTTTAACAGTAGTTCACATTTAGTTTCAAACTAAGTATTTCATATATTTTGCTTCATAAACCCATTGCAGATTTCACTTTGAGTTTGACCCATTGAGGCTCCTGTAGTTTAACTTTTGATTCTCTTATATGGCTGTATTTTGGCTGTATTGACCCTCTGAGACAACTGTAGTTTGAGTTTTGACCCTCTGAGGCTGCTGTAGTTTGAGTTTTGACCCTCTGAGGCTGCTGTATTTTGAGTTTTGACCCTCTGAGGCTGCTTTGTTTTGAGTTTTGACCCTCTGAGGCTGCTTTATTTTGAGTTTTGACCCTCTGAGGCTGCTGTATTTTGAGTTTTGACCCTCTGAGGCTGTTTTATTTTGTGTTTTGACCCTCTGAGGCTGCTTTATTTTGAGTTTTGACCCTCTGAGGTAACTGTAGTTTTAGTTTTGACCCTCTGAGGCAACTGTAGTTTGAGTTTTGACCTTCTGAGGCTGCTATAGCTTTAGTTTTGACCCTTTGAGGCTGCTTTATTTTGGGTTTTGACCCTCCGAGTTTGAGTTTTGACCCTTTGAGGCAACTGTAGTTTTAGTTTTGACCCTCTGAGGCTGCTTTATTTTGAGTTTTGACCCTCTGAGACTTCCGTAATTGTTTCTGTATTAAGAAACAAAACTACCATAACTTCTTGATGCTGTCCTGAATTGTCAAGAAAGACTTTTGGAAATGTCTTTGAAAATGATTTCCGAACAAGAGTGAAAAACCTGATGATCGTGTTGGTGTTTGGATTTTGCCGGGCCAGTCTCAACACGAGCCACCAGCGTCGAGCCCGGTCGAGACCTAATTCCACATTTCAGCCTGTGTGGGTCAACCATCTGCCGTTGCACAAATGTAGAAGGTGTCACTGCACGACACTGTGTCCTCTGAGTGAGATTCATCTGTCGTCCACTGTGTCCCTCGTCCTTTTAGTGTTTGTATCAGTCTTTTGTACTAGGCTTGTTTTGTATTTACCACCATAATTAAGCCAAAGGTCTGTGTGTGAATGGTTCTCTCTGTTGGGGCTTTCCCATCTGTTTTCACAGAAGAGTCTGGTTAAATAATGCTGCCATTTAATCATTTTTATATCTGATAATGTAAAGTTGATGTTTTCAGCATATTTTTTACATCTATAGACTATCAAGAGCAAGAGACTACAGTTTGCAAATACTGTCTTTTTTATCTAACCTTTAAAAAACACCACATATTTAAATTTAGTAAGAAATTTACCAGCCAGGTTTTCATATTGTATTTGTATTTTAGGATTAGAAATGTTATTGGAAATGCTTGAGGGTAGCTTCTGGCATTTACAGAAGAATTTGAAGTATGTATTTTGTATTAACTCTCAAGGAGAATGTTTAATGCCATGGACTATTTTCAACAAGCAGAAGTCTCTACTGTAAGTTACTTTACTTCAAGGCAGTTCATAGAAGATTTTAGTTTATTTTCTTCGTGCAAGGTTTCTAAAGCTGACTCTAAATGACTTGGCTTCAGTTTTATCTGCACGTCAAGGCTCCTAACTTCACTGCTGTCGTAGGTTTTCAGGAAATTTGTCTTTTTAGAATCCAGAATTAACGGAAACAGTCTTCGTTCTATTGTGCTGTCTACTTTGAAGGCTATTGTTGCCCAGAACTTCATGGCATTGTGACGCTAAAGTGGGACTAATAATCCTCAGAGGAAGGCAGTCATCTTATTGTATTGTAGAAGGCTTTGTGACATTTTGTTTTTTGTCTTTATTTGGCTTTTACATTACAATAAACGTCTTTTTTTGCAGAGTTGGTCTAGAGTGCTCTGCTAAATTTGTTTATAAAAACGAATCGAGCCCTTTGCACCACGATAGAGAACTGTGTACAGACCTTTTTGTTGCACACACCTCGTGGCGGAGGAAGTCTTATCAGATGTAGATTGTCTTTTACAAAGCTGCCAGATGGTCATTTTACTGCCTCTGCTCCTGTGTTCTCCAAAGTTAACCAGGAAATCCTCTTTATACCCGTCTTTATTTTCTCCGTCTCCTCACACTCGACCACCTAAATCCCGCTGCGCTCTGTGAATGTGCAACACCCTTTTATTTCCATTATTCATTTCCACAGCTGAATGGCCGGCAGTGTGGGTATTAGATATTGATAAAAGGGCCTATTTTTAAATCCACACTGTGCTCAGAGGACCCCATCTTTAGATCATTTTCCGCAGCATGAAGCATTTCCAACTGGGACCATTTAACTCCATGTCTCTGGGCCCGTCCAGGCGTGTACTTATTTTGATTTTTTTTTGGCAAATGCAAATATACATACATTTATCAAGTTTACATTGGATTTTTTCTTTTAATTCAAATACAATAGTAACAAAACATGCAGAAGATTGACATTTTACATCATTTTTTTTTAAATCATGCTGCTGTAGTTGGAGTTTTGACCCTCTGGGGCTGCTGTATTTTGAGTTTTGACCCTCTGGGGCTGCTGTATTTTGAGTTTTGACCCTCTGGGGCTGCTGTATTTTGGGTTTTGACCCTCTTAGGCAACTGTAGTTTTAGTTTTGACCCTTTGAGGCTGCTTTGTTTTGGGTTGTGACAGATGTTTTTCAAGTTTACATTGGATTTTTTCTTTGAATTCAAATACAATAGTCACAAAACATGCAGAAGATTGACATTTTACATCATTTTTTTTTTTAAATCATTGGCGTCAGCACAGGGCTTGCTCTCCACCTTTCGTTCTCTGCTTTTTGTTGAATCAGAATTATGTTTGGTTCAGCCACACTTTTGTTTGGTTTTAGTTTGCATTATTAGGCTGCTTCCAGATTGTTCGGCGAAGCGACGAACTGGAACTAATGTTGGGTGAGTCTGTTTAAACTAGGGCTGAAAACCTGTAGTCGATTTACTGAGGGCTACTGTCCCTGAATGCACCACAGCTTCAGCTCTGAATGGTGTCCTTCACTTACGTCTTTAATAAATGATAGACTGGACAAATATAGGTCGCAGTGTGATGCTTGTTGGCTTTATCTTTAATAAACATTTAGAGATAGTGACGTTGTATTTATTTTATTTATCTATTTATTTAAAAGGACAGTGCACATTAATAAACTGTACAAACATGCCAGAATTAGCCAGAAGTTGTCTGGTTACCCCTTGCCAGATCTACAGAGGCACCCTAAAGAAGAAAATAAAACATATAAACAATAGATAACAATAAAATTACAACTATAAGATTGGACATGAGGTCGATAAGAGCAGCAGAAGAAGAAAGACAAGCAAGACAACAACCGGTATTAGACAGAAGTATTAAAACGGAGTGAAAAATAGAATAGAATAAGAACAGATTTAATGATCCATTTTTAACCTGTTGCAAAAGCCAAAAAATGTGATTATTCATCTTGTACGGGTTGTTAAGGGCTGAGGGTGCGTTAATCTATTAATTAATTTACTCTGTTTGGTAGAGAATAATTATTTAGAAGCTTTTAAGACTTTCATTATTATGTAAAAGAGCAGCTCAAAATTAGTATTTTCGTAAAATATCAACAGAGAGAGTTCAAATAAAGAGCTTTCAAACGACAGAGAGCGTTATAGTACGTTAAGTAGTCGACTAATTGATGCAAGGAGAGTTTTTGGTTGATTCCAGTTCGAGTTTAAACAGCACTTTAGTTTTTGTTTGTGCTGCTGTGGTTTGTGAGGGTTCATTTTCTTGTTAGCAAATAGTTTCTTTTGTCCAACTGTGGAGCAGAAAATACACAAAATCTGGAATCAGCGCCTTTTATTAGAGCACACGATTAAAAACACTTGAATATAAAGGGATTGTACAAAAATACTGAGTGAAAACAGCTCCCAAACGCAGTGGGTTCATTCTCCTTGAGCTTTTTTTTTTTTAGTGCTATTGCGGCACCATAAAAAGTTGTTCTTTTACCTCTGAATGACTCGAGGCTTGGATCGGCTGGTGTTTTCTTCACTGTACGACTCTGAATACCAAACACTACAGTAAATATATATATATACTGTGCCGCTATATCCTCCTCAACACTGCAAATCTAATTCAGAAGTTAATCCACTAGTCCAGCCTATTAATGCCCATTGACTGCAGTTACTCTCATTTGTTTTAAAGACCCAGGAGTCCTTTATAAATTGCCCTCAGCAGATTTTATTCATCTTCAGTTCAGGTTGACTTAATGCTCGTCCCGTCCTGTAGGAAGCAGCTTTTGTCCCCGGGTGCTCGGAGCAAGTGCATGCTGGGATTTCAGACAAAGCCAGGTTGTCCTACAGTGCGTAATAATAGGATAATAGACAAAGGGCTGCACTGTTTTGGCCAAACGCTTCATAAACACTTTCTAAAGTCTTGATCCCTGAAGCGAAAAAGCCCTCGTTTCGTTTATCTCTGGTAAGAGGACTTTTAACACTAGTGCTCAACTTTGAGAACAAGACGGCACAAATAAGGTTTCAGGGGATTTAAAAAGTTTATAAAAGTAAAAAAATCCATTGCCTTAAACTTTCCTCCCACTGAATCTTGTGTAAGAAAATGTTCTGTTTCTGTCAAAATCCATCAAAATAAAATTCACTTTATGGATATACTTTATGGAGCTAGATGTGATTACTGCATTTGAGTTCAGAAAGCTTGCTGTGGCTAGCTAGTGATGCTAACGCCTCTCATGTGCTAATGTAAATTACTTTTTTCTAGGGCAGGAGTTTAATAGAGCCTGAAGTGGCGCTCAAGACTCAGTTTTTTAATATGAAATAATAACTAATCGCTCTGGCATCAATGGTTTAGACTCAGGACAACAGCAGTTTAGCCACTTTCTAAACACGTTACTGCTCAGGAGGTCGTGGGTTCGATCCCCGGGCCGGCCGACTCTCGATGCATGTTTTCTCTGTGTCTGTCTCTTCCCATCGTCCAAAGACACGCATGTTCAGGTGATTTGGTGAATCTAAAGTGCCCCTAGTGGACAAAAAACACAAAAAGATTTTAAAAAAGCATAGAATAGTGCAAGTTATTTGGTGCAAACATTATAAAACTATCAGTACAAGGCACAGTTGTAATATTCTAGTAACAATACGCAGTAAACAGGACTCAGAAGTTATTAAAATAATGTGCAAAATACATTTAAAGTGCAATAAAGCTCTCTCAGACTGTAACTGTACCCCGCCTCAGGCCTAAAGCTGCTGGGATAGGCTCCAGTCGCCCGAAAACCACAACGGGACCAAACAGAAGAAGAAGATGAATATTACTGCTCACATTCTCTGTTTTCCACCAGTAACAGTTGCTTTTTGTCCTTTTTGGGTCGAGTAAAGCTCAGCCTTGACACAGACTGAACCTCAAATTTGGTTGCGACACTAGTTAATGATTTAATTTATACTTTTGCCTACTTTATATCTTATACATCTCTTATCTTAACCATTAGCAAAGACAATTAGCTTATTTGACATTAAACATGAATAGAAAGCGTAAATGGAACCTCAACTTATGGCTAACTTCTTTATGTACATTTTTATCCCAAAAAACCTTTCAGTGCCATTTGTTTCTTGTTTATTTCATTTTAAAATTACTCATTGCCAAAATTTAATAAACCTAACCCATATGTTAACATTTATCCATAGTATAGTAGAAGTAGATATTTTTAGCTTTAGCTGCTGAATACCTCCAAAGCTGATATTTAATTCATAATTTCTTTGATGTGGCTGGTTTTTCTCTTTGTTGTGGTGAGATCCCTCGGCGCTGACAGTTAGTTTTGTTAATCCGGCTTTTCGCTGTTGTTGTAAACTGTTGCCCTTTGCCCTTCTGAGCACATCCAGACACAGTCCACTTCAAAGACGCTCAAACAGCCCCCTGACCCTTCCCCCAGGGCCGCTACTTCTAAATACCAGCCTCCCCCTGCGACAAAGGAGCACGGCCCCGCTCGGCTCCAGGCATCCAGACCAGTCGAGAAATGTTGCAGCAATTCACCGGACTTTAGAAAAAATGTGCACCAATATAGCAACCACAAACCAGGGTTAAAACCAGTGTTAAAACCAGTGTTAATGCTGTTGACGAATAATTTTAGTCATAGTTTTCATCAACGACATATTATTGTGTCCGAAAATGAAACAAAAACTAAATAAAAAGTAATTAATGAGAACAAAAACTTGGACTAAATGTATTGACACTTTCATCACTGAATAAACTATGTTAAAAATATTTTTTATTCAGGGAAAGCAGACATCTCCTACTCGTTTTATTGTTATTGGGATGTTCTTTTATTTAAACAATTTTAAATAAAGATGCGTGTTTGGATTAACTCGAGTGAAATCTGTGTGTGTTGCACGTTCAGATCAATACCAGCCGTAACAGGTTAGTATTATTACTTCAGAAAAAAAAACCTTTGAAAATGCATTACCCTTTATATTTTAGTGACTAAATCTGTTGTAGATAAAGTCGACTAAATTCTTATGAGATTCAGTCGACTGAAACTGGACTAATAAGGATTACACGAGTAAATTTTGACTAAAGCTAAATAAATTTGCGGTCACAAACCCAGTGTGCGTCTTGTAACCACTCTCCAAGATTCACAGTTTAGTTCATCAGAGGTCCTGCCCTTTACTCATAAATTTACCCTCTGATGTCTCCCGTTTGTTCCCAGCTTCATTTGCATCAGTCCAACTTCCAAAATGTCTATTCAGAGGCAGAGAATAGAGTCAGTGTGTGTCTATTAGTTTGTGGGATGTCGCAGTCCAAGTTCAGAACTCCTTTGTGCTGACAGGTTGAATGGCTCCGACTTCATTTTGACTCTCTGCAAAAATCCAGTGCCATTGTTTTGTTCAAACAGGACAGAATAGAGTCAAGGATAAAAAGCTTAAGTTGGCATCATCCAGACAAACAGCATGTTTGTTTCCCTTCTGTCCTTGACTGTTGTGTCCTTGGATAAAGTGTGCTCTGACTGTATAAATCAGTTTCTGTGTAACAGTTGTAAGGAAAAATTACACTTCAGAGCTTAAACAAAGGCTGCACATTTCTCTCAAAGATGAGAAGTGTAGTTTTGGCAGCATCTGTTGTAGAATATAATGTCCACAATACAAACAGACCCTGTGAGCAGCTACAGAAGCCCTGGAGGGACATGCTGTTGTCTATGAACAAACCCAGTGGAAGAAGGTAGGGATTACTTAGTTTGTCCGCTCTGGGCCGCTGTAGGAACCAGAACAGAAGATAACGGCTAACACTGTAGTATAACTCACACTATTAAGCATTAAATGAGTATTTATAACAACTTAATTAATCCATAATGATTTACAAAGCATTGATAATCACCATTACGTTATAAACAATGTTAAGTATTCACATAAATTATATATTAGTCTATAAATAGTGTATTAATTATGAATTGTTAATAACACATCTATTAATGCTTAACTACTGTATTGTTGCATGAGTTATTTTAAAGTGTTAAGTAATGTGTTTTATAAAGCTTAAAGGTCTATGTGTTAAATGTAAACAATTGCAAGGACAATTATTTCGTATTCAGTCAGACTTGTGTTTGAACTAGGGCAGTAAATTTAATTAATTTTCAGTAGGTCAGTAGCAAGACAAAAAATCGAGAGTAAAATTAAAATTGTCTGAAAATAAAAAAAACATTCAAGATTTTATTTTTTAGCCATATCGCCCAGCCCTAGATAAAACTGTGTTGATTGTGAGAGATGATACAAAATATACATTCAACTAAACTAACATTCTGTATATGAACCAACACAGTGAAAACATGCCTTGTGGTGAATTCACTTAAAACGAAATCAAAAATAAAATTACTTTGCTCATAAATGGCTCTAATCTGTTTCAACTGGTTCAAACCTCATAAGGTCGACTTTAAATTACTTTAAACCTGTCCAGATTCACTTCTGTTCAGGTTGAATACATTTTAACCTTGAGTCTGTGATTATAATAAAGAAACGTGAGCTTGAACATGTGCTTTTCCTCCAGCAGCGTTTAGTTTGTCCTCTCTGAGCAGCTGTAGAACCAGGATGTGATGGAACTTAAATGGAGCATGTACCAGCTGTATAATTAAAAAGTCCCTTTAAACACATTTTGTATTCACTCAAGAACCACAGAATATCCTGTTTAATTGTTTTAATAAGCGTCTTTACAACCCGCCACAACCCTGTAATATTAGCAATCGTTGACTTCAAAGCTCCCTTTTCATCTCAGAAGAAAATTAGCCTCCGCCATCCCCTTTTTTCCTGTGCTTCTGTGACATTCACACTTGATTAGGCTTGCAAATGAAGTTTTCCTTCTTTCTGAGGTGAGAGGCGCGACCTTGGCCCCAGAGACTTGTTAAGTCTTTAATGGATTGGCTGGACGTCCTGAGTTAACAGATATTCCAGCAGTTTTCTCCGTGGCACGTGCAACAGCCTCGTCTTGTTTCAGATTTTTCTTGAGGACTCCATTAAACCCTGCAGCCGGTTGTACTCGGTGAATAAAGCGGGTTGTACGTCGTGAGAAAAGGTGCTGTAAATAAAACAAAATGTCTGCCGTGAATATGCAACAACACTGAAAAAAGTGTCGTTTGCTAAACTCCAGGCTGTTATTTCGTAAAATGTGCAAATACACGCAACACATTTAAACATCTACGTGTTTTCGAACAGAGTAATGTAATGTTAAATATCACCATCGTCTTACAAATAACAGACAAATTCTACAAAATCCCTGTTTTATGTATAAATATTCTCCATTTTAGACGATGACACGATCAAAGCATTTGAATTGTTTGCGTTTTCTCCCACATTTGGTTCAAATTATTTCATCGCAAACCAGTTTTGTAAATGTTACAGGCTTCCATCACTGTTTTTAAAGAATAGAGAATAGTTTAATTCTATTTTAGGAAGATTTCATCACCTGACAGCTTCTCACATTGATGAGAAATCTTTCCACCTCTTGATCTCGTGACATTGTGCGTCACCAGGTTTTGTCGCTTATAAACGTGTCAATTCTTTTCTCTTTTACTTTTATATCTTACGTCTCATCAGCTCGTATTATTCTCCGAACTGTAGGTCATATTCTTTTTGACATTTTGAGCCTGTAATATCTTAAAATTAGTGATCATCCCTTTCAAAACGTGGAGTGAGTCATATTCTTAGTTTTTGTAACGCTTGTAATCCTGACATCTGTTCCCACTTTGCGTCATTAATGTTGAGTCTGTGTCGTGCTTTGCTGCAGATCTAATAATAACCACAACATTTGAAGTTATTTAGAGACATCCATGTAAAAACACATTGTATTTTCCTTTTATGTTTTTCGATAGACTCCTCTGTTTACCTTTACGTCGGTGATTACGCGTCTTTAGGGCCAAATTTGCACCGAGGGAGTACACAAGCAACTACAGATGAGTTATATTTTTCAGTGTAAAATGCATATTGTTTCTATCCATCCAGATTCTCATTACGAATGCTGCTGAAGTGTCTAAGCCCGGGGAATGCTGACTGCTGAAAAACCGGTGAGTGTCTTGTCTCTGAAGAGCCTCGCTGAATAAATAAGCCGTGATGTACCATCCTTGTGCAGACATGGCCTTCTTTTCCCTCTTGCTCCCGTACATTTATAACCCCCTACACCCGAGCCTGAGCGGCACATTTACCATTCAGCTCAGCTCTGACAGTCCTGTTATGGTGACAAATGTGACGGGCCATGCCTCTCTCAATGTCATATCTTCTGCCCACTTTATCTATCGAATGTACAAGGGACCGGTGATTATACAAGCTGCTCGAGGCACGCTCGTGTGGGTAGTGTTGCCTGCCTGTACTGTACATGCATGTCGATGGGCGGTCATTTATATGCGCACGTATGGATGTAAGGTTGGGTTTACTCTGTGGTTTTGTCATTACAATAGGATCATTTCTCTGCAGGTGGTGAACCGAGCCGTTAACGTTTGCCATCTGCACTGCAACGATACTGCGGGCATCAGCTGCATGGGAGAAATGTCTAAAGGCAGTATAGAAAAACGTAATTTATAAAAGCAAATAGCATTCATAAACACTGCTCTTTGTATTGTTGAACTGGGGAGAGATTTGCACGGACTTTTGGACTTTCCCGAAACAATGAAAACCACTTTAGAGACTTCTCAGCACTTAAACTAAACCAGTCCTCCAGCTTTACGACTTCCATTCTATCCTGGCGTATCAATTACACACTTTTAATTATTTATATACTGTACACACTCTATATGTATGCCTTTTTATCTATTTAATACTTCTATGGATTGTGTGTGTGATCAAATGTGTATTCTACATTTACAAATGGAAGACAATGACGTTTATTCAGTTTATTTTGATTTAATTCAAGTCTTCAGGTGTGAAAGCTCCAGTGGACGTCATGGTTCAGACCAAAAAGCTGCTCTTTGGTCTGGGTCTGGACCAAACTGAATCGAGATCTTGGTTTGTTGATGTCTGAAAGCGCGTTTGTTGATAGTTTGGACCTACAGACCAAATGCAGGAAGTCACAGCCAATTAAACACGAAGAAGATATCAGTCGGGTTTGAAAATACTGAGACAACAGATTTTGTGTTATTTTGAAAGAAACATGGAAAATACAGTTAAAAATAAAAAATATACAGCGGAAAAGACTAGTCATAGATAAAGCCAGTCCAAGGAGACGTTGTTGGCCATAAGAACTTCTCCGTTCCTGTTGTTTATTTGTTGATTAACATCACATCAGTTGGATTTCCTGCATTGTACACAGCTACAGTTTTTAGGAAAATGTAGAACTGAGGGCCAAAAGACGTCTCATAGTGTAGAACAATGGCTACAAATTTGATTTCTCCAGTTCAAATATTTCCAAAGTTATGGTTCATGGAGGCGTGTTATAACCTTTCTGATTATGGCCTATATTTAAATACCACTGGAGCTTAGTTTGTCTTCTTTTAGTGCTCTCACTGTGATAAATGACCTGAAACATTTTGGTGTCCCACTTTCACCTTCCTTTGGTTATTCTGCGTGTTTCTTCAGCGAGAAGTCTTGACATCTTAAAGAGGACAGTCTACGATAACGATGTGAGCAGATAGAACAACCTCTGCCACCCTCGCCTCTCACAAGCCCTTTGTTCCTCCGTCTTTACGTTGGATCCCGTCATATCTTCTGCAGATTTAGCGTTATATATCATCAAAGCCTCTCTGGAGCTTCCCACTCTCTTCCAAAATCCTTTTGATTTCTAACATCACCCACCTCCTTATTATTCCAATCTAGTCTGTGGCCTTTTCACAGAACTAACAGGCTTCTGAAGATGCTAGTCCTGTCTCGGTGTGAAAGGCATCGAGGGCAGTGTTCTCCTCGTTTTCTGAGTCTAGAGAAGTGTGCTGCTCAAGTTCACAGCTGTTCCTCACAGGCACAGGTCAGTAGGACCCACTCAGTGTCATTTGTCTTTTTGTACTTGGTCTGTCACTGTGACTATCCTCCGTCTCGACAGAATCAGTGTGTATTTCCCAAGGCTACTCTCAAAAAAACATGTGATGACAACGATTAGAGCTGCACATTATGTTGCAATCAGTAACAGCACTATCTATATCCAGAGAAACTGCTTGTATCAGAATAACGTTGTGTAATAAATGTCTTTCTCTATATATCTTAATTCATTTTTCACTTTATTAAAGGGAGCATTCGTATATTTCAGGTTATATCACAACATTCAACATAATTATCACATTTTATCCCAATATTATGCAGCCCTACTTACAATAATATGTGAATGGCCGCTTTGGTTAAAGGTTAAAGGAATTCTATAAAGAAATGCAACACTGGCTTTGCTGGTTTTCACTGGTGCCACTTTTACATTTGGTTGTACCACATTTGGTTCAAGGCTCTGATTGGATGATTACTTTGAAATGGAACATGTGAACTCTTAATAATATTGTTCTTAGCAAAATAGTCATTGCTGCAATTGAAATAATAACAGTTAAACAGTCAGCGTCGTACGGCTCTCGCTTCATGAATTTAAACATTGTATTTATCGTCTCCACTGCATTAAACACAAGCAGAACCTGTACAAACTCAAATATTGAGTCTAAATGAGAGGAAACTGCTGCAGCTATGAATTTAATGTTGAGAAAGGTGGGAATAAACAGAAACAGTTGAATGTTTCCTGCAGCAGCTGTACCTCCAGCCTCTCGCTGCTACAACAGGATTTACTCTGATTTAGATTCAATATTAACAATGATATACATTTCTAAAATTCTGCTCCAAATGCTTTTTATTTTTCAAATAGAGACAGGACTGGAGTGGAGACATGGAACGACCCAATTGCTACAAAGGGTTAATAATAAATAAATCAAGACAAAAACACCTCATTAAAACATTAAAGCAATAAAACCTTCTTTTAAAATATTTTTCTTGCACTTTTTCTGGTCACGGAAACAAACAAACAGTAAATTTTTATAGAAACGTGTCTATTTTTTCAGTCGACATCTGTGTCTGTTTTTCATCTTTCTCAGTAACTTTCTGCAGAGAATTGACAGTGCAGTTTCGTGTCGCCAGTTTTTTGCCAACAAGCACAAAGTCAAAGTTCAGCGCCCGAGTCTTGACAGGCACCAGGGGTATTTCCTCAGCTTCCAAACTTTATCCCCTTTCATCTTCTCTCGTTAAACTTTCTCTTCTACCTCCCACTCCAGACTTTCTGCTCTCAGTTCTCTCTTCTCTTTTAAAACATGGAGTGGCTCACAGTTTTAAGCTCTTCACTCTTCATGTTGCATAGTTTTGTTGTGTGTTTTGTGTGCCTATTCTCCACAGTTTGTTTTTGTTTTTGTGACATTTTTAAACCAACACAACCAGGATTTAACGACTCAATTCCCCAGCTATGCGTACAACCATAATTTTAAGTATTAACGCAGATGTTCTATGAATTGTGCAGCCGAAAATCAGCTCGAAGACCGGGATTTCTCAAGAGCACAAATATGTGACCAAGGGCAGCTAAATTTATGCAAAGTTCTCTTTACAACTGGCTGTATTCTTGAACACTTGTGACAACCACAACGCATCTCTCAGCATGTGATTCAGGCTCTCTGCAGTGCTCTTTGTCTCCTTAATCCACTGTGAAAATGACCCTAATGTTTGGGGAGTTGGGAGAAGTTTGCATGGGTCCTGTGCTGCAAGAAAATGGCCGACGAGTGCAGCATGTAAGCCTTGAATTTTGGTGTTTTTTATAAAGTATTTATTGTATACAGGCAAATTGTAAATACAGCAAATTTGAAACTAATCTAGAAGAGGCATATGAACTCATTATCTCATTAATCTATTATAATCGGTTATTAAAATAATCGTCAACAATTATCTGGGGTATTGATAGACTCTGAAACATGCCAAGAAGTTTTATTACCAAGACAGAGCAGTAAATCTACAAAAATAGTTAAAAAAAAGATGTGCATTTTGTGTTTTTGATAAAAATTAGGGTTCTGAATCGATTAAAAAGCAAATCTGGCTGTAATTAAACACACTCGTCAACGTTTAATAAACAAACTGAATCTTCAATTTCATTTAACTTTGCCAAACTTTAACGTTTGTAAAGCATGTAAATTGTAATAGGTTTGATTATTTGAAAAGTCAATTTGTGTGAACTTGTATAATTTAGAACCTTACAGAATATTTAAATCTGTAAATCACACATATTACTTTACTCTTTTCCAGGAACCATCTGTAATCTCTCAAAGCACAATTGTCCATTTAGCATTTTTGTTTTTCCATCTTTAGCTCAAGTGTTAGCCGCGTTAGCCTCACTGAATGGAATTTACACGAAAATTCAACTCGCTAATTTTACCAGCCTTAGTAAAAATACGTCTTTACGCCGATTTTTTTTGTTGTATTATCATCGCTTTTAAACAGAAACATTAAAACACCAAGTTTTTGACGCTTGTCTAGTTGCAGCCCTAATATAAACTGTGATAAACTAGTTCTACGAGCAGGTTTGTGTTAATTGAGCTACATTTTGCCGGATCAAGATTCCTGGACGTCCGTGAGTATCAGCTGGTCAGTGATGGCTGCCATCAATCTGCCATCAGTCGTGTGATCATTCAATATTTGTCCAGCCAACGACTCCCCAGAGAACATGGCAGTTTTTATGAATGGCCGACAGATGGATCCCCCTCCCGCTCTTTTTTTTACTCTGACCACTATTCCTGATAGATGGCTACCGGTGTCACAATGGCAACGCATCAGGAGTGACTAAAATAATTAACGAGATAAGTCGGGCCGCTGTAGAAGAAGTATCCTCGGCCTAATGTTCTGTATGTGTTCACAGTGAGAGCCATAAAGCTGACGTTCATGATTCATATGCAACATGTCAAGTCTTTTCACTTAAAGAAAGGTCGATTGAATGGGGCAGTTTGTAAAGACTGTGAAAATGGTGTCAGTGAAGGATTCAAAAGAAAAAGCCACCTTGAAGCATAGAACTCACTTTACTTGCACGTCTTCTTTGAATTAGTCTTTAATACTACAGCTGTATATGGGTCGCAATTGACACCATTTACCTTTTGACTTGTAAATGTGTTTTCGACAACGGCTGCGAGCTTCCTTTGGTCACAATATCAGCAACGCTCGATTAAGACTGGACCGGTATTTCATTTTCCAGGGTTTTACGCTTTGGATGTTAAATTAAGTGATCAGTCGGAGCCTTAAATAACATCACAAAAATAATGGAACATTAAACATTCATTTTTTATTGCTTAACATTTATGCATCACAAAGGTCTGGAGACTAACCGAGCTAATTCATTGTCTACTTGCAGTTAAATTATAAGATGGCTTTACGACCTGCTTAGAAAGCTATTGGCTGCTGGCGACGCACAGCAAGTAGAACGACAATGAAGAAATTGTGTCTTTGTGCTTTAAAAACTCCTCTCTCTCACCCCGTTTCCTCTCATTCTAGTGTCTCTAGCAAATAAAAAACTCTTCTTTTTTTTACCACTAACTGCGTTTTTCTCCATTTTCCTTTTTGGTTTGAACTAGTTGTGTCCTTATCCTTTCCAATTCCTTTTTTGTGTTAAAATGTGAAACAGCAAGAGCTTTTCAGTTCTAACGCGAAGGTCAAAGAGAATTTATTCATCGACCGAAGCGTTTCATAACAAAAGTATTTACCGATGATTCATTTTTATTTATAGTGCATTTTCTATTCACACTTTGTCCTTGTAGTAGTAAGAAGTGGTTGTTGATTCATAAAAAAACTTTCACCTTCACTGTATATTTATGCTTTTCTTTCAGTATGGCATATCTTCCACTGATAATTGCTTTACTTTCACATTTAACAATCGCAAAATGCTCCTTTTTAAAATGGATACTGGGACTTGACTGACATTTCTTTGACGGATACGGCAGATCCCAGATGTTTTGAAGGAGCAGATATTTCGACTGAATGTCTTTAAATATCTACATTGATGGAGAGTGCGGTGGGAGATAAGCTGCAGGCTGTCGGTTTCCTATTTTCTCGTCTTTTCCCGTCGGCCTGCAGCACACCTGGCTCAAAGCGAGCATCGGTGGGTCCGCACAAGCCAGGGAATATTGATTAAGACCGCTGACATTTCTGCGTCCTCTTTTACTCGAGTGCTGCTTGTGCCCCGTGCAGTCGAAGGCAAACACTTTCATGGATGCACCTCTTGAGCTCAATTATCACTCACTGTGTAAAAGGTTAGGATGTTGAATTTCGTGTCTGTGATGGAGCTTTGTGAAGTCCCTCTACTTTAAAACATAAAGGAAAAAAAAAAAAAGATTTAATAAATGATGTTCCATTTTGAGGCAAGATTTAAAACAACACATACTAGAAAATGAAACTAAATAAAATCAAAATAGGTATCTGCTACGAATTAACTGTTACCAATCCTTGACTTCTGATTTCACTGATTTCAGGGTCCATCTTTTTGCATCTTTTCTCTCAAACACACAAATCCAGGGCTGGAATTGACACTTTCTCTGTTTTCTCAGTAGCCCTTAGTTCCTTTTAGACATCAGTGTAGGCCAATGGTAGCCTCCTTTATTTGTAGGGTTGTAAATCTTTTAGCGTTAGGCGATTGGATTCCGATTCAATTCTTGGGGGTCCAGGTTCGATTCAGAAACGTTTTTTGATTTAAAACAAATTTTGAGAAAGAACCATTCTTTTAATTTGATTTAGATATTTGTGACATTGCAAAAATAGTCAAAATACACATAAAAGTATGTAAATAAAATATAAGTCTTTGAAGTTCTAGACATGTTTCTTGCAAAATTGTTAGTCATCCTTAAAAATCCCCTGAATTTGGTCGACTAAAAGCAGTGAGGGAAGCCTAAGAATCTCAATTTTTTTGCTACAGCCCTAATAATTTGATAGTGAGCATGTGATTGCCCAATGCTTCTGTATCTGCTTAAAATTCATGTTTCTTAAAATCCTTAAAATAGAACCATGATGACATTTTAAGGTTTAACCATTTTTAGGACAGTCTCCAGTTAAACACAAGATTATGAGTTTATGATGCTAACCACGCTCTCAGTGCTCGTTTTGTTTTGTTGATGGTCCATATTTTGATTGTTTTTTTCCGCTCTCTGTAAAGCTAAACGTTACGTAACTTTAGAGGCAATTTAGATTCCCCAGTTCACCTATAAATGCAAGCCTTTGGACGGTGGGAGGAAGCACAGAAAGGCCAACCCAGGGATCGAACCCACAACCTTTCTGCTGCACAGAATCAAAACAAGAGTCAGCAAAGAAGGCACAAACTAACCTTATTGTCTCATAAGTTCAGCCCTTTTTTTACAGCAAAGACTGCAGAGATATTGAGAGCAGTAAGAATTTGGGTAAAAGTTACTAAAAGTGGCTAAACTGAAACTCTGTTCTGACAACTGTTAATGTTTTTGAGAACCACAGTGAAAAGAGGAAAATGAAATAAATGATTACGCTCAAATACTGATTTATGCAGTGAGTCATAGGCCTTTTTTCTTCTTTTGAAATGGTTTTTATACACTACACTCCACACTCCTGCTTTACTCATAATGATTTTAGTGCCAATATTAAAAAATACCCACGTTAAATGATCTTATTCTGTTTATAGCTACACATTTAGAAAGCTAATGTCGATAGCTGCTGTGTCATCTGATAGGACTAATCTATATAGTGTCAGATAATGTCATTACTAATACTCTACTGCTGTGTGTATTCACGAGGGCTGTATAAGTTACATTTCTAAAGCATAATCCTGGACCTTGGCAGTATTTTTTATTATTTTTCAGCTCTTTGCATCAGATTTAATTGGCTGAACGCATAAGACACCGGAGCTTGCTCATTGTGTATGCGTCAAACCTCAGATATGGATTTAAGGATCACATTCACGAGATCCCACTCATTTGGATCAGGCCGCATTCGACTGGATTATTTCGGAAAATACGTTCTCTTCCTTGTCAGACTGTAGCGACCCAAGTACGTAAAGAGCTGACGGACGCCTGGCTGCTTTAATTTCCGTGAAAGTCAATTAACTGCTCCGTCAATGAGCATATTTCATATAAAAATCAATACGCTCCATTTGATGTGGCGATTTAGCACCTTCTTTAGTTTAACAGGCCATTTCATCTGCAGACGGAGATATATTGGCTAGATTAATTGCTAAATAGAGTTGTATGTCACTCTGCATATTTGCACTGATAGATTGCTTGTACATTAATGACCCCGTTGTCGACGAGAACGTGAATTCATCACAGTGGCAATTACAACTCTGAATGTGTTTCTCCATCTGCGTTTATTGAGTCAGAGTCATAATTAGCTGTGTTTACAAAGAACTGCAAGACATGATGTTTCTTCTCTCTAGAAAAGTTGCCTGATGGATTTTAAAAAAAACGTTAATCAGTTGCTAATAAGTTGCTTAAAATATTATTGAACTGTTCGGTACAGTCTTGACGTTTGTGCGAATTTCACTTTCTCTGTTTGGCGCAGGCTCTAATTAAATTTCTTGTGAGTGAACATCCGATCACAGTGCAGCAGCTGGTGTCGGGTTTCAAACTTTAACTTAACACAGCGATCGTGAAAGTAACGAAAGTACATCCTGAATCCTGCGAGGATTTTTTTGCTGTGAGAAGGAAGTCATATTTTTCCTCATGAGTTGGTGTTCATTGAGGAGTTTTTTGTTTTTGGTGGATGAAAATAGCACCTCCATCACTCAAAAAACTCCATCTGGGATGTTTTTCTAAACTGAGAAGACTTCTGTGTCTCGTAAGAAATATCACAGTCACACAGAGTACACAATAGTCTGCGAAGTGAGTTTACGAGGAAAGTTATTGTCATTTTCCTTCACAAAGTTTATTACACAGATTGCCTTGTTTTCTGCCCGTGGGGAGGGGTGTGAACAGTTCTTGTGCTCGGTGGGATTGATCCTTCGTGATGGAGGTGACTGCTCATGCCCAGGCAATGTTTCCCACAGATAAATCATCAGATTGTAGACATTTTTTGACCGAATTGGACATATTTGCGTCTTTAATACACTCCACTTATCTTCACTAAACGCCTCAATAACTAAACGTACATAAGGTTTTTCAGACTAAAGCACTACAATGTGGTTAATTTATCATATTAACATTTTTTGTACACTTTTTAATACGCTGTTTTGAATCTTTGTTACCAGATTGTCCACCTTAACTATAAAATGCTGTGGGAAACACTGCCTCCAGGGAAGAGAGGTGTTTTTTTGTAGTTTTTTTTACGTCTTTATGCATAGTTTAGCAGTTTCCATAATGGAGGATAACAGCTCTCCCCTCACACTAATGAAAGGCTGTTAGAATTTGCTGAGTCCAGCCCACTTCAGAAAGTACAGGTATTAGTGGGCTTTTTTTTCCACAAAGCTGGTTGCGTTGGCCGTCCATGTGAGCTCATTTGAGATGGGCACACCCGGGTATTTATATTTAAAGGTCGACACCATCTCTACAGCCTCCGATAAAGAGAGGAGGAGTGTTTGTGAACATTTTTCCTTGTCCAAAAGTACAGTCAGATGGTACTTCTTCAAAATAGCTGCACAAAGAGTAATATAAGGACAAAAAGACCGGCGTAAGGGTCATATGAGGCTTTTTTTCCATTAAACTTCCAACAACAAGCTTACATCACTTTGACAAACACTATGTTGCTGTCCTCTAGACCTTGTCATGTGTGAAAGTCCTACGGCCTTCAAATTAAAAGCCCATTGTGCACAGATACAGTGTGTTCTGTTACTATCTATGGACTGCCAGGACTAAGAGACACCTTTTAAACTAATTGAAGGCGTAGTTTGTTTTGTACTAAAAAAAATATAGCTATAAAATGCCTGGAAATACAATATAGTACGATATAAAACCAAACCAAATGTGTATTGAACTGAGTGCTGTATTTTTCCTTTGAGGTTTTGAGTTACGTAGACATCGATATACATATAGATTTATTTTATATACAGGGCTGGCTTTTTTGTTTTTCGTTTTATTTATGATCTTAAACTAAATAAACAGTAAACTGACAAATCAAACGTAATAAGATGTCGTCTGAAGGATTTCTAAAGATATATTGTAGTTGTTTATAGTTTAATGGAAAAGCACTTGCTGATGTAATGATTCTCACACCTTGTTTCTCTCTGTGTTGTTTGTAGGAGCTGAAGGACTTCAGCCGTGGACAGACTCGGTGATGAATGTCGACGCGATGCACTTCACTGTTTCTTGGTGACTGGATTAGAGGTTGGTATCAGAATCATCATATTTAACTGTGCTTTTGCTTTTTAAATCCTTTAAATGGTTTACTAGCCTTTGTGTAATACTATTCACATTCGATTATGAGTGAATATCTTCTGTGTATAAACGCTTCATAGTGTTTCAAGGCTGAGATCCTTGTCTACATTTTCAGCTCTGATATTTCCTGTATCAAACGCTTGCTCAGAAATTTAATTTATTAAACACAAAAGTTGTTTCATAACCGCCATACTCAATCTGCCTGGAACTGCACACTCCTCAACCCCCGTTACAAGCATTTCCAGGGCTAGTAGTGTAGTATATAGGAGTATAGTGTATAACAGTGGAGTGTAGCATAGCATAGTATAGTAATCATGTAGTGTAGTATACTATTGCAAGTATAGTATAGTAGAAGTGTGATATATGGTGGTATAGTATAGTGCAGCATAGCATAGTATAGTAGGAGAGCAGTGTAGAATAGTAAGGGGCAAAGTAGTATAGTAGGATTGTACCGTACTGTAGTATTTTATGAGTAGTAGGAGTGTAGTGTTGAATATTATAGTCATGCTGTACAGTATAGTATTGCTAGAATATTAAGAGTGTAGTATAGTTTAGCATAGTATGTAGGAGTGTAGAATATTATAGTAGTCATGCTGTACAGTATAGTATTGCTAGTATGGGGCGGAAGTATAGTAGGAATGTATTGTGGTATAGTGTAGCATAGCATAATAGGAGTGTATTGTAGTATTTTAGGAGTGTAGGAGTGTGGTGTAGGGTATGGCAGTGTAGTAGCATAGCAAAGTATAGTAGGATTGTAGTATAGTAGAATAGAATAGTAGAATATTGCAAGTGTATTAAGAATGTTGTAGTATAGTATGGCATAGTATGTAGGAGTGTATCATAGTATAAATCAATGACGTATATTTTAGTATAGCAGCAGTGTAGTGCAGTATAGTATATTATGAAGCAGTAGTATAGTAGGAATGTAGTGTGGTATAGTGTAGCATAGCATAATAGGAGTGTAGTGTAGTATTTTAGGAGCGTAGCATAGTATAGTAGGAGGGTGGTATAGTAGAATATTGCAAGTGTATTAAGAATGTTGTAGTATAGTATATCATTGCATAGGAGTGTAGCTTTTGGGTTTAGTATAGTAGGAGTGTAGTAGACCTATAGTATACTCTCATACTAAATAAAGAAGATGGGAGATAACAACATGTAAATTTAAAAATTTAAACATAGAAAACAAGCCTCAACATAAAACATTTTACTGAAATGGTTCTTTGTAATGTTCTTATTTACTCTTATTTACTCCAGTCGTATTTCTTTACTGCGACTACCCATAAGACTCGTGAAATGTTGGCTGTTGTTGTGTGAGGATGCTGTGTGTATTTTTTTCTAGTCTTACTCCATTTAACAAGCAGTTTGCATAATCCGGCGGGGGGTACGGCTACAAGCCTTCTGCTAATGACCTGTTTAATCCTCCATCCAGAGATCAAACACGGAAATGCATTAATGCCACAACAACACTTCGCTGTGTGCTTTTGACAATGTTATTTTAATAAGCAGTGACACATTTAATAGCATTAGTTCAGTGCGCAGGAGAGGATCTGATAGTCTCTTTAGGCCGTGTTAGAAAAAAAAGCATCACACATTAATAACAACTTTGCTGCTAATTTTGTACTAGTTTTTTTTATTTTCATGCAGAAACCTAAAAGCAAGGTGCATGTGAAGTTGTGGACGATCTAAAAGGGTAAAGCTGCATCTCTGGTGAGGGTTTAGACACTATAATTGTGGAAATAGAGACAAGATTCTTTGCTGTCAGACAGTCTCTCCTGAAAAGAATAGGAACCGTGTGAAAACTGCAGGTTGTGTCAAAGTCTTGAGTTGCATCTTCTTTTCAAACATGCCTTTTGTAATTGTGTTTTGACATCCCAGTGTCTGAGAAATGTCATTGTTACCTGACACTTCCACACACCCCAGAAATGTGGAATAATGGTGATTCCAGCTCAGTCTGTAGAGCTGAGAGTCTAAAAACACAGGCTGAAGACACTCTGGAGGGAGAAGAAGTTTATTTACCATCAACACAGGATCAGTTGAATACTCAGCACAGTGTGACAGTACTCACCGCTGAAGTCTGGCTGTGCTTCCTTATGGAAACGGTTTTGAAGCCTTGTATTGCGTCAGTATGAAGCCATTTTTACCCAAAATGAGGCAAGGCTTGGGCTCGACCAGTCCAAACTTCACTACTGTTAACAGAAATCAGCGGTTGTTCTTAATCAGTGCACATTTAGTGGGTTGTTTTAGCCCGTGATGATATAATACATGCTTGTTTCCTTCCTTTTTTGTTGAATCATAGAGTTGCTTGTTGCTTAGTTTGGTTTTTGTTTCATTAATGGGGCTTTCACACCAGTGGGACGTGGTTCAGACCAAACAGCTGCTCATTGGTCTTGCTCTGGACCAAAACTGAACCAAGGTCTGGTTTATTTGTGAAAGCGTTTGGTGATGAGTTTGGACCAAATGCAGGAAGTTACAGCCATTAAACACAAAAAGATAGAATGGAGGAGCAGGGAAAACGGATATCAGTCGGGTTTAAAAACACATAAATTACATTGGTTTACATATTTTATTGCTTTATTTTTCTTGCTGCTCTACGACAGATGACTTTGTGAAGCAGAGTGTTTCTTAAAGAGCGTTATAGTGATTTAAATCATGTCTTAAACAGTGCATTTAAAGTTTCTCTATAGGTCCTGCTCCAGTCTGATTATTGTATTTCTCCAGTTCAACTGTAAAACGAGCCTCTGCAGAGACATAATCACCACAGTAAAAGACATCTACAGCATCAGGGAAAGTCTGATAGTTTGCTTTTAAAAACTCTCGAGTGAAACCAAAAGATACTGAACCTAATGAATACTGCCTAACAATTTGTTAGTTCTTAGTGCAGACCTTGGTGTGGACTTTCAGGAGAGAAAAAACCTTTATTTAAGATTGTTAGTGAAAGCGAGGAACAAGAACTGAAGTGTTTAAACAGCGATGAAGCCTTTTTGTGATTATGTGGTTTGTTGTCGCTTCTTACTTCAACATTATACACACAAAACAGTGTATAATATTTCAAGAAAGTAACCTATTCTGAGTTCATCTACCATTTCCTGTGGTTTAACTGTAGTACTGCTGAATACAGTTCTTCATCACGCCACCTTCTCTTTGCGTTAGCTCAGGCTGCATTAAGCATGCATTTGTCTGGATTTTAATGTCAGGTCTGGGGAAACTTGGTTTTGCACTGATACGAGTCACAAAATAAACAATATAATTTTAGATGGATTTGACCAGGTTTTAGATGGATTTGAACGGTTTTTAGTTGGATTTGAACAGGTTTTAGATGGATTTGAACCATTTTTAGTTAGATTTGAACAGGTTTTAGATGGATTTAACCAGGTTTTAGATGGATTTGAACCGTTTTTAGTTGGATTTGAACAGGTTTTAGATGGATTTGAACCGTTTTTAGTTGGATTTGAACAGGTCTTAGATGGATTTGACCAGGTTTTACATGGATTTGAACAGTTTATAGATAGATTTGAACAATTTCTAGATGGATTTGACCAGGTTTTAGATGGATTTGAACCATTTTTAGTTGGATTTGAACAGGTTTTAGATGGATTTAAAAAGTTTTAGTTGGATTTGAACAGATTTTAGATGGATTTGACTTGTTTTTAGTTGGATTTGAACTGTTTTTAGTTGGATTTGAACAGGTTTTAGATGGATTTGACCAGGTTTTACATGGATTTGAACAGTTTATAGATAGATTTGAACAATTTCTAGATGGATTTGACCAGGTTTTACATGGATTTGACCCATTTTTAGTTGGATTTGAACAGTTTTTAGTTGGATTTGAACTGTTTTTAGTTGGATTTGAACTGTTTTTAGGTGGATTTGAGCAGGTTTTAGATGGATTTGAACAGTTTTTAGTTGGATTTGAACTGTTTTAGTTGGATTTGAACAGGTTTTAGATGGATTTGACCAGGTTTTACATGGATTTAAACAGATTTTAGATGTATTTGACCAGGTTTTAGATGGATTTGAACAGTTTTTAGATGGATTTGAACAACTTCTAGATGGATTTGAACAGGTTTTAGTTAAATACACAATATAAACCGTGAACATAAGGTAGAATCGCACGAGGAAGTGAGCAGTTGCCATTGGTGACCAGCAGATAATGACGGTCGCTCACACAGAGAACTGCTGCAGGATAAAATTATTCTTTTGCTGCCGGTTGATGCAGATTATTCTCCTGTCACACTGTGTATCTTTATCGCCCGAAACCCACAACTCGTACTCCACGTCCATCTCGAGGGGCGCAGACTTCCACACACAGCACAAGCCCGTCATTTGGACACATTCCCCGGCTCGTTCTCACTCGAGCGGCGGAGAGTAGCGCTGCAAATGTCAGGAGTTTAGTCGAGGCTATAGCACCTGTACCTAATGCATACGGCAGCCTTTTGCTTCAATGGCTCCCCGAGGGTGTCTCCCGAGCACTCAGCTTTTATTGCTGTGATGACTGCTCGTGATTTTTACAGCGGAGGACAGCGGGAGAAGAAAAACTGCACTATTCAATCACCCCGCTGCAGTTTTGAGCAGGTTGTAAATGTTGTCGTTTCTGCAAAAGGGAAACGGGGATGAAATGAGCAACATGTTGGACGTAAAGTCTCATGAATTGCTTCAATAATTAACAACAGTTCTAGTAGACCCTTCCACAGCAGATTTAAAGGCAACAGCGTTTTCCTTTTGTTTATTTAAGCACTGAAGTTAAAAATAACCAAATTAGAGACTTAATAATTCTGTTAATTGTGTGTTAGACAGAATTAGCAGACATTAGTTCTAGTATTGTGGCTGCTGTGTTGGAGCAAGAATGATAAGAAGCTACAACCGTCACATGTTTTTGCAGAAGGTAACATGTTTCTGGTTTGCTCACCTCTTACTTCCTGCAGCAGCTGGATTCTAATGAGATTTACAACTCACTAAACTCCTTCTTGTCCTGCTGAAGGGAATGGAGTTTTATTTGACCAGCTGTATCTTCAGACTAATGGGGTAGCATTACTGGCAGCTAAGGGTGTGTTTAAGGTGTTTGGTTTTTTTTGTGCTGACGAATTATTTTCATCATAGTTTTTGTCAACAACATATTTTTGCCTCCGAAAACGAAACAAAAGCTAAATAAAAAGTAATTAATGAGAACAAAAACTCTGACTTTATGGATCAACGCTTTTGTCAACGAATAAAAACAAAAATGAACAGAGACACGTACCTCGAGACAAACTCAACGTGGCGTTTTTACACACTCCAAAAACTAGGAAATGAAGGCGCTGATGGAGAAGTGCAGACTTTTCTGCTGCAACTTTGAAGCATTAGTATGGTTTATATATATAATAATAACTATATGTTGTCAGAAGATATGTTACTGGGGCATTAAACCACAGAATTTTGCTCTTATCGTTCTGTTTTTTGAATAGCTGTGTCTAACTTAATGTTGACGCTGTTAAAGCTTGTTTAATGTCATGGAAGTTATAGGAAATTATCTTATAGTTATTTATTTTATGGTTAAAAGTAATTAAAAGATTAAAGCAACATTATAATTGAATCATGTCCATAATGGTGGAATGCTTTTTACCTTAATGTAGGGTCTGCAGTATTAGCGTTGCTCATGCTAATCTTTGTGTCATGTTCATGTTTTGAACAGGTTTTAGATGGATTTGAACAGGTTTTAGATTAATTTGACCAGGTTTTAGATGGATTTGACCAGGTTTTAGATGGATTTGACCAGGTTTTAGATGGATTTGACCAGGTTTTAGATGGATTTGAACAGTTTTTAGTTGGCTTTGACCAGGTTTTAGATGGATCTGAACTGGTTTTAGATGGATTTGAACAGGTTTTAGATGGATTTGAACTGTTTTTAGTTGGATTTGACCAGGTTTTAGATGGATTTGAACTGTTTTTAGTTGGATTTGAACAGGTTTTAGATGGATTTGAACCGTTTTAGTTGGATTTGAACAGGTTTTAGATGGATTTGAACAGGTTTTAGATGGATTTGAACAGGTTTTAGATGGATTTGAACAGGTTTTAGATGGATTTGAACAGGTTTTAGATGGATTTGAACAGGTTTTAGATGGATTTGAACAGTTTTTAGTTGGATTTGAACAGGTTTTAGATGGATTTGAACAGGTTTTAGTTGGATTTGAACAGGTTTTAGTTGGATTTGAACAGGTTTTAGATGGATTTGACCAGGTTTTAGATGGATTTGAACTGTTTTTAGTTGGATTTGAACAGGTTTTAGATGGATTTGACCAGGTTTTAGTTAAAAGTGATGCAGATTAAAACCACATTATGATTGTATCATGTCCATAATGGTGGTATGCTTTTTTACCTTAATGTAGGGTCTGCAGTATTAGCGTTGCTCATGCTAATCTTCTTTAAATAGTGTGTCATAACCGCTCACTAATGTTCTCTGCCAACTCACTGACAGCACACACATGTAGTCAGCGTACAGTTGCCACAAATTACACACAGCTCTGTTCTGTGTCTTGCATTTCTACCAGACTTTTTGAGAACTGTTAAAAACCGAGGCATGAAGCACCCTGCTACGTCTTGAGTCAGACTTAATGCCGATACTGTTAAACCAGCCTCACTTATACTGCGTCTGACAGAGCATCCGCAAATTAAATCTGCCAAATGCTGACTCCATGGCAGCTTCCAGGCAATCGCTCCCAGGCAAAGTGTAGCCTTTGATGATAAGCAGAAGCAGCAGAAGGGCTTTGTAATATTGGACATGTGAGTGCTGTGGGACATTAGGGATTTTGTGAAACTGCCGGGCCTGTCAGCAGTAGCACTTCAGAGTTGTTAAGGGTCGAAATCAGAGTAACTAATGTTTTTGGTTGGATTTGAACAGGTTTTAGATGGATTTGAACAGGTTTTAGATGGATTTGAACAGGTTTTAGATGGATTTGAACAGGTTTTAGATGTATTTGACCAGGTTTTACATGGATTTGAACAGGTTTTAGTTAGATTTGAACAGGTTTTGAATGGATTTGAACAAGTTTTAGATGAATTTGAACAGGTTTTAGATGGATTTAAACAGTTTGTAGATGAATTTGAACAGGTTTCTAGATCGATTTAAACAGATTTTAGATAGATTTGAACATGTTCTAGTTCATTTTCAACAGGTTTTAGCTGGATTTGGACAGGTTTTAGTTAGTTTTGAACAGGTTTTAGATAGATTTGAACAGTTTCTAGATGGATTTGAACAGGTTTTAGATGGATTTGAACTGTTTTTACTTGGATTTGAACACGTTTTGGATGGATTTCACTAGGTTTTACATGGATTTGAACAGATTTTAGATGGATTTGACCAGGTTTTAGATGGATTTGAACAGTTTCTAGTTAGATTTGAACAGGTTTTAGTGAGATTTGAACAGGTTTTAGATGGTTTGAGGGTGTGCTGTGGTATCTGGCACCTTTAAGTCCTGTAAGTTCCAGGTGGGGCCTCCATGGATCGGACTTGTTTGTCAAGAACATCCCACAGATGCTTCCACAACTCAAACTCAGACCAGGACATCTTTTTTCCACAGTGACCTCTGACCTCTGACCCCTGTGCCTTATCTATGTATAAAACACAACTTGATTATCTGCTTGATATTAAAAAACAAAACAAAACCAAACGTATGTATCGTATAAATGGCTTTAGAGGCAGGTTCCTTTATTTTTGTGGATCAATTTCAACCAACCTCAGGATCTATACTTTATAAGTCTCAGACATCTGTCACAAAATCCCAAGTATCACTAGTCACTAAAAAGCAACCACAAGCAGTTATTTCGGGCGCATTCGTTTCCTTGAGCAGGGCGCTGGGAGCACATAAGCTGGAAAAGCTGCTTTTGTTTTCCAGTGTCTTTTGCCTTAATCTGTCAAGCGTGGCAGACTTTTATCCTCCGGCGGGATTGTCTTTCATCTCATGTCCAGTTGTGTCTGTTTCTTCATTTTTTTTGTCAGAGCGGTTTCCTTCTGGTGTGTACCGTGAGGGGATTAGAGGAGCACCTGTGCAGCGCTTAGAGCCGACAACAACTGGATTACAAAAAGGATTTCTGATCTCAAAAGTCAGACTCAGAGGGTAAACGGTGCTGACTTTAGCCGTGATATATAAACTAATCTTTATAGACTCCTAAACTATGCAATATATTTGACTATTTACGCAATAATAGTAACACTAAGAGCTTTATTTTGAGATTCTCCAGGGTCGTGCGCTGCTTTACAGAGAAAGTAGCCCTATCACATTTATCTAAGCCAATGCAACTTTATTTATAAAGCACTTTACAATCGACAGTGTCAGGCTAAAGTGCTGTAGCTTGACATCTTAGACATAAAACACAAAAGATAGCAACATGAAACATAAACATAAAACTTGAACTCATCATAAAATGAACTGAAGTGAAAACAGTTAAACAAACCGTAACTTCTAGTTGGAAAATGGTTTAAACCCAGATAGTTGTAAAAGCAATCAAAACAGTCTTTATGATCCATCTACTGTTTATTCTAAGGGATTGTAATAGATGAGAACCTCTATTCAGGAACAGAAAACCTTTGCTCGAAAAAGGAGCGCTCCCATTGGTCGACACTTGTCACATGACGTTCCAGGAAGTTTAATAGCTGCAGATAAAGTGTATTTTCAGCTGAATATGTCTTTTAACAGAGAAACAGCTGAAAAAAGAAAAGCATCAACAGAGAAAAGGGAGGCAACGTAAAACACAGATAAATACTGTCAATTCAATCACGTAATGTTTAACGAGGAGGAGATAATTGTCGTCCTGACGCTGAAGTCACAGCTAAGCTAACGCTAAACTCTAAACTTCAGTTTGGTCAGATGGATTAGTATTTTAGGCTGCTTTAGGGGGAGAGGGGAGTCTGAGAAAGGGACATAAAAAGAAAAATCAGGGAGTGAGGCTTTAAATATAAATAAGAGAAAATAAATACGTAAAATGTCAACATAATAATATAGCAATAATTGTTCTTCCGACCTGATAGAATGAGTGTAGCCAGACCATTAAGGCATTTTTACTTGAATTAAAGATATTTTAGTTCCAGTTTAAAGATGGGCAGAAGCATTTTGGATGATTTCTTGGCATTTAGGAGAAGCTTTAATGATTCCGAAATAAAGTACATCCCAGTAATCAATTCTTGTTGTAATAAAAGCATGAACAACCATTTCAAAACCTTTATTGGCTTTAACCTTTTCAGTATTTTATCATTTTTAATTCCTATAACCGTTACTGTACTTACACACAAATATCTACTGTTTTTGTTGTTGGGAAACACGAGCAATCGGCAGCGCTGTTGTTTACTGTTGAGTAAGTGAATTTAGGTCAGAATCCTCAAGAGACGGTGCGTTCGAAGTCTGAGTAACCAGCTAAATTATATTTGTTTGCCTTGTAATTATCTCACAGAGGATCTTTGGATCACAAACCTCTCGGTGAATACAGAAGCGTTACATAATCATCCAGTAAACCGTTCAGTGGCATGACACAAAACTAAATGCAACTCATTATATTAATTTCAGTGCGAGTTTATTCGAGTCTCTGTTGGCGGCTCTGCCTCGAGGCTCATACCAGTGACTTGCTTCAGCCTGTTTCAAACATTCACTTGATTTTTTTTTTTTAATAAGAACTCTAGCAAGAGTCAAGTCATGACGTTTAGACAGAGGTATGTGTAAAGGTTAGCCATGTTAGGTTTAATATTCTTGTATCAAAGTTTAAAAATAGATCAGTGCTGTTATGTGAAGGCTCAGAAAATCTCTCTATACATGAAATAACTGATATGAGAGTGAAAAAATAAATGTATTTGGCTGACGTAAATAGGACTGATGGAAATGGCCCAGAGTTCATCTCGTACAAGCCTGTTTTCTAAGTAAATTTGTGTATTGTTTCAATCTGTGAATCATTAATTCAATCGATTTTTCTTCCCTTTACTTCCTTTTCTTCCTTTTCTTCCACACTAATTAAAATAAGAGCATCTCTGCATTTTTGGGAGAGAATTTGATCCTTTTCTGATCATAATATTTTCAAATAGTTGGTCGCTATTGACACATCCTTGTCACTGAGAGCGGCTTGACTTTTTAGATTTGTTTAGTTAAAGTGAGTTAAAAAAAGCTAGAGTTTGCCAAAAGGGTATTTTTCATCTGTAGTCCCCTGGTCTTGGTGTTAAAAGGGCTTTAAAATACACATAATTAAGAGGAACTGTACAAACACAGAACATGGACAGTTCAATATAAACATAAAACAGAACAAAACAGGTCAAAGCAGCGTTTTGGGTTCCCATTGGGTATTTAAAAGCGCTATATAAATGCTTTCTGTTTACCATTTTACTTTTTTACTTTTTGTCTAATAGTAAAATAAGAATCAGAATCAGCTTTATTGCCCAAACATGTAGCCCATTCAAGGAATATGGTTTCAGCAGCTGTTGTCACTCTGATACAAATTACAAATTACAGTTGGACATAAACATAGACTTAAATACAAAAATATGCTATATACAATTCAATAAACATAATACAATAAACAAACCCAACAAGACTGGTCCCTATGTAAATAATTACACTCAGCACAGAAAAACAAAGACATGTATAAATATAAAACACTCAAGAGTCCGGGCTATAAGGCGCTCTTAAAATCATTACATTTTCTCAAAAATCGACAGTGCGCCTTATAATCCGGTGCACCTTATGTATTTATTCTGGTTGTGCTTATTGACCCCGAACCGATTTTAAAAATCTGTCAAAATGTTTTGCCGATAATATTAAGGTGTGTGTATAAGGAATAGGAAGAGGAATGAACTGAAAAAGTCAGTGTATTGTTTTATATTTCATGTGTTACAACTGTCACTGTTGGGAGTTATTGTGAATTAGTTGAGTAAAGTTTGATTTATCTGACACACGTTTTGTTTCACTTAATGCGCCTTATGTATGAAAATAGACATGTTCATTGATAATAATCAACAGTGCGCCTTATAATCCGGTGCACTTTATAGCCCGAAAAATACGGTAATATATAAAGATGTATTGATTTATCTATTATGGTCGTCCATTGAAATATAAATAACAGTGCACTTCTAGAACTTCCAGTGGCTTCTTCCATTTGTAAAAGGAAGGCTTCAAGAGAGAAATGGAGGCGGACTCACCCAAAACATATCTGACAATAATGGCCTATTGTTAAAGTGAATCAGGAATATGTCCCTTTAAACACATCACTGTCTTTTCTGAACCAACTGATCCAAAAATGACCGAACCTACTCCTGATCCACTTGAGCTCCTCACAGCATGAGCGTAAATTAGTTTCTCATGTTTGCTTAAGAAATGTAACAACCGTGTCCTGAGGAAACACACGGATTACTTCAGAAGAACCGTGTAGTATTTTCTGGGCTGTGGCTGTGACTGCTCTTCCAGTGCACTTTCCGTCAGCGCTCCCGGGAAATGGGACACGACTTTCCACCAGTGTCTCCTCAGTGTGCTGCATTAGGCTCCTGTGTGTGCTGCAGTGCTTAAGCCTGAACTCTAACACAACGAATCACTACAAAAAATCTCATTATTTATCGTCGTTTTCCTGACAGCTCCTTATATTTCAGGGTTTCTTCTGCGTCGCATTTTTAGGATTGTCAGAATTCCCGTCGGCTTAATCTTTCATCGCTGCATCGGGCTGACATTTCTCTAAATATCAATCATACTTTTTTTATGGGAGACAACGATTTATCAGGCGAAAAGACAGCGGAGCATTTGTCAACACTGACTACAAGTCTGCTGCAAACTGTTTTAAATTGAACCTTGTGATAAAAATAATCTCTTTGCAGCTAATGGATGTGAGCCGCATTAACGCTGCTACGTTATCGCCATATTCCACTCTCTAATCCAGCGAATGACTCTGGGCTAATTAATGCCAGTTGTTGTGGTTAGTTGCAGCCATAATGAGCTGAACTCTGGGTGTAATGATTTTTTCCCTTGCCGTGGACAGTGGGTGCAGTGGCAGCTCTAACAGTGCATCCTATATGAGCGGGGAGCTTTAATTAGTGTGAGGCCCTCTGTGTGCACTCCACTGGTTTCTTGCTGCTGTGTGAAAATGCCAGAGATTCTCTGCAGCAGTGAAAACATGGATCCACACTGACTGCTGCATTGTCTGAGGAATTCTTCCATCGGGAATCACAGCTGTAGATATTGATGTTTCTGTTGGTGTCTAGCTACAGGCTGTTAAATCACACACAAGTACTTGCATATTTAAAAATAAAAAGTGATAAGACAATAATAGTACATCTAATTATCAATGTATAAATAGAGAGAGAATATCACCTGAAATATCTGGATACACTTTCGACAAAAGTACAAGGCTCAAGACTAACTTTACCTGGTCTAAACTGGGGCTAAATCAAACCAGGACTAAATGTAGGATCGAATCAGGACTGAACCACATAACGTTGTTGCAGTACAAGAGGTTCTTGTAATGTAAAGTATTTAATCTTTTTTACAAACGCCGAACGAGTAGACAAAATACTTCAATCTTTAGAGCGATCCCAGAACAAAGAGTCCTGACGTGATGGAATAACTCTGGTCCCAACATCATGGGATCTGGTCTGGTTTTGTCTGGGATTACATGGTCTGGTTTAGTCCAGTCTGGTCTGGTTTTGTCTGGGATTACATGGTCTGGTTTAGTCCAGTTTGGTCTGGTTTTGTCTGGGATTACATGGTCTGGTTTAGTCCAGTTTGGTCTGGTTTTGTCTGGGATTACATGGTCTGGTTTAGTCCAGTTTAGTCTGGTTTTGTCTGGGATTACATGGTCTGGTTTAGTCCAGTCTGATCTGGTTTTGTCTGGGATTACATGGTCTGGTTTAGTCCAGTTTGGTCTGGTTTTGTCTGGGATTACATGGTCTGGTTAAGTCCAGATTGGCCTGGTTTTGTCTGGGATTACATGGTCTGGTTTAGTCCAGTTTGGTCTGGTTTTGTCTGGGATTACATGGTCTGGTTTAGTCCAGTTTGGTCTGGTTTTGTCTGGGATTACATGGTCTGGTTTAGTCCAGATCCTTCTCAAACTGAAACAGAGGAACTGCTTGAACTGTTTCTGTTTTGAGACAAACTCAGACCAAATATTGATTTGATTTAGATTTTTTTTCTGTTCTTTCACTTTACATTTTGTAAAATAATAAAAATAAAGATACTTTATAGTTTACTTTTATACCCACACCTGTGTAAACTTGCCCCCAGTGTGTGTGTGTGTGTGTTCTCAGAAGCTCCTGATGCAGTATTTCAGACAGATTATTGACTCTAGTTTCCTCTGGTGTTTTTAAGGCGAGCTGTGACCATGCGCTGCCTGGCTGCTCGGGTCAACTACAAGACCCTCATCATTATCTGCGCCCTGTTCACCCTCATTACCGTGTTGCTGTGGAACCGCTGCTCCAGTGACACGTCCCTGCGCTTCCTGCCCCGAGCCGCCGCGGTTGCCCCCAGCCCTAAAGACGGAGGGGCGAGCATCAGCAGCCAGCAGCAGCCCCCTCAGCCCCCCGAGCCCCCTCCCGTCGTCGGCGCCCCGGGAGGACTCAAATACGAGGAGATCGACTGCCTGATCAACGACGAGATGACGATCAAAGGCAGACGAGAGGGAGCGGAGGTGTATTTGCCCTTCAGCTGGATGGAGAAGTACTTCGAGGTGTACGGGAAGGTGGTGCAGTACGACGGCTACGACCGCTTCGAGTTTCAGCACAGCTACTCCAAAGTTTACGCCCAGAGGGAGCCCTACCATCCCGACGGGGTCTTCATGTCCTTCGAGGGGTACAACGTGGAGGTCCGAGATCGTGTCAAGTGTATAAGTGGAGTGGAAGGTAAGAGGCAGTTTTTAGTAGTGTTCAATAATAAAAAATAATACCCACTGGATTATTTTTATTTTATTTTATACATTTGTTTTATTTTATACTTTTATTTATTTTATACATTTGTTTTATTTTATTTTATTTTATTTTATACATTTGTTTTATTTTATTGTATACATTTGTTTTATTTTATTTTATACTTTTATTTTATTTTATACATTTATTTTATTTTATTTTATACATTTGTTTTATTTTATTTCATACATTTGTTTTGTTTTATTTTATTTTATACATTTATTTTATTTTATTTTATAATATTATTTTATTTTATACATTTATTTTATACATTTATTTTATTTTATACATTTGTTTTATTTTATACATTTATTTTATTTTATACTTTTATTTTATTTTTTAATCATTTGTTTTATTTTATTTTATACTCTTATTTTATACATTTGTTTTATTTTATTTTATTTAATACATTTGTTTTACTCTATATTACTCTATTCTAAACAAATCCACCACGTTTTTTAAACTGTTGTGACTGATGTGTTTAATGATTTTATTTTGTGAAGCACCCTGAGTTAGATTAAGCTGTATGAAAAGTCCTATAAAAAAATATTGATTGACAAATGGCATGCAAAAAGGCAGAAATAAAAACACCATTTTCAGGCAGGACATGACACATTGCAGCCAACACAATTCAAATTTTTGAGGTAATAATCGTAATATCAACATTATAGAACACAGCAAACAGCGCTAAGACAGAAATATTGCGTCTGCTTCATTGGATTGAAAAAGAAAAGTCCCTAGGCCCTAGTAAGACAGAGGCTGTAAGCAGCAGGTAAACCCTATAAAATCTGTCGTTCTGTGCATTTCTGTCTGAATGAGGCGTTATTATTTCAAAACACAAGTGTGACTGTAGAGCTAAAGGTTTCATCTGCTGCATCCAACTCATTCATGGAGCGTAATAGTCAGTAAATCTGATCCACGCCGTCTGCTCAGGGACAACTCTGAATCAAAACAAAATAAACTGTTCTCTCATAAACAAAAACTAACCTTGTAAATGTTCCATTTGTGGCTTCATCCTGTCTCTGCTGCTGTTTGTGGAGAAGCGCAACAAACTGAAAAATGTGTCTGAATTTTTGTTTAAAACGGTTGAAGAATAGAAGTGTGATAAAATAAGTCGCCCTATGGACCGCTCACTGGGAGTTTATTTAGATTTGTGAATAAAAGATGAATACAGAAAGGTTAATTAAAAAATATAAACCAAGCATTTCAATGGAATAAACAGGATCATTAGAGCAGCTCAAAGTACAAATACTTTCAGACCAGTTTTCTTTTGTTAGTCACTCATTTAATATGTGAAATCTAAAAAAATAACTGTTAATAAGCAGCCATAACGTGACTACTGAATGGTTTTATTGAAGTGATATTCCAGGATTTCTGAAATAGGCCTGAGTGTGGCTGGTTTTTGACCTTCTGAGGCTGCTGTAGTTTGAACCAGAGCGAGAAGGAATAGTCAGATTAACTCCAGGTGAAGAAATGTTGAATTAAAGAAAGAAAAATGTTTTTTCTCCTTCGCGCCCAGAATGAGAAAGTCTGCTCTCACTTCAGGCAGGTGAGAAAACTTGGCTTGGACATGTTCGCTCTGTGCCTCACACACTCTCCTGCTGCACAAGAGTCTGGGTTCAATCCAAATACCTCAAATTGCTTAGAAAACTTTCTCCTTTACTTCGTTATAACAGCTAACTGAATTCTCACTTTAGTTAAAGGTAGGGCAGTGGCTTCAGTTTCCCTTTTCCTTTTGCACAGGAACCTCTAGACATTCAGGAAATAAAAGCTTACTTTCATCTCACAATCTAATGAGCCTCCTGAGCATTTCAGAATCTGTCCGACAGACACTCGTCTCCATGTGATCAGATGGATTGATGATTTTCGAGCTTTTTATTCAAAAGAGAGCAGTACATTTTACTAAAGTGAACCCGGATTATTCTCTGAATTGTCCGGTTTATGAGCTTCAACAGACTGTATAAGATATTTTTTCTTCTAGTTGGGAAAATTATTGAAAACCCAAATAGTATATTATAAAAGCAATCATCTATGGAAAAAGCATCATCTCATCATTATGATCCATATACAGTTTATTCTAAGGGATTGTAATAGATGAGAACCTCTATTCAGGAACAGAAAACCTTAGACAATCACATGCTCCAAAAAGGAGCGCTCCCATTGGTCGACACTTGTCACATGACGTTCCAGGAAGTTTAATAGCTGCAGATAAAGTGTATTTTCAGCTGAATATGTCTTTTAACAGAGAAACAGCTGAAAAAAGAAAAGCATCAACAGAGAAAAGGGAGACAACGTAAAACACAGATAAATACTGTCAATTCAATCACGTAATGTTTAACGAGGAGGAGATAATTGTCGTCCTGACGCTGAAGTCACAGCTAAGCTAACGCTAAACTCTAAACTTCAGTTTGGTCAAATGGATTAGTATTTTGGAGGAAAAATTGGTCTGGTTTTATTTTTTAATAAAAGAGAAGCAGGAGAGGTCCTTAGGCTGCTTTTGGAGGAGAGTGGAGTCTGAGACAGAGACAAGAAAAGAAAATCAGGGAGTGGAACTTTCAGTACAAACGTAGGGTGCACTTATATTCCCCCGAGGCTCCTTTTCCAGCTTCCTTAGGAACCTCCTTTCTTCTTTCTTTTGACCTCATGACATCGCTCTCAAGAAACAGGTCAAGAAACAGTGGGAAGGAAAGAGACTTGGGAGCTCTTTTTTAAACAGTATGTGGAATAAACCCTGGAAACACATGATGATAATGCTTGTTGAGGCGTACTGTTTATTATATCCTTGATCGTTGCCTTAGTAACTGAATAATCAATGCATACCTGTCACAGTGTCATCGCTCACAGTGTTTTGGCGGTGTATACTCATTTTCACCACGCTGTGCTTTGTTCAAATCCCACTGGCAGATGGACGATTTACCAAATGAGTTTTGTTTTAGACAAATGGTCCGTCACAAATTCTCTCTACAAAATAATTATCCAAACAGGACTTTATCAACAAGACGGATCACACTTCAGATTCACCCACTCCATCTTTGGCAGTTTCAGTATTAACCTTAAAGATGAATCATGTGGAGTCAATCTTATTTTCTTATGTGTAAAGTGTATTTGTGTGGAGATGCTGTTAGAGATCTGTTTTTCTCTGCTTCAAAAGTCCGTCCTCAATTCAGTTTTCGCCTCAACGCTTCTTTTAAAATAATTGCAGGGAGCGATCAATAGCTCATTTTAAAAGGCTATTAGTTCAAAGCACATTGTCATCAATAAAGTGGCGCTCGCTGCTCACTCCACGACAGACCAGTGGATACTGAAATTTGTCGATCCTTGAGCACCTCGTGTGTAGTGTACAGAAATTCGTGTTCGCTCAGATGTTCACTTTTCAAAAACGCACACATGGTTTTTAGCATCGGTAAAAGAAAACAATTGATCCAAGCTCTGCCAATCACGTTTCTTGCATCGTCTCAATACATTCGGATATTCTGAGCAAAAGATTTCCATAAAATGCATTTGAAAAACTGAATTATGTCGTTTTATCAAAGCTGTATTACATGAAATTTCCTACTCTGACAATATCATAGTGACTTTTCCTGCTTTTATTTTACTAAAAAAAGGAAAGCTGGACCCATTTTCTACCATTTATCATTTCATCAGCTTCATGTAAGTCTTTGTTTCTCTGATTGGGTGTATGTTTATCCAAGAAAAAGCATTAGCCTGGTCACATTACACAACAATTAGATTTTTACAACAGATTTTACAAGAACCTGTTTGGGAGAAGGTGCTAAAAATGATCATTAGCTCAACGAGAGTCTATAAATGTGGAGCATGTTTTCTTTTTTTTTGTATACCACTGTTTAATGTGCCTTCTGCTTCTCACTTTTATCTGTTTACATCAGCTTGAGTCCCTCGTTAAAAACAATTTTGGCTCCTAAACGATCCTACCTTTCCCCGGCTCGTACTTCTTCCTTCTGAGCGTCAGGGACACACAACTCCGCTCACATTTTTCCAAGGTTCATTAATTAAACCCAAGGCCTGGCGCTCTTTAGTACTCCACTCCAGCACAACCCACAGCCCCTCAGCTCCACATATTTTAGAGGTGAAAATAGCACTTATTAATCATTCATTAGCTTATCACTGACGGAAGCACCAATGGCCTTAAACAAGGTCATGGGAGTGTTTCCATGACTACCCTGGGAAAAGTTATTTAACTGTACTCCGAGCATTATCTATTAAACATGTTGATGTCTTCTTTAGTTAATGTTGCTCTTACTCCAGGCCCTCGCTGTGTAAAGGGTAAATTCTGTTCCTAAAAATGAAAAAGTGGCGCATGGTGTCAAGCATCAAGCATCAATTCACTCACTCATTCATTCATCAGTTTTACAGAAACAGAAAATAATCAATGAAAATGAAGTCCATGTAGTGTTTACAACTTGCATTTTTAAACCGTGGACCAAAAAAACAAAACAATGCCTTTCTCAAGAAACACACTAGATGGCACTGTTCTACAAAATACTAATAAGGCATTGTACTTCGTCAGCCATCTTGTTTTCTTGATGGACAGTTTTGTGGGGGTTTTTTTTATGTAACCAGACGTCTTCTAACCTTCTGCTGCAGCTGGATTCTCGTGAGATTTGGGAGTTTCCAAACTCACGTAAATCCATCTTGTATTGCTCTAAGTAAACACAGACTCACTGGACTCTTTTGACCAATGATGCTGCAGCACTAACAGGAAGAGGAGAGTTTTTAATTTGAAGAAAGCAACTAGTGCTCTCTCTTCTTTGTTATCAACATGACTACGACAAAAGACGTTAGCGTTGATGCTGCTATCGAAACAGTTTTATCAGAAGTAGAGAGTATTTCTTCTTTGGACTAGTCGGTGCTTTATCCAATCACCTCCAGGTTTTTAAAAGAAGGTGCCTCCCTTTTGCAAACGATGTTCTGTGGAGCAGTTCAATCTGGAGGAGTCAGGTTAAACATCTTCAGTGCTGGAATAGACACTTTCTCTGTAATATCAGTAGCTACTTCCCTTTTGACAAACCTCATAACCAATGGGAGCGTCCCCCACATGAAATGAAATATAATTCTCATTGTTTTTAATCATTAGAATAATACAAAAATATGCCTTTTCTAAAAACCCTCTGGGGCTTTATGCCTTTTTAATAGTAGGCTCTTACATTTCGATGTCTTAGAGCACTCCAGCAACCGGGCCTCTATATTATTAATGGAAGTAGTTAATCTTCTCTGAGTTAAAGCAGTCTCTTAAATCACTATCGGTCTTATTTTGGGAGGATTTAACTTTTCCTTTTCCTGCTCCACTTCACTTCAGGTCCATGCTAATAAAAACCTGCTCTACATTTGTCTGATAGACTTATATTACAGACATTAATGGTGCCTGGTGTGTATTAGAACAGAACAGGTGCACATTTAACCTGCTGCTCTTTAAGATGGATGTTGTGCTAAACCTACAATGAACACACTGTTTAATGGTCTTTAGCCTTGATTATACTCATTGTACTTGCTTCATTTTACGGTTTAGTTAGGTCTGTTCTAAATAGAGACAAATAAATCACTCCAATCCCAACTTGATGAGTGTTATTGTTAATAATAATTCTACAATCAATAAAGGCTAATGAATTATAGCCTTAGGTCACATACAGGCTTAAGTTTTTTTTTGTTTTTTTTTTGTGATATTCTGGGACTTTTTAACTGAGGTTCAAAATCATTTATTGGTTCTTAGACATGAGATTAATAGAATCATGCATATTTATATATTTAGACTGGCTTTTAACACATTGAAGTACTGTGTAACTTTCAGATTTTTAGTTCTGGTTTGTTTATTCTTTCTTTCTTTGTGTCTTTCTTTCAATTTAATTCTTCTGTTTCACGCTGTGCCATTAAAAAAAATAAAAAAATAAAAAAATCACTGTTCATTTAAAACAGAGTGAAAACAGAGGTTGATTGTACAGTTCTTTCACACGAAACCAGGAAAAAAAGACATTATGTTTAACTGTCTACCTAAAATTGTACAAATTAAACTCCAAATTTAATGTTAACAGATGTTATTGCTATGTCTAAGTTAAGGATCTGAGATTTTATTAGGATTTGCTGGAAAGGATTTGAAAAAATGTGACATTGTCTGTTTTCTTCTAAATCGTTGAAGCATTTTTATTTAAGTTCTCAGATGTTCTCATTTTATTAAATGTTGACATTGTTCAGTTTAAACATTTAATATTACAAATATTTAGGTGTTTAAATAATTAATTTGTGATGGCTTCAATCTCTAATAACGCATGTAGTCGAACAAAGTCAGACCTACCCAGTTCTTCATAACATTTTAATCCTTCTTGGTTGGAATATCAAAGTTTTCTTAAAAGAGACAAACTTTAAAAACTCAAATGAACCACAAACTTACAAAATCTCTGTCTAAACTGTCTAACCGAAGCCTTTAATCCTAAATACTTGCACCAAAGTGTGAAGACCTGGAGTCGGGATCAAGGTCAAGGATGATGATAAATGTTTTAGTGTCAGTTTGCCTCGTCCTAAGCCCGGTTTAATTGGCAGAGGTCTATTCCCTGGACTTTAATGCCGAGGCTTAGGAGTCTAGCCCTCGTGGATTAGTTGGTGTTATTCTGGGAGAAGTAGAGTGTTACAGTTTGGGGGGTTTTTGACAGTCATTTGACTTCAGTTGTCAGTGAGAAGGCAGTGGAACGACAGACGTGGAGACAGGTCTGGACAGGGAAGGAGCGGGTTCAGACTCCATTTGAGTGTCAGTTTTTCATTGTGTGCTGATTTATGTTTATTTATAGATCCACGAGTGATGCTGCTCCTGAATGTGACATGGGTTAGTGATATATATGTTGATTAAGCTGAAAAAATGAAAAATAGACATGTATTAGACCTACTTCTTATCTTACTGTACGATTATATCACTGTAACAACTCTACGATATGTCTCTCAATGCAATAATGCCTCAAGAAGTCCATGATATAATATTTGTGATAGTAAAATAAAATACTTTGGAACCTTTTTTACTGCTAAAGAAAAAAATCCTAATTTTTTATCCTCGAGGAGGTGGGAATTACATAATACTACATGATACGATAATACGATTTTTGATACAGTTTCCACGATAATATCGCGATATATTGATTCTGCAGACAATAATTCTGGAGTCTGGAATCAGCCAATGTCTATCACATACTTTTAGTCCAACTTTTGTCCATAACTCCCAGATGTTTACATCCACAACAGTCCTTTTCAAGAGTAAAATGCCTTTTAAAAAATATCACGATATCTGTATCACGATAAAGCATCACAAAAGAGAAATGACCGATGTATATGATATATTGTTCCAAACCTAAACAACAAGTTTATGACATTATCCTGACACTTTTGTTATGACTTTGGTTTGGATTTAACTTACTAACCTCAAAGAACCAACTGTAACACTGAAACCTAACCTTAAACATAACATATAAATTACAGAATGCCATAAAACTTAATATAGTGGCATTTGTTCTTATTCTAATATTTACCAGCAGTTTTCAGAGAATCTAAATAACACAACAAAATAATTATTTACATTTGTCTGTCATTTAAACTTCAATAGAAACAAAAAGAAGAAAGAAAGACATTACTTTCCTGTTTGGACAAACTGAGCACTGCTGGATGAGAAGCACTCGTATGTTTCTTTTTGAGCTCAAATTTTTGCTGAATCATTAGGACATTTATTAGCAATTGTGTTTTAAAGAGAAAAATCACTGTCAGACCTATTTCCGCTGCTCATAGATAACAGCATGTCCCTCCAGGGCTTCCGTAGCTGTCCTAGGAACACACTTTAACACAGTTTTAACCAGCTTTTTTAAAATATTACATGTATTTCCCCAATATTTCTTCATAAAACATGTTATAATGTAATATAGTTTAATATAGATTGTGTATTTTATAAAGAAATCTGCCTTTTGCTGCTGATTACTTTGAAAGTGGGTTTAAGTTCAGCATCTCTTCATCAGTTTGTATTATCTCTGGCGCTCGAGCAGCCCGCCTCCGGTAAAAAGCATAGATTATCTTGAATTCGACCGAAACACAAACCACAGCTGGTGTCTGCTTTTCCCCCGCTGCTTTTGACAGTGTTTTTCTTTTCGGTCTTTATTGTAAAAATAGTCCCAGCGCGGTATCCAGTCCTGTCTTATTACTGGAAAGCCTTATCATCATATGTTTGGCATTACTAATTCATCTTGGCCTAGTTTATTTGATATGACTGCGCCACTTCACGGATTCCTTCTTCCCATAAGCCAAGAAAAGGCGTTATGACAACTGCTGTCCAAAAATTCTTAAAATAGAGCGTAGAGAGCAGACGGCAAGATGCCCAACACCGAGGAGCTAACTCGAAAAGAGACAGCAACCTGATGTCTCTTGGCTATAACCAGCAGGATGTCATGTTTTTAAAAATATATAATAAAAGGTGTGTTATTTCCTTGTTTTTTTCCCCCAATATTATTCCAATGAGCAAAACTTGAAGCCTCTTCTCACAAACTGGAACAAACATTGGGTCAGGACCCTGAAAGTGTGTCATGGGACCGTTTATTCCATTCGCCAAAAGGAAAGTAATTAAGAAACACTGAAAAATAATGGTTACAGAAGAGTCAGATCCAGTTCTGTGCTGTTCATGCTTCATCATTTCAAGGGAACAGAGAGAAAAAGAATTTGGAATTATTGTCAAAACATTCATGTGATAATTAACGACATAATATTTGTTGGATGGAACTTGAACTGTAGCTATGTTCATTTTGGGACTTTTTTAAAAAATTGCCATAGAAATACTGTGTCAACATATTTTTTCAGTTTTTTATTTTAATGCCATTATTCAGTCGTCACCATACATAACAAATATTTATGAATTTATTGAATTTTTACCCCTTAAATTGTAGTTTTAGCAATTAAAGCATCTTTTTTTTCCTTTTATTATTATTATTATTATTATTATTATTATTATTATTATTATTATTATTATTGTTTTTGTTTCTCCATCCCATATATTCACATTAGATTTTTTTGGGGTTGTTTTTGTGCGAGTCTGGTTTTTTTGTGCAAAGTCATTTGTAAATAAATTGCTCCTGGGTCCCTAGGACACAAAAAGTTTTTTTAAGGGTTGCCATGGAAACATTAAGGGATTTCAACACCAGGAAATGGGAAAAAAAATTACATTGCATTGATAGAAATGCATTTTGAATAAGAGTCATTGGCATACAAAAAAAAGTTACAGAAGGGACACAGATGGAACTGTTTTTTTAAGGGATTGGAAAGACCTAGTAAGAGTTAGTAAGAGAGTAAGAGTAGTAAAAAGTTTTTAAAAAATCATGAAAAATTTAAATCACCCAAAAATACACAACCTGGCCTAATTGTATTCCATTTGCATCATTTAAAATTCAAAAAAACACACACGTTTGTTAATGTCCAGGAACCAGGAGGGTTAACCCTGTATCTTGTTTTTTCAGGTGTGCCCCTCTCCACTCAGTGGGGTCCTCAGGGCTACTTCTACGCCATCCAGATCGCCCAGTACGGTTTGAGCCACTACAGTAAAAACCTGACGGAGCGCGCGCCTCACGTGGAGGTCTACGACACGGCCGAGGACCGGGACAGTCGGGCCAGCTCTGCGCCCTGGACCGTTCCGAAGGGGTGCAGCCTCAGCCGGGCGTACGACAAGAGCCGATCCACCGCCGTGCGTCAGTTCAGCGCTCCAGGTAAGCCTTCAGCCTCAGGGGACGGAGCTGATGCGTGTTAACTGGACACAGGAGGCTCCAAGTGTTACCGCAGCCCCGGGACACGAATATACGAGGCACTGAGTCTCTAAAACACTGCCACGATGCATCAGCAGCCAGCTCATCCTGACACTTTCCTGAAAATCATGATAATTACAGAACCGGTCGACACAAGACGGTTATTCTGTCCTATTTGGTTCAGTTTGTCAGACACTGTCACCTGGATGCTGTCAGAAAGTGTTCCCTCTGACGCCTCTGTTATCTGCATCGGTTTTTCTGCGGCGTTATCTTTAGTCCAAGGTGTCTCGTGATTGGAAATGACAGCTCTCAGGTCAGTGCACTTTAGCAGCCTGTTCGATCCAGTGTAAAGATGGCATCGTATTCAAAGAAACAATTTTTTTTTTCAAACCAATAAGGCATTTTGTGAGTACCCTTTAGAAAATACATTTACATTTCTACAAATACATTTTTATTGCGGTCAAACAGTACAGAAATGTTTTAAGATAAATAGGAATTTGTTATTTTCAATAGCTTACGGTAAGTTTGAGCAAGACGTCACTTCCTGGACGATAAACAAGCTGCATACTGACACAAAACAGTCCCATTTGCATTTGCAGCTGCTAAACATATTAACATAACAAAACAACATGTTTCTGTGTCACCATTAAGTAGATCTCTAGAGTTGAAAGTTTCTTGCTTTTAAAATGTGCATATAAAAGGATTCCACCCACAGATATTGTATTTTATTTTATTTATTTAACAACTGCTCCTTACAACAATGATTAGTGCTCGGTGTTGTGACCAATTTGGTGATTCTCTTCGATTCTTATTTATATGGATTTGATTCTGATTCCGATTCAATAATGATCAATTGTCAGTATTTCATTAAAAAGTAAGTAACTAAAAGCCTCCCACTTGGCACAATTGGTTAATTATTTCTGACTTTTCTGTTATATTAAGCTTCTGCAACCTTCCGCCATGATCCCGTCTCTTCTTTCTTCTTCTTCTTTGGCGTCTCTTCTTCATTTTGTTTTGTTTTAAGTGGAGCAGCTCGAAAGATTGCGCCATCTTCAGGACGAGAGGCGAAGTGCAGATAATATTCTCCGAAACACGCGCTTTAAAAATCTCCTGAATCGATATCGTTTCGTTCAATTAAAGATCGATTAAAACAGTTGAATCGATATTTTTTACCCAGCCTTGTGCTTCTGGAGCCATCGTGTTGCGTTCGCAGTGAGGCAGAGTGACTGTTTTCCTGCAGCTTTTGTGCCTGCAGTACGGCTCAAACGCTTCATCAAGCCTGTTACCTCGCTCTGGTCTGCGGCGGTACACATTAAGAAGCTGCCAGCGCCGCTCCGTGCACAGTTCCAGTCGCTCCAATCACAGTCTTATCGTAAAGCTGCAGCATCTGGAGGAAAACGATGCCACAGCAGGAGCACACAAGATCTCAATTAGACCAAACTGTGCTGGATTCAGGTTTTATTGTGAGCTGGGTTACAGAGATGCAGGATATAACGTACACTGTGATAATGGACCTGAGAGAAGCTGACTCAAGGTTGTCTTTGGGTTGATTTTTGTTGATTAGTTCCTGATTGAATTGAAATTGACATTGAGTTCCCCTCTCGGAGGCTCAGGTTGTGCTGGTACACTCTGTTCCAGCCTGACTCACACCTGCCTTATACAGCTCATTATTATGGGCAGCTGTGATCAGAAAATTCACCTGACGACAAAGAATACTAGTAAGTTTCCACACTTAATTTTCCCCTCATTTTTCTGGATAACTTCTGGAATGCATTTTTTTATGTTTTATGTAATATAGTGTTCTATTCATCATTTTTGAATATTTGCCAAATACCTTTAGGGTAGTGGTGTCAAACTCTAAGATAGTTAATAAGAATCCTTTCAGGGGCTGAAGATGGTGACATTTGGAAGCTTTTATTAGATTTTGAATGGAAAGTTTCATCTTCTTTTGAGTCTTACATAAGTTATCTTTAACGTTAATTTCCTCCTGTAATGGAAACTAGTTTTATTTGGTTTTGAACAGGATTTATATGCATTTGAACTGGTTTTATATGGATTTAAACTGGTTTTATTTGGATCTGAACAGGTTTTGTTTTGATTTGAATAGGTTTTAGATGGATTTGAACAGGTTTTAGATGGATTTGAACACATAGTAAATGGATTTAAACAGGTTTAATTTGGATTTTAATAGGTTTTGGATGGATTTGAAAAGATTTATTTGGAGTCCAGTAAAAACCTAGAGCCAAAAATATCTCCTACTAAATGCATTAAAGGGCCACATAAAACATTGCAAAGATCCGCATTTGGCCCCTGGGCCTTGAGTTTGACATGTGTGCTGTAGGGGCTTCTTTGTGAGCTTTTTTAACTTAAAATGAAAGAAGCAGCAGCAGTTTCCTTCAATGTACAGCCTCACTATTTAATGCCACGTGTTCTGCTTATGTTTGACCCAATGTAAAATATTTTTAATAAATAAAGCGAGACCCGTATGACACCAATCCTATCCAAGACCAGAAACAGCTGTTGCTAATGACCACTAGCTTGTTACTGAAAAGCCTCCAGAGATTCCTCATTCTTTCTTGAATATAACAACCTCCACTTGGGGCAAAAGGTCATCATTTGTGTTTTTCCTTTTGCTTCTCATTTTCTTCAGTAAGGATTGTTTATCTTCCACTCAATAAACTGCTGTGTTTAACTCCAACTTTGTCAAAACGGACCACACTAATGGAACCAAAAGCCAAAGTTTTGTACCCCTTTGTACCCATTTTGACAGTGAAAACTTACCCGTACTGACCACACATTTAATTTACTGCTCCATTGGAAACCAGGCTTAGTACTGTTTAAGATCAAGAGCGAACAAAGCAAAGTTAAAGCTTTATAGCCCTTTGGTTAAGTACACTACTCATTTTTAGCCCTCATTTTTGCTTCCTTTTCATTTCATTCATTCATGTACGTCGTCTAATAATACCTCTTTGAATACCCTAACAATGTTTTGACTATTTCAGCTCCATTTTTGTTCCCAGTCCCCAGTCTTTCCGGTGAGCTGCCTTTAGCCTCGGCCGATCTCTCGCTGATATTTCCCGGCCGATCCGTCTCTGTCCTCCGCTGAGCCGCTGTCTCCTCTGTAATTTCCTGCTCCTCCTAATTCTGTCGATGGCTTTCACCCTCTCATCATCAACAATTCCTTTTCATTTCAGCAGTCGACACTTTTTCCCTCCGTGCTCTGCACCTTTTCCTCGTCATCATCATGTTTTCATCATCACTTTTCAGCTTTCAGTCGGCGCTCTTTATTCCTCATTAATCTTCTTCTGCTATTCCCAGATTTCAGCAATTTTTCCACCTCTATTTACTCCCTTCCCACCCACTTATTACCCCTCGTGCTTCCGACATATTGCCATCATTTTAGCTTTACCACTTTTAATGTCTTATTCTGGCAGGCTCATTATAAATCACTGGCAAACTTTTCCCCAACCCCTTCCAGGGTTATTCTGGAGCCTTGTTATAAACTGTTCACTTTGGTTTGTCAAAGCTGCAAAGTAATTTTTTTGGCAAACATGAGCTGGTAAATTTGGATAGAGTGAGATTTTGTTGACAGCCATCTATATTTATGCCTTTAAGATAAAGCAAACACAATTTGGGATGTAATTGGGGTCATATCTATAAAAGAACTACCTGATGTTCTTTTTTTGTCTCTGTCTCAGACTCCACTCTCCTCCAAAAGCAGCCTAGGGACCTCTCCTGCTTCTCTTTTGTTAAAAAATAAAACCAGACCAATTTTTCCTCCAAAATACTAATCCATTTGACCAAACTGAAGTTTAGAGTTTAGCGTTAGCTTAGCTGTGACTTCAGCGTCAGGACGACAATTATCTCCTCCTCGTTAAACATTACGTGATTGAATTGACAGTATTTATCTGTGTTTTACGTTGTCTCCCTTTTCTCTGTTGATGCTTTTCTTTTTTCATCTGTTTCTCTGTTAAAAGACATATTCAGCTGAAAATACACTTTATCTGCAGCTATTAAACTTCCTGGAACGTCATGTGACAAGTGTCGACCAATGGGAGCGCTCCTTTTTGGAGCATGTGATTGTCCAAGGTTTTCTGTTCCTGAATAGAGGTTCTCATCTATTACAATCCCTTAGAATAAAGTAGATGGCATAATAAACTGACTGTTTTTTTCATAAATGATTACTTTTACAATATATTATTTGGGTTTGAACCATTTTCTAACTAGAATAAATCATATCAGCTACAGTCTGTTTAACTTTCCTCGTTTTCTCTGAAACATTTGTGGTCATTATATTAGGAAAGGTTTTAAACTTAGAAAACTGTGCAGGAACTCTGTCTTTAGTTTCTCTTCCTTCTCCTCTCTATATCCAGTTTTATTTTATCTCCTTACTTTCAAATAATTCCGTTTTGAACAGCCTCTCAGATCCTTAGACAGTTGGATCAATCGTCTGTCCCTTGATACCAACCAGTTACTGCATCTTTTTCCACCAACGCTGTCGAGAAGCTGAGCAGCTGTTCTGAATTGCCGCATGGATGGGCAATACTTATCACTGACAGTCACGCAATATACTTTAACTTTTTCTTGTCATTAAAAATAGTAAAGCACCACAGCTTTATTTATGTACCTACGCCTTGTGTTCAGTAAAAGATTACACAACATACCCAATTTTGGAATACAATTTCCATCTTTGTTTAATGTAATAATTAATATAACAAGTTGTTTTTTAGACATTTAAATGGGTGTAATATTCTTGTCCAAAAAAATAACTGTTTAATCACTAACAGCATATTATAAAAGGAATCATCTGTGAAAAAAAAGACCATAAGACATCATTTAAGCTTTATTATCAAAGATTTTAATAGATAATATATCACCAATCACAGCTCGCTTCTGGAAAAAGGAGCGCTCCCATTGGTCGACACTGCTCGTCAACAAGGAAGTAATGGCTGCCGATAAATAAAAGAGAGAATGTACAGTATATTCAGCACCGGATATGTCTTTTTACAGCAAAACAACGCAAAAAATGACGACATAAACAATAACACACAGCTGATGTTGCACTTTATTTTTATATTTTCTAGTTAGACCTATTTATCTATTCTATACTTAAGATTTATTAAATTTTTTCTTGAAGTTGGAGCTAAAAGTTTACGATAAGCGCTAAACTTCTGGCTTGTTTTATTTTTTCAATGTAAGAAAAGCTGCTGTTGGGGTTAAGACCGTGACATCAAAAAGAAATATCGTTAAAGTGAACATCATTAACATATTCTGCTTTCGAGGATCTGTATTTATATCTGCAGCAGGAGAAACAGCTGTCCTGTGACTAGCAGATGTGATGAAGTCTAACACATGTTCTTTCACTCATATTTTTACATATTCTCACACATCCTGTTCGTGAGATGACTTCTGTTTCCTATTTCTGTTGCTAAAGAGAGCAAACGAGCAGCACAAGAGCAGGAATCCAGTCTATATTCCCGGCCTTTCCTTTATTGATGGCGGGGTAATCACAGGGCCAGGGTACAAATCCACTTACTCTCTGCATTGCCTTAAGTAATGGATTTATGAGTGCATTAAAGAGCCGTCGTCGTCCGCGGGCCCCTGCCAGGCGGGCTCGCTCCTTCATTCTCCTTCCATCGACTGGTTTTGCCTCTTCTTTTGCCTCGTGTCATGTGAGAGCTCTCCATCTCCTCTTCTCGGTTGTCCTCTGGCCGTCGGCTCATTTTCACTCTCTCGGTTTGTGGACTGCTCTTTGAAGTCTCACTCTGGGCTTTTTGCCATCTCGATGTTTTTAAAGCCAGAAGACGTGGTTATGACAATGGGACGTGTGTGAGCGACGGTAAAAATGTGACGATAATGTTAAAGAAAAGAAGTTTTGGACTGATAGAAAGAGAAATGGTGTGAGTTAAGCAGAGCAGAATACATTTTTAATAGGCTAAGGGCGTTTTCTCACAAATTATTCTGCAGTATTTGTTCTGTAACTTTTGGTTTCACTCTATAGTTTTTAAAAGCGGACTATCTACTTTCCCTGAAGCTGTAGTTGGCTTTTTCTGTGGTGAATGTGTCTCTGCAGAGGCTCGTTTTACAGTTGAACTGGAGAAATACAATAATCAGACTGGAGTAGGATCTATAGAGACATGTTATTATTAATATAGAATTAATACAAACAGATGAAACTTTAAATGCACCAAATTAAGACTTTCTTAAGACGCTCTTTAGGAAATGCCGGCTTCTTAAATAAATGAATGAATGAATAAATAAATAAATAAATAAGTAAATAAATATGTAAATAAATTAATATGTAAATAAATATGTAAATAAATACAGTACCTCAGAATCTAAAAACACCTCAGTAAAAATAAACAAGCATTTTAAATAATATTATACAGAATCTCTTAAAAAAATATAATAAAGAAATATCACACAGAATATATACATATATGTACAAATTTACATGGTTAGGCTGTATAAAAAGTGTATGTTTGTTTGTATGTATGATGTAAAATTCCCCGAAACAACATTCTCCATAAACAAGAAGAAGCTAATGTGTGTGTGCTGTCAGTGAGTGGGTAGAAAACATTAGCAAGTGGCTTGACATTTAGCTTGTCTTTAGGCCACAGCAGCTAAAGGCTAAACCTGCATTTAAGTAAATTACACATCAGTGTCATTTCAGTGTTCTGTGGATTGTACATGAACACAAAATGAAAGTAAGTCATATGGTTAAAATTATCTCATTTACTGTAGGTGTCCATCTTGATTCTTCTTTCATTTATTGCCCAGAGTGTACAGTAACTTCTGAAAGTCTGATCCAGTTCTCGCTCAAAGAAGACAATCCCTTCAGGCCTAATTAATTCCAGTAATACACAGGTTATTGTATTTTAACTCAAACAAAAACATGGCGCAGATATTTTCTTTCTCAGTCCTTTGCTCTGTAGGTGTCTGCTCATAAATTCAGCTGGTCCTGCACAGCCTTGAACTGAATACTTTGAGTCCTGTAGAGAACAGATCCACACAGAAACCACTGTATCTGCCTTTTCCACTGTCGTCTGCTGCAGTCCCTTCTTTCCCATCCTTTCCTCTGCGCTCGTTCCTCCTGTCCTTTCCTAATTAAGCTCAGTGTGCAGTGACACATCTGTGCTGTGCTTCCCGAGAGAGGCTCGTCTGTGCTCGGTTCTGAGCTGAGCTAACTTTACGTGGAAAATATTGCAAGACTCTGGATGTAGAAAGGAAGTTTTGGGGGCTGCAGAAGTGGACCAAAAGTTAATATATTTCCAGAAGTTTTAGGTTTGTTTCCAATGGAGCTGTACAACACGAGTTAGAGCAGTACGGTGCACTTTTAGAGGAGTTTTAATTGTCAAAAAGTGGACTCAAGTCACAAATTTGATGTCTTCTGACTTGAGAAAATGCAAAAAAGACTTGGACCAAAGACTCAGACTTTACTTGGACTTGAGCCTTTGAAAAGACTTGATGCTTCTCCCCAAATTAAAAGAATGTTATTTGAAAAGTGTGCAAGAAACAATTCATTTTCTCTGTAAAACTCAGCACTACAGGCCTTTACAGCAAAAAACAGCCACACATTATAAATCCCTGATCACCAAAGCTTAGAAAAAATCATTACTTTTTGACTAAATATTCTATAGAAATACAAGTACTTGCTTTATCATTTTTTGTTAAATAAATACAGATTTAAAAGCTTACACCAGCTGTTTAATTTGAGCATAATATTAATGTCGTCTAAAAGGATTTTAAATCATGAAGTACAGGACTTTGGACTTGACTTGGACTTGAGGACAAAGACTTGAGACTTACAAAACAAAGACTTGGTCCTACTTCTGTTATTTACACAAGCGTTTAAGACTACAACAGATAAAGGCTCTTGTGACGCTCGTATAAGCCGTAAGTAGTAAGTGTTTTAAAAGCACTCACACATTACTCTGAGAATCTGACTGAAGACAGATGGAGGAAAAAGCCTGCTATCACTCAAAAAAACTAAACATATCCCATTACACTTTCACCGAAACCTTTTTCTCACTAAATGTTTTCTCAGGAAGAGCAGACGTATGTTTTCTTCACCACTCTTTGAGCCTGCTCTGTGTTTTCTCTGCAGAGTCTTCAGAAGGTGTGTCTCTTCAGCTCGGAAACTCCAAAGACTTCATCCTCAGCCTCGACGTTAAGTTCACCTCCAACGGCAGCCTGTCGGTCATCCTGGAGACCACGGAGAAGGGCCCCCCGTTCACCATCCACTACGTGACCAACACGCAGCTCATCGCCTTCAGGGACCACGACATCAGCTACGGCATCGGGCCCCGGACGTCCTGGAGCACGCTGACCCGCGACCTGCTCACCGACCTGAGGAAGGGAGTGGGTCTGTCCAACACGAAGGCTGTCAAAGCCACGAAGGTCTGTTCACAGCAGCTCAATATTATACAGTCAACAAACTTGAATCCATTCTCCAGTAATCTCCAGCCTTTACACAATCTGTAAGGTTTTATTTTTATCACTGTATCTTAGTGAATTCAGTGATGGTCACAAATGATTTCACTTCAAGTGTGTGATTTTCTTTCTTTGGTGAATACAAGTAAAACAAGCCCATGTGACAAACACATTTCTGACTATATTTACTATATTATATCTAGTGCTGCATTTCCATTTGTGACTGACCCATATACATTTTATAAAGTAAACCTTTATTGTCCAATAGCTTCTTATCATGTTATAAAAGCCCCACAGATACCTGTCTAACCTGCGTGTGTGTGTGCGTATGTTTGCGTGTGTGTGCGCGTGTGTGTGCATGTGTGTGCATGTGTGTGTGTTGATCAGATCATGCCGAGGCGGGTGGTGCGTCTGGTTCTTCACGGACGAGGCTCTGTTGATAACGTGACCATCTCCACCACGGCTCACATGGCGGCCTTCTTTGCTGCCAGTGACTGGCTGCTGCGGAACCAGGACGAGCGCGGGGGCTGGCCCATCATGGTGACCCGGAAACTGGGGGAGGGCTTCAGGCCCCTGGAGCCCGGCTGGTACTCGGCCATGGCCCAGGGCCAGGCCATGTCCACTCTGGTGAGAGCCTACCTCCTCACGAAGGACCAGGCGTATCTGAACGCCGCTCTTAAAGCCGTGGGCCCCTACAAAGTGCCATCAGCGCAGCACGGGGTCAAGGCCGTGTTCATGAACAGGTACGACTGGTACGAGGAGTACCCCACCACGCCCAGCTCCTTCGTTCTGAACGGATTCATCTACTCGCTGCTGGGACTCTACGATCTGACGGAGACGGCGGGGGACAAAGGGCGGGAGGCGGCCCAGCTGTTGAGCCGCGGGATGGAGTCGGTGAAGGCCATGCTGCCGCTGTTCGACACGGGCTCAGGGAGCATCTACGACCTACGCCACTTCATGTTGGGGACTGCTCCGAACCTGGCGCGCTGGGACTACCACACCACTCACATCAACCAGCTGCAGCTGCTGGCCTCCATAGACAACGCTCCCATCTTTAAGGATGTGGTCAAGCGCTGGAAAGGATACTTAAAAGGGATCCGTGCCAAGCACAACTAGACTGTAGCCCAGAGTGAGCAGCTTTGGGACGTGGAAGGGTCAGTCTGTTTTGTGTTGAAGGGTGAATGGACCCGAGCGCTGTCCCAGATTTACTGCAGCAGCAGCACTCGTGTGTTCTGATGCAGGTTTATATTTCTGCTATAATAGCTGTAGCTCTACATTTGAGCTGTTTCCTGGAGCTAGAGTTTGTAATTATCCACAGACCTAGTTTTCGAGTGTTTTCTGTAAAGAATGTGTGTGTTTTAACAAACACAGCGTGTGATGTTAGGGAAAGATCTAATTGTTTAATTCCATTTCCACTCTTTATTTGCTGTGATCTGCCACAAGTCTCCTTTAAGATTGTATTTTTTACCAATAAATACAATATTTACATAGTTTATTAAGACGGATAAACTGTAAATAACAGAATAAATTATTAATTATTATTATTAGGAGAATGTTGCCAAAAATAATCCTATCATTACAAAATAGTTTTCATTTATTTCAGGATTAACTCAGTGACATCTGTCGTTTGATGGTTTCAGGTGAAAGTGGGACCAGGCTGTGGAACACAATAGTAGCATCACTTTTACTTCCACTCAAAAGGCTATTGTATTTTATAATGTGTTGACAGGACTCTTTTCTTTTATTCTGTCAGAGATAAACGATCATTTTCAGTTACTATCTTTTGGTTCAGATCATTTTAGAAGCAGATGTCTCGACTGCTTCAGTAAATCACAGCCTCGATGAATAAAAACCAGACGGACTTGAACATATTTAGGAACTCATAAGGGACGTAAAAGTGGCATGTGCATTAACGTATTACTACATATGAAACATACAACTTCAAATAACTACAGCTAAAGGCGAGTTATTTATTTATTCCCAGTGCTATGATGTCTGCCAATAGATACTGCAACTAATGAGACAAACCTGGCAAAAGATAAATGACAAGAAGAAGAAGGAGCCGTACTTTAGGATTCAAAGTGAAACTATGGATGTGTTATTAGACCAGGATCTTAAAAGAGTAATGACTGCTGTTGATTTTCCCTGGACATCGCTCTTTGGTGTTGGTTTTTGGCTTCTGGGTTTATTTTTGCGTTATTTGTCCCAAAAAGTTGTCGCTTACACTTTTGGACTCACTTTTTATCCACTATTACATTCTGTGTGATTGTTATTGGGCTCTAGTTGAGGATTTTTAACAGAGAAATTGTCCATGATATATAAATTTAGACAAACACTACACAATCCAACCGTTTTGGAAGTTATAGGTATAGGCTGAATTGATGATTTTTAATAGATAAATACTCTGTGATATAAAAATCACACAATAAACACTCCAAAATCCAACCATTTTGGAACTTGCCACATTTTTTTTTTTTGCTGCAATACCTCGAGTGGCCACCGGGAGAAGGGGGCAGTACGCTATCCAGAGCTTATTATACATTCATAAAACTGCCAAAAAGGGAAAAAGAAATCTAAATCATTATACTTAGCCTTTCAATGAGCAAAACTCCCAAATTATCTGCTGCTGCTACAAAAAACACCATTGTGTTTGCCTTTGGGTTTGTTTGGTTTTGTTCCGATCAAACCAAAGTTACGCAGATGAAAAGCATGTTCAGAACTATCACAATTCTTCTGTTAAACAGCTTTGAATTAATCTGGACGGAGAAAATGTCGCCCAAAAGCTCAGTTAAAGAATTGAGCTTTTCCCTTTTTTGTCGATTTAGAAATATTGCATCCATCAAAATGACAAGATAAATTTAAAAAACACGTCTTTTAACAATGTTTTATTGGAAATGACGTCAAGTATTAGTCCTTCTTCGCTCATTCGTTCATGTCTTTAGCTTATTTTCCGCCAGTTCTTCTTCAATTAAGCCTTTCTAGTCCCATTTACGCTCAAGTTCTTTTGTATCTCAGAGAGCGCTACGTGAGCATTTAACTCCACAGCGGCGGCCGATTGAAAAGCTGGGGTTGAAATCTAAAACAGGCATAAAAGAAATAAAAAGAAGCCTGTGATTCCCAGCAGCTCGAGCCGCCGCGCTGCTCTGCTGACCGCTGAACGAGGAGAAGAAAAAAGAAAAGATTGGGCGAGACACTAACAAATCACTCGAGCTGTTAGGCCACGAGTCAGAGATGAGTCAGCGTTCAACAAAGAGCAGCCCTCCACCTGAATGAGCCTTTCATCGCTCTGTTCACTGTTTATTAATGAAGAGAAGATACAGGCTGTGGCGGTTCAAGGTGCTACCATTGTGGTTTATTTTCTTTTGGTCGGACGTTTTGTTACAGTTTGACGTCAAAAAGCATGTTCCCACTCGCTTTTTAACAGAAATGCCACTAAGATGCTTCCACAATGCATTCTACTGACTTTAAAAGCTACATGTGATTGGATAGTTTTAGTAATAACACATTTTAATCAACGTTTACCAAAGTAATGCAGATGGATAATATAGGACACGATGAAAAGCTACTCATGCTAATGTTTAAAATGTAGTTGAAAATGAAAAAAAAAAAAAGTGACATTTGCGTTTTACAAAGTAGATGTCTGCAATTCATGGATGTATTGATAGATCTGGATCTAGAGTCATTGTTTTTCAATACAAACATATACATATGCCAAAAAAAAGTTTAAAATAAAAACAAAAAGTACCTCTTGTTTTAAGGTTTTGGTCTAGTCACAGTCTGAAACTTATCTTTTTACTTGGACTTGGACCTCAGTACAAACCAAGACCACAAAAAGTACATTCTTCTACTTGTGATTGGATGAAAATGTTAATTGTTTTATATTTAATCAAAAATCTTGCTCTAAGATTGTACTCCAGCGAATCATAAGCCTCGTTTCCACTGGGACGGTGTGGGTCTGGTCGAGTCTGGCGAGCAAAAACAAGAAGAGAAAGTAAAAATATTAAACAGAAATATTATACAAATAAATTCCTTCTTGTTTTTGTGATAAACGTCATATTCAAACAGAAAACATGATAAATGTACTTTTTGAAAAAGACAACAAAAGAAAAAATACATACAAATGTGACTTTATAATCTGGGTTTGTAATTAGATAAAATAGTCTTTTAAGTAAGAAATTACATTCAATTTATTCTGTTCACTTAGTACTTACTTAATCAGACAGCTGTGTAAACTGGTGAATATGTTGTTATAAAACACACCATGGATAATACATTATCAAACCATGTTTAGCTGTTCACCTGACATTTACTTTTACTTTTACCTGACATTTTTCGGGGTAAATCCTCTTTTTACCAAATTTAATTTCTCCGTTGCAGTACCGCGAGTGTCCACTAGTGGGATTAGCCCAGATCCGGTTCTTCTAATAAATCCATGGAGCGACCAGAGATTTAGCAAAGTACAGTTTTAAAAGGAAATGTTTCAATAGTTTGAACGTGTCCTTCTTTACTGCCTGGGATTGGGGTATTTTATTATTTTATTTTTCATTCATTTTAGTTAAACTCAGTTTAGTCACAGGTTTGTTACGTAGACAAAAGCACAACAGCGTTTCTTTTCATTTTAGTCATTTTCTTTTTTAGGACGATGTGCAACGAGTAGAAGCTGCTATTAATACTCACTGTGTCGAGGCTGTGACAGGTGTCGTTCTTCAGTTTGTTTCCAGGTCTTTCCACTCTTTGTTTAAGACTTCAACATTTGACCTCGGAGGGTCACATGTGATTTATGCAATAAAATGTTTACGGGGCGTGACGTCAGAGCGGCTGTACAGACTTTGCAATCGAAGCACAATGTGCAGCTGCGACACTTTTTAGTCCAAGAAAGAGTTGTTTATATCTTTGTGCTTTAAAAAGGCTTTTTAAAAGTGTCGAATAAAAAGCATTTTTCTTAAATGTTCTGTGTGTTTTATTTATTTCGGTGTGTAATAGTTCATAGAAGTGGCCTGGACAGACAGAGCCATTCAGTTTGAGTGAAAATGGTCTGTTATCCTTTCCCTTCACAACAATTAGAAAGAAAAATGGCTTTCTCTTTGTTTCTCTTTATTTTACATCTGCTAATGTCAATCTTTGTTCATCTCAGTCCCGGTCTGTTCAGGATGGTGACAATGGGTGAAAAAGGGAAGGTCTTAGTCCAACTCAGGACACGCTGGAGGAACTATGTCCTGGGAAGGCCTCTGAGGAGTTATTAATTAGGTATAATCTAACCCTGGGACCACCAAGAGCTTGATTTAAGCCAATAAGAACAGAAGAAGCAATGCCACTAAAGCACTTTCCCATTTATCAGAGGCTTTTTCTGTTTTTAAAGTTATTTTAGATGTGTCTGTGAGTCAATGACAGCACATAGAGCTGGCCTCAGTGTTTGTACAATCAGTATTTGTACTCCGTTACACCCAGATACAGGACGTGTTTTTGTAGTCAAGCTCCAGGAGGTGTTCTTTTAAACTGAGATCTGCTGAAGGACGTTCACAGTGTGATGTTAGATTAAAGCAGAACCACGTGTCGTTTAGCCCAAAAATTAAAAGTCTATCTCACTCACACAGTGTCCTCAGCTGGACACAAACCTCCAAATTAACTCTCCTGTCCCGGGACGAGGACTTTATGGCTCAAATAGACGGAGCAGCTCCACTACGGCAGCACCAGCGAGACTCAAGAAGCATCTGACAAAGGAAGCTCAGAAGAGAAAGATAAAAGCTGAAGGTCAAAGAGACTGGACCCGAGTAAATCTGGGACTGGCTTTCAGTCTTTGATGAGATTTACACGAACAAACCTGGCGTAAAACAGACGCAGAGTTCACCATTTTGTTGCACGCTTCTTAAATTAAAAAGATATTAACATATTTCATTTATTTTTAGCTGTGTTTGTGGAGTTTTAGCCTCCGTTTGCTGCAGTAATAGTAATATTTGCAGTAATATCAGTCGTGTTGGCTACGGCTAATGAACAGAGCTTGTGTTCTGTCACTGACACAATTGTACACAAAACATTATACTATTTATATATATTTATTTAACAACTTTTTGAAAGACTCTTTGGAGAGATCTGTGCCCTCTTTTGGCTGAATATTCTGCAGTATCCCTTTAAAATAATGACATGCACAGCTTTTCTATCAGAAATAATAATAAACATATATATACAAAAATAGAACAATAATAAAAAGACTTGGCCCAAATTGAATATAATTTTTTTTGGTTTGTGTTGGACAGAAGTAGATCCTGAGTCATAACATAACTTCCAGGAATGGATAGATAATAATAAATATTCAAATAGTTCTTCTTTGTTTGTATTTACCAGTATTTTTCCAGAACGGCGCGTCCTTTCTGTGAATCCAGGAGGAAGAAAAAAACAATCCTGATGAATAATTTATCCTAATTAGTCTATTCTGATCCTGGAGACACCTGAGAAGGACGCTTGCATTTTTCATTCCCTTCTGGCATTTCTATCGCGCTCCGTCATCTCCACGGCTCACGGTTCGGCCCAAAGCGTCTCGGCCTCCTTTTACCTCGATGCTAATGACATTACCCTCCCTCCAGACTGCGCTCCTGTCTCCTTCTGCCGTAATTACCCCAGACAAACCCGCCGGACTCTTTTTTTCGTTTCCTTTTTTGAGACGGCCGTGATAACATTAGAGACGATCCTCGGAGCCGGAGCGTCCGGAGGCCAGCGGCTTCGGTCCGGCCGTAAATTCACCCACTTGATGAAATTAACACGCTGTTGAACCCGGTTATTGGGTTATTGGGTTTTGTTGTGGGGTCTCGGAGGAGCTGGGTGTGAGAACATCGACGGGAAATTAAGTAGAAAGTCTCCGCCTGCTTTATCTTTATGAGGATAAGACACAGAGCTACACAGTGACCTCAGCTGCTTCCATTTCAATAAAAACTAAGATGCTTCAATGATGCGTTTTAGCAACAAAGTGAAGCAAAAGGGCAATAGCCACATAAAAATTCAGTTTGTGGATAAAAAAAGAAAGAAAATAAAGATGATGGCAAAAAGCAACTGTCAGTGATTGGGTAGAGAACATTAGCAACTAGCTCATTTTTTATTTAAGCTATTCATTTGTGCATTTAGGCTGCAGCTAAAGGCTACATGCTACAAAAAGGTGAGTATATCTACATTTCCACTGGGACCATACGATTTGGGTCAATTGTGGTGCATTTCCATTACAAAAAGGGGTCTGAAGTGTCCACAAAAAGCGAATCGTAACACTTTGGGGACGCCTTGATCTAGGGTTAGGGGTCCGGCTTTGGAAAAGGTGCAGCTAAACACTGCATTGGTGATTGGACGATAGATAATCCTCACACGAGAGAAAACAAGAAGAATTGTATTTGTCGTCTACACTGCATTAAACACAAGCAGAACCTGTACAAACTCAAATATTGAGTCTAAATGAGAGGAAACTGCTGCAGCTATGAATTTAATGTTGAGAAAGATGGGAATAAACAGAAACAGCTGAATATTAATTATGATCCACGTTTCCAAAAGTCTGCTTCGAATATGTTTTATTTCTCAAACAGAGACAGGACTTTTGTGTCTGTTTCTGGACCCAGTTCAGTGGAAACACAAGCTTTTTCAGGAGAAACTCAACCAAACCGTCCCGTTCTGACCCGACCCAAGGCTTATGTGTCTCTATTTAACGGAGACTGTCCCACTTTCAGAGTCCCTGTCCCACAACACACAAAAATGTCCCAGTTTTTCAACACTCTATGTCCTTGTCTCACTGCCAAATTCAAAACTCTTATAATAATCATTACAACTGTGAGCATCTTTGTTTATGTCCAACACAGTCACAGTTTTTGGTTGGTTTTACAGAAGATTTTTGCACCTGAGTGAACTGTAGTTAGGAGCCATTTTGTCCTGGTTGTTTTCCACTTGAGCGACACACACCTCGTTAGCCTGATCTTCTCTGCTGCAGAACAACACTGTGACACCTGAGCTTTGTTTCTATGGTGAAATCAATTATTTAAAGAACAGTAAATGCAAAAATCTGAATCCACACTGTGCGTTAAATCTCGGCGGTTGCTGTCCGAGCGGCGGCTGCATCATTAAACCCTCTGCACCGCTCTCTCACCGTGACCTTCACAACTTATCTCATTTCATTTGTGTTTGTGAGCGAGGGCACGTGTTGTTTCCCTGTTCCTCATCAGTGTCTCTTCGGTGGAAAATGAACAGTGAGAAACGGCCGCCGCGGCGCGCTGAAAATGAATCCCTCATGTCAATTTAGCGGGCACATAATTGCTGTGTTTTGCTCATTTAGGAGCAGCTGGCGGCTCGGTTTGCGCGATGGAGAAAATCAAAGTGCTGTGAAATCAGAAACAGAGACGAGACGCTGCTCAGAAGACAATGAGAAGCAGGAGAATAAAGAGAAGCAAGGAGGAAGGATCCGAGCGAGATTTGACTAATGAAGGAGCTGCAGCTGTCACTGATCAGCATTTAAAAAGTAACGTTATTGAGCAAAAACAGAGAGGCAGAACTGTTCAACTAAGACTGTTACGACACATTCAGAAACATACCTGCACTTTAAATTATATTTACTCAACAACACATTATTCTAATCTGTTTAAAGGCGACATTATCACTTTATTCAAATGTTTTTTTACAAGAGAAAGTGCCAGTAGCAGCTGGTAATAAAAGTTTAAAGGGGGACGCTTTTATAGTTTTTGGAAGGTGAGGCACACTCTTTCAGAATCAGATTTATTAATAGAATATACTCATAAAGGCTATAGTCATTATTTTATTCGACTTCCTGCACACTAACAACGAGCAGTGTTTCTTATTTAATTTATTACACACAAGTTTACAACATATTTAGACAAAAAAGAAGACTTTTTTCAAATGGCAAAGTAGTTCATTTAACTTTTAAAGCAAATTGTTTGTTGGTTTCCATATTGCCAGCTCCATTTTCATCTTCTCTTAAAGTAAAATTGTGAAAAATGATCGTTTTGAGGAAACAAACATCCACATTTCTCTGTGTCTCCATTGTTTGTGTGAGTTTGTGTTGTTGATGTTGTTAATGCTGTGATTTGAGAGAAAAGAACCAATCCAAAAGGAAATAAAGACGTAATCGAGTTGTCTGATTGGTCGGGGGCGCAGCTCTTAGCGCCCCGCAGCTCGAGTTTAAGGAGCCAATCAGAGACCAGCCTGAGGTCACCTGTTTCTCAAAAGTATCTTCTGTCTCATTAACCTCCATAAGTCCGGTGCCCCGCAAACACTGTTTATAAATGTTACGTTTACATAATGTGAATAAATATTATGATTTCTATATATTTATTGGCATTATTTTAGTTTTATTGCGCTAAAAGTATTCCATGCATCTTGCCCTTTATCCTTTGACAATGTTTAATGACTTCTGTAAAGAGTCTAATTGGAATTGTTTTACTTAAATTAATTCAGTTTGTAATTAAATAAACAAAAGTTAAGGTATGAAGTATTTAGTTCCCATCTTCTGAGTCGGATCAGAGCAGATTTCAGTCTGTTCTGTCGAGAATAAACCAGACATGAGACTAAAAAAGTGAATATAATCATCATCTGGCCCTTTTAAAAACAAAATAACACACACAACCTTCGAAGAAATCAACAGAGAAATCCACCACAAAGACCTCAAACAGGCTCTTATTTTGAAAGTCTGTCATGTTTGTTCATAGATGCAGCTCGTTTTAATACAGGACGTGTTCTTAGTTTACAAATAAACAAATAACAGTCTGAATTTTTAATGTTTGTTGAAAGCCTTTGGACGGTCTTCGAGCAGAATCTGAAATGAAGTTTTTTTTTTTTATGAGACGAGCTGACGCTGCACAAAGATCAAGGCTGGAGCTGGAACTCGTTATACGTTTTCTAATTAACTCACAAACAGAGTCTCATTAGTTTAAATAATCATGTCCTTATGTTTTTTATTGTTGTGTGTTTTCAGAAGCTCGCTCTCAGTCCGAGACACAGAGAAACACGGAAAAACAGGAAGATTTAGAAGTGATTTATTTCAGCGAAGACACAAACTATGGAGAGAAACATAAAGAACAGGTCTGAATTTAAACGAGTCTCTGCGAATAATCGATGATGGTCCAGGAAAACGACCAGAGCAAAGGAGAAACAGGAGAAACAGGTTCAGAAGAAGTGTTTGTAAAGTTTTCTATTTCATGTTTCCTTTTGCAAGAGTTTTTTGTTTTTATAAAGAACTGTTCTGTGTCTTATGTTCTGCCAAATTTTTTACAAAAGATCCTTTAGAAAAAATAAAACACTGTACTTTGTCCCATTGTTTTGTTTAGAGTTCAGTTTTTAGTCAAACAAATGTAGTGTTTTAATGACTTTACTTTTACTTTACTTTGTTCAATTGAAAAGAATCATGCATTTATTTTAACTTCAAAGTGTAATTAATTGCATAAAACTGCACAAGTATGAAGTGTTGAGCTTAAGACACACTAGAAGATTTTACCCATGATTCCCAGTCGAGTAAAGTCTGCACCGGTCTGTTCTAAATGGAGACAGTTGAACTATAATATAATCTATAAACTGTGATCCCCGTCTTTAGCTGAAATCTCTAAAGACTCTGAAAGTTGTTTAGTTTGTCCCCAGCTTTACATAAAACTAAGTTATAGAGCAGTTCTGAGCTGGTGGGGCTTTTGTTTTGAAATACTGACCCCTTGTGGTGACATGTGATAGTGACGGTGTTTAAGGAGAAAAACACAACAAAACTAAACAAGGAATTCAGCAGAAATAAGTCTCATTGTAATGTCTGTGGCTGTCAGTCAATCAAACTTTATTTAAATAGCACTTTTTTCACAACTCAATGCAACTCAAGGTGCTTTACAAAATAAAATCATTAAAAACAACATTCACAACAGTTTAAAAACAATGGTGGCTTTGTTTTACTGTGCTTCCTCCAGTCAAATAGAATAAAACAAATGAACTGAATCATGTTGAAGTAGATAAAGAATGATTAGTGATGAAACATGACACTATTCAGGGTTCTTGCACCTTTTTAAGTTCAAATTCCAGCACTTTTCAAGCACTTTCAAGGTGTGTTTTCATGTTATTCAAGCACCTTACACAGATATCGAATGTAGTTTTTCTCATTTAAATCCATTGTGGTATAAAAAAAGACCCCAATATGACATTTACAACTTAAATTGTTTAAATTGTTGAATATTTTGGAGCACAGAGAAGTTATAGTTCAACCAAAATTAAACTTGTGTGATTAAAAATATGTTAAATTATGGGATTATTCCTTTCTTCCTTTCTTTTTGAAGATTTGATCCACATTTTGGTCATAATTTGTACTTTTTCTCTCAGACGCAGGTAAAATATGCAAGAAACAGCTCTGTCTCAAAATAAATCTATGAAAGATGCATTATTTCTACTGAACGAGTAGTTTTTAGAGACTTCCCAAAGCTAAAACAAATCGATTTAAACCTTCTTTTGTAACAATCAACGCCTGCAGTTCTTGACTCTTTGCTGCACTTGTTTTTATTTCTTACATAAAACATTTTCTAAGAAGAATATGACTACTTTTAATTAAGTCACACAAGCAACACAATCACAATTTCAAGCACTTTCAATCACTTTATCCAAAATTCAAGGACTTAGATAGATTACAACTCAAGCATTTTCAAGGATTTCAAGCACCTGTAAGAACCCAGACTATAACTATTACTGTGCAGTTCAAACTAAAGTAAACAAGTAAATAACAGAATCAAAAATCCCAGTTTGGAGACACTAGAGGTCAGCCTTAACGTTACACAAGAGTCTGTCGTGTGTTTGAACTCACCTCGATCTGTCTCTCTCAACGTACTTGACTTTGTTTTTGTTCTGTTTCAATGACTCAGGTATTAACCTCCATCCGTCCCATAATCACACAGCTCTTCCTCTAATGGAATGAGCTCCCAAGATGCTTTGCTGTGCTGCGTTTAAGACTAACACAATTATTCTCACACAGTCTTGTCTCGTGGACGATTAACAGAGCATCTTTTGATTTAAAAAATGTCCAGACGTCTTGTTTTTAATACTTTTTCCACTGCTGCAAATAAATAAAATAAATTAGGTATTATCACTGATGGTAAAAGTACAATAAAGAGGTAGAGATGTACTGTAAAAGTGTAAAAGTATTAGACTCAGCTTCAACAATTAATCAAAACAGAATTAATTTAAATTATAAAAAAATAAAAAAGGGTAGATGTGCTTCAAAAAACTCTACAGGTTTATATCCACATTTATTTAGCACTTTAACATTTAATTTAAGGTGTTTTAATGTCTCCTACTTATTTTATTATTATTGAGATGCTTTAAACTATTTTAAATAAAGATACGTTTGTGTTTGGAATAACTCGAGTGAAATCCATTTTAAGTTTTAAACAAACACATATCTATCTATCTACGAATATAAATGTTATGAAATGATTTTTGTTTTGCTGCTGCTTCTTTTAAATCACATTTTGAAACATTTAATGGAAAAGTAAAGTGTATTATAGAAAAGAAAAGTACCACCAGAGGGACCCGTGCCACAGTTTGAGAACCACTGCTCTATATTATATTATTAATCAGCTCCATTATGAACTGCTGCTTCTTTTGGAGATCATTAATCATTTTACTTTGTTTCGTACAAATGTCATTTTCAGTGCGGCTCGTCTGGAGTTTTGTGTCTGTTTTATGTCGACATTTTAATGTTTGTGATGTTTTGTGTAATTGTTTTGCTGTTGTTTTGTTCTAATGTTTTATGGCTTTGACGACGTTGTGTTTATGTGACGTCATTTAAACCAAATTTATGCGACAGATTTACAAGTTGTAGTTCTGAATAGTATCTTTAAATGATTAGTTATGAAATAGAAATATTATGAATTGAATTGTTTACTGGTAAATGCTAATTGACTTTTTTGACCTTGTTGTAGGTAACTTTTTTGGATTCTTCTGCAATGAAATGATGACTTTTTGTTTTTTTCCTTCTGAGGCAATATAGACTACTGTTTTTTGTTTTTTGTTCATCTTCTCGGTCTCTTTTTTCGGACAAAAATACACTGAACCACACTTGAACACGAGTAAACTAAAGAGTTAACTCTGTGATTGTATTTAATGTATTCTAACTAAAGGATTATTTTTTCCCCTTTTAACATTTTCCTAAAACTGTTCAATACATAATTTGTTTGCACCTGTTTCCATCTCCTTCAATCACACATTCAAGCTTCACAGACGAACATAGTTTTATGCAAACATAGTCGACTCCTATCAAAAATAAATGATATAACCATCCTAAAACCGTGCCACATGGACTAGACCCAGTTCAGTTCATCCAAACCCTTCACAGTGGCTTTAAACACAATTAAAACAATAAAACGTCCGGGAAAGGGCTGTTTACAGAGGGTTTAAGGCTCATTGTCACTGTTCCCGGAGCAGCCGAGCCTCCGTTTAATCTTCAACAACTCGTTTCACATTCAGTGAAGTCTTTGTGTGTGACTCAGACCTGCTCGAGGGGGAGTGGCCCAGGTGAGCTCCGGGAGGAACCACGAGACCACGCGGCAACAGGAGTTTATAACCTGCCTCAGAACAGATCAGTCCGTCTTCCTTCAGCAGCAGCAGGAATCATGCTCAGCCTCATCAAACTACCTCCAGTCTTCTCCATCAAACAGGTGCCCAAAGTAAGTCCTACTCAGCTTCACATTTCACCTGCGAGGGCTTTGAAAAACAGGTTTGAAGTTGTATAGTCTGTCATTATCAAAAGGGAATTCATCAAAGAGGAAATCACAGTCGATACAAAAGTGCTTCAGAAAACAAGTCAAGAACTGCAGGCATTGATTGAGACAAAAGAACGTTTAAATCGATTTGTTTTAGCTTCGGAAAGTCAGTAGAAATAACACATCCCTCATAGATTTTTTTGAGACAGAGCTGCTTCTTGTATATTTTACCTGCGTCTGATTTCATTAAAAAGTGAAACTGACTTTAAAAGATCTGTTGATTAAAACCAGAAGTGTCTTGTCCACATAAAACCTTCCCAATCTGTAAAAAAAAAAGATAGATGTTCCATTAAATGCACTGAAAGAGGAGCACAGTTAGATTTAAAGACTACCAGGTGCTACAAGGACTGAGGGGTCATTTGACAAGTTTTCAAACCAAACTTTGTGATGCTATTATTAAGGAAGTGAGTATTCTTTCAGTCACAGACATTATATACATAGACGCAGTATTGTCCACAAAAGTACAACCAAATGGCACTTCTTTCTCGTGAAATCTCTAATTCCCTGAGATCTGGTTTGGATTGTGCTCTGGTTGTGCCCAAACTTGTTCAAATCCAACAAAAAACTATTGAAATTCAACTAAAACCTGTTTAAATTCAACTAAAACCTGCTGAAATCCAACTAAAACCTGTTTAAATTCAACTAAAACCTGCTGAAATCCAACAAAAACCTGTTCAAATCAAATTAAAACGTGTTCAAATCAAATTAAAACTTGTTCAAATCCAACTAAAACCTGTTCAAATATGAGTAAAACCTGCTGAAATCCAACTAAAACCTGTTCAAATATGAGTAAAACCTGCTGAAATCCAACTAAAACCTGTTCAAATATGAGTAAAACCTCCTGAAATGCAACTAAAACCTGTTCAAATATGAGTAAAACCTGCTGAAATCCAACTAAAACCTGTTCAAATCCAACTAAAACCTGTTCAAATCCAACTAAAACCTGTTCAAATCCAACTAAAACATGTTCAAATCTGACTAAAACCTGTTTAAAAGGTGGAAATAAATGTTAAAGACAACTTTTGGAAGACTCGAATGAAAATTTAAACAATTATAAAACCTTGGAGGAGAATTGGATTGAATTGGAGGAGGATGTTATGTCTTTTATTGTTTTTTTATTTTTATTTGGTCTAAGTCCAGTTTCTATTGAAGTGTCAGGCGTTTATAAAGAGTCTGAGCTGGTTGTGGAGTCAGTGAAGATGAAGATATTATTATTCTCATGTAATTTTATTGTGTCTATCTTTAAAACAGCTCCATTGACATGTTTCTAACAAGCTTCTCTGATTTATTTTATCAGTAAAATATCAAACACATAAAAAGATACCCACGTATTTGTGAATTATTTCTAAATCTTTATTTTGAAACATTGAGAGAGTTGTATGGTGGATGTAATGTAATTGCCTTTTAGACACAGATTCATCCTGAAACCAATGATAAAACTCTTCATTATTAATTTTTCTATTTTTTAATCATTTTATAAACAAACATAAAACAAAGAAACATAGAACTAGGGATTTATTAATGACAAAAACAATGTACTTCTTTATTGACATCTTACTGAATTAATTTCTTCTGCAGTTCTTAGAGTTTATTCATTTGTAAACGAAGAGAAGAGGTCAGTCTTTCAGTCTGAAAATATGGAGCTCTTTGTTTCTTTTTTACCAAAGCTTTTTTAGACACTGAGTTTTTTGCATTTGAATTCTATGGACTGTTTTTTTTTTTATTTATTTATTTTTTATGTCAAATTAAAATAAAAATTTCTCAAATAAAAATTCATAAGCAAAATACAATATTTTAGTAAATTTCTGAATTATTTTACACTTAATTTTTTTACACTGTATTTTTCTAAACTGAATTTTAAAACACTGTATTTTTTTATTCATTTTTTATTCAATGAAATTCTTTTGTAATTTGATGTAAAAAAAAAAAAAATTAAAAAATCAAAAGTCCATAGAATTCAAAAGCAAAAAATTCAGAGACATAAATTCAGTGTCTAAAAAAGCTTTGGTAAAAAAGAAACCAAACCTCCTCCATGTGTCATTCACAACTCCAGACTCGTCTAAACTCTTTATAAATAATGATTGTGTCACTACGGTTTCTGGGTCCGGTCCTGATGCTGTGTCTCCTGCAGGTTTACCATGAGGACTCCATCATGTCCGGGTACCGTCATCCTCGCAGCTCGGCCACAGACTGCGTCCTCAGCCTCTTCCAGATGACCAACGAGACCCTCAACATCTGGACGCACTTCCTTCCAACCTGGTACTCCACGTTACTTTAGACTCTGTTCAACATCTTCTTCGTCTGGATGATATCTGTCTGTCTGTGTTTACTGGTTTATAAGACTCACAGAAGGTGGACGGATGGTTGGGAGCATTTTATAAAGTCAAAAAGGTGTTGAAAAATGATAAAAATCAAACTGGGATCGAGAGCTCTAGTTGTGCCCAAGCTGTTCAAATCCAACAAAAACCTGTTTAAATTCAACTAAAACCTGTTCAAATATGAGTAAAATCTGTTAAAATTCAACTAAAACCTGTTCAAATATGAGTAAAACCTCCTGAAGTCCAACTAAAACCTGTTCAAATATGAGTAAAACCTCCTGAAGTCCAACTAAAACCTGTTCAAATATGAGTAAAACCTGCTGAAGTCCAACTAAAGCCTGTTCAAATATGAGTAAAACCTGCTGAAATCCAACTAAAACCTGTTCAAATATGAGTAAAACCTGCTGAAATCTAACTAAAACCTGTTCAAATCCAACAAAAACCTATTTAAATCCAACTAAAACCTGTTCAAATATGAGTAAAACCTGCTGAAATCCAACTAAAACCTGTTCAAATCCAACAAAAACCTATTTAAATCCAACTAAAACCTGTTCAAATATGAGTAAAACCTGCTGAAATCCAACTAAAACCTGTTCAAATATGAGTAAAACCTGCTGAAATCCAACTAAAACCTGTTCAAATATGAGTAAAACCTGCTGAAATCTAACTAAAACCTGTTCAAATCCAACAAAAACCTATTTAAATCCAACTAAAACCTGTTCAAATATGAGTAAAACCTGCTGAAATCCAACTAAAACCTGTTCAAATCCAACAAAAACCTATTTAAATCCAACTAAAACCTGTTCAAATATGAGTAAAACCTGCTGAAATCCAACTAAAACCTGTTCAAATATGAGTAAAACCTGCTGAAATCCAACTAAAACCTGTTCAAATATGAGTAAAACCTGCTGAAATCTAACTAAAACCTGTTCAAATATGAGTAAAACCTAATGAAATCTAATTAAAACCTGTTCAAATATGAGTAAAACCTCCTGAAGTCCAACTAAAACCTGTTCAAATATGAGTAAAACCTCCTGAAGTCCAACTAAAACCTGTTCAAATATGAGTAAAACCTGCTGAAATCCAACTAAAACCTGTTCAAATATGAGTAAAACCTGCTGAAATCCAACTAAAACCTGTTCAAATATGAGTAAAACCTGCTGAAATCCAACTAAAACCTGTTCAAATATGAGTAAAACCTGCTGAAATCCAACTAAAACCTGTTCAAATATGAGTAAAACCTGCTGAAATCCAACTAAAACCTGTTCAAATCCAACAAAAACCTATTTAAATCCAACTAAAACCTGTTCAAATATGAATAAAACCTGGGTCACAGAAGGTGGACGGATGGTTGTGAGCATTTTATAAAGTCAAAAAGGTGTTGAAAAATGATGAAAAATCAAACTGGGATCAAGAGGAACGAACAAACAAAGAACAAAAGCTGGCATTTCATTACCAACAGCTTTTTCAGGTTTTATAGAGAGTCATTGTTAATGGAAACACTGCATTAAATCACAAAAACATATCCAGACTAGAAAATTCTCCTTGTGTTTGTTATTATCTGGGCTTTTACTCAGCTCCGTGGAGGATTTTCTCACTTTTTTTTATTCTAAGTTTACATCAAATCCCATTTATATTGCTTCTAAAAACACAAATACACTGTTTACCGAACTGTCCCAGACATTCAGTGGAAGTGATACTGGATTATTATTGTTATTGCTCAAAGCTCCAGAGTCAAGAGTTTAAAGTCCTGCCCTGACTTCACAGATGACACTTGACACTTCAGGAAACTCTTCCATAAGAAACGATTTAGATCATAGTTTTGATCCATTCAGAGGAATCTGGCAGAACTGGTCAAACCTGTAGAGAATCCACGATGCTCTTTCTCTAGTGTCACGCAGGATGTAAACATAGACACTGATCCTTTCTAGTCGTTCTGCTTTAAACCACAACAATATCTACAATAAGTTTTTCATAATAGTGTTTTATGTTTGAAGATGAATGAGCTGCGTCGACGCTGCACAAACAGACGTCTCTTAAACCTTTTCCACGACTCACTGGAAGAGTCTGTGTCATTTTATTTACAGTTTGGCTTTGAATGCAGACACTTTATTTGTTTATTTAAAAACTGTGCACATTAATCCTTGAAGTGAACTGCAAGTAGAGACTGTTTTTGTAAAAAGAAAAAAAGAAAAACTGAAGCAGCATGTTCATTTTTACAGTTTAGTCTTTTTACTAAAATGCACTTTAGTTTTAGTCAAAATTTAGTCTCATCCTTATTATTTTTACTCTAGTTTTAGTCGACTATATCTACAATAGATTTAATCACTCAAATATAACGGGTTTGTTCAGTGTAGGTTTAACAAGTTTTCACCTTTAACATTAACATTTCCAAAACTGAAATCTGAGTCCATTTGTCTTTCTTCTTTTCCTCCAAACTTATTTAAAGCGGTTCTCTTCTCAACTCCTCTCCTTTTGATGCTGTTCATTTTCGTTTTGTTTTTATTCGTTGATGAAAGTGTTTAAACATTTAGTCCGAGTTTTTGTTCTCATTAATTACTTTTTAGTTTTTTCGATTCGCAAAAATATGTTGTTGAAGAAAACTATGATGAAAATAATTCATAAACAAAACCAACACTGCTAAAAACTCCAAATCTCTGGCCAACAATCAACCACAAGAACGCCATCTCACTTCAGTAGCTTTAAGACGTCCAAGAGCTGCTTAAATAAACACGAGTTAAGGACACGTACTTTAATGTGATCGATAACTTTTGCAGTTTTGATCTGGAAGAAGTGTTTGTCAAGTGTGGGAAAAAGTTCCAGCAGAAATAGATTATGATTCCAAAATAAAACGCCTAAAAAGATCATGTTTATTTTTCTTTGTGGATCCAGGGACCTAGTTTTCATCTTGTACAAATGTATTCATTTAATAATACAAACAACAATATTCAGTTATTATTCCTCTTTTTATGGAAAACTTTGCATAAATCAGACAAATTAATACATCACAACCGTATTCTGTGCACCAAAAGACTATTCTTAAGTATTATTTTCGAGGTATTGTTTTCTACAGCTTCAACGCTCGTCTTAAAAACACATGCAGGTGTTGGTGTTGAATAACCTTTGTTTGTTTGTGTTATATCCCAGCAACCAACAGGATGGACAAGAACTCCTGCAGCGTCCTGCAGCGAACCATTAACGCCTCAGATTCTGTCAATATCTCCCTCCAAAAACAGAATAGTGAGCTTTTCTGCTCTTATTTTAGTAAAAAAGAGGTCAAACGGGCCCAATTTGACACCATTAACTAATAAAACGTTACGTGAAACTGAAGATTAGAGCTTAACTTAAACGTCTAGCTCTGAGTTTAACTTCAGACTGATGTGATCCTGCAGTTATTTCCACAGAATTAGACGTAAACGCAATATTTATTTTCACTTTTCTCTATTTATTTGTTTGCCGGAGCTGGACTAGACACTTTCTCTGTTTAATTGGTGGCGTTGCATTTAAGAAAAACTGTTTTTATAAGTTTTTACAAGGACATAGTTTTAGTTTTTTAAGCTTTGGCCAATCACAGCTCACATGTTATATATGTTGGTCGACACTGATGTCAACAAAGAACAAAGAAGAGAAAAGGTCTACCGAGGAGTTTTTACAGTGAAACAGCAGCAGAAAGAGAAAAAAGAAAAGAAAACATTGATAAATATTGGCAATTCCTTCAAATAATGTTTAACGAGGAGATAATTACTGGATCACATCATCGTCTGACGTTGAAATCAGAGCCAGCGCTGGAAAATGTCCAGTTTTAATCGTGAATTGTCCCTAGGCTTCTTTAGGGATCAATTGGGTCGTGGTTTAACGCTTTAAAATAAAACAGGGAAACTTTTAGCCCCAAAATATACATTCTCAAAATCAAATAATGGGTTTTAGAGGTTCTAGAGTCTCGTGAATATGATCCTGCTACAAATTATTCCTGTTACAAAATGCCATAACATACTTTTTTATCAATTAAAAGAAAACATTCATGATTTCTCTGCAAGAAACAGCATTTTTGCAAACTTTTCCACCGTTATTTCCCCACGTGGTTTAAACCGAGGTGACAGATCGTCCGTGGCGTGTTTTGCCGGTTAATGTTGTTCTGCTCGTCCCCCGTCTTCTCCCCGAGGCCCTCCTCCTCCGAGTCCAGGGACGAGGCCCGTGAACGTGAGCCGGGGGCCGTTCAGGGGCTGGTCGTTAATGAGCCGGTCTGTGCTGGAGGCGCTCACGTGTGTCGTCTCAATTAGTTAACTGCTCAGTGATGGGGAAAGGCTGGAGTAATGTTGACTCGTTAATGAGCTGCAGAGAGAAGCATCCGACAAAGACAGACTCGCAATAAAATATGAAAATAACAGGAAAAATGAGCAAATCAACTCACTTTTTCGAATTGTTTTGTGTGTAATTATCTGTGCATTAGGTTGTTTTTATTAGGTTCTAGTTGGAAAATGGTTTAAACCCAAATAGTTTATTGTGAAATCAATAATTTGTGAAAAAACTGTCTTTATTATGCGTTTATTGTTATTGGAGCGCTCCCATTGGTCGACACTTGTCACATGACGTTCCAGGAAGTTTAATAGCTGCAGATAAAGTGTATTTTCAGCTGAATATGTCTTTTAACAGAGACACAGCTGAAAAAAGAAAAGCATCAACAGAGAAAAGGGAGACAACGAGGAGGAGATAATTGCATTTATTAAAATCCTTAATTATAAAGACTAGATCACGTCTTAACATCTCATTTTTTCACAAATGATTCCTGTTACACTAAACGTTACAGTAAAAAAATCAGGTAATGGCCATTTAAAGACCAACCCCAGTTTAAATACAGTAGTGTGTGGTTCGTTTGTGTTGACATCCTGCGTATTCTGCCTTTAACGCCTCAAGAGTGACACAAACAACAGGCTGAGGATCAAAGGCATCTTGAAAACGTGCATTTGTCGACATGAACAGAGTTGGAACGCAGATAAAACCCTGCTGACTGACACTTGAATGAATTATACTGAAACATGACTCCAGAAGCTTCCAGGGTTGTTTGTGTTGAAATGGGACACTTCAATAAAACAATACCTGCTGCTGCTGCAAAAAGAACTGCTTAGAGCTCAGTGTAGACTCTGACAGAGGCTGGATTGGGGCTTTTTCTGTAATTATTTTGTTAATGATGTGATAAACGAATTAATTTCTGATCTAATACGCTATCGAACCTTCTTAAATCAGCTCGTCTTCTTCAGCTACACCTCATTCTGCTGCTGCTTGAGAGTAACTGAGTATAATTGGTCCGGCAGGTACTTCCTGTGGAAACTGATTTAAACAGGTTTTATTTGGATTTGAACAGGTTTTATTTGGATTTGAACAGGTTTTAGATGTATTTGAACAGGTTTTAGATGGATTTGAACAGGTTTTAGATGGATTTGAACAGGTTTTAGATGGATTTGAACATGTTTTAGATGGATTTGAACAGGTTTTAGATGGATTTGAACAAGTTTTAGATGGATTTGAACATGTTTTAGTTAGATTTGAGCAGGTTTTAGATGGATTTGAGCAGGTTTTAGATGAAGTTGAACAGGTTTTAGATGGATTTGAACAAGTTTTAGATGGATTTGAGCAGGTTTGAGATGGATTTGAACAGTTTCAGATGCATTTGAACAGGTTTTAGATGGATTTGAACAAGTTTTAGATGGATTTGAACATGTTTTAGATGGATTTGAACAAGTTTTAGATGGATTTGAACAAGTTTTAGATGGATTTGAACAGGTTTTAGATGGATTTGAACAGGTTTTAGATGGTTTTAAACACATTTAGATAGATTTGAACAGGTTTTAGATGGTTTTAAACACATTTAGATTGATTTGAACAGTTTTAAACTAATTAATTTCTGATCTAATAAGCTATCCAACCTTCTTAAACCAGCTCGTCTTCTTCTTCTGCTGCTTGAGAGTAATAGAGTATAATTGTTCCTGCAGGTACTTCCTGTGGAAGCTGGTGACGGTGGTGCTGGTGCACTCAGCCTGGCAGGACCCCTACACCTGGCCTCTGCTCATCTACCTGTTGTCCTGCTGCATTTACCCTCTGGCCTCCAGCTGCGCCCACACCTTCAGCACCATGTCGCCTCGGGCTCGACACATCTGCTTCTTCTTCGACTACGGAGCCCTCAGCTTCTACAGCCTCGGTCTGTCATCGCGTGTTCAGTGACGTTACGGAGATAAAGCTATGTTTTAGGGAACCGTGTAATAGTTAAACGTGTTAAATATGATGCATGTGTGTGTTTTTAACCTTTATCTTTTATCCTTTTTACCTTTTTAAACAGAACTTTTATTTATTTATACCTTTTAGCGTTGATTCACAAAACTGGTGGATTCAAATTCAAAATACAAATGGTTTTCTTGTTTACTTTGGTTGTGACAGCTTGATGCTTGTCACAAATGAGTTATTATTTATTCATTTTGTCATTGCATCAGGAAACTAAGCAGTGCAAACCGAGTCTTTAGTTTGAACAGTTCCATATTAAGATTAGCCCTGAATCCACTGCGTCATTTTTAATTGTTTATATTCATTTTTGTTCCAGTGCAACTTTAAAAAACAATGCAAGCCTCAATAACAATTCATGTAATTTTGTTTAAAATTTAAAATTGCAGTAAAAATAACTCCATCGCTGCTGCACCTCACTGTGTTATTTAATAAATGTTTTAAAGCAGTTCACAGATTATATTAGTTTAAAGAAAAACTCATGCTGTAACTTATTTGACTTTTGGAATAATATATTTCATTGTTTTTCTGTTTTTTTGAAAACCCTGGAGCCTTGTCCGTTAGAGGCCATCTTGTGTGTGTCGAGCAGTTTGGTTTCATTCACAAAATTCAAAAGAATGACCATTGATTTTTGCATTTTAATTGCAAAAATGTTCATCCTGCAAATGTGGAAGTGTCTGTTCCTGTATTTGAGACGTGTTTGGCTGAACTGTAAAGAATAAGGCTGGAAAATGAAGGTAGAAAGAAAAAAAAACGCTTTTATGTAACAATTAAGAGAAATATTGGCTGTGTTTTCTTCTTTTATTTATTGATAGTGTGGATATATCTTTGGTTCTGTTCCTACTCAGGGATATCCAAGGTTGAAACACCAGGAAACTAAATCTGATTTCTGTTTGCTGCAGGTTCTGCGATCACGTATTCCACGTATGTTTTCCCCGACAAGTGGGTGAAGAGCAGCTTTCACCAGAGTTTCATCTCCATCGCTGTGTTCAACACCATCATCTGCACCAGCCTGGCCTGCTACTCCAGGTACAAGCACTAAATACATTTAATAACTACTGTTGGATTGTTCTGGACTCACCTAAACAGTCCAATCATCTTCATTTTCCAGAGTATTTCCAAACAACAGATCATTTTAATCAGGTTTTTAATCAGGTTTAGGTCGACTACAGATGTTTCTTTGGTTGAGTTGTGCTTTGTGATGCACGTAAATCCAATAAACAGAGAAACATTTAAAACTGTAACCCATCAGTCTCTGGGTTTATCTAGAACCTAACACTGTTCTCCACTCATTTCTTTTCTGATAAGGCTTGGTTTTCCATTTCTTCAATATAATCATGAAAGAGGTAAACAGTGCTTTTGGTAAAGTTTGTTCCTTCTGTCCCTGACGCAGTAAAATTATATCTTACTTTATATTGAATTAAATGGGTCTGCTGTGGTCTCTGGCTCCAAGATGTTAGCAGCAGAACTGGTTTTAGATGGATTTGAATAGTTTTAGATGGATTTGAACAGGTTTTATTTGGATTTGAACAGGTTTTAGATGGATTTGAACACATTTTAGAAGGATTTGAACAGGTTTTAGATGGATTTGAACAGGTTTTAGATGGATTTGAATAGGTTTTAGATGGATTTAAACAGGTTTTAGATGGATTTGAATAGGTTTTAGATGGATTTCAACATGTTTTAGATGGTTTTGAACACTTTTTAAATGGATTTGAACATGTTTTAGATGGATTTGAACAGGTTGTAGATGGATTTGAACAGGTTTTAGATGGATTTGAACAGGTTTGAGATGGATTTGAACAGGTTTGAGATGGATTTGAACACGTTTTAGAAGGATTTGAACACGTTTTAGATGGATTTGAACAAGGTTTAGTTAGATTTGAACCACTTTTATTTGGATTTGAATAGGTTTTAGATGGATTTGAACCAGTTTTAGATGGATTTGAACAAGGTTTAGTTAGATTTGAACCACTTTTATTTGGATTTGAATAGGTTTTAGATGGATTTGAACAGGTTTTAGAAGGATTTGAACAGGTTTTAGATTAGATTTGGTGGTATCTGGCGCCAAGATGTTAGCAGCAGATCCTTTAAGTCCTGTAAGTCGGGACATGTTTGAGCAACAGGAGCTGTACTGTTGAATCGGACCACATATGCATCAGTGACCCCTGACCCCTGACCCCTGACCCCTGACCCTGTCTTGGTTCACATCTGTTCCTTCTTTGAACCTCTTCAGAGCGGGAACACCCACAAGAGTCAGGTTTTGGAGATGTTCTGACACAGTCTTTGTTAAACTCACTCAACTCCAACCCATTTTTCCTGTTTTTAACTCATCAACTTGAGACAAAATGTTCAGCTCCTTCTAATTAATCCCAGTCACTAAAAGGAAAAATAATGAAGATATAATCAGAGTTATTAACCTCTCGGTGTCATAATGTTACACCTGATCATGTTTATACAAAGATAAATATAGACTTCGCCCAGAGACGGTTTGGGAGTGTTTGATTTCATAAGAAGCATTGAGCAATCTCTTAAAGTCCTGGGTGTTACCAAACGCTGATGAAAAACTTTTGACTCAGCTCCACTGGAGAAAGAGGACAAGAAGAGTCGTAGAACATGTTCTGTTTCAATGGAGTTCTATGTGATTCTCGGAAAAATAGGAGTTGCATGTTTTCTACTTTGCATAATTCAACGACTCCTACTTTTTTGTGTTTATGTTTGTATATTTATATTTTTTAACTTAATAAGATGTTGAGTATTAAACAGGGCTGCACAATATATCACACATTTAACGTTATTTACTGTTTGTTCAGAGTCATCAATGCAGACAATGCTCTTCTGACTCACGTTTAGAAGGTCGTGGAGTCTGTATGTCCTTCTCTTTGGGTTCTCTTTGGGTTCTGCAGCTTCCTTCCACCGTCAAAACATATGCATTTATTTAGTCACTGGCCACATTATTAGCTACAGCTGCAGTAAATGTTGAAGAGAAACCTGCTGAAGTTCAAACCCAGCATCAGAACACAGAGGAAAAGTGATCTGAGTGACTTTGACTGTGGCTTGTTGTTGGTGCTGAGTATGTCATTAACCTTGTTATGTTCTGTTCTAATCCAAGGGACAACAATAATGTTCACGGGTCAAACTGACCTGGTGCAAGTTTGAACATCTAAAAGAAGTGCTATTTGTTTTTTCTTCATTAATGTTTTGTTAAATACATTTTATTGAGCTTAATTATTAACATTTTCATCAATATTTAAGTAATCAAGATTATCAACTTTCACAGATCATGTCTTTTTAAAGATAATTATCTTATTTTCAATTGGAAATAGTTTTCAATCCTCTTTCCTACATGAGAAAAACATAATATACACACAATACAATAAAATACAATAATTTTAAATAATATATTTATTATATATATTTGCCTTTTTCATGGGGTATATGTAGATTGATGGAGGAAAAAAAATCTTCTGCTCTGGGTCACATTAGTGCCAAATAAACATAAACATACAACATTAAAGCCACATTTAGTTTGTTATTATTATGTTGTTTTAATTTCTTTCTCACTGCATTTAAAAGTAAAGTACAGATTTGTGAAGTTACACCCAAAGAGCAAATGAACAGCCCAGATTTGAGCAACACGACTCAACACTAAACGATCTTTGCCAAAGTCAAAAGTCATTTTTTGATGTTACATATAAAACAAAGTCAAGTTTTGTTTGTTAAAGTCTAAACACAGAAATCCAACACTCAATAAGCAAACATCTAAACTCTGAAGACACCAATCTGTTTGTTCAAAGCAAAGACAAACAGCTGTTTTTTCGGACTCACTGGACTTTTTCCAGTTTTCGTCAGTTTTGGTGAGACTTTTCTGAACTTTTCTGACTCCTGCTGTGGTTCAACGTGTTCTTGGTGGTACATGCCCTGGTGGTAAAAACAATGGTCTTCGATTAGATACTTACATTTAAAGCAGGTGTATTTAATAATGTGAATTGAATTGAATACTGAAGGTGTGTTCTTATGAAACACTGTCCTTTAATGGAACAACCTGTACAACTGTCTCATTCTTCTTGATAATTGCTATTCCGTCCCTTAATGAGGACAGTAAGTGACACGACACGGTGTATTAACATTCATTAAAGAGTAATAATGTCTATTTTTTGACCCGGTGTGTTTCAGATTCCCCGAGTGCCAGAGTCCAAGGCTCAGTAAATGTTTGCGTGTGATGGCGTTCGCGTACCCGTACCTGTTCGACAACATTCCTCTCTTCTACAGGGTAGGGCCTGACACATCTGGAGTAAACATGTCTGTGTCAGTGTTAACATGAAAACTAAACCTGATTAACTTATATTACACTTAGAATGACTGATCCACCTGTTATTTAACTGCAGTGTAATATAAACTCTTTCACTTGTAATGTTTTTGTTTAAAGAACCATAATTATCATTTTGATCAAGGCTTTATAAACTCGATTAGGAGCATATCTGTCGGTGATCCTACTTGAACAGGTTTTAGATGGATTTGAACAGGTTTTAGATGGACTTAAATGGGTTTTAGATGGATTTGAAAAGGTTTTAAATGGACTTAAATGGGTTTTAGATGGATTTGAAAAGGTTTTAAATGGACTTGAAAAATTTAAGTTGGATTTGAACCAGTTTTAGATGGATTTGAACAGGTTTTAGATGGATTTGAACAGTTTTAGATAGATTTGAACCAGTTTTAGATGGATTTGAACATGTTTTAGATGGATTTGAACATGTTTTCGATGGATTTGAACATGTTTTAGATGGATTTGATCCGGTTTTAGATGGATTTGATCCGGTTTTAGATGGATTTGAACAGTTTTAGATGGATTTGATCCGGTTTTAGATGGATTTGAACAGGTTTTAGATGGATTTGAACAAATTTTAGATGGATTTGAACTGGTTTTTGATGGATTTGAACCAGTTTTAGATCTGGATAAAGGAGTGCATGTCAATATTAACATGAAAATTAAACCTGATTAACCAATATTACACTTAGAATGACTAAATGGATGAAAGGAACAATACATGAAATGACATTATTATTACATTACTTTCAAGCAGTACTTCACCAGTGTTAGAAATATGACATTAATGATTGAACCATGCAGTTAGGTTTGCTTCATAAACTTAATGAGTTAATGTGGCTGTGCTCCTGTTGTTTCCAGGTGTTTGTGTGCACAGGTGACGGCTGCACCGATAACCACACCAACGTCCTCCACCTCAACCACATCGCCTTAGCCTTCCTCACCGGGTTCCTGTTTTCCACTCATTTACCTGAGCGTCTGGCCCCCGGCAGCTTCGACTACATCGGTGAGACTGAAAATATAATCCTACTTTAGATCGTTGTGTTTATGAATGAAAAAGAGCCAGTTTTGTTTAAATATAGCTCTGCATCACAACAATAATTCACTGAAAGGGCTTTACAAAGATAAAAGACAGAGGTTTTACTTGGACATGAACTTTATATGGATTTAAACAGGTTTTAGATGGACTTGAACAGGTTTTAGACAGATTTGAACAGGTTTTATTAGGACTTGAACAGGTTTTAGATGGACTTGAATGGGTTTTAGATGGACTTGAAAAGTTTAAGTTGGATTTGAACCAGTTTTATTTGGACTTGAATGGGTTTTAGATGGATTTTAACAGTTTTATTTAGACTTGAATCGGTTTTATAAAGATTTAAACAGGTTTTAGATGAACTTGAACAGGTTTTAGATGGATTTGAACAGGTTTTAGATGGACTTGAACAGGATTTAGATGGACTTGAATGGGTTTTAGATGGATTTGAACAGGTTTTAGATGGACTTGAAAAGTTTAAGTTGGATTTGAACCAGTTTTATTTGGACTTGAATGGGTTTTAGATGGATTTTAACAGTTTTATTTGGACTTGAATAGGTTTTATATAGATTTAAACAGGTTTTAGATGAACTTGAACAGGTTTTAGATGGATTTGAACAGGTTTTAGATGGACTTGAAAAGTTTAAGTTGGATTTGAACCAGTTTTATTTGGACTTGAATGGCTTTTAGATGGATTTAAACAGGTTTTAGATAGATTTGAATGGATTTTAGATGGATTTTAACAGTTTTATTTGGACTTGAATCGGTTTCATGTAGATTTAAACAGTTTTTAGATGAACTTGAACAGGTTTTAGATGGATTTGAACAAGTTTTATTTGTACTTGAATGGATTTTAGATGGATTTTAACAGTTTTATTTGGACTTGAATCGGTTTCATGTAGATTTAAACAGTTTTTAGATGAACTTGAACAGGTTTTAGATGGACTTTAACAGGTTTTAGATAGATTTGACCAGGTTTTATTTGGACTTGAAAGGGTTTTAGATGGATTTGAACTGAAAATACACTTCTTTTTTAGATCATTGTGTTTATAAATGACAAGACCCTATTTTGTTTAGATATAGCCCTGTATCACAGCAGTTTATTATTTACATTAAAATACATTCTTAGAAAATATAACCAGCTTTATCCTTTTCTCTAAAGTCCATCTGTGTTTTAAGATGTTGCTAAGCTAACGGTTGTACAGTGTTAGAAATGGAAACATATGGAGGGTATTTGTAGAGAAGCTACTGTAGAAAACTGCTGATATTGCCTTGGAGTCCCATCTTTATTCCAACACTTCAGTATTTTGTTAAATGTCTCGTCTATTGTGAACTGGTTTACCATTAACTCAGTCAAATCAACTTCATAATTTTTGGGGGCCACACAACCAGGGCAAAACTAACGCTGCACAAAACCAGAAAAACATTTGATACGCCATTAGTATTTTTAATATTGCAATAACAATATGAGCTACGATATTTGAACGCTCTTTGACAAAGTAAAAATGTGTCCAATCATTAAAACAGGAGCTAAATTATTATTAAAGACTGAACAAAGACTGAACCAGGATTAAACCAGGTCTAAACTAGGACTTTTTCATTAAGACACACCACAGTTTAATTTAATGCTCTGTTTGGACGATGATTTTTAGCCAAAAAGTAAATGTCCATCACATAAAAGACCATAACATTTCGAACATGTCCAAGAAATATGTTAAAGTGCAAGTACTTACCAAAAAAAAGACGTTTGCTATAGTACAGCCCTAATCTAAATCTAAAATAAATAAATAAATAATGCCTTTCTTCTTCTTGTAAACAGCCATTTAAAGACGTATCTGTAAAATGTTTGAACGTTGTTACTCTAGGATCCATTCATGCATTATGATCTAAAGCTGATTATTTCACGTCTGGATGCTTTTTCAGTGATAATTGCTGGAATATTTATCATTCAGCTGATTAAAAGTACACTCAGCTTCCCTCTGGCGCTGCATTGATTTTGCTGCTTGCTTCTGAATCTGGAGCAACACAGAAATGATTAACCTTTCTGGACATTAACACGTCACAGTTTTCTCATTTGTGTTAAACATTAAGCAATAGTATCCAAGCCTTACCCGCTTCATATTTTGTATCATCTAAACTAACTCCAGGGTAAATCATTTGTTCAGAGACTGTTACCTTCATGTCTGGACTCTAACGTGATGGAGGTGCTCCCCCTGCAGGTCACAGCCATCAGCTCTTCCACGTCTGCGCCATCCTGGCCACTCACTTCCAGATGAAGGCCATCGAGGAGGACATGACCACGCGGCGCCCTTGGCTCCTGGAGAACTCCATCCCCGTTACCTTCGGCGACTCGGTGGGAGCGGCGCTGCTTTGTCTGGCGCTGAATGTCATCCTGATCTCCCTCTTCACTCTGCCTCTCTTCTCGCCTTCAAGCGCCAAAGAAAGAAAGCACAGTAAACACTTCAGAAACAGAAGAAGTTCATCCAAGGCCTGTGTGCATTAGACTTCGGTTGATAATAGGACACAAACATAAACTCAGGAGCTGATCTAATGCACAACAAAAACCGTCTAAGCACACTTTTATTACAATTTACTGGCCTCTCTTTAGCACTTTGTTACGTCTAAAAGAGCCGGGCATCATGTTTTGTCGGCCATTTTGGCAGGAAACAATGAATAAGGCGTGACTAGCGCCAGAGTAGCTCTCAAACAAACGGCTTAACTTTATTAAATCTATCTTTACATGCTAAAAAATAGGTTTCTAGTTCTGGAGTCTACTGCACAACAACTATCTACAATGAATCAAAAATCTTTAGCTTCGTGTCGTGCAACAATAGTGTGTAAGAAGCAGGTTCGCTGTATTCATTTATGCTAATAGCCATCCGCTTTTAGGTTTTGATTTCACAAAGCTTTTTTTGCTTTATTTTTTTTATATTACTGCTGTAACAAGATCTCATGTGGCGTGTAATTATACATAGATTGTATAAATGAATCTCTGTTAATATGAGTTTTACAGCTCACTAGTCGCCGGTCGGCTCTTATTTCTGACGCAGGACGCTAAATGAAACTAGCATCGATCGTCTTCTGTTCAAATGGGACACAGATAGAGAGGGTTTTAGTGGAACATGTTACACAAATCTACTGAAAACTGCGTTGACATGGGCTCAGTGCTTTTCTACTGATGATTTTTATTGCTATAGTTCCATGTACATATATAGCACAGTCTTGTCAGCGGCCTAAATCCGACTTGAGTGACGTCTTCTCCCAGAGCTCCACAGAATAAAGAGTCAAATAAAGGACAATTGTTGCAGATTATGGGAAGTTTAAAAAGTTGTTACTAAAATGTGTCATACATTTGTAGCTCATGTGTTACATTGTGAAGCAGTTCTTTGCTAAAAAAAAAACCCAAAAAGTACAAATAATGCAAACTTCTCAGGTGTCCAGCCTCGGGTTTGAAGAGATAAACCTCCAACAGGAAACAAAACTGTGGATTTTATATTTTGTTGCACTGTTCATTCATGTCTCGGATGATTGTTAGGCCTGTGTTTTGATACTGTGTATTTACTGATAATAAAAGACAACCTGATTGTAATTAAAAACGTTAGAAGAGATCCTTAAAACGAGGAAACATGTGGCTTCTCAAAGTGCCCTCAGTAAAACCTCTACTGTTCATGTTTTACACAAAGAGAACGTCCTGCACCATTTGCTGAAGTCATATTCATGTTGTTATGTAAAGATTTATTTATTATGATTTTGGAAATAAAATATAAAACAAACCTGAATAACTGTCAAAATGATTTCTGGTTATGATCATTTTAAGATTCAAATAAAAAAAAATTTCATTCTTTATTGTGTTCTCACTTACCACAATTTGAAGGTTTGGTGAAGGACAGACACAACATGATGTAGAAAAATGACATGGACTTTTTTGTTGAAAAATATCAAACAAGGAATATGTGTCAAAAAAATGAAATTGTAATTTCCTTCAGTGTCTTGTCCTCTCTTGACCGACTGAGTGACTGTTGACACTTAGTCACATTTTGAGGCAAATCCAAAGATGTATTCTCTGCTAATGTGCTTTTTTATTATTATTATATTCCTTTAGTTCCTTTTTGGATCTAAGAAGGCCTATGCAAGACGAAAAACAAAAAAGTTTTTGTTTTTTTTCTCTGCCAGGGTAAAAAGATATAAGAAAGATCTTTTTTAGTCCCACAGTGCGGATATTGCATTGTTGTAACAGCAGAAGGACAGTCAGAGCAGCGAAAGTATCACACAGATTAAAGTGAAAAAACAACCTGGACACAACAAAAATTAAATTAAAACAATTCTAAGACAAGATAAACTAAAATAGACTATACATATGTAAATTAAAAATGATGCTTGAACAAATTAAAAACAATTAAAAACAGACAATGCATATGTAGAATAAACAGATGTGAATAAATTAATAAGAATAAATAGTAAAGAGTAATTACAGTTTGTATAACAGTTATTGCACATGTTAAGGTGAAATTGCACATTGATTGTGGAAATACTGCACCCGTGAAAAGAACAACATATTAACAGTGTTCATTGAGAAACAACAGGAAGAAAAGACCTGAATCTCTCCTTTAAACCCGGAGGAAGGAGCAGTCTGTCGCTGAAGCTGATCAAATATCACCGCAGTTGAATAATCATCAAAGAATGTACAGTTGATAATCACACAAATATAATATAAACTGTATAAATTTGTCTTTTGTTTTATTTTATATTTCTTCAGTTTCGTAGTGGGGGCTTGGCTGACGCGTGGGGGCGGGGCTAATTCATAGCGTCACTTCTCAAAGGCGGGACTTCCGGTGTCTGACACGGTTCTTGCGCTCTGATTGGTCAAGACTTCAGCCCGTCACACAACGGCTCACAAGAGGGAATTTTTCAAATCAAAACCGAGAAGAAGAGGCGCTCTTGTGAGAGCTGGACACCTGAAGTTTTTACCGCAATGCAGAGACCGGGGTGAGAATTATAGCTGTTAAAATTTATCTAACCTTTCGATCGGCAGTTGTTAAGAATGAAATTTTGGCTAAAAGAAGAATTAGCGTTAGTTACTTAGCTTGCGTGTACATTGAGCAGCTGTTTGTTTGGAATGCTAACAAGCTAGCATCGGTGTTAGCGTTCAGGATTTAGCTTCTTTATCTACTTTAAAGTCAGAAAAACACGACAGTTGCCTGAAAATGCAAAGCTACACATCGTTTTTTCCTCAGAATCCTGCTCTGAGCTGAATTTCTTACTCATTTACCCAATGTGATAGACATTGGCTGGTTTATGTTAAAGCTATATTATATTTTCAAAGATGTGTGAGTACAGCGTAGGTTTTATTGCTTTTATTACATAATAACTGATTTTATTACATAATCCTTTTTATTTCTGCTTCTTCATTGTGAAGTGGTTGTTTAAGGTCAATTAAAATGTTGACAAAGCTTCCTGTCTGTAAAAAGAGGTGCTGCAGACTTGTGTCTTGAGTCTTTTGTGAATGACCTGCAAATATTCAGATGGGGCTCGTCAGTTTTATTTATTTTTTAATTTTTTTTTCATGTACAGTTTTAACAGAGGCAGGACTCCTCGGAGGCCAGGCCCAAAAAGGTCACCAAATGTAGAAAAAGATCCAGTCGGAGTAAGTAAACACCCACACATCTTTAAATACAGTGATTTTCAAACTTTTCTCATGTACCATCTATTTTTTATCATAACATTAGTATAATAATTAAGTGTAAAATATACAAAAAAAACATAAAAAATGTGAATTTTATTTGGTTATTTGGTCTAAAGTAGGACTGTACCCAGGGTTCATCCAGGATTAAAGCTTAACTTGTTTAAGATGAAGGTCTAAAAACAAAATAACCATACATGTACCTACATTTCAATCTGTAAAGTATTTAACACCTTCATAGAGACTCCAGATTTAGTGTATTTTGCTGCTCTATTTTGTTTATACTCAAAAATCATAAACGTCATACAGAAGTGAACTGCAATAGATTTTTTTCCTCTTTTGTTTGTTTTTTGAAGGTGTACTGCCGCATACGTCCGCTTGGAGCCGATAATCAGGAATGTTGTGTTGAAATGATCAGTAACTCCACAATTCAGCTGCACGCTCCTGATGGACTGAAGGTAAACCGTAACGGAGAATACAAAGAGGTAAGTGTTTTAGAAAGAGCTTAAAAACAGAGACGTGCAAATCATTATAGTTACCGTACGTTTGCTGATGTTTTGTTTTGTGTTTTTTTTTTAGATGCAGTACTCCTTTAAAAAAGTATTCGGTGTTAATACGACTCAAATGGAGCTGTTTGAGGACGTCGCTAAGCCCTTGATCGAGGATCTTATTCACAGCAAAAATGGTAAGAGATGTTTGGAAGTGAGTCCTTAATAGAACAAACCTAATCTAGGGCCTAGTTGCTGTCTTCTATTCGGTTACACAAACCCTAACAATGTTAGTCTGGATCAGTGGTTTAACAAAAAGCGTTACTGGTTTGTTTAGTTTACTCTGAGTTTCTCTGTGGAGCTGAATAGACTGTGATAGATCTGTTCTTTACTTTGTGTGCATTTGTCGGTTCATTTGTTTTAGTGTCAAAGGTATGCTATTTTTTTCTTGCATTTGAGGAAAACTGTTTTAATCACTTAATAGCACAGTGTAACTGGAATCATCTGTGGAAAAAACAGACCCTAAGACGTCTGGTCTAGGCTCTGATATCAAGGGTTTTAATTTTGGCCAGTCACATGACTCCGGTGTTGTGAAGGGGCACTTCCATTGTTCTAGTTGCTTTTCAACAAGGAAGTAATGGCTATCAATTGTTTATTCAGCAACGAGCGCGGAAAAGAAGAGAGGGGTGTTGAGACCGGGAAGGAAAGAATAAAATTGTGTAGGGGTGCTTTAACCTGTTACGTTTCACATGAAGTAACTCCACAGTCAGGATTGTTAGCATTTGTCAAACTGAGCATAAGAAACCTCCAGCGTAGCTTCAGCTAGCTTTGTGCTACAGGGCCTTGATTACCTGCTTCTTTTTTAACATTATAACGAAATAAAACTAATCCTTCCCAGTATTGAGTTGAGCAAATTAGTTGAGAAATAAACAGTTGTGTATTATTCCCATTATTATACTCCATTTGTGCAGCATGCTCATACTCTTGTATTTTGCAGGTCTGCTGTTTACTTACGGAGTTACTGGAAGCGGTAAGACCTACACCATGACCGGCTCGCCCGGAGAAGGCGGCCTCCTGCCCCGTTCCCTGGACATGCTCTTTAACAGCATCGCCCCGCTGCAGGCTAAAAGATTTGTAAGATTTATTTTTACGTAAATCCACATTTCGAGCAACAATTCTAAAATAAAAAACAAACATACTTTTCGTTAGGTGTTTAAGCCAGATGATAAAAATGGGATGGAGATCCAGGACACAGTGGAGGCGCTCCTGGAGAGGCAGAAGCGTGAAAGTCAACAGTCTGTGCCCAAGACGCCCTCCTCAAGGTAACTCTCCTGGTCATGTCCCAACAAAACCCTCAAAGACGACGTCCCGTTAACCTTTTCCTGCTCTGGTGGGTTTTCAGGCAGAAGGCCGACCCCGAGTTCGCGGACATGATCAGTTCAGACGAGGCGTGTAAGTCCGAGAGCGTGGACGAAGACTGCTGCTACAGCGTCTTTGTGTCCTACATCGAGATCTACAACAACTACATCTACGACCTTCTCGAGGACGCTCCCTATGACCCCATTAGACCAAAGTAAGACCTGTTTTTGAAGGAAATGGTGATGTGTCGTTGGAGCCTATGTTCTTATGAGTTTGTGCACAGTAAATCATTTTTCCACACACAATATACAACTGCCTCAGACACATTTAGTTTACATCCTGACAGTAAGGCTGGGTGATATGCATGCATATTTAGCTAATCTCTTTATAGACAATATCTCTGTGTCACTCGGGCAGCAGCTGAATACCAACATGCACAGGAAGAAAGTGTTTTAGCATCTAGTTTTAATAATTCTAAAAAGAAGGCGTTGAGACCGCTCTTATTTTGTAAAGGTCTCGGTCTTGTCTTGCTCTCAAACTCCTTTTTTTTTTGATATTGTTTCAGTTTCGAGCGTCAAGACCAACCAAAACCACAAATTGTATATTTTTCTCTATCTGGGATTCAATGAAAACCTCTATCATTTTATATTCAGTTAAAAATCTCAGTGTAATTCTGGCTCCGTCACCAAACACTTGCCCCTCTTGGTCTAAGACTGGACTTGGACTTTTCATGGATGTTATAATTGTTCCTTGGTATCTATTCCAGTGTTTCTTGCGCTAGTTTCGGTCCTAAATCCACTCCAACTTTATTTATTTGTAAAGCTCTTTAAAATCGAGTCAGGCCAAAGTGTTTTGACATCCTAGACATAAAACACAAAAGACATAAACATAACATATAAATAAGATAAATAAATACATCTCTCACTGTTAAAAGCCAATAAAAAAAAGGTAGTGAATGGTTTTGTGTTATGTTCAGAAGCAGAGCGAACAGCAGCAAAAAAGGCACAATCTCCTCAAAGTTTTCCTTTAGTTTTTGGATGAACCTGCTGTGATTGTTGTTCTCGACTCACTCTCAACCTCCCATGGTTCTGGTCTTGACGATCTCTATCTCTAGATACAGTCTCGTCCCAAATCTCGTGCAAAAACATACAGTATTTGTTGAAAACTCCACCCATCACCCAGCCCTACCAGACAGTCACGGCACACGTTTGTCTAATCCTTGTTAAAACTGCCCCTTGTCTTTGTCAGGTGGCTCGGTGGAGGCACTCCTTCACGCAACAATGAGTTCATGTATGTGGCTTGTCAAACCCACTTCTGTGTTTAACTTGGCTGCAGCTGCCATCTTTCCGTCCCCGTTCATATAAAACCCCGCACATAGCTTAGTTCTCGGCTTAGTTTAGTTGCTTCGGTGGCTGTCTGTGCTGCTCGATGTTTGTTTCTCTTCCGTAAGTATCGCCCTGTATCTGCAATGTTTGTGAATGGCTTGAGCTTAATTACAAACCAGTGTGTGCATGAGTGTTAAAGAGTCCTGTTGACCTAAGGCTGCGCAATGTTAGAAACACGTGCTTTATGCAATAACGATAGGATTTGCACCATTTTAATGCCCTCTTTGGAGAAAAAAGTGAGCATATAGTAAAAAATGTAAAGAAATACATGGCTTTGAATTAACTTTATTGGTTTTACTGGTTCTTAACTGGTCTCATCTTGGGATCCAAATGTTTTTAGACAAGTGTGAAGATATGCAGTAAAGTAAGAATGCTGTCAACAATGTACAATTGAAATGTTTTTCTTTTTTTTTAATCAATTTACAAACTGGAAAAGTGAGAGAAGAGACAAAAACTTGGAGTCCGTCTGGCGTTTTTTTAAATTTCCTGGTAAATTGGTCCAATCTTTGGGTTGTTATAATAATGCAGTCCAATTGAAAATCCAGTTGCAATTCTTCCAAAAACAGCAACCTAGTTAGTTTCTGCACTTATTTAACATGAATGCCATGGTATTTGTGTTTTTTAATATCACGATTGTCACCGATTATCGTCCCAAGCCTGAAAAGAACGGCTTGTATCGTTAAAGTTTTATTATTCCACGAGTCAGACATTTACACTGTGCACATCAGAGCCTTAAATCCAACTGTGGTGCAACCCAAATGGAAAAGTTACTAACTATTATAAGGATCTGGCTGCTGTTAACGCTGCAATAACGGTACATTTCTGATATTGCGCAGCCTTGTTTTTACCCCGTCCATCTGTCGTTCCCCCTTGTGCAAACGTGTTCTCGTGTCGAACTATTCCCAGACCTCCTCAGTCGAAGCTTTTGCGCGAGGATCAGAATCACAACATGTACGTGGCTGGATGCACAGAGGTGGAAGTCAAATCGACGGAGGAGGCTTTTGAAGTCTTTTGGAAAGGTGAGCAGCAGGAGGACAGGTCTGCCGTCTGGCGCGGTCCGGTCTTAAATATAACCCCTGATTATTTGTGCTTTGGCCGCCGCAGGACAAAAGAAAAGAAGGATAGCCAACACTCAGCTGAACCGAGAGTCCAGCCGCTCCCACAGCGTCTTCACTCTGAAGTTAGCCCAGGCTCCGCTCGACGCCGACGGGGATCACATCCTGCAGGTCGGCCCGGGCTCCCTCACCTTTCATTCCTGAGTGGTTTTCTTTGTACGGAGCCAGTTCTTTGTGGTGTTTACAGGACAAAAACCAGGTGAACGTGGCTCAGCTGTGTCTGGTGGACCTGGCCGGGAGCGAGCGCACCAACAGGACGAGGGCCGAGGGCAGCCGTCTGAGAGAAGCCGGTCTGCTCGTCTTTCTCTGGAGTCTGTTTTTAGACCGGTTTGAGTTGCAGAAATGTAACGATAGTAATGGTTTGTGCTTTTCCAGGTAACATTAACCAGTCTTTGATGACGCTGCGGACTTGTATGGAGGTGCTGCGGGAGAACCAGATGTGTGGGACTAATAAGGTTAGTGTGAAAGATGAGATTTAAGTGTTTTCTTGAGACACAGACGTTGCCAAAAACAGTAAACTTGCCATTATTATTGTATTTTCTTGTGTTAACTCAGGCTTTGTTTTTCTTCCAGATGGTGCCTTACAGAGACTCAAAAGTGACCCATCTTTTCAAAAACTACTTTGACGGAGAAGGCAAAGTCAGGATGATTGTCTGCGTCAACCCGAAAGCTGACGATTACGAGGAAACCACAGTAAGATATTTGTCTTTTTAATTCATTTTCTTTTTGTTCTGCTCAATGCAATCTTCAATTCGAACAAAAAACATAGCATTTAATCAGTTCAAACAGTCTTTTCAATGAGCTAATGAGTAGGACTCGCAGACAGCTATTGTGGTGACTATTTGTCAAAATCAGATGAAAAATGGATCAAACCTGCCTCCACCAGAACTCAAATAATCACTGTGATGCCAGAGAATTTTGACATTTTTGTTTTGTGAGTTTTATAAAGTCTTTGCAGCCAAACAAACAATTTTGCATCTCTTTGCCCTTGTTACAGGCTGGTAAAAGTAAACCACAGGCCCACCCAGGTGTATTCTGGTCTACTTACGTACATACTTAAATATAAATACCCCTAAATACTCCCAGAGAAGTTTCTTCTAACCTTGCTCCTCACTGTGTTGTGGCTAATGCTGCTGTTATTTCCAATAAAGTGTGGAGACTCTGCGGAGAACTGCTGCTGTTGTTTTGTGTTGGTAACAAAATAAAAAACATTTGAATTAACTTTTTAGGTCAGTAGCAGGTTGTTTTTATTTATCCATATCGCCCAGCTCTACGAAACTCTAGACTTTGTACATTTGTGTTTATGGAGCTTGTTGTCCAGATGCACTCCCAGGTATTTCTAGTTTCTCCACTGATGGACACAGTTATGAATTATGGGTGTATAAGTCTTAAAGTGTTTAAAATGAGACAGTTTTCTAGGCTCCATCTATGAAATATCTGTAAGAAAAGGAAGTCCATTTGCAGCGTTTGAGTTTGAACTGAAGAGCTGTTTGTGTTCCTCGCGGTGCAGCTGGTGATGCGCTTCGCAGAGATGACGCAGGAGGTGGAGGTGGCCCGTCCCGTGGACCGGCCCATCTGTGGTCTGGCTGCAGGACGCAGACACAGGAACCAGGCCTTCAGGGACGAGCTGTCGCGGCGCCTGGAGGAGCGAGGGGGCCCCACCAACACCGGTGAGTTGTCTCTTTAAACGGTCACGGGTTGGCTTCGGAGGATCCTGCAGTTGACGCGTTGCTTTAATTTCGACTTCACGTTTGTTTGCTGCTCAGGGGACAGTCCGGCTCTGCTCGATCAGCTCCTGGAAAGCCTGCCCCCGGTGCCTCCCTGTACTCTGGTGGACCCTGCCGACGATCAAGTGCTGCCTCGCGTCATCGAGGTTCTGCAAAAGAGGCACCGCATACGTCAGATGATGAAGGAGCAGTTCAATAAAAATGGTACAGCTCACATTTTATTGCGGCAAACAGTAACTGGAATAGTGTTGTAATTTAGCCATGAAAAGGTTTTTTTTGTCCCGGTCTCAGACTCCACTCTCCTCCAACAGCAGCAGGAACCTTTCCTGCTTCTTTTATTTTAAAAAATGTAAAAACTGACCAATTTTTCACCACAAAATACTAATACGTTACATTAAATCAAAGTTTAGATCTGACCTGAAACTTTTATCTTTGGAGTTTACCGTAGACTGTAGTGATCCTCTCGTTAAACATTGCGTCGAAGCATTTCCAACATTTATCCATGTTCAATTTGCTCCTGTTACTCCATTTTTATCTTTTTTGAGCTGTTTCTCTGTAAAATAAGACATATTTCCAACAGAATAGCCCATTTCCTTGGTTTATTTCCTTGTTCCTTCGTTGTTGACATCAGTGTCGACCAATGGGAGCGCTCCTTTTTTACCTTTTTTTCTCATCTATTAAAATCCTTCATTATAAAGCCTTGATCACGGAGGAAGGACTTAAAAGGGAATTAATACATTTCTTAGATTTAGTGGCAGGTAGTTTGTCAAAATGCTGTGATATTTAATGAACAGATGAGAGCTAGTGCTGTCACTTTATGTCAAAAACTGATATTTATACTGAGTTTTGAACCTTGCTCTGCGTTTTCCCTTCTTTTATAATATGTTATGCTCAAATACTCTTTAGCTGGTTCAATGAAGTCGATGCTGGACGGGTTCAGCAGTCAGATGAGTACGAAGGAAGCCATCATCCACAATCAACAAAGCAAACTGAGTGAAAAAGACAAAATGATCCTGAATCAGAAGACTGAGATCGAACGCTTGGAGAAGAAATCTAAAACGCTGGAATATAAGGTGATTACTGCACAACTCCTTCATGGTTTAATGAGACTACTCCTCTGGACGACGGGTTTAAAACGTCCCCCGTCGTGTTTGTTTTCAGATCGAGATCCTCCAGAAGACGACCAACATGTACGAGCAGGACAAGAGGTCTCTGGAGCAGGAGCTGGACTCTCAGGAACACAGGCTCAACAAGGAGCAGTCGGAGCGGAGACGCATGGAGCAGAGGATGCAGGGCATGGTCACGGACACCAGGCTCCAGTGGGAGAAGGAGTGTGTGAGTTAACGACTGGAAACTGGGTCAATTCGCCACCGAAGAACACTCGAACGATAGAATATAAGCATTGGAGACTCCTTAAACGTTTAACTTTTACATTTATGTTGTCTCTTCAGGAGCGACGGGTGAACGCCAAGCAGCTGGAGATGCAGAACAAACTCTGGGTGAAGGACGAAAAGCTGAAGCAGCTCAAAGCCATCGTGACCGAGGGCAACGGCGTTTGCCCGTCGGGGGGTCCTCAGAGGCCGTCCCGGGAGAGGGACCGCACCGCCGGCCAGAAGAGGTCCGCCTCTCCGTCCCCGCTGCCCGTGAGTCCGACGTTAACAGAAGGGTCTTTAACTGGGTTTGCATGTGACTAATGTGGTGTTTCTGGAGCTTCTTGTCTGTAATAAATGACGCTCTAACAGTCACTAAGCTCGGGCACCGTCCCGTTACCTTTCCAGGACCGCAGCCAGACCCCTTCTCACCAAAACCGAGCCAAACCTAGAGCAGTTCAGGCGCCGTCCCCTCCCTCGTCCTCCTCGTCCCCCAGTCCCACCTCCGCTCAGCCCTCCGTCGCCTCCTGCATCTCTCAGTGGGAGCAGAGGTGTCCCGTAGAGGCAGACAGCCAGAGTAGGCACGGGACCCCCCAGAACGGGAGCCGGACCCCCGCCCCCTGCAACAGCAGCAGCAGCGTGGGTTGCAGGAGGGGCCAGCGCTGGGCCCCGGGCTCCGAGGCCCCCGCCACGTCACTGGTCTATGGGCTAGGCCTAGAGGCAGGCACCAGGGTCAGTGTGTGTTAGTGTGTGTGTGTGTTAGTGAGAGTGTGTGTGTTAGTGAGTGTGTGTGTGTGTGTGTGTGAGACTCTTTTAGACTAGACCTGCTGCAGTAGTTTTTTTTGTAGCTGCTAGAAGTCTTTCTCTGCTTTCTTTTCTTGTAGACTTTATTTATTTACTATTTTTACTCAAGTTAAAAGTGTTTACAAATGGCTCCTTGAATTCCAGGACTCTTTGAAGCAGCGCTGTGTAACTTTTAGCCCCAAAATATATATTCTCTCTCTCATTTTGATGGTTCTTAGACAGAGATCAGTAGAATCAGGTCTGTCTCACTGACACAGGACCCTCGGCTGGACTCAAACCTCCAGTAGAACCGTCCTGTCCTGAGATCATGTAATAAAGACAACAGACCAATACACTGGACTCTAGCAGAAGAAGTGATCTTTTTTTCCAAAATTGCAGTCTTAAACGTCTCTTGTAAATAAAGATGGACAGTGGTAACCAAAGAGAGCAGCATTAACAGTAAATATTGAGATTTATTTTGTGAATATCTTTAGAAGCGATGCCACATTTTTGCAGAGTTAGAGCTTGGACGATACGGCCATAAAATGTATTTTATTTGCTCTATGACCTTAGAAAACCCTTTTTTTTTTCTTGCCAACACAAAGCAACAAAAGCAAAGCCGCTGGACATTTTTTTGGTTTCCCTGAGTTTAATACCTTTTAGTTTTAGTCCACTCTGTGTCCATAGACGAGAAAAGTGTCCAGTTAAATCAAAGCACAAATCCACACTGCATCAAACCTTGTGTTTGTCAGTCTCTTGCCACTGTTCCTCTAACAGCGTTGGTCTTCACCGTGAACAGGAAAACAGAATGGTCTCTGTTATATTTGATTTGCAAAATTGTCAAAATTAATCAGCATCTATCACCATCTTTTTTTCTTTGCATGCATCTGTCTCTCATCCTGTTTAGCTTCTTTTCTTTTTGCACGTTCTGCTTCCATTTAAAGGTACACAACGCAGGATATTGATAAAAATGAAGTCAGTGTTACTCGGTATTTGACCATTTTCCTCTTTTGTTTACGCTTGAGCTTCTAAAAAGAAAGAACGTGTGACAGGAGGCTTTAGTTCATTCAAAAGCAACAGTAAAACATTTAACTTTAACCCTTTTTTAAGAGCACTGTGGGATTGTGGAGTGATTCAGCTGGAAATCCTGCTTCGTGTACCTTTAAAAGTACTAGTAATGGTCTTTAAATGTGTTGCTATAATCCAGCAGTACGTTCTGACCCTAACCCTCTCCTCACGTCTCACGGTGGTTAACTTCTCGGTCTCTCTCTCTTGGTTTTTTTTGCACCTGAATCAGACGATCCCGGTGCACCCGACTCACAGGCGCTCTCACTCGTGCGGTGGCGAGAAGTGGGTAGACCACAAGCCCTCCACTAATTTGGAGCTAGACACGGTCATGCAGCCAATCATTCCCAATGCCATAACGGTGTCGAGCCCCAACGAGAAAGCTCTGTCCAAATGTCACAAGTACATGCTCAGGCACCAAGAGCTTGCCTCGGACGGGGAGATCGAGACCAAGCTGATCAAGGTAAAAATAATCACAGAATGACTCGGAGTGGATGATTCTGAGCTGATTTCTCACGAAGATGTCAAACTGGGGCTTCAACAGTGGGTTTTTGTTCATTTCTGAGGTTGTTGCTTGTTTTGTTTTAGGGCGATGTGTTTAAGACCAGAGGAGGAGGACAGGCCGTGCAGTTTACAGACATCGAGACGCTGAGGCAAGAGTGTCCCACGGCACAAAGGTACTTTAGATGTTCACAGAATCACTGAATGTTGCGTCGTTCTTTGGATTATCACAGTTCAGACCAAACAGATGCTCTCTGGTCTCGGTCTGAACCAAACTGAGCCAACGTTTGGAGATAGTTGAAACATTAGAACCAAATGCTGATTAAACACAAGAAGAAGAGTGAACAAAAGGAAACAGGGAAATGGATATCAGTTGTGAGAAGAAAAACTGTGTATCACTCTTTTTTTTTTGTTTCTTGCTGCTCTACGACAGATGAGGCCGAGTGATTTAAATGAAATATAAATAATGTTAATTTTAATAATAATAATAATAATAATAATTAATTGCAAAATAAAACTGATCATATAAAATAATATAATAATAATAAATTTAATAATAATAATAATAATAAATAATTGCAAAATAAAACTGATAATATAAAATAATAGAATAATAATAAATTTAATAATAATAATAATAAATAATTGCAAAATAAAACTGATAATATAAAATAATATAATAATAATAATACATTTAATAATAACAATAATAATAAATAATTGCAGAATAAAACTGATAATATAAAATAATGGAATAATAATAAATGTAATAATAATAATAAATCGTTTCAAAATAAAACTAATAATAAAACAGATAATATAAAAATAATAATACAATAATAATAATGTCTACAGTGAGTTTTTTGTTTTAACTACAAACTTTGGTGAAAAAGCCTACATCAGTCGTTCTCCAACTATCACTGACTTTTTTGGAGTGTCTCTAAATCTCTCAGACTCCCCGAGGAGCCTGGAATTTAGAAAATATAACCAGGAAAAGCATGTTTTAGTTTCAGCACCATTACCTTAAGCTTTAGTTCTAGTTTAGACCTCGTTTAAATACGGTTTGAAACACTTTTTTTGTGAAAGACTGAATAATAATAATAAAATCCATGTAGTAAATAACTGAGCCATGTTTAAATGACTGATGATGTGTAGTTTACTGGGACTACACTTTGATTTTATATTAATTATGGTTTGTTCTTGTTTCAGTCGTAAGAGGAGATCTGGGTCGAACGAGTCGGTTCAAATGGAAGATCGGGAAAACAGGGTAAAACCTGACTCTAACTGCACTCACATTGTGTTTTTATTGTTGTATTGTTTTGGTAAATGTTGCTGATTTCACTTTCACACTTTGTGCTTGTCCTTTTCACCAGCCTCCAGTGACGAGTTCAGGCCTGGCGTATCAAAAGTGAGGAAACTGAAGGAAAAGTGTGTGCGTTTGTGTTTATTTGAGTGCTTTATGATGTTCTGCTGTGTTTTCTCCTCCAGACGCAGAAAGCCCTGAGCTGCTGCAGACACTGAAGCGACGGAGCCAGAGTCGTGTAAACTATGCATTGTTAATGTCGGGGCATTGGTCATAAAGTCATTAATGTGCAATTTTGAGTTATTTGCAGCTTTCACAGACTGCACCGTGCTTAATTATTTTACTGTCGTGTGTTAAACTGTGTCCTTTTTCTTTTTGAACACCACCAGTATCTTTTCACAGCGTTTTGTCTCCACCCAAAGATTATTTTAGAGAGTCGTGTTTTAGAAACGTAGTGAAATGTTGTGTTTTTTTGTGAAAAAATGGCTTTTGTATTCATTTTAGCGACTCCTTATGAGGAATTACAAAAAAATACAGTCAAGTTGTTTGCCTCAGAAACGCTTCATGAACAAACTGTAAATATTAGCCCGGTCAGTAGATTGTCACGAAGCCGTCTGTTATCAAGTACTACGCTTTTTACTTATATATATATAAATACACTGAAGCAGCTGAGATGAGTAGCACCCGCTTTTTGATAAGATTAAATTTATTCAGACAAAATATGAATATTGTGTCCTGTCAGCTTCATCCATGAGTTATCAGAGGTTTTCAATGGTTTGTTTTAGTTTAGTTTTTTAGTTAATGGTAGTACTTGTGTTGAATGGACTGGGATGTGTCTCAGGAACAAAACTTTCACATTTTCCAACTCATTTGTAGTTTACAAAATGACCAGCAGGTGGAGCTAAACACACTGCAATTAATATCTTATTTGAAAGAGACTTTTTTTTACAGATTTCAACAAATTCTGATCTGAATGTGTTATTTTGAGCTGTTCATATACTGTATATTTTACTAAATACTACAATATTTTTAAACAATGCACCTTTGAATGTGTATTTGCATGTTAATAACACATTAGGGGTTCTTTAAAACAGTTTGGTACAGTTTTTGGTGTCGGAAAAGAACAGACAACATGGAATCAATATGAATATAAAAAGTTTTAGTTTTTACAGTAATGCTCGAGTCTTTTGGGGAAGTGTCCTGTTAAAATGTGTCTTTCTCAGGTCGGAGCAGGTGACAAAAACACTGTGGACCCAGTTTAAACACATTAATAACCATTGTTAGGCCGTCTTTGTGTTTTTACAGATTTAACACTGACTTCACTGTGTACTCGACCTGAACAGACACTGAGCAGATAAATACTTCTTTAGTCACTGTCGGACAACTCTTCAACAAAAGGTGAAAACAAGGACGAACCCGAGTCTCGTGTGTTTCCCGAGTTACAGGATTAAATAAACCCTCATAAATTAAGTGTGAGTAGAGCCAGTGATGAGACTCTAGAAATAAAAAAATATATAACACAGGTATTATTTGTTGAGGATTAAGGGAACTGACAAAAATAAAATCTCCAAATTCTTCCTTCGTCAATAAAAAAAGGAATCAAGTGGCTGGTAGAAACAAAGAAATCAAACAATTATAAATGTCTTATTTGTACAGTAGACATTGGAGCCACTGCAAACATAGAAAAAAATAAGACAGATTACAAAGTACATTTATGAGTTTATAGTTTGAATTTTGACTTTAAAGTTGGAATTCTGAATATGACGTTAGTAAAAGTCAGAAAATGTAGTTAAAATTCATAAAATGGTCAAAACTTATAGATATTTCAGTTTAAAGTCACATTCTTTGATTCAAGTTAAGAATTCCAAAATCAAAGTAATGTTTTTGAGAATTTTGAGATAAAAGTCAGAAAGATTCGAGTCAGAATTTAGGTGGTTGTTAATTTTTATTAATATATATTTATACTGATCCTCTTCTGTTTATTAATGAGGCTACATTTCCAGGTTAATCCAGGTTTGTTGTCGTATCCTTGTCCACCGCCAGAGGGCAGTGTGGTCTGTGAAACTCAAACTGTTGAGTCTCAGAAGGAAACAGATGGAGAACACTGCTGTGGGCTTTTGCCAAAATGGAGTAAATTCTGTCGTCAGCAACTCTTTATCATTCACTCAGTCTGTGTTTTCTGATTCAAACACATTTATATTAAAACTTGTATGAAATTATCTTGTTTTTTTAAGTCTTAAAAATGTCAGGATTTCAAGACAAAAGTTCTGTCCTGGATTCTTCACAGACAAAAGTATAAAAAGCACTCTTTCCAACCGTCTTTACATCATGGTTATTATACATTCATTACTTTGTGTTATTAAGCCAGTGGTTCTCAAACTGTGGTACGAGGACCCCTGGTGGTACGAGGAGGTACTACAGGAGGCTGAAGTTTAGTTTTTCAGTTTGAAATCTAAAAAGAAAATCAAGAAATCATTTTTCTTGGACCTATCTTAAACACAACTATATAAACATAAAGTAATAAATACGCTCTGTTTTTGTCCTGGTTTAACCTTAGTTCTTGTAGATAAAAGTAAATAATGTACAATATTCATTTAGGAATAAAAATGTCCCTGTTTATATCTGTATATTTTCAGTGTCCTAGAACTAAACGTATTTTCTATTTATGTATATGAGCATAATGTAATAAATCTCTTCAGACACTCAGGGAAATCATTATTTCCAGAATGTGTTAGGAATGTACAGATAATTTCTAAAACTGTACACATTAAATCACAAAGGTTCAAAAACAGTTCGATCTCCGCTGCCATAAGCACTAAACCAGATCAGGAACTAAAGATAACACACTTTAGTCATGTCTCTGTATTTGTTATTATTGTTGAGCTCGTATTTTACCCATTGTTTGTGCACATTTAAAAGAGTTATTAACCGCATTTAGTTAAAGTTAAAGTCATCATTTAGTTTTCCTTCTTCATATGAAAAAAAACTACATTCTGATTAAAACAGTGCTTTACTTGAGCCTTTATTAGTCTTTATTGTCACTACTGGTTCTAATAACACTAACACAGTAAGAGTTTTACTTCCTGTTGTTGTGATTTAACATAAATCAGCCAACCTTTCACATTAAAAGTCTGCCGTGCAACTTTCTAATATTCTCTCTCTGATGGTAATTATCACACATTACATCTCACAGATTCATATTGACAATTACTAACATAAAATTAAGAGCTTAAAGATAATATCCTGTTCTCCTGAGCGGTTCTTTGGCTCAAATACATGTCACTGATGTAGAAGTCTGCTCCAAATCACTCACAAAACTGATTTTTTTCAAACTGTAACTCTTCATTCAGCTTTTTTCACTGTCACTAAACGTCTCTTCTCCGTTTTTTTTTCTATTTTTGACAAATCCTCTGCTCTATTTCAGTCTCAGAACCTGGAAAGCTTGCACTTTGAATGGAATATAAATGACATCATTACGTAATATTCAATCTGTTGCTGCATAAATATCCCTCTCCGCCGTCCGACCCATATGCCGCGGACTCGCTGCTCTCCTGTTCTTTTTATGGAGAATATTAAAGAGTTATTAAATTAATCTGTGCTCGCTGGCGCATGTTATTGCAGTGCTGAGATTTGTGAGGCGAATGAAGCCGTTAGGCCGTACCCTAAGCTGATTTATTAAGGCTGCCAGGGAATCACCAAATAGGACCTGATAACCTGTTTTATTTTGCATAAGTGAACACTTTCGCTCAAATCCGCTTAGGCCCCTCCATTTCCTCCGACAAGTTGAGCTCTGAGTCGTTTTTCTGCGTGACCTAAAGCCAGCCATTGTTTATCGTCGTTAGAAACAAATGTGAGAAGGTTTTCTACAAAGTATTGTTCTTTTTTATCATTTTTCAACACTTTTAGTTGGTTTTAACATTTGTTGGGTTGTTACTTGATGTTAATTCATGCATCAATTACTTTTTTTTCTACAAAATGTAATAAATAGAGCTCCACAGAACCAGGAAAACATCTAGAATATTACAAGTGCCATTATTATATTAAATATATATGAAGAGACAATGTCATGACTAACTCACACTGGTCTAACTTAGTTTTATATTTGTTTACACAGAGTTTGATTAAAAGCTCTCTTCAAATAATTATTTAAACAGTAATATTGTAAGAAAGACAAAAATGCACCTTGCAAATCATCACTTCACACTCACCCTTTTTAGATGATTTACATGAACAGCTATGGTAGCCCTTTAGGGACACGCTCAAACAAACCCAGTACAAACCATTTTTTCCTCCAAAATACTAATCCATTTGACCAAACTGAAGTTTAGAGTTTAGCGTTAGCTTAGCTGTGACTTCAGCGTCAGGACGACAATTATCTCCTCCTCGTTAAACATTACGTGATTGAATTGACAGTATTTATCTGTGTTTTACGTTGTCTCCCTTTTCTCTGTTGAGGCTTTTCTTTTTTCAGCTGTTTCTCTGTTAAAAGACATATTCAGCTGAAAATACACTTTATCTGCAGCTATTAAACTTCCTGGAACGTCATGTGACAAGTGTCGACCAATGGGAGCGCTCCAAGGTTTTCTGTTCCTGAATAGAGGTTCTCATCTGTTACAATCCATTAGAATAAACAGTAGTTGGATCATAAAGACTGTTTAGAAGGCTTTATTCATTTGGAGTTTCTTATAGGTCATAAAAAGGCGGTCGTCTCTAAACGTTTAATCCAGTCTGAGATGTTGGCCTCCTTTGGGTCAACAGTTTAACAGCTGCGTTTTCCCAAAGCCTCGAGACAACTCTGCTTTCAATTATTTCTACAAAATTGCTTTACTTGGTGCATGGTTGATTAAATATTCATTATGTAAAACTAAGCACTTTTCTTTGTATATAAATCCATATTAGATTTGTCTGGCAGGCTGCCTCGGGCCAGAGCCAGGGTTCGAGGGAGAACGCACCGTCTCTTTGAGCTCGTGTTTCAGGTCTGAGCTAAACTTGTTTCTTTTGGTGCTTCATCTTTTCATCTTAAGAATAAAAATAAAGATGTGTTCACTGATAAAGCAGCAGAGTTTGTCTACGAGAGTTTTCACAGCGTCAACAAATAAATGCTCGACAAACTCTTCAGAAATGAATAAATGATCAAAAGGCTAATTGATCAGAATGCTATGATTTTGATAAATAATTAGTTAAACACTGCAAAAATAAAGCTCAATACAGAAAAGAGAAAAAGGAGGCAGAGATTATTTACTTTAGGATCCAAAAAGAGAAGCTCTCACCTTTGACCTTCTGATGTCTCAGTCCAGTCCAGGTATTTGTCTCGCTTTAAACCTAAAAATGTGATTCAAGAGTATTTGTCTCCTTTAGTTTGAACCCTCTCTGTCTTTTTAGACCAGCTCTAATACAATTGTAAATTTTTCATGTTAAAAGATGTCAAAAAATGCTCAAAAGCACGTGGCTACTTTGCATAAATCAACAAAGTAGTGTCTTTAGCGTCTGCAGAGTTATTTAGGACTGTTTTAGCGTTAGCAGTAGCATTAGCATTAGCCACAACATAATATGTACTAATGTCATGTGATTGAAGTCATTTGTTGGGTGCTGTATTGTTTCCTTTGTGTTTTTCATTTTTATCCATCCTCACTTCAAGAGTTTTCAGCTTTGTTTTTTAAATTTTTATCATTTATGAAACACTGCAGTATGTTTTTTATAAATAAAATACACCTATAAATTCATAAAACATGAAAAAAAAACACAAAGGGGGGAAACGTTAGGCTGTATTTGATAAAACACCGTCTGTTTGCACGTGTTCATTCCATCCAAAGGTCAAAGGCTCAAGTGAAGAGTCATTTCTTTCCATATTTGACCAGCTTCCTTCAAAACATTGACATATTATTTTTTTCCCGGCTACACGGACCTCTGTGATTACAAAGCTTTCTCCTCACAGAAAGTAAATTGAGGAGAATGTTGAATTTCCTGCGTGGATTGGGCCTGAGCCGCTGCAGGAGGCTCCGGTCCTGTTGACTCAGATTGTATTTACTTTGTCTTCTGTTACGCATCACCAAGAGCCTCTTACTGCAGATGTTCGGAAATAGGACGCACCTCCGACAGCTGCGCTCTCCTGTTTTCATTACAAACATTTGGACTTGTCCTTCTGCCAAGTAATATGTTTTATGATTTGCTACTGCAATAACCTGTATATTATATGGGCCTTTTATTGTTATTCTCCCCTAACTGTGTCTGATGATTGCTTCTCTGGGCTGGGGCCTCGGGCACGTCGACCTGTCCAAAAGATCGTGGTGTTTTGTTGGATAAAAAAAAAAAGAAAAAGAAAGATAAATAGAACAGCAGAAATGTTAGACTTGCTCCAGCAGAGTTTGGATCCGACAGAGAGAGAAGGAGAGAAGTCTGACACAGATAAACTCCATAAATGTGTTGGTTTCCGGTCTCCTCTGATCTATGTGCCATCTTCTGTCGATCCAAAATGACTGATTATTCACAGGATCCAAAACTAAAGTCGAGCCAGAGCAGATTTCTAAAGCCGTTTTCTCTCCTGAGAGACGCAGTATTTGTCAGGTTCTGTTTCACTTGAAAGTTTTGAAAAGCAAACTTTCCCTGACGCTGTGTTTCCTTTTATTGTGGTGAATGTGTCTCATTTTACAGTTGAACTGGAGAAATACAATAATCAGACTGGAGCAGGACCTATAGAGACATGTTATTATTAATATAGAATTAATACAAACAGATGAAACTTTAAATGCACTGTTTAAGACATGATTTAAATCACTATAACACTCAGCAAGCAAGAAAAATAGAGACAAACAAAACATAAAACAATATAATCTGCTATATTTTTATGTTTTATGTTGCTTCTTCATGTGTTTAATTAACTTCCTACATTTGGTCCAAACTATCTCCAAACTCTCTGAGATCAAAGAGCAGCTGAAGACTGGGTTCGAACCAAACGGGAAACTCTAAAACTCTAAAAGTCTGGCCCAAACAGCTCAGGTGTGAAACCCTTCTCTGTCACGTGTTAAAGTAGATTTTAGAGACAAACCCTGGCGACAAAACAAGTCAGAACTATATATTTCACTTAGAATCAGAACCATTAACCAGAACGTTTAATCATCTGCTCGATCTGGTAAAATCAAAGGGGTCACAGTGCTCCGTCTGCACTAAATGAAACTAATCTGCTTCTGTAAATGAACGAGCTGAACACTGCTGAACTACTGACGTTAGGAACTGTTCGAGGATTAAACACAGTCCAAGTTCAAATTAAACATATTACCAATCAGAAAGAAGTATTCAGACAGACCATGGTATACTTTAAACTTTTCACTTACTCGAGTGTAAAGATCTGCAGTAAAATAAGAATGATGTCAACAATGTACAACTTTTAACTTTTTAAATCAAATTATAAAATGGAAAAATGAGAGAAGAGATAAAAACCTTCAATTTTTACAGTGATCCCAGAACAAAGAGTAACTCTGACCCAACATCATGGAGTCTGGTCTGGTTTAGTCCAGTCTGGTCTGGTTTTGTCTGGGATTACATGGTCTGGTTTAGTCCAGTCTGGTCTGGTTTTGTCTGGGATTACATGGTCTGGTTTAGTCCAGTCTGGTCTGGTTTTGTCTGGGATTACATGGTCTGGTTTAGTCCAGTTTGTCCTGGTTTTGTCTGGGATTACATGGTCTGGTTTAGTCCAGTTTGTCCTGGTTTTGTCTGGGATTACATGGTCTGGTTTAGTCCAGTCTGGTCTGGTTTTGTCTGGGATTACATGGTCTGGTTTAGTCCAGTCTGGTCTGGTTTTGTCTGGGATTACATGGTCTGGTTTAGTCCAGTTTGGTCTGGTTCTGTTTTTTAGACAAACTCAGACGAATGATTTGATTTAGATTTATCTTCTTTCACTTTGCATTTTGTAAAATAATTTAAATAAACATACTTTATAGTTTACTTTTTTATATCCACAGAAACCTTTGCACAGTCCTGTATAAAGGTACATTATTATTCTCCCCAGACACTTCCTCCAACTCTTATATAATAATAATAATAATAATAATAATAATAATAATGATAATAATAATAATAATAATAATAATAATAATAATAAATAATAATAATAATAATAATAATAATAATGATAATAATAATAATAATAATAATAATAATAATAATAATAATGATAATAATGATAATAATAATAATAATAATAATAATAATAATAATAATAATAATAATAATAATAATAATAATAATAATGATAATAATAATAATAATAATAATAATAATAATGATAATAATAATAATAATAATAATAATAATGACAATAATAATATATATATATATAATAAAATAATAATAATAATAATAATAATAATAATAATAATAATAATAATAATAATAATAATAATAATAATGATAATAATAATAATAAACGGCTCAGAGACAGACTCCAGATAAAGAGCAGAAGATGAAGAACGGTATAATAACATACATAATAACATACATAATAACATCTAAACGTCGTGAGTGTAATGGATGCTTCCGTCTGAGCAGCACGGCCCTGGTCCCGTCGTGGACGACCTGCGTTACCCTCGGCCTCGTTACGGCCCCCGCCCCGATGTTCAGACCTGAACCCGCTGACGATTACAATTACACAGAGTGATTGAGCTCATCCCTCAGGTTCCAGCGCCGCTCTTGAAACCAGCAGCAGGTTGTGCAAATGGAACAATTAAGATAATTGACTGTACAAGCCCCATTAACAAAGCCCGGTGCCGCTCTGAGCAGTGATTAGATTCATCCTCATAATGGAGCAGTACTCCACGCTCTATTGTTCAACATTTGGCCCTTTTTTATTGCTTCATCGTCCTCTCAGGTGCAAATGTGATTCTGCAGTTTCAACGTGGACTGGGATCAAACAGAGATAAAAGACACGTGAAAAACAACTAAAACCTTTCCTTCTGAGACAAACAGGACTTCAGACTCATCTATTCACATATGCACTGTGTAAAATATTGTACAAAATAGTTATAATCATGATTTCAAGACAGTTTAATTGTGTCTTTGGTTGAGTTTCTTCTTCAGAGGCTTGTGTTTCCACTGAACTGGGTCCAGAGAGAGACGTCTGCTGCAGAAACAGAGACAAAAGTCCTGTCTCTATTTGAGAAATAAAACATATTTGAAGCAGACTTTTCTAAACTTGGATCATTGTTAATATTGAATCTAAATCAGAGTAAATCCTGTTGTATCAGATAGAGGCTGGAGGTACAGCTGCTGCAGGAAACATTCAACTGTTTCTGTTTATTCCCATCTTTCTCAACATTAAATTCATAGCTGCAGCAGTTTCCTCTCATTTAGACTCAATATTTGAGTTTGTACAGGTTCTGCTTGTGTTTAATGCAGTGTAGACCATAAATACAATGTTTAAATTCATGAATCGAGCGCCGTACGACACTGACCACGTTTAAAACCACAAACACTAGCTTTGTGTCGGGAAAAAGTACAATATTTATCATGTTTTTTCTTTTTCTTTCGCTTCTTGTTTTTCGCTCGAGTGAGAATTATTTATCGTCCACTCAGTGTTCAACTACATGTTTTTGGAAATGGACCGCACACTCGGGACCAGAAGCCTCCCCAAAGTGGTTCAGCGCAGAACATAGAAAAGAAGCTTGATAATTTAAGATTTAAAATGGATTTTCTTTCTAAATTTCTATCAGGAAAGATGAGGCCTCAGGTATTTCTCCAACTGTGCATTTGTTAAAAGTGCAATGAAGAGTGCAAAAAGGTCAAAAGCTACTAAAAAGAATAATTAGTGCAGTCCTGAACACATCGCTCATCTGTATAATGTTCATTTTGATTATAACCAGGTCAAAAAAGGACAAAGTGAGTGTTGGAGACTTTCTAGTTTCTAGTTTTTGATGCTGAATCAACATTAGACCCATTTCCACTGGGATTGTTCACAGCTATCACAGTATCATAAATAAAATGGAGTAGTGTGAAGTGTGGAGTTGTAGTTTTTCCCACAAAAATGCCCTAAAACTACAAACCTACTGAACAGGATTAGTGACAACTGTTGTGAGACCATCTGAGAATCACAAAAACACCAAAAAGACATCTATGCGGTGTTTATGATCAATAATCATCATCACGAGCACAACTTGAGACATTTACATAAATAAGTAAACAGCACAGAGTTGGATCTAATTCACTGCTTTATAATTAAGCTCGGAAGCTAAACTCATTTATTAATCCATCAAATGAGCTCAGGTGAAGCTAAACTTGATTCTATTAAAAAAAAAAATCCTGTCACGGTTTTCTGAGGTGAGGAAGTGCTGTAATTTATGGCAACCTGAACATTTCTCTCCGTTAAAGCTGTTAAACTGTGGCTCACACATCAATGCAATTAAAACTCGTCAAAGGAATACCGCCTTTCTGCTTGAATTCACAATGTTAATTAGCCGGTTGGGATTTTTTGAAATAAGTTATTGCTCTGCTTTATCTGCCGCTCTGGGTGAGTGATTCATAAAGCCCAGAGTCTTTCTGGGTGCATTCCTATCATCGGCAGCGTGTGGGCTGAACTCACCAAATAATTGCACGGAACTGAGCTACTAATGATTTCCACAAAGCTGCCGCACATAATGTGTCTCTGTTTAAAATGCAAATTCGCCTTCATTTATTCAGCGAGTGTGTTCATATTCCAACATATAAAACCTGCGCCGCTTCCAAAATTAGACATGTCGAGGGCGCGCTACACGATATTACACCAGATTTTTAAAGTCAGGGGCAAATTAGAGTCAAGACAGAATCAGAACTGACTTTATCAGCGAAGAAAGAAAGAAACAGAGGAAAGAAGAGCCAAGGTTGAAGAGAACAGGAAGGTTTTTTAAGAGACGTGAAGACACAAAGGGTCAATGTGTGACCGACCTGTCGCTGATTTAACCTTTGAACCTACCGTTTATCTTTGGCACATTTGTTTTGCTATTGTTTAATGCATTTCAGATCATTTTCATGCAGCATCAGCATTTGTTGTGCTCAGCAAAGGAAGAACAGTTGTACAAGGAAACCTTTTTAGTTTAGTTTATTTACACAAATGAAACAATAGTTCAAAAATACACACAATTTTCTCAACAGAATGTGTGAGTGAGTGAGTGTCAATCATCCAAAAGGCAATAAATCCACACAATTACAAATGTTAGACGACATATTATTATTACTCACAAAGAAATCAGGAAGATATCGGAATATTGGGGATAAATCTAGGTGTGTTAATCAGATTTCTCATAATCAGATCAATCAAACTTGAATAATTAACTAATTTTTAGAGCTGCAAATCTATATTTAGTGTAGACTGATTAATACAAGTTGGATTGTGTTTTGACTCAAATGCGACGTCTGAAGATGGCCTGTCTCTACTTGAATCAACATTTGTGATTATTATGGTTTAATTTGAAGATACGTGGATTTTCCCGGTTTCTCCTTGACCTTTGGAGCTGCCACCAAAGTCCGGCTGTAATCCATCAACATCTAAACCTCGACACACGAGCGAGAGCGGCCACTGACATTAAAACTCAATTAGTGATACCACCTCGCCCCGTTGACCACAGAACACTTCTCTACATCTCAATCTGTCACAGTAACAACAGTTCGGAGCTAATCGTTCGACCTGATCTACTTTTACCCTCGTGTCTACTGTGTGTTATTTTTACTCGCGCGGGCGTAATATCATATCAATAACTTTCAATTTTCTGCACAAAATCCTGTCGAGAAAAGCAGGCTCCACCATCTGCCGCTGCCTGAATATAATACACAGACTATAAATAGATTACACGAAGCGTTTTCTGTCTTTTTCACAAAGGCCGTTCTGTTTTTGTTCAGAAGAAAGCGACGCGCTAATCTGTTTGTGATTCACTCGGAGGCTCTGCTGCGTCCCGGGCCAATGACTCACAAACCAACTGTTAAAACCAGTCTTTCTACCTGGCTCCTTACCCCTTTGCAAACCAATTAAAACACAAAAAGAAAACCTCTGAGTCAGATTATTTGCCTATCAGCTTTGGACGGAAAACTGTAGCCGATCCGCGCCGTAAAAAAAAAAAGAGAAATACATTTGTAAACGATTGGTGTTTATCCGCCTTCTTGTCAACACCAAACAGGACACGGAGGCCTCTGCCAAAAACAATGAAGGCTCGGCGTTTTGCTTCCACAGAAATATTGGAAAGCATTGTTGAGGGATGAACACTTGGTGGGTTGGATGGGTTCCTCGTGTCCCTGGCACCGACGCTCGCTCCTGCAGCTGTCAGTTCTGTGGTTTTGCTGAGATGCTGCGAATTCAAGGCTAACTTTACATTGGATCAGGTTAACACTCGCTCTGCTGCTTTCTGCTGCTTTCTGCTGCTCCAGGACTTTTAAGAACCAATTACTTTAGTGCTTCTACTTAAGTAAAAGTACAGATAAAGATGTAGAAATGTACTCAAGTCAAACACATTAAGATTATTACTCAAGTGGAAGTATTAAAGTTCCAGCTTCAACAACTAATCAATATAAAACTGTCATTTATTAATAAAAAAGGTTGGTTGGATGATGATTAAAAAAGATTAAAAACACTTTATTATCAGAGTCACATGAACATAAAAAGAGAAAGTGATTGTTGCACATTTACAACAATAACAAACAGAAATGTACTTGTAAAAACAATGTAAAAATGTAATGGAGCAGAAAGTACAGATATTTGCTCTAAAATGTAGTTGAGTAAAGGTCAAAGTACCTACTTTTACTTAAGACTTAAGTAAAGTACAGATACTTGAAAATTGTCCAGGAGTATTTTTACTTTGTTACATTCCATCACTGCTTTAGGGACCAGTGTAGTGTATTTATTATTTATTATTATTTAAGGAATTTCATGATTATTATATGAAGGTTTTTACAGGGTTTTTAAGGGTGCCTGAAAGTAGTATAGTATTTTCAAGGTTGTCAAAGTCCTTGAATTTTGGATAAAGTGCTTTAAAGTGCTTGAAATTCTGATGTCTGGTGTTCCTTTAATAACATTTCACAATCTTACTGAGTAACTTTCTTCTTAGAAAAACATATTTTTTGATTTTTCTGATGGAGCAGATTGGAGATTAAAACATGCAGGAGGTTGTTGTTTCAATGATCGATGGTTTGAAGAGAAAAAGTACAAATTATGACCAAAACGTGGATCAAATCTTCAAAAAGAAAGAGACACTTCATCCAAAGAATTAACATCTTTTTGATCAAGTTTCATTTTGGTTGAATTATCCCTTGTCTGTGCTCCAAAGTATTCAACAAAAAAACAATTTAAGTTGGAAATGTCATATTGGGGTCTTTTTTTATACCACGATGGATTTAAATGAGAAAAACTACATACAATATCTGTACATGTAATTTACTGCAGTTATAAGGTGCTTGAATAACATGAAAACACACCTTGAAAGTGCTTGAAAAGTGCTGGAATTTGAACTTTGAAAAGGTGTAAGAACCCTGTTTTTATGAATACTCACACTTGGATAAATGTAAGTGCTCCTCAGTGTCACCAAACATACTCCAAGACCCCTTTAAAAACAGAGGTCTCGAAGCGCTTCCAACTGAACTCTGGTACGCTTCGATTAAAATGTGACCCAAAAGTGAACCACAAACCCAAAAAAATGTCACGTTATTCTGTTTTTACCATCACTACACCACAACTGCAATATTATACTTACTATTGTTAATAACTAGAGCATCTTTATTTATTTATTTTACAGATTTATATTGTGTTTGCTGGTTGAAATGTACTTTTAGTTAAGTTAAAGTATGACAAAACCTGCTGAATATCTGTATATGTGTGGCTTGATAGAAGTATAAAAGCACAGTACAAATAGTGATACAGCTCATCTGGAGACGCTTGTACCCAATAACAATAATAAATCTGTTTCTTTTTGTCCTAAAGGCAGAGACTGTGAGTGCCTTCTGAACGTGGGCTGGAACAAACACTTTAATTGTTACGAACTGGCAGCTCATCGTCTGCTTTTGATTCACCACCTGGAGATAATTAGTGTTTGAAACTGTTTAATTAAATAAAGTTGTGTCAAGTGAAACCACAGTTGAACCATTTGTAACAGAATATTTCCATAAAACAAACTCAACATGTAGTTCTCAGTATTTGTTTAATGATACACTGAATAAGTGACGTATTTATCACTTTATAAGAAACATATTCACTGATTGTTTGGCAAATCAAAAGCAGATATGGACAAGGCCTTACCACAAAATAGATCATACTTAGCATACTTACCTTTTATGTCCATATTTTTCTCATAAATAACACAAATGCATCATTCTAAAGACAGACTTTTCTTATTTTTTGTTCCAAGAGGCTTTTGACGGTCTACTTTGGTGCCACTGTTTTCAGACTGGAGCCTATTCCAGGATGAGAGTTTATTTATATATTAGAATATTGGACAAATGACTAATCTACTGAGTATTTATGACGGTGTTTAAGTGTTAACATGCTTATGCTAAGTGTCTGCTGCTCATATCACAGACAGGGATCCTCAAAATGACAGAATATGTGATGATTTTGCAGCTAAATATGGCCCAGCTTTATTAAAATGTACAGAGTGGCTTCAACAGATGAGAAGCTAACCCTCACCTGAGCCTATAAATAAATAAATAAATAAATAAATAAATAAATAAAAGCTAACCTTCTTTAGTCAAATCTTTAGCTTCCAAACATTAAATATATAATAACTACTGTCTACAAAGAGGAAGAGGCACAGAAATGCAACTCTTTAACCACTAGACAATATTTCTTCAGTGAGATGATGAGTTCAATGCAATAATAACAGTACAAGTCCTACAGAACACTTTGTTTCTAGTCAGTGAGTGTTTCTTGCCACCAGAGGGCAGCACTAACCATGAAAGGTGCCACTTTTCTGCAGCTCTGCTTCAGTGTCACTCAAACCTTTGCATGAAACAGAGACTTTTATGATCCCAGGTTTAAGTGGAGACAATTTATCTTCATCAATTAAATTACAGCACGAAATATACTAATATGTGCACTAGTTTCTGTTTTTTACCTGAGGTTCCTTTGTAAAGAAGGGATCTGTGCTGTTCCATTTACTCCTCTCTTTTCAATTATTCCCAAGAAAAAAAGTAATCTGTCTTATTATATCCAATATAATCCATGATGCCATAAACCCTTTTAATATTAACAAAAGTTGTAAATTTTTGTGCTGATAGTTAAACAAATGCTATACTTTTTCGATGGATGAATTAGCATTAGCTCCAAAATTAGCATGAACAAGATTATTTTTGGTAAATGACAACTGATCGACTATACGTGGAGTCATGGTGGAGAACATTAGCGACTGGCTCCATATTTAGCAGTTAGCTAGGGGCAATTAGTGCTACATAAGCTAAAGGCTATGAGCTAAATGCTAGACAAGCAGAGAAACATGGCGTATCACCATAGTTTGACAACGCTCAGAGTTTATCCATCAAAGATCACAAATATTACTTGAATAAGTTAACTTTGGCAAATGGAAACCAACACATAGATATGTGTGCTGTTAGTGAGTGGGTAGGAGAAGTTAATTTAACCTTTGCGGAGGGGTAATTATGCATATGTGTTTGCAGAGCTCACGATAACACAGCGTTCTAACTTGTAAACCATCCTTTATTTTATTCAATCATTCGTTCATTGATGAGGTCACATGACATGCAATAGTGTGATTGACTGTCCCACAAAGCCAAAAAGAAAAACAAGACTGGGGGAAAACAAATAAATAAGAACAAATGAGAGCTCTATACACATCTTGACAAATAGCTAGCATGCTTTGTCGTCTGAAAATGTCTTATTTTCACTTTTTACTCGCCTCTACCTTCATCGTCACTTGTAAAAAGGCTTTATTATTGTCCACATTTAATTTTTTTGTTATCCAAGTGTGCATTTATTTCATTTAATTTATATTCAGATTAATATTATGGAGTATTTTGATGCTTTTGTGACAATGTTGTTGCTAACCATATGCTAACAGCACCTAGCGAGTTTCTAGAGACTGACACTCTGAACTTTTTCAAATATTACAAGCTGAATCCATATTTCTTGTCAGCAGGGCTCGCTAGTTTGTGAAAGTAAAAATATAATCCACAAGGTCAAAGGTCACCTGTTACAATAGCTCTGGTAGTAGCTCTATAACCAAACAATTCTTTCTTTGTTTTCGATTGAGGAACTTGTTGAGTCATAACTCTTGGGCCTCTCTCAGACATTAGACACTGATTAACCTTTTTTATGAGTTGCTTTATTGGCGACGATGACAGGACTCTGGACAGTGATCTGTGTGTGTTGTCTTTCCGTCGGGATAAACAGTCACCTGCCTCAGACTCGGGCCAATCATTCACAGAGTTCATATCATTTTTTACTTCCAGGGAAAGTGCGCTCTCAGGTTATGTCCACATTCATGCGTCGGACGTGTTAAATATGTGCTAACGACATGAGCCGCGTGCACTTGTTGGCAACCGAAGAAATGCACTTTTAAATGGACAAAATGACACTTAATACTCAGCTGTGATACATATATTAGCATTAGCAATAATAGTCACAGTGTGCACAGTTTAAAACACAAATATTAATGAAAAATGGAGAAACTTAAGTCCATATTTTGAAATTTATCTGGTCAAAGAAGCCATCTAAAATTATTTTTTATTATTATTTTGTTTTACCTTTACAGACAGAAAAAGCCTTGTATTTAACTTTTTATTTTCTTCTGTATGTGTTTATGTTGAGGTATTTCACATTTATTTACTTGCGTTTAACACACTGCATCATACACTTTAAAGCAGTGAAAAAAATAGTAATTTCATGTATGTTTAACAATATTTTACCCACATACAGAAAATATTGGAAGATCCTCCCACTTCCAATAAGAGACTGTTCAACTTATGAAACTTTTAAGAGACATTTGAAACAGTGGATATGATCAAATCAAATCAATCTGTGACCTCTTTTAACTTGTCTTTTAACGTTTTCTCCTGTTTTCTGTATTTTTATGTTACCTGCCTGAAGACTGCTGACGGAAATGAGTAATTCTGCTCTAATCAGGCACATTTACAGCTGTTGAATGTGTTACAGATGTTTATTAATGTGCAATTTTCCTATTAAATGAATAAATAAATAAATAAAAAATCTAATTCGACTCATATTTATTGGCTGCTGCGTTGTTTAGCATTAGCAGGTGGTGCAAAAAAGCTAAAACCTTCACTTAAATCACAGCCTTGAGGCCATCTGCATGTCTTACTTTACCTTATATTCATTTGTATAAAGTCTGTCTTGTTTTTTAATGTAGGTTTTGTGGTGATTCTTCAGTCAAATCTCAGTTTAACAGTCTTTGAAGAGGAAGCACGGGGCCTCAATCTGTTTGTGTAGAACTCTAGGTCTTACATGTGGTGTTATTTAGCTTATTTAGCCCAAATTCTAATCTATATAGCACAACTGAACATTAACTCACTGACAGCACACATACGTAGCCAGCAAAAAGTGTATTAAAAGTGTTTAACTTGTGCACACAGCTCAAAAACAAATACTTAAAGGGTCCATATTTCAGTCAAAGTAAAAAACTATAAAACAGAAAATGCTAAGCCACACATTTCCTCAAACTCACTGTCTCCTGTGCCCTTTCCCTCAGTCATCTCCTCATCGCTCTGGCCCCAACCAGAGGGCCACTGGTCTTATTGCCCAGACACTGCTCTCCTGCTGTTGTTCTAATACTAGTCAAACATTATTTTGAATGGTCAAACTCAATAGCGGCAGTGCTGAGGCTGGCAGAGTAAATATTAGCAGAGCACACAAAGAAGCAGCAGTTGCTATGTGCGTTTGTGTGTGCCAAGTGTCAGCCTTGTCTACACAATACACAGCAGCAACAATACAGCGGCTGCAGACAAAGGACGATAGATAAAACAAAGACGGGCTTATTTAGACAGAGGCGCTCTCCTGTTTGACCAAGAAAGAAGCTAATTTCAACCATTTTCTGGACAATATTTTGCCATCTATCAAAATGATGAATGTATCCAGTGGTGTCAAGAAGTAGCGGCACAGAGACAAAGACAAAGAAAATCAGGAGCTGGGTCTCGCAGAAGGAGCTCGGAGTAGAGCCGCTGCTCCTTCGACATCGACAGGAGCATCTGAGGCAGTGGTCGAACTCAAAATGGAGACGCTTAGAAGCTTTTATTAATCAGTGTAAGGTTTCATTTGAGTCTTCTCGGGGTTTACGTGGATTTGAGCAGGTTTTAAATGGTTTTGAAAAGGTTTTAGTTGGATTTGAACAGGTTTTAGATGGATTTAGACAGGTTTTTAGGTGGATTTGAACAGGTTTTAGATGGATTTGATCTGGTTTTAGTTGATTTGAACAGGTTTTAGATGGATTTAGACAGGTTTTAGATGGATTTAGACAGGTTTTAGGTGGATTTGAACAGCTTTAAATGGTTTGGAAAAGATTTTAGTTTTATTTGAACAAGATTTCGTTAAATTTAAACAGGTTTTAGTTGGATTTTAAGAAGGTTTTAAAAAGATTTGGACAAGGTTATGGTGGATTTGAACAGGTTTTAAATGGTTTTGAAAAAAAATTGGTTTATTTGAACAGGATTTTGCTGAATTTAAACAGGTTTTAGTTGGATTTTAACAGGTTTTAGATGGATTTAGACAGGTTTTAGTGGGATTTTAACAGGTTTTAGTTGGACTTTAACAGGTTTTAGATGGATTTAGACAGGTTTTAGGTGGATTTTAACAGCTTTAAATGGTTTGGAAAAGATTTTAGTTTTATTTGAACAAGATTTTGTTGAATTTAAACAGGTTTAAGTTGGACTTTAACAGGTTTTAGATGGATTTGGACAGGTTTTAGTTGGATTTCAAACAGATCTTTGTAGCAAAAACTGGCTTAACCTATAAGATTTCTAAAACAAATAAAAAATAAACCTGATTCAAATCCAATTAAAAAGTAGTGCCTAAAATATCTCCTTCTAAATGTATTGAAGGGACACATAAAACATTGCCAAGGGCCGCATTTAGCCCCTGGGCCTTGAGTTTGACATGTGTGATCTGAAGTATTGTTTGTGCATCGGTTCAGAGCCTCTTGGACATTATTATATTGTGGTCTTCTGTTGTTTCTTTGTTATAGAACAGTTTTTTTGTCTAAATTTCTTACTTTGTGTCCTGTTTGTTTGATTAAATAAAATATTAAACATAAAAAAACCTCAAAAATTCTCCTTTTACTGTGTTTTATGCAGCTTTACGTGTCTATTATTCTAAAACATTTGATTATACACCATTGAAAACATATCACTGACTGATGTGTTGATTATATTCAGCCGTGTTCTGTTTACTTTCACACTTTTACATGAGGCGCCTTAAAGAAAAGTCAAGTTTTCTGCCAACAGACTGTTCCTAGAAGTTACTACATAAACAAGACACCAGTTGCCTCTTTGCAAACAGTAATTCTCATTGCAGTCTGCGCATATTTGCTCTGTCAAGTTCAATGACCGTGGATTCATCAGAACATCAAGGGCTGTGTGGATAAATGCACCGGGCTTGATAGCTTCAGCCACTTATTTAGCAGTATAATATAGCACACATTATATTATTAAAAGAATGAATAAGACCTGAGATTATTTAAGACAATACAGTAAGGTTTATTCATATTAATGTGAGTATTAGAGGCAGAGGTGTCAAACTCAAAATGGAGAGGGGCCGAAGATTTGACACTTTAGTTTTTATTCATCAGTGTTTTATTTGAGTCTTCTCAGGTTTTAGTTGGATTTGAACAGGTTTTAGAAAGATTTGAACAGGTTTTAGATAGATATAAACAGGTTTTATAAAGATTTGGACATTTTTAGGTAGATTTGAACAGGTTTTAGATAGATTTTAACAGGGTTTAGGTGTTTTTGAAAAGGTTTTATTTGGATTTGAACAGGTTTCTGCTGAATTTAAACAGGTTTTAGTTGGATTTGAACAGGTTTTCGATAGATTTGAACAGGTTTAGACAGATTTTAACAGGGTTTAGGTGTTTTGAAAAGGTTTTAGTTGGATTTGAACAGGTTTCTGCTGAATTTAAACAGGTTTCTGCTGAATTTAAACAGGTTTTAGTTGGATTTGAACAGGTTTTCGATGGATTTGGAAAGGTTTTAGTTGGATTTGAACAGGTTTCTGCTGAATTTAAACAGGTTTTAGTTGGATTTTAGCAGGTTTTCAATGGATTTAGACAGTTTTTAGTTGGATTTGAACAGGTTTTTGATGGATTTGGAAAGGTTTTAGTTGGCTTTGAACAGGTTTCTGCTGAATTTAAACAGGTTTTAGTTGGATTTCAACAGCTCTTTGTGGCAAAAACTGGCTTAACCTATAAGATTTCTGAAACAAATTAAATAAATCTAATACTAAATCGATACTGATCTATATTATTAACTTTGATGAATAAGGCCTGAGATTATTTAAGCCGTGCAGACAATAGGTTTATTCATATTAATGTGAGTATTACACTCCGCTGAATGGAAAGAAATACAGAGCAGCTGTGAAAATGTTTGCACTTTCATCTTGAGAAAATGGGCGGGAAGGACAAGCCTCCTCAGCCGCTCGAGAAGCATTCACTTGAAATAGTGTTTGTTCTGTGCACAGACACTACACCAATGTAAGTAATGGGCTCGCAAACAAACAACAGGCTCATACTGACAGAGCTGTGTGTGTTTGTTTGTGCCATATGTGCCTGATACTAGCGCCAGACACGTTTAGCTCAATCTAGAAAGAGGAGCTAATGCCAAAGCAATGCAGTTATTAATGAAATTCTGAAAAAAGACGGTGTTTATTATTTCATTTTCAGCCTTTGTCGTCAATGTTAGCTGTAACTGGACCTTGTGGATTAGCTTTTGTTTTTCATCTTTATGTCGATTTTTTACAAGAGCGAAGTGAGTGAATAAATACTTCAATACTTTGTAGTTTACTTTACTTTTTAGATCAAAAATTTTGAATTGAAATTGCCTGAAGTGAATAAATTTGAGCGTAAATAGTTGTCTGTAAGTGTTAACCCTGTGATTAACTCTCAAAAACTGTACCTATTTTTTTCTTCTTGTTGGTGAAATAGTTTAAACCCAAATAGTATATTTTAAAATCAATAATTTGTGGAAAAAAACAGTCTTTCTGATCCATCTAGTGTTTACTCTAAGGGATTGTAATAGATGAGAACCTCTATTCAGGAACAGAAAACCTTGGACAATCACATGTTCCAAAAAGAAGCGCTCCCATTGGTTTAGATGAGATACTTCAAATATTTATAGTTTACTTTGCAGAGTAGTGAATAGATATGATAAATAAATAGATGTGTTAAGGTTGAGTCCTCAAAAAAGATGAAAAAAGTTGTTTTTTTGTCATTAATACAACCAGACATTTGGGCAAACTGTGGCTGTATTCTGTGTGAAGCTCTCGGTTGATCCCGGCGTCCTTCTGCACGAGCTTCAGAGTACGTCCATCACTGAGAGTGTACTACAGGCCTCAGAGTGTACTACAGACCTGTGAGTGTACTACAATATATAATACTACGCAGTGTGCATCTCCGAAGAGAAAGTGCCAGACGCTGAGGCTAGCCCCCGGGCTCATTCTCATGCACGCCCATGGTGTGAGGCTGAGGCTGGGAGATAATTGCAGCTCTGAGGAGTGGATGGCCTGGGAGCTTTCTACGTTTTCACTGCCAACCACCAAGCTGTCCATCACGCGGTCCCGACGACGAGCGCTCTCCGAGGACACACAAAGGCTATTAGCGGCGTATATGCACAGCTGACGCACGAGCACACACAATTAACTTAAATATAACCTGGATGTGCTGCGTGAAAACAGAGAGGCGCTCACACCATCAGCATGTTGTCCTCACTTCCCTACCCATTATCACCGCGCTTCCATTCTGCTCTCACTCGGCTTTCTAATCTTCCTTCACACCTGCCGTCTCTGACATCCATGTTTCCCCCGAGAGAAGAGTGTGAAGCTTGACTGAAGGGCTCGGGCTTAGTGTGGGAGGTGGAGAGGAGCCGACAGATTGAGCCTGTTTTATACCAGACCTCCCCGTGGCTCGGGTTGGCGCTTCAAAGATGGGCTGTATCCACCCACAGGGGCATCACTAGCCAGGAGAAAACTGCAAAATAACCAGCGTCACAGTCAAACAGATACAGAATGCAGTGGGTTTGTAGCTGTCTAATGCAGAGAAATAGCAGAGAAATAAGGTGTTTCTGTAGCATTTATAATATTTCAAAGAAGGTAATGCTTCAGCCCTAAAGAACTCAGCGATTCTTTATGGATATAACATCTTCCCTTTCATCTTAACCTGCTTTTATGTGGCTTTTATTGAATAATATTGCAGTGGATCTCGATGGATATGAGCCACCGGCCAATAAAGACAATGTGACGTCTGGACCTCAGTATTTTTCTCCAATAAGTTCATTAAGTTGTTACAGGAACATTTTCTTTCACATTAAGTAAACTTTATCACACTAGCCCAACTCAAACCAGGCCTAAACTATGCTTTTATGAGTGGATCAGATTTTTAGCATTGATTTCTGTCTAAATTCTGTCTGTTTCTTTGTATTTTCTGATGCTAGAGTTGACATTATTATACTACGGTCAAACTATATTTCCGTATTATCTATAAAGACGACTCAAACTGCATCCAAAGTGTTAAATAAAGTGTCAAACAAACAGCTTACTACTGAGGTTTTTCTAGTTTAAACCCAAATAGTTTATTGTAAAAACAATTATTTGTGAAAAAACAGTCTTTCTGATCCATCTACTGTTTATTCTAAGGGATTGTAATAGATGAGAACCTCTATTCAGGAACAGAAAACATGCTCGAAAAAGGAGCGCTCCCATTGGTCGACAACTTCCAGGAAGTTTAATAGCTGCAGATAAAGTGTATTTTCAGCTGAATATGTCTTTTAACAGAGAAACAGCTGAAAAAAGAAAAGCATCAACGTAAAACACAGATAAATACTGTCAATTCAATCACGTAATGTTTAACGAGGAGGAGATAATTGTCGTCCTGACGCTGAAGTCACAGCTAAGCTAACGCTAAACTCTAAACTTCAGTTTGGTCAAATGGATTAGTATTTTGGAGGAAAAATAAAAAGAATAAAAGAGAAGCAGGAGAGGTCCCCAGGTGCTTTTGGAGGAGAGTGGAGTCTGAGACCGGGACAAGGAAAGAACATCAGGAAGTGGAGCTTTAACAGTTTTAACCAGATCGACATTTTACCTGCAAAAACTTTAAATGTCACAGTTTATAGTCTGTATTTTTTGTCTAAACTGAGTTCTACGAGAGGTTTATGGTGCAGTTCTGCAGCTTGGCCCCTTGAGGGTTAAATGCTTTAAATCACTGTTAAACAGAAACAGGGCAAGATCTGAAAGTCTAAAGTCAGGTGTAAGGTGTAAGGTGTAGTTCTTGCAGAGTCCTGGTTGATTGATATGACTTTGACACATGTATGTACCTCTGTGGAGTATGGAGCTCTAATGAGAAGGAAATTTGTGCTGGCTAAGCACAGGCAGATTTATGAGGCAGCGAGTCTCCCAGCTCTGCACTGACAGAGGATATAAATATAAGGCTTACTCAGAGGAAGGTATCACATGGGAATTAGAGCCTCGGGGTTGTTTGTGGGTGTCGCAATTATAGTGTTGACTTGTACCGACTATAAATCAATACACAAGTACAGCAATACAGTAGAGAAAAATATCAGAGTTCATTCAGTTTCAGAGGGACCACAGACGTACTGTCATTTTAGACGTATCTGATTTTAAATGGACTTAATGTCATCTACAGTTGTAAATCACTGCTAATGCCTTTGCTTTAAAAGGATAGTTCTGTATTTATCTTATTTCCTACAGGATTGTCAGCACTGTCCCAGTTTAGAGAAGAACAATGATGTGTTATTTTAATTTCATGAAAACATCTAGCTTTTAAAACATCATAAACTACCATTTCTTCAAGTATGATTTACATAGAATGAAGTATATATGCATTTATGTTGACATTTAAGTTCTTTTTATTTGTTTTTTGTTTCATATATCCCCCAAATTTCACAATAAAAGCACCTCAGCGTGACAACTTTATCCACAAAGCAACAATAATGACAAAAAAGTCATCTCAAGGCACTTCTGATTTGAGCTGACAACTCTATTTTGCAAATGAGCTTTAGCTAAGTCTAACCAGAAGAATAGAACCACATTTACGAAATACTGAACTATATTTTAACTTCTTCACATCTCAAGCAGCCTGTTATATCACTTTGCACCACTAGATGGAGTCATGTGCTGCTGTAGTGCACACTCAGCATCTGCAGCTGATTTTTTGCTGCAAATGATGCTAGAATGTAAAGACCCACGGAGAGGACGTAAGAAAAACATAATAATACAAGGCCTTGAGTTTGTTAATGTGTGGGAAAGACTGAAAATACGACAAAGAGCTACTTTTTACGTGGCTTTGTGATAATTACAAACAAAATAATGTGAGTTTCCAAGACAATACAATCCATTTTCACTGGAAGAAATAGCGTTAGCTTCAAACATCGCAAGTTGTGAGACTGGCTCTATATTAAGCTGTGTTTTTTCTTGTTTTTTGTTTTTTTTATTAGCCGTCAGATTGTACTGGTGTTGTGGGATAACCATTGTAACTATCTTACGTTATGGCTATCGTGCTAAATTATACATTTCTATGCAAATGTATCCTTTGGTTTTTGTACTTTTGCATTGTGCTCTTTTCTCACCAACTTTATAGAAAACAACCAGTCATTTCGTTGTCCACAAACGTTTTATTTTGCAGTTTTCGTTGCTAACTCATTAAAATGAAAATGTGTGACTTTGTAAACAGCCAGATCAGTATTTTTGACACTGTTTTATTCATCAATAATCCATGTTTTATTCAGCAACTGTTGTGAGTTGGTATTTATTTATTAAGTTTTTATTTACTATTTCTATTATTTTATATTTTAAAATCTACTTTCAACTTCACATTTTGTGCAGTGGAATGAAATGCTTGTTCTTTCAGGTCATTTCTCGACTGTACTCCCCCTGCTGGTGATCAGTCATATTACATTACACATGATTAATAAGAATTCAACCTGGCCTTGCTCATAGTCAGGTATTATCTTGTGTCATTTATCCTGTTTGTCTGGTGCAGATTTCAGCTCCTATCACTGTGTGTCTTCAAACACAAGGCTGTGTACACCACAATGTTCTCCGATCAGTTTACACAGACTGATCAAACTGTTTTTTTTTTTTGTCTGGTGCACTTTGTTCTAGAGATGTTCATCATCTGGGGCTCACGCAGGACTGAATATTGTGAAGATATAGCAGGCATCCAGATATTTGTGGATTATACGTAATCCCTTTCGCGGAGTCGAAGCCCGTCTGGAGAAGAGAGCTGACAGGAGCTGGAAGAAATTGATTTGTCACTGTAACGTTATCCCTTTCCCTCGTGAAGCAGTGGATATTGATGTTACTGGAGGGCAGGCCCAGGTGTTATGGGCTAAAGTGCATCCATGTGAAAACCAGAGTTAGTCTTTATGTAACACTGTCTCTACTGTAGATTGAACTTTTATTATGCACTTATGTTCTGTTCTGACTTGTCGGCTGTTGTTCTGTTTTGCAGTTGCTCAGTACTTTGCTCAAGACACATTTCACTATGAGAGAATGAATGTGATTTGAATATTTTTCACACTTTCACTGTTTTGGTCCGGACTTTTGGACTTTCCCGTTTGATTCAGTCTCAATCTGGAACGAACTGAACCAAGGTCAGGTTCGTTTGTGAAAGAGCATTTGTTTATAGTTTACAATTTAGACCAAATTCAGGAAGTTGCAGCCAATTAAACAAAAGAAGAAGAGCAAACGGAGGGAAACAGATATTAGTAGAGTTTAAAAACACATAAAACACACAGATTCTGTTGTTTTATGTTTTGTTTGTCTCTATTTTTCTTGCTGCTCTACGACAGATGTCTCTGTGAATCCGATCGTTTCCTAAAGAGTGTTATAGTGATTTAAATCATGTCTTAAACGGTGCATTTGAAGTTTTTGCTGTGTACAGTCATGAGAACAGTAATTAGGCAGCGTCAACAATGTGTGAGTTTTTAATGCGGACTTTTGTGCAGACTTAAAGGTAAAGAGAAAACGACCTAAAATAAATAAGTAGTTTACTTGTATTACCTGATGTTACCTGATTTTACTGTGAATTCCCAAAATGTCTCAAAGTTTAACTGAACAAAGCTTTGTCTAACATGATTTTATGTTGAAATAAACTTTAAGTGATAAGCTTTGACACAATAGTGAGCTAATGTTGCTACGCTATAGCAAAGAAAACAAAATGGCGGACGCTCACGATGCTTAGCCGGCTTTTGAAGTGAAGAGAAAACCTGTTATTTGGTTTATGGTTTCACAGTTAAAGGTCCTGAGTCAGATCAGCCCACTTTGTGAGTTAGTAGAGACCCCAAATACACAATTAGAGTGCTTTCAGAGCGCTAATGACTATGAAAAGTCTCAATAGAAAAAGGAAATACAGGCACTTACATGTCCTGTTATATATGTTGAAATCTGTTTAATTTACTGATGAGAAAAGACAGAATAAGTGTGAGAATAGCTACACTAAAGGGAGGCATTTCCATTTTCAATAGTTAGACTGTACATGTGGCTATTTGTGGTGACATTTATATTTTACAGTCTTCATTTCTGAACCCTTTCCTGCAGCTGAACGTTCCTCTTCCTAAGCTCTTCGCAGTTTGTCACATCGCTCTGGGGTCACTTCATTCGCTGCCCCCCGGACGTCCACAGGTTCTAAAAACAGATATGACAGGCCTATTAAAATGAGTGATCTGTGACCCTTGCACTGTTTCGCTGCGTTAGCCAGAACGGGTACTAAGCTGTCCTCCCGGGGGCCGGTCCAGGGGCAGCGGGGCGCGAATACCCCTCGAGATAAGGTGACAGCGGCCCATAACTGACATTGTGGCAGCTGCCAGAATTATCTCCTGATGAGCTTTTCACTTTTGTGGAGCGCAGTGGAACCTGAGCCCTCATGTCTGGAGCTGGAAAACACTACAGAACGTCCATCGCACAAATAGACAGGAACATGGCACTATTTCAAGAAGCAAGTTCAGCGCAAACTCAGACAAACTACGGCGATTCCTTTTCCTCGAGGGACACGTTAGAACCTGTGTGGTTTACAGTATTACCTCCTGCTGTGGCGGGACAGGTGTGTGAAGTACTATGGGCCTGATTTGGTGTAAATAGGTGGCAGATAACACTCAAGAACATCAGCAGTGAATGAGCCTCAGAAATGACACCTCAAATACACAAATAAAAAGTTCATCACGTCTGGACTAGTGTTAATTTTGTTGATGATTAATTTTCGTCATTATTTTTTTTGTGACCGAAACTAACTAACTGAAACTAAATAAAATGTTATTAATGAGAACAAAAACTCTACTCGACAATTTCGAAACAGAATAGAGACAAAATCCAATCAAAAGGAAGAGAACTCAGGTTTTTGAGGACATTTTGTGTGAGCAGAACACAGTCTTTATAACACTTTTATAACCACAACGTCTGGAAATAGTGTCAAAATCTTACTCTTAGTGATTGAATAGTTTTCCTAAAATACAAATAGATATACTCACATATGTTCTGTTTAACGAATAAAAAGTACTGCATCTCACTCTTTAGCGAAAAGTATGCTTTTATATATTTGTCTAAACAAACATTTGTGATTTTTCACTGTAAACACTTTATATTCATTCTTCTGGGAGTCATTTATTTTGGACCAATTTGGGCTTTTCGTTGTACTTTTGGGTAAAAAAAAGCTGTTTAAATTCCATCAGAGTCACGTCACATCACGTCGAAGAACGACTGCCACATACTCAAGCGACCTGGGTTTGATTCCGACTCGTTATTATTCCCTTTTCTCTCACTGTTTCCTGTGTCTCCATCAAAAAAAAGCTAAAAAGGCCCAATAAACTCCATCTGAATCACATAAAACTTGGATATTTAGTCTAAATCTTTCCTTATCACTCATCTACATGGTTCGGAGAAAGAATTTTCTTTTTAAATCCGAAATCAGGGACTTTATTTTAATCCAGGGTCACAGTGAGAAAGAAAAAAGCCAAGACATTCAATAATCACATTTCCTTAAACTGTATTGATTAGACAGAAATATTAAAGTAAGTGCTGTGTCGAATAAACAAACAAATATATAAATAAATAAGTATCTATCTGTGTTTCTAACCTTCGCCTTGAACACCTCGTGCGTGTCTGAATTGTAAATGAGTTGGCACAAGGTGAGGAGGAAGCTGCTGCAGAATTACACATTCTGTTGGAAGGTCTGCCAGGACATGAGAGGCTCTTCCTCGGAGATCCTCGGGGCTGCTGTCTCCTGTAATCCGGCCTGATCAATGGCTTCGGCCCGTCTGAAGTCAACGCTCCCACCGACCCAACGGGAGACGAGCGTTTGTAAAGAGAAACAGATATTAATACAAGATCAAAGAAATGAGTTTACACTTTACACTGAAATTCAAATTTAAGAGTGCAAAAAGCTCACTGTTTAATATAATGTTTCTATTTTTAAAGCTGTAATACGTATAATCCCTTTTATTTTGAAGAATGTTAAAGTCAAAAGCCTTGTTTCCAATGGGTCGGTTCTGGTGTGTTTCCCCCAAAAAGGGTCTGAAGTGTCCCCAAAAAGCAAACCGTACCACATTAGAAAAGGTGAAGGTTGCATTCAGCTGAGATAATCCTCACTCAAATGAAAGGAAAAACATTAAATGAAAATGTTTTTCAAATAAATTCTTCCTTTTTTTGTGATTAACGTCATATTCAAACAGAAAAGATGATAAATGTTGTACTTTTTCCCGACGACAAAGCTATCACCAACTCCTCAAACAATATTAGATGTTATATGAGTTTATATCAACAACATCCTTCTCTTATTCTGGCGGGGCTTGACTTCCTCTCTCTTGTTAGTTATGTCTTTTACGTCGAGTCATTGTCTGGAGTTTGTAAAAGTCACTGTTTTGACAATGTAAGGAGTAGAAAGAACAGATATTTAAGTCGCCAGATAAATAAATACTAAAAATAATAACTCATGCTACAAAAGCTAAATAGTTTAAGTTGTTTTAGTCGTTTTAGTGAATCCAGAAGGAGACAGAACCAGCCTAAAACTCCCTTCTGTCGTTCATCTGCATTTGTTCTCTCATCGTAACAAGACGTTTACGGCGAAGAATATGGAGACACGTGTCGTCCATTTTCCTCAGAGTTATGTTTGTGTCTGAGAGAGACACGCAGAGAGGAAGTTAATGGTGCAGAGAAAAATGAATTGTGCTGAAAAAGGATTGATGCTTCATGCCTTTTTATTGTCTATTTCACAGTTTTATGGCTTTGCTGACTCGATTCCTGATGTTTTATAATGCAATTGTCTTCCACAAAATGACATATTGGGATATTTTTTTAGTCTAATGTGAAACAAGTCGGGATGTGAATCGATTTTAAAAAATGAACAAATAAATCCCAAATCTGGCTGTAATTAATTGCACAACTTGTCAACTTTTAATAAACAAACTGAATCTTTAATTTAACTGAAGATAATTAACTTTATTTTGAATCATTTAACTTTGTCATTCTTTTGACAACTTTGTTTTTACGGGTTTTACAGAAAAGTATTAATTTTGGATTGGTCAAAACTAAGTCAATATGACAGTCCAGTCCATGAATGCAAAAATGATTTAGCAAATAACTTCAAAATAACTTAAATGAGAAACCTTTATAAAATACAGTAACTTAAAGTGCATGTCTTAAAGAACAATTGTCCATTTAGCCATCAGTTAGCTCAAGTGTTAGCCTTAGCGTTAGCCTCAGGAAACAGAAATAGAGGATGCATTATGCCAAATTAACAATTGAGTTATTCTTTTTTTACACACTAAACCGAAAAGATTAACACAAAAAGTGATGGCGCTAATTTTAACCTAGAAATAAGTGGTTTAAATGTCACATACCGTGCACTTGGCAGGAACAGAGAAGATGGAAGCCGTGCGCCTCCTGAAGATCAAAACAAACATGTCCGCTGCTCTTTTTCCCGGGCCAGGAGCGCGCGCACGTGTTCGCGAGGAGCCGTGTGTGTTGCGTGCGTCATGTGTGTGTCGTGTGTGTGTCGTGTGCACTCTGGTTTCCAATCAGTGGAGGCTGCAGACGGCCCGGTGCCCCGCGCTCGGAGGCAGCCATCTGTCAGCTGATGCTTGGTCGCCACGGCAATCAGAACGCTCTGCGGCGGGTCCAATCTGTTCCACCACAGGTAGGACGACGGGAGGCAGGACGACGGGAGGCAGGACGACCGCTCGGCACACGCTAGTCCCCAACATACAGCTTTCAGGAATATTACTGCATCTTCTTCACTATTTCACATTTAGGTTTGCATTTTATGACCTCAACAGTATAATGTTATTTTAGCATTAGTCGTGTTTATTTCAGCCACATAATAAAATGTTCATGCAAATAAATAAAGTAGTAATACATATACGTGTTAGTACACACAGTGGTGGGAAAAAAAATTCAGACAACCTTAAAATTTTACACAATCTCAAATGTTATCATGAAATATTTGTGGAAAAATTCTCTTTTTTGTGTTAGACAGACACAAATAAATACAAATAATTTTTTTTTTTTTGTTAATTGTTGTAACAAAACTAAATTCTTGACAGTTTCAATGTCAGTTCTCAACATTGTCGGAATCAAAGTCAACAAATAACAGAATGTGTTTCAAAACTGAACAAAAAATAACAAAAAAAATGCACTTGCAGTGATTCTTACTGTAATATTTCACAAATGCATGAGGTGTCCAAAACCTTTTTCCAACACTGTACATATAAAGACAAAACTATAATAAATAAAAATATATCTTACTACACTTTATCTACCCTGTGATAATTAGACAATTAATTTAAAGAAAAAGTTTACAAATATTCACACACATCACACATTTTTATACTTAATCAAAATTAAATGTTGAATTGTTTTTTAAAATATAAAACAGAATTACTCCTCTTGAGTTCATGTGTAAGACTATTCCATAAACAAACCCCTTTAACAGAAATACAGTTTAGCGTTTGTTATTTCTTGTTTCTTAGCATTAGCAGTGTTAGCAAGCCCTGTTTTCCCCGGAGCAGTGCAGTTTGTGTCGGGGTAAGTTTCTAGGGTTCAAAGGTCGTACGGCTTCTATAATGTGTGTTGGCTTTAGAAAAGGTGGAGCTAAACACCTCAGTTTTCTTCATATGTATGTCTTGTTCTTGTGCTAAGTCATAATTCAAAAATAAAGCTAGTGTGGGTTAGATTTTTGGCAGAGTCTGCTTTGCACTTTGTGAATGAAATCATCACATTTATCGTGTACGTGGCATTAAACAGGAGCAGAACTTGTGGCATTAAATACTGAGTCCATAAAATGTAGGAAATTGGCGCAGCTCCATGAATTTAATGTTTAGAAAGATATAAATAATCCAGAAAGTGCAGCAGCTGTACCTCCAGCCTCTCACATCACCACAAACCAGGATTTACTTTTCTTTACATTAATTATTGGAAACACATCCAAGTTTTTATGAAATTCCACATCAATTATTAATTATACAATACTTTTTTCTTCCTTTTTTTAACAGGATATTTAGGAAACGGGGGAAACAAATGACATTGGGCAAATTACCTGAGCTGGAATAAACCCTGGGTCTCCCAAGTATAACAGGTGAGCCACTGAAGCACCCACTTACATAATACATGTAAATATATTAAATAAAATGCCAAACATGCAACACAAAATAATGACAGACCTTCTACAAACACACACTGAGGCTACAAATATTATTTTTTTAAGATTTTTTTTGAGACATGTTACTCAATTATTTTTCAATCTTAGAATCACTGGGGAATTTCTGAATATTCTGATGCCCCTCATAGTTCACCCCAGAGTAGAAAAGTGAGTTGTACTTTGCTGAAAACTTTATGTTCTTTTAAGTCATGAAAACAGGATGCTTCTGTTTTAGTTTTATTAAAAAAGCACATTGCAACACATTATTACAAATCACTTTTGTCTATTTAAGTCTATTCTAGTCTGTCCTTATTCAGCAAATGGCAAAGCAATAAATGTTAAGACAATTTCACATTTTCAAAGGTTAGTTTGTTCTTATTTAATTCACTTTACAGTACATTAAAGTCCCAGGCCAGCCTCACTTTACATGACATCAACAATTTTAAACCCATAAAAAAACCATGTACAAAGTGATCATTTAAATCGAGCAGAACTGATCTCAGCGCCATGAACGCGTCTCCTCACGTCAAGTCGAGCACTGAAACCAGCAGGGAGCTAAATACAGCGGATTACAGCAGTAAGCGCCAATGTACATATGCTGCACCGACGCCACGGAAGGCACAGGACGAGCAGCAGTGTTGATGTCTGCTCTGGCTCCGGGCCCAACCGCTAACGTGATCAGAGCTACGCTAACGGCAGCAGGCGGCTGTCCGATCCAGACGAGAGGCCGGGCCAAGGAGCCGGTGGCTGCGGTGACATCCTGAACTCGACATGAATTATTGAACAGGACCCAGAGCAGAACCTAACCAGACTGATTTGGCAGTGTCCTCTCATTAAGTCTTTCAAACAGATGTGAAAATGGGGCTCACACTTTTACTGGGATTGTGATTGGATGAATTAGAAATGAAGCTCAGATTGACTTTATTAATTTATTGGATTTACCAAGCAGGAGATTTGGGAGAAAAAAGGAACACAGATTGTTAACCAACAGCCATCTTTAATTTGTTTCTTTTGTCTCTGTGGATTTGAGTTGGATTTCCTGAGGGCAGTACAAACAGACACAGATTAAACTGCCTCTGGGTCCTATTAGACTGTCATGTGACCAATCAGAGACGAGTGAAATTATTGGGTATGGCTTATAGAAATGAATGGGTAAGGCTGGCCGGCACCTGCAAAATTATTTAAGGCATCAACTGGACAATTTTAGGAGATGATGAGAAGCTGAATTTTTATTGTTGCACAAATGGACTGTGCCTTTGATGGATGGGCTCATTGTTTGTAATAAATTTGGAGATAAATTTGGTTTCTGGGAGAACCATTTGGCCGTGAAGTCGTAAAAATATTGAATGGAAGTCAATGGGAAGCACCAAACTATTTTTTTGATTTCCTTTGTGTCATGCTGTCGTTTTAAAGAAAAAGGGATTTCTTCTTTTTTGTAAAGACTGAAGATTTGATGTCATTATGCTCCGTGAAGTACAGTTGTCTCTTACATTTGACGTCATTAGTGGTACATCTGTTACATTTGACTTCATTCTTTTTTAGTTCATATATAATGGACTTACATTCAAAATGGGAGCCATGCTGTCTTCATAAAAGCTCCACTCCCTGATTGTCTTTTTTTGTCCCTGTCTCAGACTCCACTCTCCTCCAAAATCAGCCTAGAGACCTCTCCTGCTTCTCTTTTATTAAAAAATAAAACCAGACCAATTTTTCCTCCAAATTTTTCCTTTATCTGCAGCTATTAAACTTCCTGGAACGTCATGTGACAAGTGTCGACCAATGGGAGCGCTCCAAGGTTTTCTGTTCCTGAATAGAGGTTCTCATCTATTACAATCACTTATAATAAACAATAAGTGGCATCATAAGGAGTGTTTTATCACAAATGATTCTTTTACAATAAACTATTTTAGATTTAAACCATTTTCCAAACTAAAAGATAAAAAGGTACAGTCTTGTGTGCATTACTCTGTGTGATGTATGGAGCTGCAGTTGTTTGTGTTAGCCCGCTGTTAGTTTTAGCGTCTGAGCCGTATAATTGAGATATGTGTGGCAATGACAGTGAACATAGGAGCATGATAAATCCTCCCTCCCTGCTCACTTCATCTCTCCCCAGCTCCATGTCAGCTGCCCCCCAAACCCACCCCAGCCCACCCCTCACACTGAGCTATAGCTGTCACAAGGCGGGGCCACAGGGAGCCCGCCGATGGTATTTATAGCACGCCATGGTTCTAAGTGATAGATGTCACCTTCACGCCACTGCCTCTGGGGCTCTGCAACAACATGCTGTCCCACTAATAAGCTGTAAAGTACTGGGGATGCACACGGCGGGACGGGAGGGGGAGGGTGGGGTAAATACAGAAACAAAAAGGTTTATTGTAGGACAGCGAGGAAGATGAGCGTCTTCTGTCGTTAAATAAGTAAAAGAGTTTATCCTTCGTCTTAAAAAGAGGTAAAGCATAAAAGAATGAAGTCTGGAGCAGAATTAAGACACAGTTCAGTATAATTTTTAAGTTATTTTTTAAGTTAATTTTTACCAGATTTATTTTTGTGCATCTTCTGAACTAGTTTGGTAAAAGTAAGTTGCTGAAATAGTTGTTTAATTCTCTTAAGTTGAAAGTCACTTGGTCAGGTAGTAATTACACTATACTATACAATACTAATACACTGTACTTATACTACAATGCAGTATAGTAGTAGTATAGTAGTATTCTAAACTATACCACACTACACCCCACTCCATTATATTATCCTATACTATAACTATACTAAAGTATACAATGTAATGTATACTATAGTATTTTACACTACACTATACCACAATATGCTATACCATACTACACTATACCATACTACACTATACCACAATACACTATACCATACTACACTATACCATATTATGCTACTCTACTCTACACTATACAATACCACACAACACTATTCCACACCATGACACACCACACTATACTACACTGTACAATACTACACTATACTTACACTACCATCTACTATAGTACATTATGCTATCTATTCCACTATATACTATTCTACAATACTATACAATACAATACAATACAATACTATACTCTATACTATATTCTATGCTACAGGGTTATAGGTTTAGACAATTATTTGAATTTATTTTTTTTTAATTCATTATAAGTCAATAATGAATCACATTTATTTCACAGAAGTATTCAAGTCATTTCTGTGTTTTACTGCCATAAAAGTACTGGGCAAGCCAAATATTTTCTGAGTATTGAGTTTGTTTTGAAAACCTACAAAACATATTATTTAGACATCTGACCTGAACACACAACCTCATCTTAACGAAACACACAACACACAGCTTTGTTCCACTGTTTTAGAGTAAAAACCCCATAGCAACTGTCTTTAGTTGTCATCTGCTCGGACATTTTCAATCATGTGATTTGGCAGAGGTATTTTTAGCCCTAATTGTCGAGCCAGAGTCCTTTGAAGGCATCTGTATTACAAAATACATTTCAGGTCAGTCTGACATGTGGAATAAGCCTGACAGGAAACGGAGGCTCGAGGAAAGAAGCTTTGGCTAAAGACTCGTATCGGAAGTGTTTAAGTAACCAAACTCTAAAGCCAGTTAAAGTTTGTCAAACTGTATAATCTCACTGTCCTTTTTCTCCCGAGGACACCGTGAATGTGTCAGTGTGGTGCTGTTGGATCCTCATCTCTCATTTGGAGGACGGTGTGGGTGATACTGTTGAGATTCTGTTGGTGACGTATGATTTTATTTCAATTCTGGATCCTTGGGCCTCCTCTTTTCTGCTGTATTTACTTCCTCTTCAGTCCGTTCTTAGAGGCTTTCTGTTTCGTTCTGTTTTGGCCGTTCATTTCCACGAGGACAGTTCTGAATCATCTGAATCCGGACAAAGAGGTGTTTTTGTTTTATTCTGCCAATCATTGCAATAAAAATTGTGTCCTCAGTGAAAATGATGAGTCCAATGGTGCATTCATGTGGTCCTCGGGAATTTGAGAAAATGTTTTTCCGAGTTGAAAAATGCACATGAAACCTGCTCACTGTTTTGATGTTATTTTCATCATCAACATGGAGGAAGAAAGCAAACGTTCAAGATATTTTAGTTTAATATAATTCATTTAAAAATATTTCATACCAACTGTTTTCACATGCATAACTTGATAATATGTTACAATTACAATAAAAGTACAATTTTTTTGTCCATATATATATATATATCCATATACACATTTTTACATTTAATTTAATTTAATTTCTGGTATTCAGCAGCTTCAACATCCGTTTTTTTTTTTTTTTTATAGACCTACCTTTCTTGTTTTTACAGAAAATTCCAACTTTCCGAGTTGAAATCACATGAACACATTAAAGTCAGAAGAACTATTTCCTACCTTGAATACTCTGAGTTTCCAAGGAGCACATGAATGCACCACAGGACAGCTATTGGCTGCTGGCGACACACAGCAAGTAGAACAAAATGGAGGAATGTTGTGCTTCATTAACGTATTAAACATGTTATAAACAGTATAAATCCAGTCTGAGATATGGGTTCATCAGCACTGCTCCAGAAAAAATATGTCATTCATTCATTTATTCATTCAAGTCCAGATTTAACAAGAAACAAAATGTAAACTCATTCAACTTTTAAACCAGTGACAGTAAAACGCATGTGACTCGTCTCTAGGAACCAGTCTGAAGTGTTGATCTCTCCTTTAGATTAATTACTTTAGTGCAGGTTATGTCGATGTTAGACCAAGTTTTAATGAGAAATACGTAACTGTTGGACATGCTACACTGACTGTTCAGACTTGGCAGAGAGTTTTGCGACAGAGCCTGTGCTGGTGGTGTTTTATGTGATGAATCTCTTTTTATAAACTCCAAATCTCCAAAACTCTAGAATGAGCTAGAATCTTTGTTGTTTTCTCTCAAGTTTTTAGTTCTTTTGTGTATTTAACCTTAGTTATTTATTAACTGTGTGTTTTATGTTTTTATTTTATTGTTTTATGTCCTCTACAGTTTTATTGCATTGTATTTGTATTGTACTGTTTTGTATTTAATCACTTTTATTATTTATTTTATTGCTTGTGTACAGCACTCAGCACAGTTTTAAAGGTGTTTTATAAATAAAGCTGGTCTGGTGCATGATAAAAGACATTGATTTAATAAAGTTTTGTAACACACAGCCCAATAACTGTAAATTAAAGAGCTTAATGAAGAGTCACTCATATCTCACAAGCTTTTCCTGCCAAAATGGATTCAAGAAACTGATTCAAGAAACTTAATATTGCTACACGTCATGCAAGTTATTTTTTAAACTATAACCACATGTTGAAGGAGTTTTGTTTTTTGGCGGAGGATGGGGTATGACATGTGCGCCTGTCGTGACGGTGACAAAACGGTCTGTGCGTTGCTAGAATTCATCACGGCCCGGGTGAATGTGTTGACATCACTTTTATTTAACTTGCCACATGACACTGAGGCTGGTTTTCGTCTCTGAGCGAGCTGCCTGGACACGGATCTGAGCCGTCAAGTCTGCACGTCCTCTCGAAATACAGCGTCTCTGCCAAAAGAGCGGCCGAAGCACAGAAGCCCGGTGGATATAAGAGCGCTGCAGCGAGGATCTGTGTTACAGGTGTATTTTAGACGAGGGTTTTTAACTGTGGGTGTCCAAACTTTTTGCAACGAGTGCCATTTTGATGAGAGGAAAATTTCTAAGGGCCGACAGTCTCTTCTGATTTTATTCTGATTCCACAAGAACAGGTTTTAGTTAGATTTGAACAGGTTTTAGTTGGATTTGAGCAGGTTTTAGTTGGATTTGAGCAGGTTTTAGTTGGATTTGAAAAGATTTTAGATGGATTTGAACAGGTTTTAGTTGGATTTTAACATGTTTTAGTCGAATTTAAATGGGTTTTAGTTGGATTTGAAAATATTTTAGATGGATTTGAACAGCTTTTAGTTGGATTTGAACAGGTTTTAGATGGATTTGAACAGGTTTTAGATGGATTTGAACAGGTTTTAGATGTGTTTGAACTGCTTTTCATTGGATTTGAACAGGTTTTAGTTGGACTTAAACAGGTTTTAGTTGGATTAAAACAGGTTTTGGTTGGTTTTAAGAGGTTTTTTTTTGGGTTTAAAAGGGTTTTTTTTGGGTTTGGGGGGTTTTTTTTTTTTTTTGGAATTTATGTATTTAACAGTTTTAGTTGGATTTGAACAGGTTTTAGATGGATTTGAACAGGTTTTAGATGGATTTGAACTGCTTTTCATTGGATTTGAACAGGTTTTAGTTGGATTTAAACAGGTTTTAGTTGGACTTAAACAGGTTTTAGTTGGATTTAAACAGGTTTTAGTTGGATTTGAGCAGGTTTTAGTTCGATTTGAAAATATTTTAGATGGATTTGAACAGCTTTTAGTTGGATTTGAACAGGTTTTAGATGGATTTGAACAGGTTTTAGATGGATTTGAACAGGTTTTAGATGGATTTGAACAGGTTTTAGATGGATTTGAAAATATTTTAGATGGATTTGAACTTCATATTTGATCTCGTCAAACTGGGTAACGTACGTCCGACAATTTAAAACCACAACATCTGATCTAAGACTTTCTCCGAGCCGTGAATAGTCCTTACAAAACAGAAGTAGTTTCATTTCCCTTCAAACCGCAGCACCTCATTTCTGTTTCCTGAAGCTAATGCGGCTAACACTCGAGCTAACGATGGAAAAACAAAAGACTTGCTGCTAAATGGACAATTCTTCTTTAAGAGATTACAGATGGTTCCTGGAAAACAGTAAAGTCGTATGTGATTTACAGATTTAAATATTCTGTAAGGTTCAAAATTACACAAGTTCACACACATTGCCTTTTCAAATAAAGTTCGGAAACACAAAATAAATGTATTAATGCACTTTAAGTTACTGTATTTTATAAAGGTTTCTGATTTAAGTTATTTCATGGACTGGGCTCATAGTGACTCAGTTTTGGGTCTGAACAATCCAAAATGTAGACTTTTCTGTAAAACCTATTACAATAAAAGTATGGCTAAGTTAACTGATTCAAAATAAAGTTACTTACCTTGCGTCAAATTGAAGATCCAGTGAATTTATTAAAAGTTTGCGATTAATTCCAGCCAGATTTCCCATTAAATTGCTAATTTTGTTTAATTGATTCAATTACTACTGAAAAGTAATTTGTTAAGGGGCATTCATTTCTGTTTGTAGCTATATTTATTATTTTGTGTTACATTTAGCAGGTATTGGCGCAAAACTGAGTGGGTCAAGCTTAAGAAAGATAAAAAAGATATAAATTCATTCTGTACATGCTCCTGGTCCCAAATTATCCACGATATTCAGGGACCCTCAAGTACAAGTAAAAGATAAATTAATATATCTTTCGTACGTTTCTCTGAGCTCCTCCACAAACGGGGCCATCGTGAAACATGATGCACACTTGTTCTTTGAGGAAGTGTCAGGAACCGTGTGCAGCGAAGAGAATGTGTGAGTGTGAACATGTATAAGCTTGTAAATGCACGGGCTTGAGCTGGAAAAAGCCGCTGGTCTGCAAACGGACACACTATCTCTCTGCTGACAAGTGCCATCAGCTCCAGCTGCTCGGGGGTCCTGAGCGGGGCAAGACTCAAACACTGGGGTATGCTTGGCAGACAAACAGTTGGGGGAGGTGACAAGTAGCCCCTGCTGAAAGCCACCAGCGGGCCCCCATCAGCAATCCAAGCTTTAGCCCTGAGTTGTGTCCACCTGTCGTTTCCTCTTAAACCCCCTGAAACCCCTCCTCGGCCTCTGGAGGGAAGCCTGACGGGACTGGACGGGACGGGACGGTGCTGAGTGCAGCCAGTCCACTTAAAGAGCAAACCTAAAATGAGTCAGGACATAACTTTGGCATGTTAGCTTGGATTAGATTTGCATTGTCAGATGTTTTAAGACGCAGGGCAGTATTTAGGCAAGATGAGATTTACGCCTCTATATTTAGGAACCAAGTGCAAGATGAAGAGACATCAAGTTAATGGGTGATTTGATGGTTATCATACGCACGAAAGCTCCAGAGTCTTAAAGACGCCATATGTAAAATGTATTCGTAAACAGTCTTTCGTCAGCCCCTCTTGAGTTAGCAGCTGGCGTTGTTCCACACTTGATATCTCTGACGCAATCTGTGTCATGTTGCAGAGCTTTAATAGACCCTCTGACTTTTTTAGCAAAGTCTAAAAGACCCCACCCATCGAACCCGTCCTCCACCTGAGCTCAACAACAGCCAATTATAATCCTTCATCTAAAACGGAGCAGGCTTTACGTGATGAAGAAGTTAAACTTGTCTCCTTGTTTCTCTGATTGGTTTAAAAGTCAATTAACTCATTTTTTTATTCTTGCATTTATTTTATCTAATCTCCTAAAGTTTATTGTAACAGGAATCATCTGAAAAAATGAGACCTTAAGATGTGATCTAGTCTTTATAATGAAGGATTTTAATAGATGAGAATGATCAGTCCACAGCAGGATTTTGTCCAATCACAGCTCACTTCAGGTAAAAAGGAGCGCTCCCATTGGTCGACACTGATGTCAACAACGAAGGAACAAGGAAATAAACCAAGGAAATGGGTTATTCTGTTGGAAATATGTCTTATTTACAGAGAAACAGCTCAAAAAAGATAAAAATAGAGAAACAGGAGCAAATTAAACATGATAAATGTTGGTAATGCTTCGATGCTGTTTAAGATAATTCCAGGATCACAACAGTCTACAACGGTAAACTCCAAAGATAAAAGTTTCAGGTCAGCTCTAAACTTTGATTTTATATACACATATTAGTATTTTGTGGTGAAAAATTGGTCTGGTTTTACCTTTTTTTAAATAAAAGAAGCAGGAAAGGTTACTGCTGCTGTTGGAGGAGAGTGGAGTCTGAGACCGGGACAAAAAAACTAAATCAGGTGCAGCTTTAATCTGTGTCCATTTGTCCAGCCCCAAAGCTGAATGCTTTTGTTCCGTCAAAACTACATTTTACATGGCATTTACACACAATATACAACTGGATCAGCAGGAGACAGCGTCAGAATCACTGTTAACGGGGGTTTAGTTGAGTATTAAGTTGTGAAGCTGGGACACTCTGGACCGGGGTTCAAATCCCTGCTAGAACAATTCTTTTCCCCAATGTTCCTGGATCCAGGTCAATAGTTATCTGGCTCAGATTAACCCTTGGCTCCATGTCATTTTTCTCTCTTTTTATCTGTTTCCGGTCTGTCTACGCTGTCTCTGCTGTCAAAAAAGACCAAAAAATAAAAATGGCATGCTTTCAAATGTGAAGATCATGCATATTTATTTGTTGGACTCAGGTTTTTGAGCGTCGCTGAAGTGATGTCAGACACAAACATTTGTTAGAGCCTCAGGAAGACGACAGGAGACGGAAAGAGAACCACTTTAAATATAAACTATGTTAACGCTTGGAACCTGAATACCAGCCGGAACAGGTTAGGACTAGTTTACTTTCATTCAGAGAGACATTACTACTGAAGAAAAGAAAAAAAAACATTGAAAATTAGCCCATTAGCATTAGCCTATTAGCCTATATTTTAGTAACTAAATCTTTTGTAGATATAGTCGACTAAAACTAGACTTAAACAAGTACGATTAGACTAAATTATGACTTAAACTAAGATGCATTTAATTTAAAAGACTAAGACTTTAACTAAATTCAAATTTGCAGTCCAAATGAACACTGGTAATCACGCTGCAAACAGATCTCGTATTTCTTCCGTCTCAGACTCAGGTGAAAAACAAAGCCAGTTCTACTCGGTCCGAACAAACCGAGGGCCATCTGGTCCCATAAATCTCCTCGTGTCGATCATACGTGAGCTGCAGCTGGCACACACGTATCACATACACCGGGAGTCAGGTTCACTCCGAGTGTGAAAATAAGATCCGGCAGCTTCAATAAATGCCTCTTAGCAGTGTGATCAGTCAGAGGCTTTCCAGTTATGTGCGGCCTGCTCGGGTTAAACCGTCTCATTAGCGACGGGGAGCCTCATCTTTGCAGCACAGTTTAACACCGTTTAGATTTACACTTGGGATGCCGCTCTGGGTCACTTATTTTAAAGTTGAAACCAATAAACAAGTCATAAACCACATGTTATAATGTGTTATTTAGGGTAAGAGTAGTACTGTTTCACAATCAGGGGAAAAAGAATGTATTTATGTGCTAGGACCATGTGATATGCTCCATTACGAAAGGAGTATTATTATGTTTAGAAGGAATAATAACACAAATATATATAGTTTAGTGTTTTATTGTATTGTGGAAGCAAAAAGCCAAAAAAATGGAGCCTGAATATCATTACAATAGAATTAAATTCATTTTGTTGGTTCTCTGAAAAGAAACAAAAGGGCAGTATTTAATAAAGCTAACACTGAATCGTCTTTAAATCTCAATTTGTCTCCAAATAAATGATTTTTCAAGAAATGGTAACACTGTAGGTAAATAAAATAATGCACAAAAAATGTAAAAAATATAATAATCTCAGATTATATATTTTTTTTTTCAGTTAGCTAAATGATCTCTGGTCATTAGATTAGGTCAAAGAAAAATAAAAAGTTCTTTAAAATTATAGCCTATTAAAGTCACACAGGGAAGAAAAATTAGTGCTTTTCCATTTAATTTTGATAAAAATGCTGGACCAGGTTAAACTTTGCATTATTGACTGACAAGACTGTTTTATGACATAAAAATAAGCTAGATTTTTTAAAATAAGCTTGACAAGGAAACAGTGAGGGCTCGATATCTAACTATGTTTTATTTACACGAGCATTTAGGCGACACCAGCTAAAGGCTACAAGCTACAAGTCACTAAAAGCTTATGGATTTGGAGTTAAACCTGTTTCATTTTAATTTACATCAACATTATGGACAAATACGAGGCAGTGTCACATGCTTCCAGTTGGAGGTTTGGACCAAAATGTGTTGAGGCTATATAAATCAAACCATGTTTTCTGTTATTTTCCTGTTCTTCTTTCTGCTAAGCTTTATTGCCTGGGGCCAGCAAGTCCACCTAGTCACAGTTATTTTCAAAAGGGTCCATCATAAATCCATCTTTTCTGCCTCTTGTACGGAATTGAGTCTGCACGCAAGAAATTACTTTCTCTTAGAGTCAAACAAGTGGCGTTTTCAAATTACCTGAGAGACAGAAGGATGTAAAAATATCATAGACTAGATGTTTCTAGTGAGTCAGAAGGATCTTGAGCTTAAAAACCTTATTTTTTTGTATTTTTCTGACTCAGGCCTGTTTCTTTCATGTCATTCCTGTCTCTTTCCTGACTTCCTCCACTGTTTCTGTAAATGAAGCCCAAAGCTGTGCATACACTGTGTTTCAAATAGAACCTCAACATTTATCCATGTTTCATTTGCTGCACGCTTCTCCATTTTTTAAATATCTTTTGAGCTGTTTCTCTGTAAATAAGACATATTTTCAACAGAATAACCCATTTCCTTTGTTTACTTCCTTGTTCCTTCATTGTTGACATCAGTGTCGACCAATGGGAGCGCTCCTTTTTACCTGAAGTGAGCTGTGATTGGACAAAATCCTGCTGTGGACTGATCATTCTCATCTATTAAAATCCTTCATTATAAAGACTAGATCACGTCTTAAGGTCTCATTTTTCACAGATGATTCCTGTTACAATAAACTTTAGGAGATTACACTGAAAAACTAAATGAATGAGTAAAAAAAAAATCAGGTCATGGACTTTTAAGCACATCAGAGATTGTGAAGCTGAAATTTGTTCTTGAATTGAGAATAACTAAGTTTTAATTTAGCCTTTGTTGACTTTCCATTGGTTCATTCCTCTTTGTGTTTGCATTGTATTTGTGTTTTTTGATGCATTTTATTTGTGTGTTGTTCTATATTTTGCACCAACCAACAGAGAGACATATGGCTCAGAATTGCAGAGGTAGATATTTCTGGGCGAACACCAGCAGTTATCTACAACGAGGACAGTGATGAGCACAGGCACGCAGCTCTGTCCAGGTGGCTCTTTGGAAGATAGAGCCAAAAGATGAAACCGCCTCAGTGTCAGCATTTTAATTTGATCTGCCATGTGCACATATGCCTTTAAAGTCTACAGGGAGTCTCTTAGCCATTGATGTGCCTCGCCAACGGTCTGCAGCCGTACAGGTTAGCGCCGCGGGCTAATCTGTCGCGAGGCTGTCCCGGAAGCTTGTGCCAAGTCGATGGCAGCGTGAGTGATCTCCTCTCCTCTGATCCCGGGCCCTCGGATGCCCACCGCAAGCCAACTATTCATCGCCTTTGTAGTGGGTGCCAACATGCCCAGACGGTTGGAGGAGGAGCGCCCAGACCCAAACAGAAAATGAGAAGCAGTAGTTCGCCACAGCTTCACATTAGGAAGTGGGCACAGCCATTTCAACTCTGGCAAATCGTTACTGGGACGACAGCCATGTTGTACCGTGCCACCTAGACACACATATTTTGCAGAAATTAGTAAAACAATGCCCGGTTTTGGTGTTGTAATTAGACGTGGTGATAAATAATTGAATATTTATGGCTTTAAATTAAATGTCTATACAATCAGTCGGCATTTAGAGCATCTTAAAGGTGTATTGTGTAAAATATTGTTATTTATTGTGGAAAAAATCTGTCAATCTTGAGAAAAAAAGACATCAAAAGCTAGAATCTAATCCTGTTTTTGTTGTTACAGGTGCCCAGAGAGGACAAACTGAGCACAGGTTTAGGACATGTGTGAACTAAATTGATTTTCTTCTTGTCCCTGCAGGGCTACCGTAGCTGTTCACATGCTATCAAAAAGAAAAGTGTGATGTATGGAATTGTAATCTGCACTTTTACCACCAGACGTCACCAGAAATGCAGAAAACGACACACCCACCTTTAGAAATATTTGGTTCTTTGTGACAATGCCAAACTTCTGTTGCATTGGACTTGAATTTTGGTGTCTGAAAATGTTGACTTTTATAGCATTGGGTTGTAAAATCAGAAAAAAAATATTTCTGGCAAAAAAAAGAAACACCAGTCAAGCACTAGTGGCTATGACCAATAACATATTCAGCCAAACTATTGCCTCTATCATAGATCCAGGCCTTGAAACTGCCGCGAATAATCCTAGATTTCTATTATTGTTTGTTTTAGAGTCTGTTTAATCACTTTTAAATGTGTTTTGTACTGCAAATGGGAAATAAACTGAAACTGAACGTACTGTGAGTCAACAGTGACGTCTCAAAAGATGTTTTTCTTCATGAAATAAATAATATTCAATGAAACTAGATGCATTCATTTGAATAAAGAAGGGAGTACGTCTTGAGGCTAGCGGCATCGTGGAGGTGTACAATCACATACTGCTATAAACAGTAGAATAAGGAAGTTTACATTCAAAGTTTGACCAGTCTTCACAGCAGTGGGGTTCTCTATTGTCCAATCAGCAGACGGCACTGTTTAGCTCCAACCTTTGGAAAGTGGACCACTCTGATGGAACCAAAAGCCAAGGTGTCACTAAAGTACAGTACAGTATGCTTTTTTAACGATTTGAACCCATTTTGACAAAACTGAAAACTGACACATACCATACAGCTGCAGTGGAAGCTCTTCTTATCACTTTTGCAAATGGACGTGTGGCGTTCACAGCGCCACCTGCTGACCTGGCATGCACACTGCAGTGTTTTATATCGATGTGGAGCTCCATATAAAGGTAGATTTTTGTTGTAGCGGTTAAATTAAATGCAATAAATCAACACTGTTCCCGTGGTCCTAAAACTAGGCCCAAATGCTGATGACCTGGATAAATAAGGACACTCTCAGACGCATTGCATAAAAAAAAAAGTCTGAAATGATAAATAATAAAATGATGCTAAACAGGATCCTATAAAGACTAATGTATAAAGGTACTGTAAAAGTAAAAAGCCTGTTTTTCTTTTGTGTAGAGAAAATGTCTGAGGACTTCAAAAGCCATTTGTGGAATGAGTAATGCCTGTGAAACGCAGCGTCTGAATGTAGCCATTGAGTGTCAGAACAATTCCACCATTAGAGCGGCGTGAAGGGCCCTTCAGAGCGCTATATTGACGATGGAGTTCTCTCCTCCTTTCTCCTCCACTCATCAGCCTCCACACATTAACTCTCAGCCCATTCAGCTGTGATTAGAAAAGCCTCTCGCCTTCCAGAGTTTGCAATCATTTGACCATAATGAATTCCAATCACTCCCTCCTCCGACCCTCTGCTCCCACTTGTGCTCGAGGAGCTCTAAAGAGGAAGTGCCGAGTGGAGAGACAAAGAGTGCAGCAGTGTTCAGAGAAAATCACACACATAGAACCCGGGCTGAAAAAAGACTGGCTCTGAATAAAAGACAGGAAATAAAAGGAGCACTCAGACTCATGCACATAAATAAAAATGTACAAGAATAAAGCTTTTGGGATTTGAACAACCGGTTCTTTTTTAATGTAGACTGTTATATGCACTGGTTTTAAAGCAGGTGGAAAGGACTGTTCCCAAAAAACACGAGCAACACTGTCATTTAGCATCAGCTGCTGTCTTTCATCAAATACTGTCTTCTTCTTTTGTGTTCTGTAATAAAATCCTTGAATCCTTTTGTGAATATGCTGTGTTCAGAACTGGTTTTAATTCTTTGTTTGAACGGCCATGGCTTGATAAATGATTTACTGATTCATTTTTATCTTTTTAATGATATGCAACACAGTGTAATAAATGATTAAACACATTAATCTATGTCTGTCAAAGGTCATTAATATATTTATTTTATGAGTGTGCAATTAAATTGAGAACAAACTGTAAACAAGAGCCTCTTTACTCCTCAGTTTCTCACTTTGTAAGATTATAATCCGCAGATAAAGACTTTGCTGATTCATTTCTTGTAAGATTTTATGTTTCTTCATGAAAATGTGGTAAAATAACACTTTAGCCACTTAGCATTATTATATTTTTTCTCCTGCTTTTAATGGAAACTGCTTTATTGCCTAATAGCATATTTTAATTGGAATGAACATCAGAAATAATTTGATTCATTAGCTTTTATTAAGACTCTATCAAGGATTAAAACAGAGGAGAATATTTAGTCTGTCCTGGCAAATTTTGACCCATTACTGAATCAATGGCTGCCGAAAATTCAACTAGAAAAGCGTCTATTCCAGCACTGGCTACGTCTGCTTCAAGCATAAAACCACAGGAAAAAATAAAAAGCAATAAACAAAAGAGAAGCAAAGTGAAATGTGGATAAATATTGATATTTAACGAGGCGGACGAAACTATGACATTTCAATGAGCTAACGCTGAACTGGGTAACTTTAGTTTGGTAGAACGTGTTTTGTGGAGAATTATTCAGTTTTACTTTCTTTAAATACAGTGTTTGGGGAGTTTTTCATCTTTAAACACAAATGAAGGGCTTTTCATTTGTAAGTAATAATAATAACAGTCCTCATAGTGTCACAGTGTTGGCTGTAAATGCTTCTACTTTACTGTGTTATGGTGCATTTGTAGCAGGTACTTTAAGGCTAGAAATATAACTGTATTGTTTTATTATTGTCTGACTATGTAATATAAAACAGAAGACTGGTTCTTTCTCAGAGTCTTGAGGGTTTTAATCTTCAGGGTTTGAAAGGGTGCTTGAAATCCTTGAAAATGCTTAAATTTTAATGTAGTGTTTTCAAGATTGTAAAAGAATTTTGGTTAAAGTGCTTGAAAGCGCTTGAGATTTTGTTGCTTTAATAATAATTAAAGAAACACTTCATCCAATAACATTTATCATGTAATTTCAGCTCAAAAAGTTGGAACATTCTGAACCATAACAATGAGGAAGATAAAAATGTGCTAATGGGACTTTTAAAACGGTAAATTGCGTGCATTTAAATGGCACTTTTCCACCTTCTTGGGTCTATCTATAAATCGTTTGCTTTCCTCCGACTTGAGCAGGCTTCATGTGGATTTTTCAACTTGTAAAAGCATTTCCTGAGTTCCCGAGGAGCACATGAATGCACCATTAGCACTACTCCCCACAATGGGATAAATCAAGAATGACCTCTTTGATTTTGAATGGATTTTTGATTAATTTCGCTAAAAAATGAAGATAGTAAAACTTAAATAATCCTCACTTTGTCATCGTGTGGGGTTTTCAGGTGAGTGCTATCCAACAAATTGTCCAGAAATACTCTGTTTAAAGAATTTATTTGGCCATTCACAAACACACAATACTCCTCAGACAAATAAATGGCAAAAAAATGGCAGATAGTAAGAAATATGAGACTAAAGAGGAGCATTTAAGTGCATTTACTAAAAATAGAGGAGCTTCCACACTCTAGACTCTGTGTTCCCTGTGATGCTGCCCTGATGCTGACAGCGTTTGTGGCGATGACCTTTACCCGCTGCCCCTCGAACATGCTCAGGTCCCTCTGGCCAACAGTGTCCCTGTCAGCCACGATCAGCGACACAGTCCGACCGCGGAGCTGCTCTGAGTCTGACCGATCCAGACAGTGTTCGCTGGATAAAAGACGCCGGAACGAAGACGGAACTGAAGACGAGGAGAAAACTACGGTAACTGCACTGATTACAGGTTTTTTATTTATTAGCCTGCTTCATTCTTTTTTCTGTGATTTTTTTTTTTTTTTTAACCGATATCCCATTTTGCGTCCCATGTTTGCTCCAGCGACGACACAACAAAAAGCCACTGTCCACTTATGGTGTTTGGTAAAAAAGGCGATCATTGGGGAAAAAGGAATAAAAACATGCTAAAAGCTGATGGAATAAAATTAAATAAAAATAAGAAAATAAGATAAGAATTAAAAGAACTAGCAAAAAATTGACCATATTTTGATTGGACTTAATGTGAAGATTTTAGCCTTATATAAATAAATAATAAACATATGCAACAATTTTTTGCATATTTTATTTAAAAAAAAATGGAAAAAAGTAACATACGTCTTTTTTTGCTCCAATGTTTCATGCCATTCTAACATAAAACAGCAAAAAAATTATATTACACCCTTTTAGCACCAACTGGCTCCATTCAGACAGTCTTTTTTTTTTATCAATAATTTAGCTTTTTTTGACAAGTATATCTTCATTTACCAAGATTGTCACTTTTTGTTGTCACCAAATGCAATACAATAATACAAAAGAAAAAAATTATAATAATGTGCAAAAAACATGAGATGATCTAAGTTATGTTTGTCCATACACTTCTATGAACCCACGAGTTTCCTGTAACACTGTCCCATTTATGCTCGCTTTATGCTGTCGCCAGATGGAGACGGGACCACTTTAAACCCCTCTTGACGGCACTGCACCATCTGGGGTCATAACAAAAACAAAACTGGAGCTGAACAGACCCTAGAGTCGACCCCGGAGAGAGTGACTTCCACTGTGCTCTGTGTATTCTAGATGTGTGTTGAGCTCTATAATTGTTTGTGTTTTCATTTTCGTGACTGACGTCTAACTCGTGCTGACAGTCCGGAGCTGCTCCTCAGGGGCTGCTTTTGTTGGTGATCACTGTTGACACACAAACACACCATCTCCATCTGCACAGGCCTAACACAACATGTTCATCTGCTCCAGAGCTGTTCTACAATCGCAGTTAGAGCAGCTGGTATCAAATATTCAGAGCGGCGCTGCGTTGGCTTCTTTAGACGATGAGGTTTGTTTGTTTTGGGGGAACTTCTGCATCTTCTGAACATTCATTTTGGAACATATCACATCAGATCCAAGACATGTGGCTCTGCAAATCTTTGTTACATGTTGGGCTTAATAATTTTTTGTTCTGAAACTGAAATTGCGCCACTCACAAAGACTTAAATTGAACCATCCAGATGTAGACTAATGTGGGAGAGTTTGCTCACTATTCAGGGCTGTTTACAAGACATCTGAACACAAACGCTGACTGGTCGCGTAATGAAGACAATCTGCGTTCACATGGATACACTCAGCTGTTGTCTTCCAGGCCAGTAGAGGCGCTGTAAACCCCGACGCTGCCAATACAACAGCCATTAAACACAAGAAGATGTACACGTGGATGCCATCAGCGCAGATTCAGAGATCCACCTGAACAAGACGAGCCATTTTAATTTTATGGCACCTTTTAAAACAACAGGCTTTTAAGTTAAAATGCAGAGTGCAATGAAGAGTTAAATAAATACTTAAATAAGTTCTCAAGTTTAGAACAGAGTGTGGGGTTTACAGGTGATGTATTGGAGCAGCACCAGTAAGAGTCTTAAAAACAAATGGTAAAATCTTCTACTAATCTTCTGAAGTGTAAACATTGTGTTCCCAGAAGCAGCAAGCCTCAGTAATGATTTATATATCTATATTATCAGAACATTAGGTTTTAAAGCACAAACACACAGTACTTTGCTGTTCCTGTCCCAACACCGACAGGACGAGGATGTTTTGGGTGAAAGCCTCGGAGTATTTCCTCGCTGTTACCTCCAGAACAGCTCCTTCTTTTGTTGCTTCTGATCCTTAAAGGTTTTAATCCAGTATCTTGTAACTACTTCTACTACTTCTACTTCATTTTATTTATTTATTTCCTGTTCTTTCTTAATGGAAAAACAAGACATTCTTTGTTTGAGTAAGAACTACAGCTCCCTCGTAAATGCACTTTTTAGTCCCACACTTTTGGAACAACTTCTAAGGGTTTTCTGGCATGTTACAGTAAAGTAGACTTGTTTTTATTTTGTAGAAACATTACGCCAGACCAACATAATCCATACACTTTCAGAGTAAATGCACCTCGAGTAGAAAAAGTCAATTGGCCAATCACAGCTCACTTCAGGTAAAAAGGAGCGCTCCCATTGGTCGACACTGATGTCAACAAGGAAGGAACAAGGAAATAAACCAAGGAAATGGGTTATTCTGTTGAAAATATGTCTTATTTTACAGAGAAACAGCTCAAAAAAGATAAAAATAGAGAAACAGCAGCAAATGAAACATGGATAAACGTTGGCTTTGACGCAGTGTAGATGCACTTTTTAGTCCCACACTTTTGGAACAACATCCGAGTGTTTTCTGAAGTGTTACAGTAAAGTAGACTCGTTTTTATTTTGTGGAAGCGTTACGCCATACCAACATAATCCATACAGTTTCAGAGGAAATGCACCTCGAGTAGAGAAAGTCGATGCTGAAAAGTACAGGCTGTATTTGTGCCCTCCTGACCCCGTGTCTCTTTACTGTGTATTTGTGTGTTCTCCGCTAACCGAGCCGAGGTGTAGTTTTCTGTTTACTCGTCGTCCTGGTTCGAGAGACTGAGAGCGGGCGAGTCTTCGGTTGCTTGGCAGCGGCGGCGCTAGGTTCATTAGCCTCCTAACGACAGACTGATAGAGGTGCCTCGAGTGGCTCTCCTCCTCCTGTTTCTCTTTCCCTGCTTTCATCTTCCAGACACATCTCCTGCTGATTGCCTTCGCGCAGAGACGTTCAGCCGCCAGATACTGAGACCGAGATAAAAGACGGACTCGGGCGCTCACCTGGACACCGTTCTCTCTTTTGTTGTGATGGCTTGATACTCAAATTGTGAAAATGAATCTATTTGTCTCCTAAACTGTGCTTAGCCACGATGTAAAACTGAACAGAACGGACAAAGCATCTCTTTAGGGAACTGTCAATTAAAGGTGAAGTGTGTAGGTTTAGTTGGTGGTGAGATTTAGTATCGCAATTCCACATCAAAGCTCCTCTTTTCTACATTTTTATCGATGTCTCTGAACAAACCCAGTGGAAATAGGTGAGATGTTCAGTTTTGTTTGGTTCAAAGGTGCTGACTTTCAGACTTTACCATTTGGTCCAAATGATCAGGTGTGAAAGCTCCAGTGAGCCATAGTTCGGTCCAAAAAGCTTGTCTTTGATCCGACAAATAGTATTAAAAGTCCATTACCTCCATCCATCCATCCATCTTCTTCCGCTTATCCGGGGCCGGGTCGCGGGGGCAGCAGTCTAAGCAGAGACGCCCAGACTTCCCTCTCCCCAGACACTTCTTCCAGCTCCTCTGGGGGAACACCGAGGCGTTCCCAGGCCAGCCGAGAGACATAGTCCCTCCAGCGTGTCCTAGGTCTGCCCCGGGGCCTCCTCCCAGTGGGACATGCCCGGAACACCTCCCCCGGAAGGCGTCCAGGAGGCATCCGGAACAGATGCCCGAGCCACCTCAGCTGGCTCCTCTCGATGTGGAGGAGCAGCGGCTCTACTCTGAGCTCCTCCCGAGTGACTGAACTCCTCACCCTATCTCTAAGGGAGCGTCCAGCCACCCTGCGGAGGAAACTCATTTCGGCCGCTTGTATCCGGGATCTTGTCCTTTCGGTCATGACCCAGAGCTCATGACCATAGGTGAGAGTAGGAACGTAGATTGACCGGTAAATCGAGAGCCTTGCCTTGCAGCTCAGCTCCTTCTTTACCACGACAGACCGGTACAACGACCGCATGACTGCAGAAGCTGCACCGATCCGTCTGTCAATCTCCCGTTCCATCCTTCCCTCACTCGTGAACAAGACCCCAAGATACTTGAACTCCTCCACTTGAGGCAGGACCTCTCCACTGACCTGAAGGGGGCAAGCCACCCTTTTCCGGCTGAGAACCATGGCCTCGGACTTGGAGGTGCTGATTCTCATCCCGGCCGCTTCACACTCGGCTGCAAACCGTCCCAGTGCATGCTGAAGGTCCCGGTCTGATGGAGCCAACAGGACCACATCATCCGCAAAAAGCAGAGATGAGATCCCGTGGTCCCCAAACCGGAACCCCTCCAGCCCCTGACTGCGCCTAGAAATCCTGTCCATAAAAATTATGAACAGGACCGGTGACATAGGGCAGCCCTGGCGGAGTCCAACATGCACCGGGAACAGGTCTGACTTACTGCCGGCAATGCGACCAAGCTCCTGCTCCGGTCGTACAGGGACCGGACAGCCCTCAGCAGAGGGCCCCGGACCCCATACTCCCAGAGCACCCCCCACAGGATGCCGCGAGGGACACGGTCGAATGCCTTCTCCAGATCCACAAAACACATGTGGACTGGTTGGGCAAACTCCCATGAACCCTCCAGCACCCTGGAGAGGGTATAGAGCTTGTCCAGTGTTCCACGACCAGGACGAAAACCGCATTGTTCCTCCTGAATCCGAGGTTCAACTATCGGCCGGATTCTCCTCTCCAGTACCCTGGCATAGACTTTCCCGGGAGGCTGAGGAGTGTGATCCCCTGTAGTTGGAACACACCCTCCGGTCCCCCTTCTTAAAAGAGGGACCACCACCCCGGTCTGCCAGTCCAGGGCACTGCCCCCGACCTCCACGCGATGTTGCTGAGGCGTGTCAGCCAGGACAGCCCTACAACATCCAGAGACTTGAGGAACTCAGGGCGGATCTCATCCACCCCGGCGCCTTGCCACCGAGAAGCTTTTTAACTACCTCGGTGACTTCAGCTTGGGTGATGGACGAGTCCACCTCTGAGCCCTCAGCCTCTGCTTCCTCAGAGGAAGACGTGTCGGTGGGGTTGAGGAGATCCTCAAGTATTCCTTCCACCGTCCGACGATGTCCCCAGTCGAGGTCAACAACTGCCCACCTCCACTGTAAACAGTGTTAGTGGAGCAGTGTTTTCCCCTTCTGAGGCGCCGAACGGTTTGCCAGAATCTCTTCGAGGCCGACCGATAGTCTTTCTCCATGGCCTCACCAAACTCCTCCCAGACCCGAGTTTTTGCCTGCACAACTACCCGAGCCGTAGTCCGCTTGGCCTGCCGGTACCCATCGGCTGCCTCAGGAGTTCCACGAGCCAACCAGGCCCGATAGGACTCCTTCTTCAGCTTGACGGCATCCCTTACTTCCGGTGTCCACCACCGGGTTCGGGGATTGCCGCCACGACAGGCACCGGAGACCTTACGTCCACAGCTCTGAGCAGCCGCGTCGACAATGGAGGTGGAGAACATGGTCCACTCGGACTCAATGTCTCCAACCTCCCCCGGGATCTGGTTGAAGTTCTGCCGGAGGTGGGAGTTGAAGACCTCTCTGACAGGGGACTCAGCCAGACGTTCCCAGCAGACCCTCACAGTACGTTTGGGCCTGCCAAGTCTTTCCGACTTCCTCCCCCGCCATCGGATCCAACTCACCACCAGGTGGTGATCAGTTGACAGCTCCGCCCCTCTCTTCACCCGAGTGTCCAAGACATACGGCCGAAGGTCGGATGAAACGACTACAAAGTCGATCATCGACCTCCGGCCTAGAGTGTCCTGGTGCCACGTGCACTGATGGACACCCTTATGCTTGAACATGGTGTTCGTTATGGACAAGCTGTGACTAGCACAGAAGTCCAACAACAGAACACCACTCGGGTTCAGATCGGGGGGGCCGTTCCTCCCAATCACGCCCCTCCAGGTGTCACTGTCGCTACCCACGTGGGCGTTGAAGTCCCCCAGTAGAACAATGGAGTCCCCAGTCGGAGCGCCTTCCAGCACCCCTCCCAGGGACTCCAAGAAGGCCTGGTACTCTGCACTGCCGTTCGGCCCGTAAGCACAAACGACAGTGAGAGACCTCTCCCCAACCCGAAGGCGCAGGGAGGCGACCCTCTCGTTCACCGGGGTAAACTCCAACACACAGCGGCTGAGCTGGGGGCTATGAGCAAGCCCACACCAGCTCGCCGCCTCTCACCGCGGGCAACTCCAGAGTAGTGGAGAGTCCAGCCCCTCTCGAGGTTTTGGGTTCCAGAACCCAAGCTGTGCGTGGAGGTGAGCCCGACTATCTCTAGTCGGTACCTCTCGACCTCCCACACAAGCTCAGGCTCCTTCCCCCTGCGAGGTGACATTCCATGTCCCTAGAGCTAGCTTCTGTATCCAGAGATCGGGTCGTCGGCGCCCTCCGACCACTGCCCGATACACATTGCACCGGCCCCTTACGGTTTCTCCTGCAGGTGGTGAGCCCACGGGAGGTCGGACCCACGTCGCTCCTTCGGGCTGAGCCCGGCCGGGCCCCGTGGGGGGAGGCCCGGCCACCAGGCGCTCGCATTCGAGCCCCAACCCCGGGCCTGGCTCCAGGGTGGGGCCCCGGCTGCGCCATACCGGGCGACGTCACAGTCCTTGTTCTTTCACTCATCATAGGGGGCCTTCTGAACCGCACTTAGTCTGACCCGTCACCTAGGACCTGTTTGCCTTGGGAGACCCTACCAGGGGCATGTAGCCCCGGACAACATAGCTCCTAGGATCATTCGGGTACCCAAACCCCTCCACCACGTTAAGGTGGCGGTTCTAGGAGGGGAAGTCCATTACCTGATTTTTTTTACTTTTGCATTTAGTTTTTATTCTAAAGTTTATTGTAACAGGAATGATCTGTGAAAAAATGAGACCTTAAGACGTGATCTAGTCTTTATAATGAAGGATTTTAATAGATGAGAATGATCAGTCCACAACAGGATTTTGTCCAATCACAGCTCACTTCAGGTAAAAAGGAGCGCTCCCATTGGTCGACACTGATGTCAACAACGAAGGAACAAGGAAATAAACCAAGGAAATGTGTTATTCTGTTGGAAATACGTCTTATTTTACAGAGAAACAGCTCAAAAAAGATAAAAATAGAGAAACAGCAGCAAATGAAACATAGATAATGCTTCAACGCAGCGTTTATTTAATAATTCCAGGATCACTACAGTCTACAACAGTAAACTAAAAGATAAAAGTTTCAGGTCAGCTCTAAACTTTGATTTAATGTAACGTATCCCAGTAGATTTTATTTATTATGATACTAATCCACGTCTCACGAGGAAAGGACAAAACCTTCCAGGAGCTAGTTACTTCCGTTAGCTGATGTTTACTTTATTTATTTATGCCACATGTATTTTTTATGGAAAAGAGCTGCTGAAAGTGATATGTTCTTCATGAGTGACTCTTGAAACACCTTCAGCAGCTGGTTTCCTCCAAAGATAGGATCCTAGCACGACTCCTCCACTGTTCCAGTCATGTCTGGTTTAAGCTGTGGTTGTTGTGTGTCTTTTTTGAGCTGGTGTTTTCTAGCATTGTCTTTATTTCCACAAAAAAAAAAAAACAAGATTCAAAAGTAGCGAGGACATCTTGTATTTCTGAGAGCGCGTCTGAAGATTTCCAACATACTGTCAACATCTTTTCGGCTGCTGTGATGAGCGCCTTTTCTCATTAATATCTAAATGTGACTTTTTAAAAATATATATATAAACCATCACTGCTATTAAAAACATGTCACTGTCAAGAGTGTTACGTCTGAAGCAGAATATAATGAGCTCTAAAACAAGCTCATCTGTTCCAAGTATAATCAATTTGTGTCTTAAGATGGCTCCTTTATGAACTGCCATTACATTTATATCTTAATAGAGAGGTGAAGTTATTAAAATGGACTAAATTAATCTGAAACAGTCAATGTATTATAATTGCATTCATCACTAATGTCCAGAATAAACCCTAAAGAGCCACGACACGTTTAATGCGTGTGTCATCGTGAAATAAAACACACTCTGTCCTCGTGTCCGATATCCGTGTCAAAATCCCATTCAAACCGGAGCTGTGTTGTTTTTTTGTGTCTCCTGTCAGTTCCATGAAAAGACTCGGAGCAGGAACAAAGAGGCCCGGCGAGGCACCTTTCTGCTTCCCACTGATAACATTCTCTTATTAATTTGTCCCCATCACTGACAGCCAGATTGTACATTTGAAGCCCATGTCAGAAGACGTCACATGCTTCTATTCATTCCCGCTGAAATGAGGGGGCTAAATGCACTGCTTGGAAAAATCCCGGAGAATTTAACCATGAAAGCAAAAATGAGGATAAAAGCACGTCGACTTAAGTGTGCATTCACAGCGCCTTCTAATTACCATCTAGGCCCGGTCAAAGAGAGTTATTTAGCAAAAAAAAGGCAGAGATTTAATGCTTTCTGTGTCTTGTATTACAGTATATGGAGAGCTGTATCCGTCCAAACAGAGAGGAAACTGTGAGGAGAAAGGAACAAAACAGTCAGCTCTACAGAAATACAAGAAACTACTTTTAAATGGTCTCGAATTAGCAAAAATATGAGCCATTTCTCTGCAACTTGCAACAGCGACTACACGTTTAAAGTAAAGCAGAAGTGCAGGAGTCACAACTTATATTAAAAAAATAAGCGATGTTGGTTGTGACGTCACACAATCATGAAAATCTGTCAACAAATCTGTACAAAAGTGTTTCCATGTGAGTAAAAACCAGCAAAAGGCAAAAACTAAACAGTATTTTGATTCACTGCTGCTTTTAGGTCAACTTTTTTTTTTCTTTGCAAATTTCTCAGTGACTTATTGATTAAAGTCTGCCTTCCTGCCTTTATCTAAGACCAGTTCCATTATTGCGTCGAAGCATTACCAACATTTATCCATGTTTCATTTGCTGCCTGTTCTTCTATTTTTATCTTTTTTGAGTTGTTTCTCTGTAAAATAAGACGTATTTCCAACAGAATAACCCATTTCCTTGGTTTATTTCCTTGTTCCTTCGTTGTTGACATCAGTGACGACCAATGGGAGCGCTCCTTTTTACCTGAAGTGAGCTGTGATTGGACAAAATCCTGCTGTGGACTGATCATTCTCATCTATTAAAATCCTTCATTATAAAGACTAGATCACGTCTTAAGGTCTCATTTTTCCAGATGATTCCTGTTACAATAAGCTGTTAGTAGTTAAACTGTCAAACTAAATTCCACAGTAAAAAAAAAATCAGGAAATTGACTTTTAATCGTAGAAGCTCGTACATCTCTTTTTCATTCCTCAGTCCTTTTAATCCTGTATTTGTGGGCCTTTTGTTTTAGCCACTTGCTCTCCGAGAACACTTGTCTGAACAGTTCCTGCTCTTGCTCCTTTTCGTTTCCTTCTCTCTCGTTTCATTAGAGAGTCATTTCCACAGCTCTGGCAGCAGGAGCCCATTTTCTCCACATCCCCCCGTGGCCTCATCATTTGGATTTTTAGCCTGACTGCCTCCAGCTAATGTTTTTAATTCAATCCCTGGAATCCATCTATTGTTTCACATGGATCGAAAGTGTGGATTTTGAAAGCTGTATTTCTCTTTTAAGTAAAATAATTAAAAAATTCTCATCAATACAACCTGTTCATGTTATTTTTTATTGTCTACTGTATTAATTTTGTGTATTATTGTATATTTCTGTATTGTTCTGTTGCTGGATTCGAGGTAAATTAAGTGTCCAAATTTTAAGTTTTGAAAATATGTCCACCCTACACTTATCAGTAACAGTGGAATAAACACAAACAAACAAAAGAGCAAGCATTTAATATTTCAAAAGGTGACAGATTGAGTTGATGAGTGAAAAATTAAATGGTGCATACACAGATAACAGCACAAAAGCTCTTGTGTTAGTGTGTGATTTCAGATCAAAAATGGCTTCCAAAACATTTATATTGGAGAGAAATAGTCCATGACACAGTGCACAGGTGTAATGCAAAGGTCTGAGCATGCACATCATCAATTTTTTAATCAGAATCCTTTTTATTGATTTGTTATTATGAGCAATAACTCACAAAACAATACTTAGAGAGAAAACAGGAAAAGGAGTCAATAAATTAAAGGAATAAGAGAATAAAAAACAAACCTCCTTCACTCTAATAGTGAATTGGAACAAAGAAAACAAGACCTTAAGGCTTTATTGTTAAGGTTTTTAATTGAATTTTCCATCCTGAACGGGGGCTTTGTCCAATCACAGCTCACTTCCTGAAAAAGGAGCGCTCCCATTGGTCGACACTGATGTCAATAAGCAAATAATGGCTGCTGATAAAACTGAGAAAGTGTATGTTCAGCGCTAAATGTCTTTTTCCAGCCAAACAGTGCAAAAAATGAAAACATAAACATTCAAAAGGGAATTAATGTGAAACAGGGATAAATATTGACAATTCACACAATGTTTAATGAGGAGGAGGTATTTGTCCTGACGCTGAAGGTGCAACTAAGCTAACGCTAAGCTAATGCTAAACTCTAAACTTCAGTTTGGTCAAATGTATTAGTATTTTGGAGGAAAAATTGGTCTGGTTTTATTTTTTAATAAAAGAGAAGCAGGAGAGGTCCCTAGGCTGATTTTGGAGGAGAGTGGAGTCTGAGACAGGGACAAAAAAAGAAAATCAGGGACTGGAGCTTTAAGGCTTCAAAGAAGTTTCAGTCCTTTAGACAATCACAGCTCACTTCCTGAGAAAGGAGCGCTCCCATTGGGCAACACAGCTCGTCAATAAAGAAGTAATGGCTGCAGATAAAACTGAGAAAAAGTATACTTCATGAATCTATTATATTGGGTAGTGCCTCTTCAAGGGGTGGTCTGATGTTCGCTCACACTCATCTGTGGTTCTTTTAACAACAAGACAAAAAGACTAAATGACAGCGAGAGAAAGCACAGTTACCTGAGCTTACCTCGTGCCTTATGCATTCTCTGTGACCATTCAGACAGAGCAAAAAACAAATGATCCTGGCCGACTGTCTGCGGAATACAAAGCTGTCTGAAGGCTGGAAGAGAGTAAGACGTGGAGCCTTGGGAACGACTCCAGGCAGCAGTGTGTATCAACACGGCCAAGAGTGTGTGTCGGAGAGTGTGCAGTGGGACTGGATCGTGCTGCGACGGCCCTGGAACTCAATCAGGTGTGTGATGTGTTTTTATGAAATAATAAAGGCACCTTTTGAAGCAGAGCCGACAGAATTGGAATGGAGTCAAAATCGAAAGGCTACAAGAGAAAAGCGTCAACAGAGAAAAGGGAGGCAACGTAAAACACAGATAAATACTGTCAATTCAATCACGTAATGTTTAACGAGGAGGAGATAACTGTCGTCCTGACGCTGAAGTCACAGCTAAGCTAACGCTAAACTCTAAACTTCAGTTTGGTCAAATGGATTAGTATTTTGGAGGAAAAATTGGTCTGGTTTTGTTTTTTAATAAAAGAGAAGCAGGAGAGGTCCCTAGACTGATTTTGGAGGAGAGTGGAGTCTGAGACATCTAGATCCACAGTATGTTCCTACTCTCACCTGGTTGTGAGCTGTGGGTCACAAAAGAAAGGACTAAATCTCTTATACAAGCTCCTGAACTTCATGTCTTCTGCAGAATAACTGGGTGCTTCCTTAGAGACAGGATGAGGACCTCGGTCACTCGGAAGGAGCTGGGATTAATCACTATTCCTGCTCATCGGTGAAGCTAATATTACAAACATAGACTCTGGAGAAAGACAGGAATAACAAATAGACAGCAACAGTCCCTTACTTATGTGTTGGCGCCGCCGGTGTAAGGCCTTTTAATGTCTTCAACACAAATAGCCTCCAGGATAATGTACTCGAAATGTAAAGAGTGACACCCTAGAATCACACGGAGAATGCCACAGTAGGATTTATTCTGGTAAATAAGCGGGTAATGCAGCCCAACACAGACGGCGTACTTCCCGAGGCCTTGTCGGGGCAGATGACTATCATTAGCAGGTAAATAAATCTTGCCTCGAGAGCAGGCCGTACTCTCAGCTCCGAGCTCTGATGTGATTTCTCTTCCCCACCATTTTCACGCTCCACCTCCGGCCCATTACTGCGCCCTCCGCCTGTATGCACACACTCACTTTGCACAAGTACACGCTCGAGAGAAGGAAATGGAGGTATGCACCATTAAAGCAATTCACCTTTCTCACCAAATGGGCAATTATTTTAGCACAATCATACTTGAAGTGCTCTGTAGGATAATGTGCTCCGAGAGGTCCGTGCATTTGGATAAGTCTGGTTCTGTTACATTAAACCCACGTCTGTGTCAAGCTTGGAGCAGTATTTTTATTCAATTCTACCTTTTGTTTGACAGTCTTTTAGTAGCTTTCTTGCTCCCCTCGGGGGCTGCCTCACAAATAACCTCCCTAGTTACAATATTGGTTATTGATCGAAGGGTGGCCACAGTCATCGACCTGAAACATGCTTCTAGATCCAGGAGAGGTCTACTCACTGAGCTGCCAATGACACTGTAAAAGACCTCATCCAGTGGTCACCAGTCTAATACCCGAGGGGTTGAGTTGGCCTGCCAGGAGTTGTTATGTTTCACGACAAATCCACAAAATAAAACAGTTCAACACCATCTAAAACCTGTTCAGTTCTAAGATCTGTTCAAATCCAATGAAAAACCGCTGTAATCCAACTAAAACCTGTTCAAATTTAAGTAAAACCTGTTCAAATCCAACAAAAAACTGTTCAAATTTAAGTAAAACCTGTTCAAATCCAACAAAAAACTGTTCACATCTAAGTAAAACCTGTTAAAATCCAACAAAAACCAGTTCAAATCTAAGTAAAATCTGTTCAAATCCAAGTAAAACCTGTTAAAATCCAACAAAAAACAGTTCAAATCTAAGTAAAACCTGTTCAAATCCAAGTAAAACCTGTTCAAATCCAACAAAAACCAGTTCAAATCTAAGTAAAACCTGTTCAAATCCAAGTAAAACCTGTTCAAATCCCCAAAAAAACTGTTCAAATCTAAGTAAAACCTGTTAAAATCCAACAAAAACCTGTTCAAATTTAAGTAAAACCTGTTCAAATCCAACAAAAACCTGTTCAAATTTAAGTAAAATCTGTTCAAATCCAACAAAAAACTGTTCTAATCTAAGAAAAACTGTTCAAATCCAACAAAAAAACTGTTCAAATCTAAGTAAAACCTGTTCAAATATAAGTAAAAGCTGTTCAAATCCAACAAAAACCTGTTCAAATCCAACAAAAACCTGTTCAAATCTAAATCTATACTTGTGGAATAAGAACAAAATCAGAAGATACTATTGGCCCTTGGAAATTTTCCTCTCATCAAATGTGGCCCTTGCAGTAAAAAGTTTGAACACTCCTGCTTTAGGTGCTTCAACAGTTTTCACAAACACTGCAGCCCCTCTGTTTTAGTGAAGAAGCCTTACTCGAGCCAGAGTCGATGAATGACACATTCAGAGAGTCCGAGTTTGTGGAGACACACTGAATTATTCATGACAGCAGCGTCGCCCGGGCCCCTCTCTCTCGGACTCATTACGGGGGCCGGCCAGGTAATAGAAGGACCGTCAAGCAAAACAGTGGCAATGAGAGCGAGTGGCAGCTCTGTGTGTGAGGCCTGCACCTGCCCCTGCCCCGGAGCCGCTGTGGAGAGGTGACCCCGCCACGGTAATAATATGCTGCGGATTACAATTTGATGGAACCCAGCCACAAGGGTTCTTTCCTGCCCACTCTAATGACGGACTGTTGCTGTTGGGAAAACGACACAAGGTCCACTGCTGCTGCTGCTGCAAAGACCGAGAGGCAAAAGGACGGGGTAGATGTCAGTGGATTTAAAGATGGAGGAAGGGATTTCTGTCTTCTGGCCTTGGTGATTACGTCTGAAGTGATTAAAATGTCCCAATGTTCTGCAGGAAATGTATTTTAATCATTTTAGGCGTATGGTCATTATAACCCAATCGGAATTTGAAGTTTAAGTAGAATTCTTCAGGACTGTTTTAGAAATGCATGAACAAAGATGAATTTATACATTATAACACAATACTGTGGGTGCAAAAGTAATATTTTAGATTTGTGCCTGTTTCATGGTGAAACTTTTAATGGTGTTTGCTTTTGCTTGAATGTAGCCTCCTAATTATAACAAAAGGACAATACAGTGGAGGCTTATAGTGTTTTATATTGAAAGCTACTCACAGAAAGGTTTAATGTAAAGTGAGCAGCTGTTTTTGTTGAAAAGTGAGCATAACGTGAGCTTCCCTTCCTGTTTGCTAATAGTATTAAAAGTAATTTTTCACCTAAATCTGTTATTCAGTCATATCTGTATCCTGGTTACAGATAGACTCCAGTAACAGAAGCTTAACAAAAACAGATATATTTTCAGTGAAACAGAGAATGCGCTCAGGCCCAATCCCAGTTCTACCCTTTAGCTCTAGTTTTGTGCGTTCAAAAGAGAAAAAGGGGTGTCCCAGTCCTCATTTGGATCAAGGGTTAAGGCTGTACCCACCTCCAGACGGACATTTTCAGGGACCACACTTGAAACAAATGGGTAAGAGAAATTTCGAAAGAGAGAGAGGTGCAAAATGTAACTAATTTCAGCAAAAATAAAGATTTTAATTCAAGACAGTCTTGTTTTATGTTCTTTAATCTGTTTTCTCATTGGAAAGTTTCTGAAAATCACTGTTTGTTGTCTCGTATTACCAGAAACTTTTTTTTGCTAATACATAACACCGCTAACTGTCAATATAAATGAATAAAATATAAACGAACAGTAGAAGAGATTGATACCGTTCAGAGCAAGACTCAAGTCAAAATACTCACAAAAAACTTTTACAAGGCTGGATTATAATGACGTAATATTATGTTAAATTATAATACACTGTAAATTATAAACAATATGATATTATATACTAGCTTAGCCTAAATTATAATAAAATCCGAGCCATTAAAAAGCAAGTCCGACATTGAGTAAAGACTGAACTACTGCAGCTAAAAGGCCACATTAGCGCTGCCTTCTGTCTGAATGTCTACACTATTTAATGAAGAAACATCATTTTCCCCTTTTTTTACAGACGCCACAAAGTCTCACGCTCCAGTTTGTGGCCGATAACTACCTGTTCTTGTAGCAAACATCAAATTAATTAGACAAACGTGATGCCGCCATCAAAGATAATTGTTCGTCGGCTCATCATGTTACAAGCTGAAGAAATGCCAGCAGCAATTAGACTCAGTGACTGACTGTCAATCAGCCAATTAGTCAGGGAGGCGCGTGGAAGTGAGATGTGCTGTGTTTACTGCCGCTGTCAGCTGTCTTCATTCATTACTTCTCCTTCATCAGAACAATACACTTCACTTAGAGTCATTTGTGAGTATACTCTGAGGGGGATCGGGTTAGCTTTGTCTGGTTTTGTTATTTTTGCATCATCAAAGAACTGAAAACACAAGGGCATTCAGTGACTTTTATCTCCATTTAGCCCCTTTAACACATTGAAACCATCTTAATGCTCTTGCTGTAAGGCCTATTAAACAGACTGTACCTGATATTTTGTTCTTTTAGTTGGAAAATGGTATAAACCCCAAATAGTTTACTGTAAAAGCAATAATTTGTGAAAAAAACAGTCTTTATGATCCATCTACTGTTTATTCTAAGGGATTGTAATAGATGAGAACCTCTATTCAGGAACAGAAAACCTTGGACAATCACTCCCATTGGTCGACACTTGTCACATGGCGTTCCAGGAAGTTTAATAGCTGCAGATAAAGTGTATTTTCAGCTGGATATGTCTTTTAACAGAGAAACAGCTGAAAAAAGAAAAGCATCAACAGAGAAAAGGGAGACAACGTAAAACACAGATAAATACTGTCAATTCAATCACGTAATGTTTAACGAGGAGGAGATAATTGTCGTCCTGACGCTGAAGTCACAGCTAAGCTAACGCTAAACGCTAAACTTCAGTTTGGTCAAATGGATTAGTATTTTGGAGGAAAAACTGGTTTTATTTTTTAATAAAAGAGAAGCAGGAGAGGTCTCTAGGCTGATTTTGGAGGAGAGTCTGAGACAGGGACAAAAAAAGAAAATAAGGTGTGCTCAGTGGAGCTTTAAATGTTTATTTTGAATCGGTGTAATACAATCTGACGGTCAATAGATTAAATGCAGCAGGTCAGGTCTAAGTAAAGAGAGAAGACTCAACATTAATATGGCCAACATGAGTTTTCTACAGTGTATTGCAGCAGAAAATACAACATCTTCAATAAATCTATAAATCCAACACAAATATATAATATCTGAACAGAAAAATCCTGATGTTGGGATCGTCTACACATAATTGAAATGCTATAACAAGCTGTGCATAAGTGACTGTCCTAAAACCTTCAGCAATTTGGTAAGACACTAAAAAGTCTCACAGGAAACAGTTACTTCAAGTTCCTGCTTTTTGCTCTTTTTTTCTCATGTTTTTCAATTCAGCTTCATTTACTCATTAAGATTACTACGTTAATTCTCTTCTAAATGGTTAAAAACAATTGAAACCCTCTGAATTTTAATTGTGAGGCGTACTATAAGCAGAACCTGATCCTCATTTGGCCGTTCTTCTCTTTTGTTTTTGACCTAAAATGTCGTGCCACCGTTTGACAATCCCTGGCTCTAAAATTAGAACAGGCCCCAATTATTTCCCCAAAGCCCTCTTAAATGGTCATAATCTCTCGTTACACAAACAGTCTGCAGTCTCTTTCAGATGTTGACTCATTCACTCAAAATAAGCGTTAATCCTTCTCTTGTGGCAGGGCTTTTGTCTAATAGCTCTGGGAACGTACGAGTAAGAAAGTACTTCAGAATAAACACTTGTTAATGGGACTAAGTCAGCGCTAACCGTGGCTGTGTTCGAATGTTTTCGGTTCCTGTGAAGTTTAAAGCTCTCCAAAGCCTGATTATGCAAACAGGTAAAATGACGCAGTACAGTGTAGTTTTTGATCATTGTTCTGTAATTTTTCTTTGAAGCACAACGCCACAAGAAAGATTAGTGTTTTGTTCACATTCTTCACATCTCAAATCCAAAATGGCTTCCTTTTGGTTTGTTTGACGACAGTGATTTTCAGCTTTCTCTCTCAGCTCAGGTTTAAACCCCAAACAAATGATTAATGGGTCTTGTGTGTTCATAAAAGTCAGATGTTTGACGTGATCAGGCAATAGTTCAACCTGGATTGAAGGAGGCGGGGCTAATTCTGCCAAAGAACAGGAGGCGACACGGTAAACAGAAAAAATAAACAAAAACACGCTGGTTGTTCTATTCATGTCTAAGTTTAAGACGGTAAGTCTCACAATCTGGATGAGACCAGTTTACAAACACATAACCTCTATATATTTCATGTTGTTTAACTTAAGTGTAATTTGTTTTAACGTAATAACATTTAAAACTGTATTTTTGCAGGAAACATTACTTAAACTTGCACCGTGTAACTTTTAGCCAAAAAATACATATTCTCACTCTTGTTTTGCTGGTTCTTAGGCAGAGATCAGATCAGATAATTATATTGAGCGTGACATTATGAGTGATTTTTGCACAGATTTGTTGATAACTGCACCTAATCTTTTGACAATAGTGTTCTTTTGCACAAAACTGTTGTAAAGTCCACACTAACTGCTCAGTGATTGATGATAAATGTCTTAAGAAAAACTTTCATTAGTCTAGAACTGAGCCAAAAGAACGTTTAGCATTTATGGAATGTAACCAAAACATCACACTCGAAGCTGGTCTGTTCTTTTCACTGAACACCAGGGGGTAGCATAAAAGGGGACAGTGACACAACTTTTTACTGTGCCGCCCATTAAACATAAATGGGACTGAGTGATTTCCAACCAATAAAATGGAAAAGAGATTAAAGAGGCTCAAATCTGTCATACATTTAATTTCATTTTATTTTGCTACCACTACCAGGCACTGGAACAGACAAAATCAAGATAGTTTTATAACTATAATGTTATTTATAATTGTTCATTAAAAAGGGTTCATACATTTTGCCAGACCATGTGACCAATGCAAAATGAAACGTTCCCAAGAGGCTGAAGGAAGAACCTGAGAGTTTTGACCTTAAAAGACCATAAAAATGTACTTTTTGGTTAGACAATTGTTTCAAAACTTTCAAAAATAAGACAAAATGATTGAGATTTACCAAATTATGACATGCTACTATGGCATGCAGATAAAATGCTAACATAAACGAGGGAAAGCAGAAGCATGGCTCAATCGAAGCTCAAATTAAAACAAAAACCGAATGCACAAACATTGCCAAGCAGCAGTGGAGAGAAGTGACACCCCAGTTGGGTCTTTACCAAAGAGGCAAATAAAAGAAGCCCCTAAGCCCTTGTAATCAGCAGAAGAACAGACGAGGCCAGCTGCGGGTCCCTCCTTAAGCCCTGGTGGAGTTCGGGGTCCAAGTCGAGTCTTTGAGAAAGCTTTGCCAAATGGCACCACACATCAAAGTCTTTAGCCGTTAGCCTCTTTGCCTACTCACGTCGATGTCCCAGGGATTAGCATTAGCATAATTGAGGTTTATGTACAGATGCTTAGTGCTCGGGCTTGATGGATCACTTTTCTGGAATGGGACTGTGTTGTGTAATGTGGGTTTTGAATCCATTCTGCTTCAGACTATGAACACCACCCCCGTAGCTTATTACAGCGTGTAAAGTGAGCACAGACACACTCTCACTGTGGCATTTATCACAGCGACACAAGGCACACTAAAGCCTCCTGAGCAGAATAATAACATATACAATATATCATCTGTACAAGAGATACACACAGTGAACTACAAGTTTATTTCAAGGTTCAAGTCCAACTCTGTTTAGCACCAACAAGCTATCAGCTAACGTGTTACAAGCTAGCAACACAGCACATCTACAGATACGTTTTCTTTAACTATATAAGAGCAACGAGTGGAATAACAGCAACACTCAATGGTTTTCACCTCCTCAATAAAAAAAAAACAAACTTTTTTATTTGAAGGCATCTAGATATTACAAGATTAATACCTTCTAGAGCCACCAGAGGGGGGCATTTTTACCCGCTGCCATTTCATATAATCTTTTAATAAACAAGGCACCAATGCAATAAAATTAAGAGTATATTACTTTAGCTTTAGTTGAATAAATTGTGATGAATCGCAACTATATCAGGGGTCCCAAACCTGGTCCATAGAGGCAGCACAGAACAATAAACATTGATCAGTTTATTATTTGCTTTTTGAAAACGTCCTCTAGAGCCTCTTTCCCACTTAAGTCACTCCCTCACAGTTCTTCCAAGCTGAACCGAGCTAAAAATGAGCAAAAAACAATTATCTCTGGAGAGCTTCTTTGTTCAGAAGGTGAGGCCCAATGATGAGAGGCAGAAGACAAGAGGCCGACAAAAACAAAGCTGCATTTAAAAGAAAATAGTCGCAACAGGTGATACACAAGCCCCAAACCCTCTCTGTGTAATATTTATCACGCTGCTCCAACGAGATTATGAAGCATCAAAACTGCTTCTCCACAAAGAAACCAAGCACCATACATTAAGAGAAAAGCAACAACGCTAACACGAAGGACAGAGGCAATTAACAACTTAAAATCTCACAATGTTACGGATAAAACTCAAGGCGAATTATCCTGAGATCACTAAAAAAAGCACTAAAGAAAGCACTAAAATCCCAGCTTCTTATCTTTGTGAAGCAGGTTCTGTGCCGTTACAATGACTAAAACCAGATTATGGCGCCTCCTGGACTTAAAGAACAATCTTCAGGTGTTTCTGCTCGACCTTAGATGGGACTCGATGCAGAAAACAAGCCCAGGGGTCCCATTGATTTGGTTATGTTTTGTTACATTTACATTATAAGTGTAGGCATCAATTAATGTTAAAACTGTAGCCTATAATTTGCAAATAAATCCATATGAACAAATGGTCTGTGGTGAAAAGAAGGTTGGGGACCCTTGTCTTTAACATACTGTATTTGTATTCCTTTGCTAGCTAGCAGCTAACAACAACAACAACAACAACAATTTTGGGCATAAATTATTTCCAATGACATTGTAGTGGAACATGTTAGGGTCTTATATTAACAAAGTTACATGATGCCTCTTAAAAGCATAGTAAAGTAAAATTCAGTCTATTTTAAACATATTTTTTATAATAAGTAAATATAGGAATGACAGCTCAAAGGCAGAGAGGACTTGGACGTTCTGTCGAGACATTTGTCAGTCCTGTCTTCTCTCTGGAGTCTGCTGCTGAGTTATAGATGAACTAATTAGTGGTAACATTGAAAACTCAGCTCATTAGTGGGACTATGGGACTCTTTTTCACAGCCAATCACAGGACTGTCCAGCTGCAGACAGGAGGAAGGAAAAGGAACGTATGTGACAAGGACAAATACAAGAAGGACCACTACCAGAAGCCCATAGACAGGATATGTCAGCCTAAGAACTATGAGGTATTAAGAGAAAATGATTCCTCTGTTGAACAAGAGACACAGATGTAATAAAATTAGCACAACAGCAGTAAAATAGCATGCTATTGTGGGTCCTGCTGCTGTGGTATGACCCTTGGAGCCTAAATAAGAACATATTAAAAGGTAAAAAAAGAAAGAGACTGTATCATAAAAGCCACAACGTCTTATTTTTGTCATTTAAGATGTTTAAAAATGTGTATTCTCCTCTCAATTCTTGTAAATCCAGGTGATCTACATTTTTCTTTAAGCAACAACTCAGAAATTAACTTTAAATGTGCTTTATAACATATGAAAACAAAAATATTAAGCTATTTTAAATGTCTCTATATTGTCAAATGTGATAAGTGCTGGTCATTGTCTACAGAGGAGCACTTTTACTCTCAGTTCAACTCAGGAGGCCATTTTTTGGAGACATTTTTCTGCTAATTCTAAGCTAAAATGTGCTGTAAATAATCCTATAACCTCTTTAATAGAGAGTCGTAGATCACCAAGTCTTCAGACTGTTTAATGAGTCTAAGCAGTGAGTCTGATCAGGTAATAATAATAATAATACATTTTATTTTTTATTTAGGTGAGGCCCACAGCGGCGCATCAGCCCGGTCCATGTGTCCGTCTATAACACCAGTACATCTCAGTAATGTCTGCCCGGTGCTGCTGTGGGTGGGCACATTAAAGTGGATGAAAGTGGGAACAGTGCCAGTCTGGGTCTCTCTGCTGCTCCCACCTCCAGCTCGCTGCCCTTTAATGAGCTCTTAATATGGCTGACAAATTTACAAGGCATTTAAAAATGACCCAGTCAGCATCGGAGAAAAGAGGAGGCAGAGAGAATGAGACGGAGGAGAGAGTGTCCAATCTCATTTTCTGCTGCCGGCCAGAGCCATAAATGAACTGGATTTATATCAGAGCGGGCGTCTGGGACGAGTCGTGTGTGTTTTTACTGTGCACTACAAATAATTCACTCCGAACACCTGTCAACACCAGTCACGACTCTGGAGAATTCCTGCAGTTGAGCTCATCCAACTAATTGGTGGCAGACTGCCAGACCCCCACCTCTCTCACATTCAGTGTCTCCGATGCACTCCACACTCACCCCTGTGTGCTTCAGCCTCATATTTTAACATAACATTTATGGATGAATGATTTAATGGTGCTTATCAAAGCCATCATTGTAATCGTATCTCTAATTAGACTTAATTAAAACAGTTTAATGGCTGCTGCTGAGTTGGTTTTTGAAAGTAAATCAGCCTCTCTTCTCTCGCTCAGATTCCTCTCCTGACTTAGCATTCAGGATATCACTCAACACCTTCGACAGCCAATCAGCTCTAGATTCTCTCCCCAGCCCTTGTCAGCTCGTTAATTAAGCTCCCGAAGTGCCTAATGATTAAGATAACGTAGCAATCTCACGGTGAACAGGCTCTTTCCTCCCTCTTCTTTTTACAGCCTCCATTATAGCACCCTGGAGGTGTTACTCCATCCTGATGAAACACACACAATTGACAAATCAGTTGCTCTGAGTCGGGCTTATTTCCATGTTGCATATTCATGAAGAGTTTGGAGAAGGGTGGGCTGATTTTTAATCAAAGTCACAGAAAAGACAGTGAGAGGGTGGTGTGCAGGGCTCAGTCACCCCTCCCTCGTCTCGGCGCCCCGCTGCGAGGAACATGCATCATTCATCGGATTTAGCTCACATTTGTGTGGCTGCAGTATGGAGCGGCTCTGGACAAATGGAGGTGCCACATGCTCGGACCAGATGTTCTGGTTTCTTATGTGCATAGCTCATCAAAAACAACAAGCGCTGCCACTACTGGGCCCTGCTTTCCGGTTGGGCCAGCCAGCCCATCTGCCGCCTCTGAGCCCGGTCCAGGCTATTTATAGTGTGTGCACTTTCCAACAAACTGTTAGTGTCTGACAAGAGCATTACATCAACACACAATAACTTCCATAACTCTACAGCAACTTTATACAATAACTCTTCACAGTTAACAAACAAAACATCATCACACGTTTTGAGTGTAAACTGTGTTTTCACTAAAGCAGGTTTCAGATCTGCTCTGTTTGGTCTGAACCTGGTGTGAAAGCAGACTACACTTCGTTTCCCAAAAAAAAGAGGTGTTCATGGTCCTGTTACAAAGTGTAAAAGCGTGTCTGGCAATATTTTGAACCTTTGGCCCTATCATTCCTACAGTCCAGTTTAGTATTTGTTATAAATAAACTAAAGTCTGCTGCAGTCCATCGATTCGTCAACATTAATCATCTGTGGACGCGTTTAAAGAAAGCTCATCTTGCTCCTGTGATAAAAACAACTAAAAGAACATGAATCCTGCTCATTCTCGAAGGATTCTGCAATAAAGTCTCTATAACACTATGCACTTTTCACTGCGTAAAGAAAGAGTTTTAATGGCGTCTGTAAAGTTGCACAGTTGCTATGGTTCCAAGTTGGTGCACTAATCAAATGGGACAAAAACTCGAGTTACTACAGCTTTATTTACCTTTTTGGATGCACACCTGTCAGCCAATCAGAAAAGAGCATTCACCCTCACCATTTTTGTTTATTTTTTATTTTATTTTTTGTCTTCCTTTTTTCACCATTTTCATTTTCTTTTTTCCATTTTTCTTTCTTTTTTTCTTTCTTTCAGCTTCATTTTTGTTGTTGTTTGACGCCATCTTTGTTTCATTTTGCTGCCTACACAACATATGATTTCTTAAACATTATGATAAACATTGCTGACCACGAATAACAATGAGTTCGTTTTTATTTTTTTCATTTTATTTTAATGTTAATCCATACATCTGACCTGTTAAACTCCGTGACACCGAGTCAAACGAGATGATGAGCAACTCTCTGCAAAAAAACGGACAAAACTTAAGAGTGATTTTCCATAAACCGACGACGAAATCCAGCGGAGCATCCGAGCGTGGGCGTACGACCTTCACACATCTCTGAAAGCACATGAACTTTTCCCTTCCTCGGGCTATTAGAGTCCTTAAAATTCTGTTCGACTCCGCAGCCTTTCACCTACAGGAGGAAAAGGATGTAGCAGAGACAAGTGCATAAATCATACTAATATCCTCCAGTAAGTGTTGCGCTCATGGCTCGGTGCAGATGGCGATCCTGCCTGTGTCTGCATCCTCCGTTAACCCCGCGCAAACTACAGCTCCTCATCCATGTTTCATTTAGCTCACGTCTCTCATTACGAAGGCGCGCGGGGCATAGATTTATTTATCATTAGCGCTTGGTGGATGTAGGTTTCACTCGGGTAAGCCCATCCATAACCGCATTTATTACGGCTGCCCGCTGAGCTGTGGTGTTATGATGACTGATTGCCGGGGTGTAATTGTTAGAGCTGGAGCAACTTGGGTTTCTTTGCGAGGAATAATGCTTTAATACTGCTGATGGAGAGAGGTGTGTCTCTGTCTAAAAGTGATGTATTGTATTATTAAAGCATTCTATATGATACAGTATTTAATATCATTTAGTATTATGTCTCCCGTAGATTTCAATGTAGAGAACAGGCCAGAGACAACACAAAAGAAGGACAAGAAAGAACCTAACCCCCAATTTACACCAACTCAATGTCACCCAGTCTGACAGTTTACACCACACACGTCAAACTCAAGGCCCAGGGGCGAAATTTCGGCCATTTGCAATGTTTTGTGTGGCCCTCCAGTGCATTTAGTAAGTGGTATTTTTGGCTCTAGGTTTTAATTGGATTTGAATCAGATTAATTTTATCCGTTCATGAACTCTTAAGCCAGTCTTTGCTAGAAAGATAAATATAAACTGCTTAAATCCAAATAAAACATGTTTAAATCCAAATAAAACTTGTTCAAATCCATCTAAAACCTCCACGAATCCTAATAAAACCTTTTCAAATCCATCTAAAACTATTCAAATCCATCTAAAACTTGTTCAAATCCATCTAAAACTATTCAAATCCAACTAAAACCTGTTCAAATCCATCTAAAACCTCCACGAATCCTAATAAAACCTTTTCAAATCCATCTAAAACTATTCAAATCCATCTAAAACCTCCACAAATCCAAATAAAACCTGTTCAGATCCAACCAGTTTCAAAAAAAGGGAAAAATTAATATTGAAGACTTTTGTAAAACTAAAATGCACGAGCAGCGTAACACAAACAACTCTGACGTCTTTGGTGTAAATTGACGCTTTTGAGAATAAAACGTCTTGTGTAAACTGGAGGTCACGCAGATGTTAGTCTAAAGTCCACCTCTCCATCATATAATGGATATAATAATTCATAAATGACTAAAGTGAGATACATATACAGATGAATACAGACAAATTGAATGTAAAAAAACTACATTTTTGTCATGATGGGAACAAAATGTATCGAGACCACTAGTCCTATTATTTATTATAAAGGCTCATAACACTTTCTGATAAAGTTGTGTGAAAAAGAGCATCAAATATTCATGTTTCTCACCATAATAGGATTTCAATATGTCGACTACTTGCTGTTTTTTGGATGAAGAGAGTCCATTGATCCAGTTTCTCTTGATAACTCATTCTCTTTATGTTTTTGAAGCGCTGCTGTTGTCACTGCCTTCACCCTCGGCTCAGAGCCTCTTTTTTCTGTTTGTCTCTGTCTTCTCCACAGATCACAGGGACCAGATAAAACGGACCTCACCGACATACTCCCCTGTCACACTTTCACGTTCAGTTTGCATCAAAAAGAACCAAAAAAAACAAAAAAAACATTCGACATCATATTACAGATGATCTCGTACACATTAGGAGCTCTTTGTGGAAGATGAAAGCGTGTAAGCCTGGCAAACGTAACGCAGTCGAAGCAAATACTGAGCACACACGGCTCTGCAGCGACAGCACACTTGGCTTTGAACAAGTTTAAAACACTCCGTGTGGATACAGCAGGGTAAGCACAGGTTTGAGCTCTGATAAAAGCCTATTTAAATATTAATACACACATTCCAGATGACGGTTGTGCCATGGTTTGGTCTTCTCAGGTCCCTCTCAGAGTCAAAGTCACGCTTCTCAGTCAGAAAAGAGGAAAAAATGTTAAAGAAAGTAAAGGGAAGTCATTTTGTTGACTTCCACATGTACAGTATACATCTTCACATTAGAGTAAATTTAGTTGACAAATTATTTTCGTCATAGTTTTTGTCAATGATATATTTTTGCCCAACAAAAACGAAATTAAAAGTAATTAATGAGAACAAAAACTCTGTGATGACACTTTCTTCAATGAATAAAAACAAAAATGAACAGAGACTCAATCCAATCAAAAGGAGAGGAGTTGAGAAGAGATCAATCAGACTCAGGTTTTTGAGCGTCGCTGAAGTGATGTCAGACACAAACATTTGTTAGAGCCTCGGGAAGACGACAGGAGACCAAAAGAGAACCACTTTAAATAAGTTAACGCTTGGAGGAAAAGAAGAAAGACGTAAAAACCATTGAAAATGCATTACTCTTTATATTTGTGACTAAATCTATTGTAGATAAGTCGACTAAATTCTTATATTTAGTCAACTGAAAGGTTTAAACTAAATTATGACTAAAACTAAACTACACTTGAGCACTACGGTAGCCAAACAAGATGTGGTTTCACCTGCATCTGTAGAAAGTCAGAGAAACATATTCTCATGTGAAAAGCAGTGTTGAATTAGACGAATATTTCACAGAGAAATAAACACAGAGCGATGTATAGTTGTTAGTCTAGACGCTGATGCTACTGTGCACAGATGAAAGAGTTTTTGCTCCGGATATATCTATAGAAGTGAAGCTTAAAGGTATAATTTGCAAGATCTTCAGGACAATAACAATCATCCCTCTCACACTGACAATCCCTTTCTCTTTTACCTTTTTGAATTACACTCTACATTTTTTAAAAGCAGGCTGTCGGACTTTCTCTGACGATAATCAAGGTGGTACTGTTGGCTTTTACTGTGGTGAATGTGTCTCTGAAGAGGCTCATTTTACAGTTGAACTGGAGAAATACAATAATCAGACTGGAGCAGGGCCAATAGAGACGTGTTATTATTAATATAGGATTAATACAAACAGATGAAACTTCAAATGCACTGTTTAAGACCTGATTTAAATCACTATAACGCTCTTTAGGAAACGGTCGGCTTCACAGGAGACAAGAAAAACAGACCTTTAAGTGACTAGTAAATAATTAATCTGTATCTGTTCTAAAGCTGTAATCTGCAGTCACATGAAGGTGAGCCCTCTGTTAATCAGCCTGTGTTTCCCTGATTGTCAAAGCTCCGTGTTTGAACAATGCTGTTGTCTTCTCTGTGTTTGCTCATTTAGGAACAAACATTTGCTCTGCTGCCGCCGCAAACAAGCTCTCCCAGGAAGGGGTTATTAATAGGATAATTAAGCAGACGGTAATGAGCTGGATTATGCCTAATTATGACAAGATTTGTTTTGGCATTTTGTCTTGTGAGAAGCCATTGAAGTCTACCTCGCTGTTCATTACGCGGCGCTGCATGTGCACCTGAGAGGCATGATGGGAGCAGGTGCGGAGAGGGGCAACAGGAGGGGTAACAGGAGGGCACCGGGACAGCTCACAGCAGACAGGACGGGACAGGGTCCGGCCCAGGGGAACGTCCAGACCAAGGACCAAACCTGCTGCTGTCAGTCTTTGATCTAATTTAATAAAGAAACTGTTTATTGTGTAAAATGTTGTTGTTCACGGTTAAACTAAACACAGCAGCCATGTTTTCAGTGGTGTTTAATCGTCTCAACAGTCATTTTTACATTTGTCTATGCTAAAAAATTAGACATTTAAAGCCCATTAAAACCCAGTGGTAGTTCTATTACTTCAGTGTGTACAACTGTCCTTAGAGCTGGGTCAGGAAAATATAAAATTGACCTTATCACAAGATTTATTTAATTTTTTTAGCCTTTCTTCAACTGTTTGGGGAGAAACACGCCAACTTCAACCAGAAAGGTACTGCATGGCCTTGGGATTGAACCAACGACCTTCTGGCTACGAGACAGTGTTAACCACTCTGCCAATGGGCCGTCCAATAAGCTTCTTGTCAGAACATTTAAGTTTCTACAAATATATCTAGATACGTTTTAAATATACTGATTTATCTCTGTTATATCCATCCAAAACATGTCCAAATCTTACTAAAACCTGTTTAAATCCATCTAAAACCTGTTCAAATTCAAATAAAACCTGTTCAAATCCTACTAAAACCTGTTCAAATCTTACTAAAAACCTGTTCAAATCCAACTAAAACCAGTTTCCATTAAAGGAGGAAATTAATGTTAAAGATAACTTTTGTAAGACTCAAATGAAGTCTTCAAATGAACCTGTTTGAGTTTGACACCACTACAGTAGCCTATTAAAGTAAAATGTCACCATCAGACATCATCCAAATGCATGATATTGTATGAAACAGAATGGAAAGTACAGATATGTCCTGAGGGTTGTGCAGAAATATGTCAGTCCATTAGTGTTATACTGACTCTGCTGACATTTGTTTCATTACCTTTAATCAAGTCTAATTTAGTGTCTTTAACCTGAACACTCGAACAAACGAACGGGAAATACTGCTGCTTTTGTGGAAGCTTCAAGTATCATTTATTTAAAATGAATAATTATACCTCAATGTCAAGCATATTAAGTGGACATTGTTAAACTGTTGCTATGGAAACGACTCCATTCTTATCGAAGCGCTGAGCAATTTTTCCTCGAGTGCAATAAAAAAAAAAGAATCACACGCTTTCGGTTTAAGTTTAGAGTTCAGCTTCTAACTCAGAGTCCAGTGTCAACTCCACTTTGTGTTTGTGTGCTTTACTTTTTTGTATTTATGTATTTTCCATCACTTGAATAGACAGTTTTTTGTGTTTTCTGCAGCCATTGGTTCATGTTGACGAGCTTTATAAACCAACAGCCAATGGGGACGTCTGCTACAAAATCAGAGACGTCGAAGAGACACAAAACTCCTGTCTCTCTTTAAGAAATAAAAGGTATTTGAAGCAGACTTTTCTAAACTTGGATCATTAATATTGAATCTAAATCAGAGTAAATCCTGTTGTAGCAGTGAGAGGCTGGAGGTACAGCTGCTGCAGGAAACATTCAACTGTTTCTGTTTATTCCCATCTTTCTCAACATTAAATTCATAGCTGCAGCAGTTTCCTCTCATTTAGACTCAATATTTGAGTTTGTACAGGTTCTGCTTGTGTTTAATGCAGTGTAGACCATAAATACAATGTTTAAATTCATGAAGACGACGTTTAAAACCACAAACAGCTGTTGATAATAATAAACACTAGCTTTGTCGTTTTCTGTTTGATTATAAAGTTTATAACAAAAACAAAGGCATTTATTTGAGTCTGTTTATTTTCCTTTTGCTTCTTGTTTTCGCTAGTTTCTTTCTATTAAAATCCTTGATAATTAAGCCTAAATGACGTCTTAAACACTCATTCCTTCACAGATCATTCTTATTAAAACATCGACTCTTATGTAACTTGCATTGTACTATTTACAGTTACGTGTTCACTGCGTGTGACCTTTATCGTTCGGGAAGCTCCGTAAATGCCACGACTGAACTGTACGTGCCTTCGGATCCGTCCTGAGAGTGAGGCGGCCCATTAGCTGTAAACACACAGCGCTAAGTGCCATGACATGTTGTGAAATGTCATTATCAGCGATTCGCCGCTCAGCTCTCCATCTTACACGATAAACATCCTAAGCCCGAGTTATTTCCAAACACATAATGGCTCCGCGTTGTCAATCACCTTTATTAGAGCCGAGCGTCTTAATTCTTTTAAGCCCGCGGTATTTCAGCTTAACCCATCCACTTCGCCGCTTATGAAACAGGGGGAAAAAAAAGAGTGCATTTGCATTTATAACCCAGACGGCGCACACACACACACGCTTCGTCTTGTGTTAAAGCGCTCCATTCACTCCTGCGACTCACGATAAGGAAGCTAAGTCTGGGATTTAGAGCTTTGGCTTATCGTCATCTTTCTCCCTTCGCTTTCTCTCTCTGGAAAGTGCGTCGAGCTTGGCCCAGAAATCTGCATGGAATTTACAGTGAGAGCGAGAAGAAGAAGAAGAAGAAGAAGAAGAAGAAGAAGAAGAGGAAGGGGGGAGGCTGTTTTAGTCACAATAAATACATTCGTCTGAAAAACCCCGTCTGTTCCAAAACAGGTGGATTTACATTCCTCCGAAATCAAAAGCCGGCTGGTTTCCGCGGCTCATTGTGTGTGTTCGAAAGTGCACACTCTCCAAATACACGCTTAATTCCACAACAGAAAGAAGGAGCGCTCACTTCTGTAACTGGGTGCTTTTCATTTACTCCGAGGAAGAAGAAAAAAAAAAAAAGAGATGAGATTATAGAGAAAGCTCATTTCCTGCTAAACTTGGACTCCGGTTTCCCAAATAAAATTGCTTTTATTCTTCACAACATGTGTTCCCGGAGATTAAGGCCCTGTAATCTTGCGAGGGCTTAATAAGACTGAGTATTGCGAGTGCAGGCTAAAACAGAAAATGTGGAACGAGCCTCGCTTAGCTCCGCTCTACCCAGTGACTTTAATCCTGTTTATTAAATTATAAAGAACCTTAAAGGATAAAGATAAAGAATATTGAGTCGAGGATTTGAATGATTCGGGGCGATTTTTCCTCCCTCCTGTCTTAGTGTGAGTTATTTGATAGCTGTGGATGATGGCAGACTTTGTTTTTTTTTTATATAACGGCTGCTCTCTGTCCTCTTAGTACAAACCTGCATTAAGTACAACCTCAGCTCTGGCCCGGGTCTTGATTCTCGGGTATTAAAGTGTTACCCAGTCGTAATCCGGAGTGTCACTGATCCCTTCCATGACTGTCAAACATTCAAATCTCCATGAATGTGCTCTAAAACGGTTTCATTTATGTAGCATATCCAACAGCAAGCTGACGTTAATATCCTTTGCTTCGCTTCCACTGGAGTGGGACGGTACGGGTCGGGTCAGTGTGGCTCATTTGTAATGACGTTTCTATTCTCAAAAGGGAACAAAGTGTCCCAAAAGTACAGACTGTGCCTAATATTTTTTCTTCTAGTTGGAAAATTGGTTTAAACCCAAAGTAGAACATTGTCAAAGCAGACATTTGAGAAAAAACATTATAATAAGGGATTGTAATAGATGAGAACTTTCTATTTATAAACGGAAAACCCTGGCCAATCACATGCTCCAAAAAGGAGCGCTCCCATTGGTCGACACTTGTCACATGACGTTCCAGGAAGTTTAATAGCTGCAGATAAAGTGTATTTTCAGCTGAATATGTCTTTTAACAGAGAAACAGCTGAAAAAAGAAAAGCATCAACAGAGAAAAGAGAGACAACGTAAAACACAGATAAATACTGTCAATTCAATCACGTAATGTTTAACGAGGAGGAGATAATTGTCGTCACAGCTAAGCTAACACTAAACTCTAAACTTCAGTTTGGTCAAATGGATTAGTATTTTAGTTTTAGTTTTATTTTTTAATAAAAGAGAAGCAGGAGAGGTCCCTAGACTGATTTTGGAGGAGAGTGGAGTCTGAGACAGAGACAAAAAAAGAAAATCAGGGAGAGGAACTTTAAACTGAACACTGCAGTTTGTTGATTGGACGACTGAGGATACTTACTCAGGACAAAATGGAAACGTACTCTCAAATTGTCTTGTTCTTGTGATAAACAGTTATGTTCCAGGAAGAAAGAAATGGTGGTTGAAAATAGAATCCGACTGTTGCTTTTTGGCTCAGGTCTGATTTGAGCTGCTTCTCTCTAAAGAACCAGTTGTGTAAGATGTTAAGTCATTTCTGAGTAAGGTTTAGTGACTAAAGGCAACTAACAACTGGATGGATTTAACACTGTCTCACTTTTTAATCAAGGCTCAATCCCAATAAATACTAATAGTTTAGCAAACATACCTAATGGTAGGGGCTAACTAATGCACTAAAAAACAAATAAAAACTCTACAATAATTAAAAAAGGATTTAAAGCAGAATGTACATTTTTTTCCCAGCAGAGGGCACAGATCCCTCTCTGTGCAACTGCAACGTCAGCGTCTGCCATGTTTGTTTAAGAGACTATCCAAGCGGCGAGTTTGGAAGAAAAAGCAGGTAACACTATATAATAACTGACATGATAAACAGTAGTTAAGCATTAATAGATGTCTAATTAACAATTAATTAATGAACTATACATAGACAATGAAGTATAATTTTCATTTGCAATTATACATGGGTCTATTTTTAAGACTAAAAGATTTATAACAATGTTTATAACATAATAGTGATCACTAATGTTGGATTAATGCTTTGTAAATGACGAATTAAGGATGAATTAAGTACATTACAAATACTCAACTACTGCTTAATTGTGTGAGTTATAAAGTTTTACCAAAAAAAACTTACGTATTTTGTATAAATATGACTTTAGGGTCCAGTGTATTGGCCTGTTTTCTTTAATAAAAGCATTGTGTGTCTCTTGTGATAAACTCTCCTGTCCCGGGACCAGGACTTTATTCTTTTTTCTTATGTTTTTGTGTCTTTTAATGTGAAACTATGTGTATTGTTACACTTTACTCCTGCTTTTATTGCTTCTTCTTGTGTCTGTGTTTGTGCAAATCTTTTAATTATGTGTATTTTAAAGATGAAAAAGAGCAATTTGGCTAAACTCTGGCTTTTTTATCTCACGTTTAATCATGTGTTTTTTTTTTTTTAAATTGCGTTGTCCCCTTTTCAAATAATCTAACCTAATCTAATCACCATTACCAGGATTTCCAAGACTATTGTTCCAAGTGTATATTAGTTTTTGAGTTCTTGTTCTGATTTGAGCTGCACCGCATTTAAACAGGTCACATAACAGCAACATTACCGTCTTGTTTACAATATTCTTCCATAATGTATGAGCAAAATGTCCACAGATATAAGCGGCTTACACGTAAACTGTGAAAGTTAATGGCCAAGAGTGCGAGTGTATGTGGACTTGTGAACTTGTCACTGAGAAGTACTGCGCTACTGAGCTAAGAGGATTGTGGGCCACTAATCCAAATCAAAAGACATACCATGTGAATTATTACATTCGGAGACGGATTATTTTAGTCCCGGATTAAGCAGCAATGCCAGCCAAATCTTCTCATGTCTTGGCTGATGAGAAATGCTACTCTATTTGAGGTCGTCACATTAAGGCTCTGTGTCCATGATACAGCCCGAAGACAAAAGAAAAAAAGAATCATGTGACATTTTTAAGACTTAAGAAGATAAGAGCAGTTCCTGTTAGTCCGTACGACCTTAGTTTACAGGAGCAGCGTGTCGGAGAGCGATTAGCCCTGAGAGGATTTAGCCGCACCGGCAAAATGTACTGCCTTTTCATTTCGAGGGTAACGTCCTAAATCTACTCTAACCTTTGTTTACGGCTCGTCAGGTCAACGGGTCATTATCCGGAAAGAGAACATTTAGTTTCCGCTCGGTTGACGCTAATCTTCGAGGATGAATTCCACACGGGCCACAGAGCTCCGAGACGTTTAAGAAACTGTTCTCAATTTAACCAGATCAGTCAGGAGAACAGAAAAGGCCATGTTTGATTTAAAGAAGACTGTGGTATTAGCTCCAAGATCTATGTGAGGATCTAAATCTGAAGAAATGAGAGTAGCACGTAGAGCAGATACAGCTTTTCCAAAAAATACAGACCATTTCTTTCCTGAAAGTCCGCACCGAGATCAACACAAGAACTCACAAATTCTTAGGGAGTATTCTTTAGGTTCAGTATCTTTTGGTTTCTCTCTACAGCTTTTAAAGTGAACTATTGAACTTTCCCTGACGTTGTGTCTCCTGTAGATGTCTTTTATTGTGGTGAATGTGTCTCTGCAGAGGCTCATTTTACAGTTGAACTGAAGAAATACAATAATCAGACTGGAGCAGGGCCTATAGAGACATGTTATTATTAATATAGAATTAATACAAACAGATGAAACTTCAAATGCACTGTTTAAGACATGATTTAAATCATTATAACGCTCTTAGGAAAGTAGGAAACGGTCGGATTCACAGGAGATAAATAGAGACAAACAAAACGTAAAATAATGGAATCTGTGTTTAAACCTGAACAATATCTGTCTTCCTTGTTTTCCTCCGTTCACTCTTCTACTCTTCTTCGTGTGTTTAATTGCCCGTGACTTCCTGAATTTGGTCCAAAAGTCCGAGCTATCCCCAAACAGAACAGTCTCAAAGTACAGACCAAACATTTCAAGTGTGAAAGTGCTCTTAGTGAACGTTGTTGTTGTTGTTGACTCCAGAACTAAAGCAGACCACTTTCACTGTTTTTAAAAGCTTGGATGTAAACAAACCAAAGGAAATGGAACAATGACATCCTAGCATTAACTCCTCTGACCAGATTACAATTCCATATGTTTATATCTCTTAATTTTACATTTTAAGCCTTTAAAAACATAACACATCTTGCTGATTTAGTGACTGTGGAGTGTAGCTACATGCTAAAGTTCCGGATGAAGCTAAAAGTTAATGTCTTTGTGCTGTTTATGTAATCAGTCTTGGCACTTTTGAGAACATTGTCGCGGAGAATAACATTGATCTGGGATATTCTATTAAACTTTGTAACATATAGTGTGATTTATAGTGAATTGTGAATGAGAATGAGTGAATGAGTAACCTTTAAGTGCAGTAAACACTCGCGATATTTGCCAAGATGGCGGATAACACACTGTTACACTACATCATGATTAATATCTGGGGCTGATAAAGCAAACTGTGAAAATGTATTTGTAATTTGAGTGGATCAACAGGTGATCAGTTTCATTGTGTCAGAGTTTTTATTCTAATCAGTCTCTGAACTGTTGCGACAGACAATGCATGAGTTTCTCCGAAAAATGAAGAGGAAAAGCCCCAGTGGCCTCATGAATATTCAAATCTGGTCCAAGTCCTTCCTGATTTTGTGTGTCTGAAACCTGTTGTTATGAGAATCATCACTGTTCATAAAGATGTCACAGTTTATCATCAGAGTGTGCTTTTATAAAAACTAGCCTCACACCCTACCGTTACTAATCTGTGACGAAAACACTTCTCTTTTTAATTTCTGGTTAATAAATGTTATTTCTTGTCTATATTGATATGGTTTAAAGTGTTCACATTCAGAAATTCATGTCACGTGATTCAGAATTAACGGCTCATAAAGATATTGTTTTGCTTTGGCAGTAAATCAGAGAAGACAAGTATTGTTTTTAAGTGTCTTTATTTTCATGTTTTGGTTTGTTCACACTGCAACACAACCACAGCATTTTCAAACCAAACTGTGGCATCTGATTTCTTCTTTAATGATATTGTGGTTATACTCATGTGTATGTTCATTTGCAGCAATTTAATGAGTAACCTTTATCCAGTAGAGGCTAATCTCTACAGACTCTGTTGTTACGACAGTAGACACTATACAAAAATGAAAAAATAAAATAAAAACATGTCTTTTGAAACAGTCGGATCAAATACAACTATCAGGGTCCAGCGTATTGGCCTGTTTCACTAGGTTTTAACTGGATTTAAACAGGTTTTAATTGGATATGAACTGCTTTTAGTTGGATTTGAACTGCTTTTAGTTGGATTTGAACTGCTTTTAGTTGGATTTTACTGCTTTTATTTGGATTTGAACTGCTTTTAGTTGGATTTTACGGCTTTTAGTTGGATTTGAACTGCTTTTAGTTGGATTTTACTGCTTTTATTTGGATTTGAACTGCTTTTAGCTGGATTTTACTGCTTTTATTTGGATTTGAACTGCTTTTAGTTGGATTTGAACTGCTTTTATTTGGATTTGAACTGCTTTTAGTTGGATTTGAACTGCTTTTAGTTGGATTTGAACTGCTTTTAGCTAGATATAAACATGTTTTTGAATCTAGTCAAATATAACTAAAACCTTTTCAAATTCAACTAAAACCCGTTCAGTCTATTAAAAAACTTCAGCCCCTGAAAGCATTCTTATTAACCATCACGACCCCTCACCACTTTGAGTTTGACACCTCTGTTTTAAAGGTTTGTGTGCAGCTGAGGGAACTGTGTCAGTGAGATAGGCCTGATTCTACTGATCTCACTCTAAGAACCATTAAAATTATATATATTTTGATATATTTTTGGGCTAAACGTTCAGCCTGGCTGCTTTAAATATGCAGCAGATATTTAAAATGCATGTAAATATTGTACTTAAACTGGGATGTCTAGTAGTCAAGTTCACACCTACATAATACGATTCATATTTGGGTTATTGCTGCATGTATTCGACCGAGAAAAAATGAGAAACCAGTGTTTAGAGTCATTTGAGATACATACTGTCCTGTAAAGGCAGGTGTTGAAGTGAATCACCTTCAAGACCCATTAAGTGTTGCTAAAAAACAAACATTAATTAACAAACAGCATGATTGTGGTAAGTTATGAGTAACTAGAAAACGATTAGCGCAGAGTTGCATAGTGTTTTAACGTTTAATACTACAAACAAGTCGGGTTTAACGCTAGCTCTCCTTTGCACTTTTTAATAAAGACGGAATTCTAATACACACCAAGTAGTTTTAATCTTTCCTGTGACAGTACTCTGGTTAAACAGCCTAATCGAGCAACGAGCTATAAGTGTAAACATAGAGACTGTAAAAGAATCAAAAGTGATATGCAGCAAACTAAAGCTAGCTCTTAATCATCTGCACGATCACTGACAGTTACAGAGATCCAACGGTTCCCCGGGCCCCTCAACAACTCTTATCTGCCACAGTTTGTCTGAGGATGTGTCCAGAAGAGGAACCCGGGCTTATCTTAGTCTAACTCATATGTGACTAAATAAAACACGGATGTTCAGTTCAGTTACACCAGGTTTGGTCTGAGCGCCGCCGGAGCAAACGCAAACAAGATGCAAAGCAGAAAGGTGCCGCTCTCGGTTTATTTACACATTTGACAGATGGCCGTAGTAAAGTCTGTCATGAACGGACACATACTGCAGGGTTTAGTCGAATCTGAGGCGAGAACAGACGGGAACACGGCAAATAAACAGTTCACAGATTCACGATCGCACACGGACTCCATCAGGATCAAAACCAGTGAAAGAAAACCTACTGGAAGGAATGTAAAGTCGTATAATTTAATATTTACAGTGCTACAGAGAACAAAGTGGAAGAAGCTTTTTAGCTTTGCTTAAAAAAAAAAGGAAAGTGAAAACCCATCTAATGTGGATTAATGTAAATACCAGTAAATACAACACACAATTAGTACACTGAGTAATTCAAAGTGCTTTACAGAATAAAAGACTAATTTAAAACACACAGACACAGATTTAGAATAAGAAACATGAGTAAAAAACATAATTAAAACATTAACAGAAGAAGAGTGCAGATAAAACACTGTCAGAAGAAGGTTTTTAAGTTAAAGGCTTTCAATTCTTCTGGAGGCTCTTCCAGATTTTTGAAGGAAACTTAAACACTGCTTTACTGTGTTTTGTTATAAGTTTGGGCACAAGCAGAAAACCTGTCCCTGATGTTCTCAGAGACCAAGAAGACCAGGCCAAACTGGACTAAACCAGACCATGTAATCCCAGACAAAACCAGACCAAACTGGACTAAACCAGACCATGTAATCCCAGACAAAACCAGACCAAACTGGACTAAACCAGACCATGTAATCCCAGTTTTGGTCTGGTTTTGTCTGGGATTACATGATCTGGTTTAGTCCAGTTTTGTCTGGTTTTGTCTGGGATTACATGGTCTGGTTTAGTCCAGTCTGGCCTGGTTTTGTCTTTGTTTGTTGCTGTTTTGAGGCAAACTCAGACCAAATATTGATTTGATTTAGAATTATCTTCTATTCTTCCACTTTGCATTTTGTAAACTATTAAAAATAAACATATTTTATAGTTTTCTTCACTGTTTATTTCCACACCGGCACAAAACCTTTGCATAGTACTGTACTTTGGGGCTAGATAAAAGCAAGTCTCTTAAATTCTGCATTATTCCTTTGACTTTGGAAATGTTTTTAAGGTGATAAAATGCTGCTGATGTAACGTGACAGTGTGAGACAGCCGTAAATTTCTAACCTGACTTTTACTTTTCAGAGAAAGAGCCTCGAGGTGAATAGAAGTAAATGAAGCCACATGAGGATTCGAACACATGAGTAAGTGTTGATCCATCTCTGGCCTTTGTCCTAACGTGATCCTGCTTCTGTATAATTAACCGGAGCAGCGTGGTCGGAGGCGAAAGGGGCTCGGAGCCAGGCTCGAGGATTGGCCGTAACACGAGCTCCGTTTCATCCCAAAGGCTTTGTTTATGTAAAAACAGTAGTGAGCCCTTTACCCCCAGATTACCCCCTGCTGGACGGATAAAGACACACAGACTGGGATCAGGGCCAGGGATAAACACTACAAACCCAACAGCACACGGTTTAAACGATAAAGAAAAAACATGTGCATTTGTATCCATTTCATTTTAGTTTCAGTCTAATCTAGTTTAGTTTTACTTATAATTTAGTCTAATCCTTATTACATAATGTCTCTCTGAATGAAATGAACCTAATCCTGACCTGTTCCGGCTGGTATTCAGGTTCCAAGTGTTAACATAGTTTATATTTAAAGTGGTTCTCTTTTCGTCTCCTGTCGTCTTCCCGAGTTTTCGTTCTCATCAACTTTTTATTTAGTTTATGTTTCATTTTCAGACGCAAAAATATGTTGATGACAAAAGAAATTATTCATCAACAAAATTAACTCTGTTTGTATCCTCATAGATCCTTGTCCAAGTCTCAAGACTCAAGGCCCAGGGGCCAACTGCGGCCCTTTGCAATGTTTTATATGGCCCTCCAATAAATTTAGTAGGTAATATCTTTGGCACAGCATTGTAATTGGATTTATAAAGGTTTTAGCTGGACTTGAATCAGATTTTATTTGTTCATAAAATCTTATAGGTCAAGGCATTTTTTTCCACACAGATAAAGCCTAAAACCTGTTCAAATACACCTCAAACCTGCTTAAACCCAACTAAAACCTGTTTAAATCCATTTAAAACCTGCTTAAATCCAACTAAAACCTGTTTAAATCCAATTAAAACCTGTTCAAATCCATCTAAAACCTGTTTAAATCAAATTAAAACCTGTGCAAATCAAACTAAAACCTGTATAAAAATCCAACTAAAACCACTTTCCATAAAAAGAAGAAATTAATGTTAAAAGATCAATTCTGTGAGACTCAAATTACGATAAAAACCGGCCCCTGAGGCTTTGGAGGAATGGGTTCTTTCCAGTTCTTTCTCGCAACTTCTGTTTGTGACGACATACAAATAAGACCAGAATTACGTTTAATTGTGAGCTGATTGTTGCCTCCTGTCTCCTCACAGAAGCCTCCTCCATCCTCACTCCTTTTGGGACAGAAGTAAAGGTGCTGCACAGGGAATAAGTTCTGGTTCAAATGAGGAACAAGAAGATTTTTCTGGGAATATACTCCTCGCACTTCAAAGATTTTCACTATTTATACTTGGATCGACTCCCGCGTCACTCCTGTTCACACTCGACTGTAGGAGGCAGTATTTAACGTAGCCTTTCCTGCAAATTTCCTGGAACGTTATCTATTGTCGATGTGGGAAACTGGCCGTGTAGATTTCCCGGGAAATCAGCTGTGTCACTTTTCACTCACGACCTTTTTCAGGTAAAATGCTGGAACTTGAGGACAAAAACTACCACTGGTCAGCAACAGAGTAAAGAAGCCTGAGAAAAAGATAACGTACCTCCTGTCGATGGCTTTTACTGTGGTGAATGTGTCTCAATTTGTAAATTTTGCGAGCAGCCAGGTGGATACTCTGCAAGAAAACTCACCAGCCCATGTACTTTTATTGGAAACTCTGAAATTTTAATATAGACAGCACTTTTATGAAGATGTTTTATTGTTTTGTTTGTTTTTTTGTTGTTCGTATGCAGCACTGTCCTTGAGAAACAAAAATCTTCTGCAGAACATCGAGCACATGTGGAAAGACTGCAGCAGTGAGTTTTAGTGACCTCCATGACATAAACGGGGCGTAGATTTCTGAAATTGGTTGGGGTTAGTATAAAATGCTTCAGGTAAAGATAAACTGTTCCAAAAGGACGAAGGAAATCAGAATTCACTCATTCCTGTCGCCGTTAGTGTTTTAAAGACAACAAAGACTCCTCGAAACCTTGAACCCTTTTTGCATTGCGTGCTTTTAGGGTAGTTTCTTTACACTACTCCCCCTTCTGGTAGTTGATAAGAGTTAATTTTGAGAATATTTATAGTTATAGACGGGGACTAAAATCCTATGATCTGTGCTGACGGTAAAAGCTCATACTGTTCTGTTCTGAAATAACTCCGACAGTTCCCCTGTTCAACTCTGCAGCTTTGTGTAATTGGTTTATTTGTACAGAAACAACCAGTTAATCCTTTTCAAATTGCTGTGTGCTCAGTTAATAGGTGCAAAAACTTCTGGAGGCTCCTGTAAGTTCAGCAGAAACAGAAAATCACACAGATCCCAGTTGTAATTCTGACTGTCACAGTGACTGTGGGAAAAGACTCTCCAAAGACAAACAGTTTATCCAGATTAAGATTATTATTGGATTTAACATCACTCGCTTTTACTTTCACAACTGCTTTACAGCCAGAACAGCGCCCTCTATTGGCTAAACAACAGAAAGCGCAGGAACTAAAACAGAGGTAGAAAAAGAACTGCTGTGGAGTTTGTGCAAATGCTCACTTGAAAGTCTCACAAATCAAAGACAAAGGCTGAAAAAGCAGAGTGTTGTGACGGCTGACGCTGTTGTTTTTGCCGTTTAAATAATTACAGAAGCCTTTAACGGTTAATCAACACAAACGACACTCCTGCTCAATCTGGACAGTTCTGCTGAGCATCACCACTTACATCTGTCAGATTATTGTCAGCGAGGGTTGTGCTGAGAAAAGCACCCTGCTGTTAAATACACAGCCTTGTTTTTCCCGAGGGACGGACTGAGGCTAATTAAATTAAGTCCAATTAAGAGATACATTATGTAAATTTCACTGGGCTCAGATATAAATCTATCACATTGATTTTCCAAAAAGTTTTTTTAGTAGTTTGTTTTTTTTATTTCAGCCCCCAATTCCAATTGAGTTTGACATTATAACACACTGGGGTTAGAAATAGGTTAAGAAACAATAATAATAATAATAATAATTTTTGATCCATTCACTGATATGGAAAAAAAAAATAAAAAAAAAATAAAGCAGTTGTTTGTCCGAGACCAAAAAAAAGTGATGTCTTCCTGTCTTTATCTATTTATATTTATTGTTCATGATTTATGTTGAATAAAGGCAAAACTATAGAGATTTATTCTTAGAAAGTAGAAACTGCAAACAGTTTGAGCCTTGTCTCTACAAAAACTGTATTTTTATTTATTTTATGGAGAGACATTTTGTTGTTGGTCATTTTTTTTACTCTTTTCAACACTTTTCAACTCCCAATTTTTCTTTTAAGACAAATGACAGTATTTAGAAGCTGTTCAGTTACAATTAAAAGAACATCTTCAGTGTATTAGTAAAAGCACCAAAACATACCTAATGTCTAATTACAGATTTCTACATTTTCTTGTCTTGTTCACGTTCTGCTGTGTTCTCCTGGTGCATTGTTCATCTTGTTTAACACCAGCTGAACGTACAGACTGAAACCCTCCACATATAGGCTCTAATCCCTAATCCACATATACAATTACAAATACCTCTCACTTCAAATTTCAATCTCACTGAACAAACACTGGCGCTATGAGGATGTAATTCAGATCAGGAGAACGCTCTGTGAAGCATTTTTATTTTATTTTTTTGCCCCTGAATGTTCTCTTGTAGCTGTTTTTATCTGAATATTATGGTTTCCATCGTGTACAACCAAAAAGGCAGGATTTAATGCAGTGTTTACAATTAATTTAAAGTAGCAACAAGTAGATTTTAGCCCAACAATACCCTCAGCTGGACAGAAACCTCTAACATAACATAACGAGGACCACACGACATAAAACAAAGAAAACAGGCCGATACACTGGACCCTTACAGAGTCATATTTGTACAAAATACACTAAAATGACCTACTGTTTCAAAGACATGTTATTTCTTCTAAACTTAGGGTGAGGGTCGCTTAGATAGTCTCTTCTTGTTAACAAACATGGTGGACTCTGACAGAGACCACCAAAGAGAGGGTTCAGCACCGCTTTAAATTTAGAGCTTAAATTAAATAAACTTTAAAAAAAGAAAAATTGAGGGATTCCTGAAGTCCCGTCCCATTTTAGGACACTACAAAGGTCCCTACACATATTTTTTAGTCCTTTTGCTGCTGTCTTCAATTCAAAGTGAACATTTAATATGAAGAAAGCCATCGTTTTTACAAACATAAAAATTGCCACTTGATTTTGACAATCTCTCGTTAAACAGACTATACTAGATATTTTTCCTCTAGTTGGAAAATAGTTTAAACTAAATAGTTTATTGTAAATCCAATCATTTGTGAAAAAACAGTCTTTATGATCCATCTACTGTTTATTCTGAGAGATTGTAATAGATGAGAACCTCTATTCAGGAACAGAAAACCTTGGACAATCACATGCTCCAAAAAGGAGCGCTCCCATTGGTCGACACTTGTCACATGACGTTCCAGGAAGTTTAATAGCTGCAGATAAAGTGTATTTTCAGCTGAATATGTCTTTTAACAGAGAAACAGCTGAAAAAAGAAAAGCATCAACAGAGAAAAGGGAGACAACGTAAAACACAGATAAATACTGTCAATTCAATCACGTAATGTTTAACGAGGAGGAGATAATTGTCGTCCTGACGCTGAAGTCACAGCTAAGCTAACGCTAAACTCTAAACTTCAGTTTGGTCAAATGGATTAGTATTTTGGAGGAAAAATTGGTCTGGTTTTATTTATTTTCAAGTTTTCATGTATTATCAATGGCATTTAGACACCGCAGTATTTCTTAAAACACGTTATTGTCCTCTGCTTACCCACGATCCCTTTCCAGTGATATTTTTGTTTCTAAGCAGCAACAAAGAGCAAAAGAAAAAAGAAAAGATGTAAAAATGCTAAAGAAAAATACTTGTTGCTGGGTAACAATGCACTCCCAGTTTTTTAGGGTTCAAGTGGACGTAACAAATGTCCTTTTATCAGTCCATATGCACATACCCTACTAAAAACAGACTCCAAAACCAAACACCGCTAGATGCATGAATAAAAAACAAAAGACAAAAGGAGAGTGTTGAATAAAATAAGAGTTAACTCCTCGACAGCCTGCTCATCGGTGATATATGCAAATCACAACTCTTTTCCGAGTGGCGTTTAAATATGTGTTTACCTCTCCCAATGGGATGGAAAGATGGTCCCCAATCACCCACCCACCCATGCGTGCCTCAAGTCTCTGGAGGGAAGAGAAACGAGGGGGAGGCTTAAGTAAACAGCCGAGAACAAATGAGCTCTGTGACGCGCCGTTCCCAGTGTTGACGGCTGAATGGCGCCCTAAATATCCCTTGAAATCAGGGCTAGAGCCGCCTCTCTTCGCTCCGTATTCCGCGGCTCGAGCCTTTTCTCATGCTAATGCCGCTACAGAGGCGGGATTGGTTCCGGCCCAGTGGCTGCTGTGTGATATCGGACGTCACATTGAGGTCAGGGGATGAGTAATGGGACAATATTTGGGTTTCTCATCTTCCTTTAGCCTTTAGAGTCTCTGCTTGTCCTTGGGGTTAGGGGGCATTGTGAGCTTATTGGCCCTGCTTTGACAAGATCTGGTGTTTCTGAAGGCGCAGGAGCAGATGGCGTCCCGTGAACTGGTGTTTAGCGTGGCAGGAAGAGCGCTTTGGGTGAGAGCGATGCTTAGTTACAATTCACTGAAGGATTAGCGCGGGCTTGTGTGTTTGATAGGGACAGATCTGAGTGCGAGGCTTGGCAGAGCTTTCATTACGACCTAAATCGCCAACTAATGCCCTCTGAGTTTCCCTAAAAAGGCCCGGCTCCTCAAAGCTCACAGTCTGTGGAGGATTTAAACCAGAGCACATTTCAATGCTCAGACACAAGCACCTGTTCCAAAGAGCTGCTCTGATGGAAGATACCTGGTTATTAATGTGTTACACTGCTGCAGCAAATAGTTATTCATGATATTATGTGAAAATACAATAAAGCACATGTTAAACTCAAGGCCCTGGAGCCAAATGTGGTCCTTTGCAACATTTTATGTGGGCCTTCAATGTATTTAGGTGATATTTTTGGATATTTAAGTTTAAGATGGATTTGACTTGCAACAAAGATGAATAAAATCTGTTCAAATCCAACTAAAACCTGTTCAAATCTTACTAAAACCTGTTCAAATCTTACTAAAACCTGTTTAAATCCGTCAAAACCTGGTAAAATCCATCAAAACCTGTTCAAATCTTACAAAAACCTGTTCAAATCTGACTAAAATCTGTTCAAATCCAACTAAAACCTGTTCAAATCTTACTAAAACCTGTTTAAATCCATCAAAACCTGTTTAAATCCATCAAAACCTGTTCAAATCTTACAAAAACCTGTTCAAATCTGACTAAAATCTGTTCAAATCCAACTAAAACCTGTTAAAATGTTACTAAAACCTGTTCAAATGCAACTAAAAACCTGTTCAAATATTACTAAAACCTGTTTAAATCCACCAAAACCTGTTAAAATCAATCTAAAACCTGTTCAAATGCAACTAAAACCTGTTCAAATCCATCAAAACCTGTTAAAATCAATCTAAAACCTGTTCAAATGCAACTAAAACCTGTTCAAATGCAACTAAAACCTGTTCAAATCCATCAAAACCTGTTCAAATCCATCAAAAACTGTTTAAATCTTACTAAAAATCTGTTCAAATCCAACTAAAACCAGTTTCCATAAAAGGAGGAAATTAATGTCAAAGACGACTTTTGTAAGACTCAAATTAAGATGAAATCTCACATTCAAAATTTTATAAAGAGCTTCCAAATGTCACCATCTTCAGGCCCTGACAGGATTCTTATTCTTTATAAAAATGTAATGATGTTTAATGTGTTTTTAAACCCGACTAATATCATTTATCTTCTTTTTTTTTTAATTGTCTGTTTCTTTGTTGAAAGTTTATATCCTTTGTGATTGGTTTTACATTGTCAGCAAAACACCCTTTAAAAGTGTGAGGTATGTAAATAAAAGTTTATTATAATTGTACTCAATTATAAGTACAAGTACTCCTGTTAAAAAAAATACTCAGTTTACATTTTAAAAACTACTCAGAGTACTAGTTACTTTTTAATGTGTTATTTTATTTTATTTGTCTTTTTTCCAAGAACAAAATGTATTCATCTTCTTGTTCTTGATTTTTCTTTAAACTTTCTGGTGCTGGAGGTAATATCTTATCGAAAGTTTTCATTGGCTCATTAGGCATAAAGGTAAACTATTGACTAATAAAACGCGGATGAATGCTGGGTAAATTTCCCGCAGGCTTCCCATTTTCTGCATCTTGAAGAGTTACAGGTTGTGGCCTATTCGTTTGCATAATGTGAAAAGTCAAGTAAGTAAAAGTCGCTTAAATTTCTTCTTTAAAAAGTACAATTACTCCAAAATCTTTAATCACAGTAACGTGAGTACTTCCACTTTATTTTTCCTTTTTTTTTCTTTTTATTAATACATAACTTATTTTCACGGTGATATTGTACAACAGCCTGTACAAATCATATCATATTCGGAGCTGGATTATTCCATGTAAATACAGCTGGTTGTTATATATATCACTATATATAACAACCACATAACATACCCTCCCTGTATATAATCACAAACAGGTTTATCTAAATGGAAATGGAACAGAAGCTACAGTAGATGTCCTCATATTGGTGAGTTATGATGGAAAAGAGTAGTATATAATTTTCTCTAGCCTTGAAAAGTCCTTAACTGGCTCTCAGCACTTCACTTCAGAGCAGAGCGGGCCTCGGCTTTGTTCTGTGGCAGGAATGAGGGCAATTACCTGGGCCTCTTATAATGCACGCTCTCTCAGTCATCTCACTGTGGAGAGGCAGAATGTGAAGGGCTACTTAAAAGCATCTACTCTGAGTGAAGATGTAAAGCGCAGTTTGGTCAGGGCTGGAATAATGAAGGACGCCAAGGTGAAGCTCCCCGTGGCTCTAAACGTGTCGCCTCAGTAGCTTTTGCTTCGGAGCAGCGTGATCTGAAAAAGCCCCGGTTGTGAAGCAGCTCATTGCAGACTTTTGCTTTTGAATGAAGGGTATTGAAAGGATTTTTGATCTGTTCAAATAAAACAGCGACAGCCTTTCCTGTGGAGTCTGTACGGCCTCCCTGTGGTTTCTCCGTTCTCCTTCAACCCTCCAAAGACAAGGGTGAATCAGTGAATCTAAATTACACATAAGGAATTAATCTGAGTGTATATTAGGGCTGCACGATATTAGAAAAACCTGGAATATGTAATAACTATTTTGAATATTGCGATAGCGATATGAGCTGTTTTGTTTTAGAAAATATAAAGAAATACAAGGCTCTGGACTAACTCCGCCTGTTAAAGCAGGAGCTAAATCAGTATTAAAGACTGAACCAGGACTAATCAAAGACTAAACAAGTCTAAACTGGGACTAAAAGCAGAAATGAACCAGATCTAAACCAGGATTTTTTCATTTAGACGCACAACAGTTTGATTTAACCAATTTTTCCTCCAAAATACTAATCCATTTGACCAAACTGAAGTTTAGAGGTTAGCGTTAGCTTAGCTGTGACTGTTTATGCTTTTCTTTTTTCAGCTGTTTCTCTGTTAAAAGACATATTCAGCTGAACATACACTTTATCTGCAGCTATTAAACTTCCTGGAACGTCATGTGACAAGTCGGTGTCGACCAATAATATTGAGATAGCAATAAATTAGCGATATATTGTGCAGTCCTGGTGTAAATGGTTGTCTGTCAGTTTCTTTAAGTTAGTTACTTTCTTAAAGTACTTGGCCGTTCATCTCCCAAAACAAGCTCAAGAGTGGAAAATAACAAATAAAGGAAGGAATGAAACATCTGATTGTTTTAGTGAAGATAAATACAAAAAAGATGGAGTCACTATGTTTACCCACACAGCTAAGTAATAATAAACTTAAACAAACACAGTCCTTAACCCTTTATTTTCAGAATATTACAGGATATTTTAAAGCAAATTACGTTAATATGATATAATCCTGGTCCAGCTCCTGTGTGATTGAGGGATCACTGGACTCTTTAAATGAGAATTATGACTGTAATTGTAGAGGCACAAAGCCATTAAAACTCACTCTATTGCTATTTCTGATCCAGGCTTGTAATTACAGCTGAGTTGTGATGGATTCATTTGCATTTTAAGTGGAATCACAAACACACACTGGCACCAGGGGTCATGAGTGGAATAATACTACTCTGTTATGAGCTGGAAATGTCTTTGGCTTTGTTCTGTAACCATCACTGCCCTGTTTGGAGGTAGGAATAAGAGACTTGATAATCTACTGCCCACAAACACAAAAATATATAGAGAAGAAGGAATCTGTAGTATAATTAAGGCAAGGTACAATTAGCTCGTTAACATTTTGCGTTAATTTTTTCTGTTGTTGCATAAAAAAATAGCACAATTGTTAATTTGTCGTAACGTCCCCTCCACATTTCCGTTTCCTGTGGCTAACACTTGAGCTAACGATGGAAAAACAAAAAATGGATGATTCTTCTTTAAGAGATTAACAGATGGTTTCTGGAAAAGAGTAAAGTCATGTGTGTGATTTACAGATTTAAATATTCTGAAAGGTTCTAAATTACACAAGTTCACACAAATTCTGAAGTTCTGAAGCACAAAGTGAATGTATTAATGCACTTTAAGTTACTGCATTTTATAAAGGTTTCTCATTTAAGTTATTTTTTCAAGTCTGAACAATCCAAAAGTAATATTTTTCTGTAAAACTTATTATAATTTACATGCTTTACAAAAGTTAAATGATTCAAAATAAAGTTAAATTCCTTTTGTTAAACTGAAGATTCCGTTTGTTTATTAAAAGCTGACAAGTTGTGTGATTAATTACAGCCAGATTTATTTTTTAAATCAATTGACATCCCTAGTTATAGTCTATCTTTGTGTTTAGGGGCTTGTAAAATGACTACAATGTGGTGATATTCCTGTAACACTGTCTCTGTCTGACACAGTGCTTCCTCAGCTCCAGAGGACAATAGCTGTGCACTGAGCTGAGACTGACTGCGAGAGGAAAAGCATTTATCCTGCCGGAGTAGCGCTGATGAGCCTCCCGACTGTCTCCGTCCTGCTCTCTTTCTCCCGGGGGACGAACACGGGCAGCTTTTGTGTCGGTGGGCCGGCGTCGAGGGGGAGTAAGGGGCTGTCACACCACACACGGCTTTTTCAGGACACGGGCTGTACTTTTGACATGTGTCCACTGACATTAGCCCTGATGCCAGCCTCCAACCCCCTGTTCTGCTCTGGTTTGGGCTGTCTCCTGGCCTCACGGGGGTAATGGGCTGTGAGACAGGCCCGGCAGAGGGGACGGCGCTGGGAATATGTCCGAATGTGACGCAGAACGACTCTGAGTGAGGGAGCGGGGCCAGAGGAAGGATTTAGCTTCAGTCTGGCAGCTCTGGAAGTCAGCAATAATGGCTTTGTTACAGGGACAGGGTTTTTTTTTTTAGTTTTTTTTTTTTTTATAAACATGACTCACATCTGGGAGTGTGTCGTGTTCTCGTCGGTGGGTTTCTGTATCAGTTATGCTCGAGACGTCTCATCACTGTGACGTCTTTGTCTCTACTTCCTGTTGTGGAATAAAACGGGATGAATTTACAGCCATTGAGCCGACAGTGAACCTTTTAGGACGAGATGTAAGATGGGAATATCCTGCACACTGGCCTCATTCCTATGCATTTGTAGTAGATCGTAATATAGTATTAAAATGACATGAGCAGGTTGATTTACTACAGGTTGCTACTCGATAAATGTACAAACAGCGCTGAAATATTACATAAACAAAGACATCTATTTGTGTCTGGCTTCAGGAGAGTCAGGTTCAGGACAGAAAGGCATTTTCACAGCAGGACATTAATAAGAAAAGCACAGAAATGAATAATTTTTCACATTTCCACAACTTAAGCAGATTATTATTTATACAACAGACACATTTTTAAAGCCAATAAAGAGAAAGTCATAAATATGCTTTACTACTGTACTTTATGTCAATGCTTTGTTTCTCTAATTGCTTGCACATTATTTATTTTTTATTTTTGTTTGTTTTTTGTTGTTTTCGCGTTAATCTTGAGGCAGTTGATTCTGTTTAAGATGTTGCCCCTAAATTCTGTAATCAATATGTGTAATTAGAAGTAGGATGGATAGCTGTTATTCCATTTACATCCCGCATTTTTCCACCTGTCCCTGTCTCAGACTCTCCTCCAAAATCAGTCTAGGGACCTCTCCTGCTTCTCTTTTATTAAAAAAAAATAAAACCAGAACAATTTTCCTCCAAAATACTAATCCATTTGACCAAACTGAAGTTTAGAGTTTAGCGTTAGCTTAGCTGTGACTTCTCCTCCTCGTTAAACATTACGTGATTGAATTGACAGTATTTATCTGTGTTTTACGTTGCCTCCCTTTTCTCTGTTGATACTTTTCTTTTTTTGAGCTGTTTCTCTGTTAAAAGACTAAAAATACACCTTATTGGCTGCTATTAAACTTCCTGGAACGTCTTATGACAATTTGTTAATGTACTGTCGTTGGATTTGGGGTAACTGTAAAGTTTCCTGATTTTTTAGTTTGAAAACACAGCTGTAACATGTCATTTCTTCCTCTACCAGGTTTATAAGTCAGTAAATTATGCCGAATCACTTGACTGACACTGTTGATAGATAGATAACCGACACATTGCATATTTCCTCATTCTTTGTTGCCCGCAGGCCGTAAATGTGTCAGACTCGAGGTATTCAACACAGATACTCTTTGTTTTTCAAGCTACAAAGCTGTTTTGCTTTTGCTTTAGTAAATATACAGCAAAACAGAACCACTCCCTTTCAACACAATCACAAATAAGCGTCTCCTGTAAAAGTGCTCAGTTTATTCGTGGCGTTCAGGAGGAAGCTGCAGGCTCTCGCTCTCTTTACTGCTGCTGTAATTGTGCTCATGCATGAACAGGCACGCTCAGATGTGCTCAAGTGAAGATGGCTCAAATTGAACACAGTGTATATTCCGGGACACACTAACTCCGGGGCATAAACAATCATCACAGGTTGTTGTAGGAGAGAAGAATTACAGGCTTCAGACGCTATCCCTGCGCCACATCAGTGTTCCCCAGCGTTACTCATCAGGGCAGCTGGCTCATTACGCGGCTTATTTGACAGAACTAACCCTTTCTAAGCTGTTTTTGGCAGCGCGCTCTGAAAACCACTTGGCTGCTGGACTGACTCACTCTGAATGGCCCCCTGCTTTTGAATAGAGCCCATAGAAACACACTGAGGCCTTGTTTCCTGTCACATTAGGCTGCCACCTCACTTTCCTCAGTCCCAGACCCTGACGAATGACCCGTTCACCGCAGCGACCCCGGCTCTGACGGCCGTTTTCCGGCTCATGACGTGCCCCTCTCTTCTCTCTGACCCCAGACGACCCTCTTTTCCTCTTCTTTATAATCGTCTGTTTGCTACATACCTCTGAACATCTCCGGGGCAGGGCTCGGAGACTCACAAACGAGCGCCATATTTGGGGAAAAAGTCAAAGCGTGAAGCGAGATGTTGATAGCTTGTGATGCTAACAGCTCGGAAAGTCAGCCAGTCATATATTCAACCTGATTTACTGTTTCAAGAATAATATTAAGTACTGATAACTTTAATGACCAGCTTTTATGGTAGCTTTGTTGTATGCATTTTTGTTATCATTAATATTTTATTTTGTCTATACTGTAACAAAGAGACAACAGAAAAAATACCACAAAATATTGTTTAAATTATTTTTCAAAATTTAAAAAAAAAAAAGAATTCAAACAAAATTTTAAAGGAGGTTGTCTTAATAATATTTTTCTTTCCTTTTTTTTCTACGTGAAGGAGGGACAGATTTAGGGACTTTCCCATTTCTTTTTTGAGATTCAGTCATTTTACTGCATTTTTGCTGGAGTCCAATATGTTGACCATGTTAAACTTGAGTTAGTCTGGTGCTTGTATCTATTAACAAAACTATGCATTTGATAATTAAACATTAAACACAAGCAGAACCTGTGCAAACTCAAATATTGAGTCTAAATGAGAGGAAACTGCTGCAGCTATGAATTTAATGTTGAGAAAGATGGGAATAAACTGAATTTACTTTGATTTAGATTCAATATTAGATTAGATTCAAGTTTAGAAAAGTCTGCTTCAAATACGTTTTATTTCTTTAAGAGACAGGAGTTTTTCCATAAACCAGAACTCACGTTTGCGTTGCTGGTTAGTTCTATGAACCTACCTCCAGCTCAGACTGAAGGAAGTGTTTAATCAGTTCATTTAATGCTCCTTCACATTATATCTGAGTCTTTCTGCGGCGCTGAAGGCTTATTTGTGCCAATGATTTGCTTTGCTGAGCTCGTTAACCTCTGTGTTCACCTCTGTTCAGCTACAGCCATCACTCTGAGCACACGCTTTAACTTTTACTTTTTGAGCTTCTGGGCTTTTTTTGCCAATTACCACAGGTTTGACTGAAGGTGTTATTCTCATAAAATAAAGTTTGGTGGAGTACTCTGAGAAACTGGGTACAGCAGTTACCATACTGCAATACAGTTACAGTATTTATCAGTTTGATATATTACTGTGATGTATTGTGCAGCCCTATTGTTTAAGCCACATTTTATAATATTTATTTTTTTAAATGTTACACTAAAACAGCTGAATGTACTCCATAATCCTATTAAATAATCCAGCATTATGGATGTTTTTGTTCATATAAATACATATGTTTTTGTGATGGAATGTTGTTATGACTTGACTGATGTGATCTGAATATTCCAGCATCTGTTTCAGACCACTGTAAGAGAAAAAAACTAAATCTAATGATTGGGAAAAAGCCAGGATCATAGCAAAAAAAAAGGAGTAAAAACACTGGCAGTGGATTAAGGATTGAGATCCTGAAACGAGGCTTTATACAAAACTGTATAAATCAGCACAAAACACATCACAGTAACATCAAGTGACTCTGAGGAAGACAAGTTTAGCATCGAAACAATGTCAAGGTAAAACACTAAAAACATTGGTCTGATTAGAAGAAATTAAAAGGTAATTTTTGTGAAAGACTAAACGAAAGTTTGTGGATTATCGTAGCATTTCCGTGTCTATCATCATGCGTACGTACTGGACATGCCAGGTTTGCCAGGTAATGAAGCAACTTGTTAACTTATTGGTGCTCAAAGAAAGAACGCAAACGTATGTAAGGGTCTGCATCGGTTTCTGGGTGGGCTTTAATTGAAATGTCGTGCTTCTAGGATGGGTGCTTCTGAGGGTCCTGACTGAGAGAAGGACTTCAAAACAGACTCTGCATGAGACTTGACTAATAAATAATACATAATACATAAATCATGTGAATTGAGCAGAGGTGGGACCAAGTCATTGTTTTGCAAGTCACAAAGTCCTGTATTTCAAGGTTTCAAGTCCTTGCAATGTAAGCTTTTAAATCTGTATCTATTTAACTAAAAATCACAACTCAAGTTCAACTGACACGTGCTTGTATTTCTACAGAATATTTAGTGAAAAAAGTATTCATCATATGTTCGTCATAATGTTTTTTTCTATTCTTTGGTGTCAGTGATGTTCAATGTGTGGCTGCTTTTTCTCCTTTGGTTGTAAAGCCCTGTAGCGCTGAGTTTTACAGAGAGCATTTGAAGGCAGCGTCATGAGAGTAACATTTAACTCTGTGTAATCTGTCAAACTATTGAAGAAAATGAACATTGTTTTAATCTTTGGGAGAAGCATCAAGTCTTTTCAGAGACTCAAGTCCAAGTCCAGTTACAAGTCTTCATTTTCTCAAGTCAGAAGTCATCAAATTTGTGACTCAAGTCTGACCTCTGGAAATTTTTATAATTAAATAAGGTTTGTTGGATGCAAAAACTGTCTTTTTCTGTTTTTAAAATCTCTGTGGACTTGTGTGACTTGACAAAGACTGTGATATTGGAAGCAGCATGTATTATTCAGAGGCGAGCCACTGTTTTGAGTGACTGTAGACTCCAAAGAGATTTGAAGAACCGCTCTTTTACCGGGAAGACTCTTCTCTATTTAGTTTGCCTCAAATCCTTTCAAGTCCACCCGATACATCCCCACTCGCCCAATTGTTCTTACCAATCTGCGTTAGCCCGAGATCAAGGGCAAGGCTTTCCCAGCAGCAATAGCCCTGAATTATACATAACAACACGCACTCTGTGACACACAAAGGGCCCGGTCTAATTTCAGCGTCCGGACTCGAGAGGACTCTTGTGAGCAGCGGAGAGGGATGAAAGCGTCTCATCTTCAGGACAGGTCAGAAGATGGAGGGACGACCGAAGGCTATCAAAGCTCATAAATGTCCTCGGCAGATGGAGAGGAGCGGCCTTTAATCTGCTCCGCACAAGCACCGGCCTTTCCCAGACAAAGAGAAGAGGAGCTCGGTCTCTTTCTTATAAAACCACTCCAGCCTCGTGTACGGCTCAGGTTCTCATAAGGACAGAAGGTCCAGCTCTCAGAGAGCATTTTATAGGACTTCAGCAGAAGCAGGGAGAAGGTACCTAACAGTGAAAAAAACAAGACCTTAACACAGTGGTGTCAAACTCAAAGTGAGTGGCCATGAAAGTTCATAAGAATCATTTTCAGGGGCTGACGATGATTACACTTGAGAAGCTTTTATTACATTTTGAATGAGATTTTGTCTTTATTTGAGTCTTACAAACGTTATCACACAAACAATCATTTCCTCCTTTCATAGAAACTGGTTTAAGTTGGATTTGAACAGGTTTTAGTCAAATTTCAACAGATTTTAGATGGATTTGAACAGGTTTTTAGATGGATTTGAACAGGTTTTAGATGGATTTCAACAGATTTTATTCATCTTTGTAGCACAAATCAAATCCATCGAAAACATGTTCAAATTCAATGAATAAAACTTGGTGCTACAAATATCTCCTTCTAAATGTACCGAAGGGCCACTTTGGCCCCTGGGCCTTGAGTTTGACGTGCATGCTTTAATAAATCATCTTGGCTTCATTACAAAGTATTTTAATAGATGCGAACGTTCAGCACAAACAGGAAGCTTTGGCCAATCACTCGCTCTGGAATAAGGAGCGCTCCCATTGGTCGACACTGACGTCAACAAGGAAGTAACGGTCAACAATAAATCAGAGAAAGCGCTTGTTCCGGTGCCGGATACGTCTTTTTACAGAGAAACAGTGCAAGGAAGAAAAACCTCATAGAGAAAAGGAAAGAAAAGTGAAGTGTGGATAAAAATTGTAAGTTTATTCACACAAAATTTAACGAGTAAATTATTTTTAATTATTAATAAATTAAATTAATTTTTAATAAAAGTAAAGCAGGAAAGCTCCTAAGGCTGCTGTTGCGAGTTAGTAGTGAGGTTGATACCGTGATGAAAAAAATTAATTAGGTAGTATTAGGTGTTTTAACTGAATATTTTTTACTTCTGGATAAAAAGCCATGAGTCACTGTAAACAAACTAAAAAAGGGTCTGTGGTTCATATGTAGCCCACCTATACCATCAGTAAGTATGAAATATCAATAAAGATGACAGACTAACTTAAATAACTGTCTCTTATTTCCCTTAAAAGTACAAAATATCTTTACTAATTTTCTCATACACAAAACTAAAGTAAGCCAAATGAAAGATGAGTGAACTTTTGATTTACTGAACACGTAAATCTATGTAAACGGGCAACAAATACATGTCCCATTACAGTTTTATACTCTAACTCATGTATGTGGTGGGCCAAAAACTAAATGACACTAAAATAATAAAGTGGTACCTGGTTCACGTGGAGGAGGAAGGCCAAACCGTGTCCCAAGATGGCGGCGTCCTCTGGTCCAGGCAGAGACTCCAGTAAGCTAGTGTTTTTCCCCTGTCCAAGCAAAAACACAACCCTCTCTTCTAACAATCTCAAAGCACTTCACTTTTGTCTGATCTTCATATCCCAGCCCTGAATAATGAAAAGGTTGACACTGTAGTGGTCACAGCGACACATAGCCCACTTAGCAAGCTAATGCTAACTGTCCTCCAGCTGACACGTACTGCAAAAATACCTCATTGCAGGACAAACTTCGGTCTGAAAGTGTACATAGCTAGTCCAAAACGTAGGTGAAACAAGTGTCCTTTGCGGATTTTTGATTTGGTTTCTGGGAAACTCAAAAACAGAGACATACACGTTTACTTCTTCTCTCGCGGTCAAGCTAGTGCATGTCATATCTGGTACTTCCGGTCTCACTCACGTAAAGCTAACACAGCAGCTGACGAGTCGTGGTTGTATACAGACATAGCACTTCCTGTAGCTCTTCACAATAAAATTAAATAAAATACATCAAAATGTTTTTAGCTTATGCTCAAGCAGCCTGTTAATCCATTAATGAAATATGATTTTAAACATATTTATATAACATTTTAACCTATTTAAGCTTTTTAATCTTATTTAACTGTAACTTACATCATGAACTTTGTAAATTATTAACAATGTTTTATCAACTTATTAACAGACAACATCCAAGTTACACTAAACTTTTGTCCCGATTGTGACTGTATAGACTTGGCTTCAGGTGTTGGGATAATTTGGGCAGTTTTCATTTTATACTATTTTTAATTTTTCCGAGGGGGAATTTTTGAACTATTTATTTATTTACTTATTTTACTGTTGACTTAAAATAAAAAAATAAATATCCAATGCATCTTCTTATTAAAATAATTGATTTCTTTTGTGCTTAATGCCAACAATAAACAGGCTGTTTGTATAACTCTGAGTGAAAATAAAGCAGTTTAAGTTCAATACCTTTCCATAGACCAGGTTGACAACAATTTACAGCACAATAAGTCTTGTTAAAAGAAGGAAAAATGCACTGGAGCACATGGCTAATTTGCATAAATCAAAAAATTAAAATGTGCACTGTGCAAACAGTATTTAATATTTATCCATTTTTGACACTATGCTTTACACTAGGCCTTCAGAGAGGTAATATCAGAGATAATGTCTCTGGATTAGTGCCTTTAGCGTCTGCAGAGTCATTATGGACATGATTTGAGCTGCTCTGAAGCTAACAGCAGCATTAGCCACAACACAATGTTTTGCAATATGGCTATTTTTGACATTGTTTAAAACTAAAAACTCAAATTAATCAAATTCGTGTGATTTATCGACCAGCCCTAGGCCCCAGCTTTTTATTGGCTATTGGCTATACTGACTTTAAGATTAACATAGCCTCTTGAATGGAGGGATCAAATACAAAAATAAATAAAATCTACCTTGAAATTGTCCGTTCACTTTCAAATGTTGCACTAGGTCAGAAAAAGAAGGGCTAGACTTAAAGGAATGAGACGAAGGAAAAGGAATGTTAAAGCTTGTGTTTTAATATAAATTTCAATGAATTCCACAGCTTTGGGGCTCTAAAAACAACCTGAACTGTCATGTTTTGATCTGTACTGGCAGTTCTTCCAGAGCCAAACCCAGTTTCCCAAAGTGTTCTGTTTCTGGAGTGGGAGTGTGTGAAATGTAGCTCCTCAGAGTCACACATGTCGTCTGGTTACACGAGTGTGTGGTGTGGTTTGGCAGGAAGCTCTGATCCTGATCTCGGTCTCATCCCTCCCACCATTTATCTTGTCAGCAGCCCTAAAACCGCTAACCGTCCCATCTGGAAACAAAGCATTAGCATTAGCATGTCTCTCGGAAAACGAACAACTCCACTGCTTTTTGCTTTGCTCTTTGACTCAACAATTATTAGACTGACACTGGGTCTTGACTGTTTTCATGATCGTCTTGCTTTAAGGCCTACATTTACAGCTTTATAAAGCAATAAAGGATGAATACAGAGGGCAGCAGACTCCGGTTTTGTTGTGTGGAGTCTGTATGTTCTCTTGTGTTACTGTGGGTTCCTTCTGAGCACTTTGGCCTAGGGCTGTGCAATTAACTTCACTTTTGTAGAAAAGAGAGAAAAAAGGGATTTTCTTGGACTGCATTACACTTGCTAGTGACAAAACTAGAGCTGAAGTGTTTTAAAATGCAAAAAGGTATTATTTAAAGAGTTAAAGATGCACACTAAGCTAAATCAAGAACAAATAAAGTCTCAGTGAATGGGTCAAGCACAAGCAAAACTTCTACAAAAACATTTTATTGATTTATGAACAACTGTACATTTCTTTCTGGTGCTAACAGCGTTTATACTTTGGTGTGATTGAGTCGAGCAGGCACTTTCTGCCGCTTCTGTTTTTCTGGGATGGGCTCATAGGAATCGTCTGCACAGTGTGGACGCCAGGACTATTCACAGAGTACGTCAGAGGGAGAGACAACTGTTTTTTTACTCACGGCGCAGCTAAGAGAACAGTTAATCAGGTCAAACGTAAATGTGGCTGTCAGTGTGGCCAAACGTATTCCAAGAACCCGGATAAGATAGCACTGTTTGACTTTAGTCTGCAGCCAACAAATCAGTGGTGCAATCAACATCTGCAGAGTTCAGTTCAGTTCAAAAAAAAGCCGCACATGGAAGTCGAGTCTGCTGCTAGCCGAGGTCAAGGGTCGAGTTAAACATTAAAACCCGTGTCCCAAAAACCTAACGAAATAAAAACAAACAGAAGCGAGCACGGACAGAGCAGGACATTAGTACAACTTTTAAAAGCTTTGTATATACCATGAAAATGTACATCCAGGGGTTTCCGTCGGAGTCGGAGCGTCCCGGCGGTTCTCCTCGGCGCTCCTTACACTTCACACAGAATCAAGTAAAAGCACGGCGACAAAAGGCCATTAAAAATCACCACGAAACGTCCCGCCAACAGAGTCAGCCTGTAGAGTGTTCTTAAAAATCAGTACAGCCTTTAAAAAGTCTCCAACCATCTTCTTTTCTCACTTAAGAGAGAAGGGACAAATCATCACAATACACCCAGGACATGAAAATATATATATTTTATCATATATATAAAATGTCTTTTATTTAATCCCATATGTACACTTTTCACAAGACGTCCTGGAAACAAGGTTTAAGAAATGAAGCACTGCTCCATCGGGTCCAACCCAAACATTCTCCAAAAAATAATAAAACAAAAAATGTGCAACCCAAAAAAAAAAAAGAAAGCTCCAAATAAAAAGTACAGTGATTCCTTTGATCCGTTTGTGGAGGGGTGTCCCAGCTCGGCCGGAGGGTGGCTCTCTCAGTAGAAGTGCAGTCTCAATAAATGACCTCGTACACCGTGGCCTTCTTGTCTCCAGAACCCGTCACGATGTATTTGTCGTCCGCAGAAATGTCGCAGCTCAGGACGGAGGACGACTCCTTCGACTGTTGGACACACAGCACCACAACGTTAGCTCCGTCGTTTGTTTTTTTAATTTTTAAAAAGACCTGGCACTGCCTCACTTTGAGTTTACAGCACGAGAGAGAATCTAACTTTAACAAGATTAATGCTGCGTTCATGGTCGTGGTATTTTACAGCATTAAGACTTTGATAAAAAGAGAAAAGACGGTTAAATCTTTCTTGTTTGTACTGTTAAATTCTAATATCCTTGACTGATTCGCTGTGGGATTATCAATTTATCTTTGAATATCAAGAGCATCAACAACTTTATGAGTCAAAAAACAGCGCTGGAATGTCCGAAAGCACATGAACACATCATAACTACATCAGACAGAATGTAAACAGAGCAAACTACTACAAAATATGTCTGAACTGATCTAAAAATCTGTTTAACAATCTGCAATTTATCCTTTTTTACTATTTATTCAAAATCGTTTAATCACATCCATATATTGTACACATGAATATTCTATTTTAATTTGTTTTAGCAAGTTTTTAATTCACATATGTCTAGTTTATTTTAGTTTATCTTATCTTATCTTTTATCTTAGAATAGTTTTAATTTAATTTTTGTTCTGGACAGGTTGGTTTTTCACTGTTACCTGCAACAATGCCCAATGTGGGACAAATAAAGATGTCTATATTTTTATCTTAAACTTTTTGTTTGTTTGTTTGTGTTACTCTGTGTCTCTGTCTGACCTTTAACCTGCAGCAGTAATACACAACGAACCTCATTATCCAGGTGTGTTAGTCCCATTTAAATAAATTCAAATGACTGCTTCCTTCAATCGGAGTGAGGTGTTTATAATCTTAATTTCTCTGTTTTTTCTGACACTTTTGCAGAGACTCACCTGGAAAATGCTGGCGCCGTACGGAGTCCTCCAGGCGTTGAGCAGGTTGTCCTTCCCTGTGCTCACGAACCATTTACCTGCACACATCCAATCACAATCAGAACGTTATTAATCCGTTATTAATAAACAGGAGCGATTCATTTGAGCGGCAAATAAGACGACAAACTGACATGAAAACAAACAACAAACATTACACACACAGTTGGAAGAAACATGAAATATAATGGCCTTAAATATTTTATAAAAAAACAAAAAAAAAAAAACAAAACGGAGAATTTAAAAGATGAATAGCTGTTGGGATAAAACAGTGGAGTCAAACTCAAAGTGAAATACAAAAGTTACCACAGAAATAATCGTTTCCTCCTTTCATGGAAACTTGTTTTAGTTGGATTTGAACAGGTTTTAGATGGATTTGAACAGGTTTTAGATGGATTTGAACAGGTTTCAGTCAAATTTTTACAGGTTTTAGATGAATTTCAACAGGTTTTAGTTGGATTTGTACAGGTTTTAGCAAGATTTGAACAGGTTTCAGTCAAATTTTTACAGGTTTTAGATGAATTTCAACAGGTTTTTTTTTTTTTTTTTCAGGTTTTTTTTTGTTTTTTTTGGGTTTTTTTTTTTTTTTTTTTTTTTTTTTTTTTTTTTTTTTTTTTTTTTTTTTGTTTTTTTGGGGTTTTGGAAGATTTGAACAGGTTTTAGTTAGATTTGAAGAGGTTTTAGTTAGATTTGAAGAGGTTTTAGTTAGATATTAACAGGTTTTAGATGGATTTCAACAGGTTTTAGTAAGATTTGAACAGGTTGTAGTTGGATTTGAACAGATTTTATTTCTCAAATCCATCTAAAACATGTTCAAAACAACAAAGAATAAAACCTAGAGCCAAAAATATCTCCTTCTAAATGAACTTAAGGGCCACATAAAACATTGCAAAGGGCTGCATTTGATAAAAGATAAAAGATTTGATCCCGGATCGTTTTACACGTTTGACAATAATATCCTCCAGAAGTGTTCATGACCGACTCTTAACTGTCCACAACAGAACTACGGCCGTCACGAGAGCTGCCGACGGCGCCGTGGAACCAGCGACTTAGAAAGAGCACTACAGCAGTGAGAAATAATGAAGGAGAAAGCATTTCCACTCAGATAATTATTTTAATCAGCCTCTGATTAATTACCCCACTGACTATTGGCTAATGATTTAATTAGTGACATGAGGGCTCTGGAGCTGCAGCAGAGTGTGGTGTGTGTGTGTGTGTGTGTGTGTGTGTGTGTGTGTGTGTGTGTGTGTGTGTGTGCTGCAGGGGGTCTTCACAACTGATGTTTTTATTGGAAACAACTGCAGTGAAACCTCATTAAGCTGCTTTCAATGTACAACCTGATGTTCCACCGACAGAAAAACACTGACAAACACTTCCTCCTGATCCACACAGGTTTATACCAGATATTAATAAACATGTTTGTCGCCATGTTACTCTTTTGTAAAAATCAATACTTGGGCAAAATTATGATTATCAGATCTGTTTAAAATGTGTCTTTAAGCTTTGATGGTGACATTTACGGTTTATTTGATAGAACTGGATTTGCTTAAAGTCTGTGTGAATTAAAAACGTACTTAAAATGCGTTTAAATTGATAAACTAGACAAGTGACAAGTTAAATATTATGTAAATTGATAAATGAATATGTGTCAATTTGCGTTATCAGTGTATTTTTGTTATTTCTGGTGAGCTCCACACGTTTAACACAACTGTAAATGTTTTATTTTTGCTTTAGAGACATGACCTCGGGAAAAGGCAAGAAAACACAGCAGCTACTTGTATTTAATTAATTATTAAACTAAATATGTTGTGCAGCAGGAGCTAATATCAAATCAGCAATTCCTCACACAAAATTGATAAATGTCAAATCACATGCAGTTTTATTAACTTTTTAAATCATTTCATAATTTTACCAATAGAAAATAACTGGGAAATATGGTTAAAAAAATACAGTCTTTGATATCGATTTTAATAGATTTTTTCTGTTATGCTCCTGAACTACAAAGATAATCCAAATGTTTTCTTTTTTTTATTTCTTTTTTTGTTTTTCCAACACAAAACGACAGCAAATCAGCTGTGCATTACCCTCAGAGTGAAAATAAAGCAGTTTAGCTTGGATACTTTTTTGATTTAGCCCTTTCTCTCTTTATAAAACATGTTTAACAACGTTTAAATCTAATTTCTGCTGCACAAAGCCTTGTTAAAAGACGTTAAAACTGCTCCGAACTCGTGGCTAATTTGCATAAATCAACAAAGTAAGCTGTGCTGCAGAGACACTACGATGTTTCTGTCGATCGGTTTCCTTCTACTTCGCTAAAACAAAGCATCTCAGATAATCAGGTAATAAGATGCTTTCTCTAATGATTATAGTCTTTTTATCGTCTCCACAGACTTTATTGGAGCTGCTCTGGAGCTAACAGCAGCATTAGCAACAACACAGTGAGCAACACAGAGTTAAATGAAACGTTTTTCCACTAATTTAATTCAGCGATAAGACTCTATATGACATTGTCCAAAATTTAAACCTCTAACATCGAATTAATTAGATTTTTTTGTCAGGTTTTACTTTACTACACTGTTTGTTACTTCCATCCGTCACTGAATAAACTGTTAACATTAACGACAGCGACTCCACTGTTTCTTCCCGTTTCGTAATAAATCGACGGGGGCAGATGCAGTTTCGAGGAGCGTCTTACCGCAGTAGGCGAACTTGAGCGACAGGACGCAGCTCTCGTGAAGGTGCAGCTGGTATTTGTCGGGTTTGGTGTGGTGTAGAACCTCCACGTTGCTGCTCTCCATCCCCACGGCCAGCCATTCCCCGGTGGGACAGTAGCCCAGAGAGAAGATCTGCAGCAGAGGCACAACAACCCGTTAAGATTACTGCACGTGAGGGGCAGAAAAGTTCACCTGCAGAATTGACTCATGAGATCATTTTTTAGCTTCTTTACGTTAGCTTCCTGTTACTTTTAGGCTTGCCTCATCACCAACTTAGTTAATTATGCATCATCTAGAACACTGAGATCATCTGCTGCTTGTTTAGAGACTCCGAAAAACAGAAGAAGAAGAATTGCTGATTGCTGCTTTTGTACATTATGCACAAAAACTACAAAACACACTGCCCTTGTTTTAAGAGAAGCCTGCTCTCTTTTTTATTCTATATTTTTAAACTCAAAACTCATCTTTTTACCTCGGCTCTCTTCAATTTTATTGTTTGTAATTATTGTATATGCAGTATGTGTGTCATTTGCACATTTTTTATTATGAATCTGCCTGTTTTTTTGTTTTATTTTTATTTTTTATCATATCTTTTGAACGGGAAGGTGCTATGAGCTGAAGTCTGGCTCCAGGGCCGTGACTCGAGGGGGCTTCGAGGGGCCCAGACGCACCACATTTGGACAAACTGTGCTCTTGGTAAAAGAAGCAAACATTGGTTCAATAAGAGACTGTTCAACTTATGAAACAGTGGATATAATCAAATAAATCTGTGACCACTTTTAATATGTCTTTTATTGTTGCATCTCTTGTGGTTTTTTTTTGTTTTGGTTTTTTTTATCTATCAATTGTGTTGTTTTACGTTACCTGCCTGGTGTCCCAATTAGATAAACAAATAAATAATAAAAAATATAATAATAAAGCTTATTATTATTATTATTTATACAGTTTAAACCATACATATGTAAATATTTTTTGAGAGTTTGCCTGATATTTTTATTTTTATTATTAGATGTTTAAATTCTTTTATCTCCCTATTTGTCTGTAACAAATAAGAATTTCCCTTTGGGGATAAATAAAGGAATTCTGATTCTGATTCTGATTATTTTATCTCTGGACCTTGAGCCAGTTGTTTCCCTTTTTTCTCTTCTTCTGAATAAAAAGCTCGTTAACATTATTCGTCTGATGCACAAAGCAGTTCTATGTTTCTTATTTTCCAGCAGAATATTTGTGTTGTGTTGGTTGAAAGGTAAAGTTTTTTGGCTCATGAAGTCTGCTCTGCGTTGTACCTGTGAGGTGAAGTCGTGTTGCTGAAGCTGTCGGCCCTCTCTCAGGTCCCAGGAGCGTACGGTGTTGTCCAAACCTCCGGTCCACAGTTTGGTCCCGTCGTGGGAGATGTCGATGCAGCTGGCTCCGTCGGTGTGACCCTGGAACTGCCTGCAACAACAACAACAACAACACAATCTGTAATAAAAGACGGTGTATTTCTGGAGTTTTAGCGCACGCTCGGGACAGTCGGAGCCCTGACCTGACGAGGGTCTGGTTGTGGAGGTCCCACACGGCGATGTTTCCGTCCGAGCAGCAGGAGAAGCAGACTTTGGCGTCGGGGCTGATGGCCAGAGCGTAACAGGCCGGGGCCGAGGACGTGAGCTCGGCTTTGATCCGCGGCGTCTGCGAGGCCAGGTCCCAGATGGTCAGAGTGCTGGCCTCGCCGCCGACGATCAGGGTCCGACCGTCCGGCAACAGCTTACAGGAACGGATGTAGTTGTCCCGGTTCTGGACGAGACGGAGAGCAAAAAACACACAGTATAAATAACAGGGATGTGAATCGATTTAAAGACTTCACTAATTAATCACACAACTTTTAATAAACAAACTGAATCTTCAATTTAACAGAAGATAATTCACTTTATTTTGAATAATTTAACTTTGACATTCTTTAATTTTTGTAAGGCATGTAAATTATAATAAGTTTTACAGAAAAGAATAAATTTGGATTGTTCAGACTCAAAACTAAGTCACTATACCTTAAAGTGCATTAATACATTCACTTATATTAAATATTTAAATCTGTAAATCACACATATTACTCTTTTCCAGGAACCATCTTGTCCATTTATCAGCGTCTTTTTTGTTTTTCCATCGTTAGCTCGAGCGTTAGCCACATTAGCCTTAGCAAACACAAATGGAGGGTGCATTATGTCACATTAATTACTGTGTTTTGTTTTGTTTTAACAAACTAAACCGAAAAAATTAACACAAAAAGTTTACGCACTAATTCTACCAACCTTTACTGTCCAATATTTATTGTAAAAACTGTTTAAACTGAATATTCTGCACTTATTTCTGGTTTGATGCTAACTGTATTTTGTTGCCTTGTACTTAAATAATAAAATAGAATATAATCGGATTAAAATATCATGAGTGAATGAAATAGTCACACGTAAACACAGTTGTCTCTACTGTCAGTGAATGCACCACAGCACCAGCTTCTTAAAGGTTCACAAGTCATTATTTAGAAGCAGCTCTAGGTCAAAGAGTATGTCATGTTTAATTCGATTAAGGAATAATGCTGAATGCTAACTCAAATTTAGCTTTGTCTAAGGGTTAAATACCATTTTAACAACAATCGACAGCTTTTCTAACTCTACAAATAGTAATCCAACTGTATTAAAGTAAAATTCACCTTAAAATATGTAAATAATTAAGACAATCACGTTACTGCGTATGACATCAAATCGAAAAACAATTTTACAACTCATTTTTCTTGGGGTTTGTGTCCATTTTTCCATTTTTCTCCCAACATGAAAGCAGCATAAATATGTCTTAAAGATAAAAAGCAGCTCTACTGAGGCTTTTTATTGGGACCTTATTATATATTTAACCCGTCAGGTCGATTAGTTTTAAAGCAGGGGCAACTTCAGATTCAAATCATTAAAAAGTTTAACATAAACGTGGAGTAAACTGTCTTTTTCTGCTTTTCTTAGACCAGCCCTGTCTATTTAAAAGCCGAGCTGTCAGCGTTAACGGCAGATGTAGGTGAGAGAGAGTGAGGCTGCAGCTCTGGCGCGTCTCCGAGTGAGCAGTAAGACGGATCGATACCGCTGCTTAAGCTCTCGGCTGAATTAAAACGGCGTCCCGATGGCTTTATAAGAGCCAGCCGCCCTCTGGATGAAACCCGGAGGCTGTCGGAGGCCGTACGAGTCGACGCCGTGAGAAATGTTTGGCACTTGAGGCGAAAAAGCAATGAGCTGGGTAATGGCAGACAGGCTCGGCCAATCAGAACAACATTACTCAGCAGGATTTTTTTTCTGCCGAGGAGAGTCACTGAATTATTAACGTCTTCGTCTGTTAAGCTGCTGTCAGGCTACATTTAACAACACGAAATCTAGACACACACGAGTAAATGATGTCTTTTTCCTTCCTTTTTTACGGTTACGTTTAGTTTGACAATTTAATTACCTAAAACTTATTGTAACAGGAATCATCTGTGGAAACATGAGACCTTAAGACGTGATCTAGTCTTTATAATTAAGGATTTTAATAGATGAGAATGATCAGTCCACAGCAGGATTTTGTCCAATCACAGCTCACTTCAGGTAAAAAGGAGCGCTCCCATTGGTCGACACTGATGTCAACAACGAAGGAACAAGGAAATAAACCAAGGAAATGGGTTATTCTGTTGGAAATACGTCTTATTTTACAGAGAAACAGCTCAAAAAAGATAAAAATAGAGAAACAACAGCAAATGAAACCGATGAAATTTGATTCTGATATGATTCTTGGGAGTCCTGATTTGATTCAGAAATGATTTTAGATTTTAAAACAAACTTTGAATAAGAACCATTCTTTTAATTTGATTTAGACTTTTGTGACACGGCAAAATAATCAAAATACACAACATAACAAAACATAAAAAGTATGTAATCAAAATATAAGTCTTGTTCCAGACATGTTTCTCAGACGTCTTTGTGCCAAACTTTCCTTAAAAATTCATTTAATTTGGTGTAAAAGTAGTGAGGAAAGGCTGAGTTAATGTAGTTAAAAATCAGTTTTTAACGTTTTTGATTCTATTCGATCCAATTCATCCTATGAATCCTGTTTTTCCGTTTTTTTTGTTGTTTTTTTGTACAGTTTAACGGTAAACTCCAAAGATAAAAGTTTCAGATCAGCTCTAAACTTTGATTTAATGTCACGTATTAGTATTTTGTGGTGGAAATTTTGTCTTTTTTTAAATAAAAGAAGCAGGAAAGGTTAGTACGCTACTGTTGAAGGAGAGTGGAGTCTGAGACCGGGACTAAAAACTAAATCAGGTATTTGAGCTTTAATTCTCTGTTGAAATAAACCTCCTCTCCAAGTCCTTACCAAGCAGTCGAGCTGGGACACGGGGCTCTTGCTGCCCGGCTGGCTGATGTCCCAGATCTTGACGCAGCCCTTGCCGCCGGTGTAGACGTGTCGCGTGGGGTTGCTGATGGTGACGGCGCAGACCACTTCCCCGTGGCTCAGGGTGTTGATCTGACGGGCGTGACGCGGGATGCCCGGCCCGATCAGAGCGTCCGGAGGGAAGGGCACGGGCTGCATCTGACCGTCTGCGCTCACGTGAAACGAGTAGGCCCTGCACAGAGTGGACACGGGCCGCTCAGGTCAGCTTTAAATTCAGTTTTAGTGAGATACGAAGCCACCAGGGGGCCATTTTGACCCCGATTAAAGGGTAAATTGGCCAGAAAATAAAATAACAAGTAAGTTAAAGGTATTATTTGTGTATTTATCATCTGACTTCAGTGATAATTCAAGTGTAAATTAAGGGTCCGGGGCCAAATGTGGACCTTTGCAATGTTTTGTGGCCATTCAGTGCATTTAGAAGGAGATATATTTGGATATTTAGGTTTGAATTAGATTTGAACAGGTTTTAGATGGATTTGATTTTTGCTACAAAGATAAATAAACCTGTTCAAATCAATCTAAAACCTGTTCAAATCCAAATAAAACCTGTTCAAATCTTACTAAAACCTGTTCAAATCCATCAAACCCAGTTCAAATCCATCTAAAACCTGTTCAAATCCAAATAAAACCTGTTCAAATCCAAATAAAACCTGTGTAAATCTATCTGAACTTGTTCAAATCCATCAAACCCAGTTCAAATCCATCTAAAACCTGTTCAAATCCATCTAAAACCTGTTCAAATCCATCTAAAACCTGCTCAATTCCGACTAAAACCTGTTCAAATCCGACTAAAATCTGTTTAAATCCATCTAAAACCTGTTCAAACCCATCTAAAACCTGTTTAAAATCAACTAAAACCTGCTAAAAATCTTCTAAAACCTGTTCAAATCCAACTAAAATATGTTCAAATCCATCTAAACCCTTTAAATGATAATTAAGTCTAAAATAACCACAGGAACCCTGAACCTACACTACATTTATCTCCACAACACCTGCATCTAGCAAGATTTAGCCACATATATGATTTATTTCAGCAGGTCCGTGATTTCAAAAGGATGAATTTGTGTCAGGGCTTTGTATCTTGATATTTACAGACTAAAAATGTAAAGCGGTGTAAAAATAACTCACGGTTTTCCTCCAGAAATAGAGGTGAGGCTGGTGGGCAGGCCCGGCGCTCTCATGTGAGGATGAGGGTCAAACCCCGCCTGAGTAAACAAAAAACACCACACAGAGTTAGCCTCGAGTAATAACCTGGAAAGAGAAATTCTGCAAACACAAAGAAACTCTCACGAAGAAGGTTGTCTCCGGGCAAATCCCTTAAAAAGACCGCGATTCTCTGCATTCAGACAAGCTTTACACAAGGCTACAACACGGCGCTCGCTAATGCTAATGAAAGCCTGGGAGATTTTCAAACACGGAGATGCATTTCGGGGTCTTTTTTAAAGCCTTTAGAATGCTAACTAAGTAACTTCAAAGTAACCGAGCGGGGCCGTCTTTGTAGTTTCTCATTATGTACACAACAAGCCGCAGTCGGTGGAGCGGGAATATTCTGGAGAGACACGGAGAACACAGGAGTTTCACAAAGTCGTTTGTTCAAAAGACCGTACGAGCTGCAGCCGAGGTTACGATCAGACGGAAAACGCAGAGGCCATTTATATAAGCCTTCAGTTCAGACAAAATACTAATAACTATTATGTCACTGTGAAGATAATTGAGCTCACAGCCTAATAATTACTTACATTTTCATTTATTTTCTATTTTTACAACACATTTTAAACAAATATTCCTACTTAATACATCTAAATAAATATGAGGCTTTTTTCTGCATTTTTCAGATAATTTTAATCATTTTTTTTCTCTTGCTACAGACCCAAAAAGCAATTCAAATGTATTTTTTTAATTGGAGTATTTGTTTTGATTTCCCAGAAGAAGAAGAATGGGCTATTTTTAAAATAAAGTGGAGCAAATTAATCAAACAAAACCTTCTTAAAGACAGACCTGTTTTTCTGCTGCTCATCTCCAACTACATCCTTATTTATTATCTTTTTTCCATTTATTGTCTGAATACATTGTGAAAGTGTATTTCTGAAAGCCAAAGGCAAATTTCTGACTTTTGTTTGCAAATGGGATACAACATAATTCTGTTCTGTTCTATTTTTCTACTCAATGCTAAAACAAAACAACAAGAGCAAAGCAGCAGTGAAAATAAACCAGTTAAGATTAAATACGTTTTCATTTTACCCTTCTCCATAGACCAGGTCAGATATAATTGACACAAGTCTGGAGCACATGGCTAATTTACATAAATCAACAGCTGCACAGACTCATCCTGCCACTTCACTAAACCAAGGTGTTACAGGGAATATGGCTGATTTCTCTGGGAATTATTAGTGTTTTTTGGCGTCTGACAAGTCAGCTCTAGCAGCATTAGCCTTCATACTGTCTAAAACCTGTTCAAATCCATATAAAACCTGTTTAAATCCAACTAAAACCTGTTCAAATCCAACTAAAACCTGTTCAAATCCAACTAAAAACTGTTCAAATGTATGTAAAAACTGTTCAAATCCACCTAAAACCTGTTTAAATCCAACTAAAAACTGTTCAAATCCATCTAAAAACTGTTCAAATCCATCTAAAAACTGTTCAAATCCACCTAAAACCTGTTCAAATCCATATAAAACCTGTTCAAATCCAACTAAAACCTGTTCAAATCCAACTAAAAACTGTTGAAATGTATGTAAAAACTGTTCAAATCCATCTAAAAACTGTTCAAATCCACCTAAAACCTGTTTAAATCCAACTAAAAACTGTTCAAATCCATCTAAAAACTGTTCAAATCCATCTAAAAACTGTTCAAATCCACCTAAAACCTGTTCAAATCCATCTAAAAACTGTTCAAATCCAACTAAAACCTGATCAAGTCCATACAAAATCTGTTTAATTCCAACTAAAACCTGTTCAAATCCATCTAAAAACTGTTCAAATCCATCTAAAAACTGTTCAAATCCATCTAAAAACTGTTCAAATCCATCTAAAAACTGTTCAAATCCATCTAAAACCTGTTTAAATCCATCTAAAAACTGTTCAAATCCATCTAAAAACTGTTCAAATCCATCTAAAAACTGTTCAAATCCATCTAAAAACTGTTCAAATTCAGCTAAAAACTGTTCAAATCCACCTAAAACCTGTTCAAATCCATCTAAAAACTGTTCAAATCCATCTAAAACCTGTTCAAATCCAATTTAAAGTTGTGGAAAACTAGCTATAACATATTCAAGTCCTTATAAAACCTGTTTAAATCCAACTAAAGCCTGATCAAGTCTATATAAAACCTGTTTAAATCCAACTAAAACCTGTTCAAGTCCATATAAACCCTGTTCAAATCCAACTAAAACCAATTTAAAGCCCTATTAGCATTAGCCTTCACACAGTCTAAAGTGCAGGGTTACATTTATATAGAAAGCTAATTTTATAAAAGCTGAACACTAAAATCCCTCACTTTTATCTTGTTTTCATAATCGTGTAAAAACCCAAACTTGTAATTGTGATTAAACTTCAATCACTCGTAAACCGGCAGAAGTTAATTTCTAAATCCTTACGATGGGGGAGCGTCCGTAAGCGGCGGCAGCAGCGGCGCTCATCTGGGGCGAGATGAGTCCGGGATAAACCCCGGGGCTGGTCAGGGACCCGTTCATCTCGTGGTGTCCCATCATCGCGAAGGGCCCATAGGATCCGGCGATGGACAGAGGGGTCCTCAGAGCCGGGGCAGCTGGAGGAGGACGGGAACATGTCAGTTTATCATCACAGACACGGGACGGTTCTCCAGGTCAACGGGACATATACAACTGTTTAGGTTGTTATTATAGTTTAAATAAAATGCTGCTTTAAACTGACTTTTCCATTGGTTTCACTGGATTTACTGGATTATTCATGAGGCCACGTCGACAAAGTATTTGAGAAGGAGGACTTTTTCAGTTCAGTTCAGGTTATTTCTGTCATTGAAAGTAAGACTGGCAACAATACAATACTTTCACTAAATCAGAAGAATAGACTGAGAGGGTTTAGGCTGAAGTAAAAAACAGAAAGAAAAGCAAAAAACAAAGAAAAACAGATATTATTGCTATTGTTAACATTATTTTTATCATTATTATTGTCTTTACTATCATTACCAGTGCAAACAATTATCATAACAACAGCAATATTATTTTTATTACCTTTTATTGTAATTATCCGTATTATTTCCACCATCATTAACACTTTGAGCTACTTTTTAATCTACAACCTTTCCGTTCCAACTCAAAAGGCTGTTGTTTGTTTCTTTTTGGAGCAGGGTAAATGTGAGCGTCGTACCTAAAGCCTCCATGCCGGGGGGCTTGCCCATGGTCAGGGGCCTGAGTCCCGGGGTGCTGCTGGTGCCCGGTGTGGGGGCCTCGTTCCTGGGCGTGGGTGTGTTCGATTTCAGGCTCGGTGTCGATGACTTGTCGTTCTAAAACAGAAATGCACTTTAATAACGGCGTATCTTCTTACAGAAAGCTGTAAAATGAAACATGTCAAGGTAACCCAATATAACACTCCTTTACAGCTTTTTCCACGAAAATTCTGTTTACTTTAAGTCATTTGGAAGAGCCAATAGACACTGTAGTTGATAGTTCTGACTTTTTGAGTTTAACACGATCTACGAAGGTTTGAAAGCTCTGAGTCGACACTGCTTCATTTATTCAACAACAAATGAAATCTCTGACAGTCACATTCACTGCTGTTGAGGTTTGTCTCTAAACAGGGACAGATTACAGTGAAAGCTAACTCTAAACAGCCCTAGCACACACCAGATCAGGAGTATTTCTATGGACATTTCTTGCTTAAACAGGCTTCTTCCACCTTTTGGTTTCAATTCCTTTTACTTTCTTTCCTCAGCTCCGGAGTCATGCTAAAGCTACGTAGCGGCTAGCAGTGTCCCGACGTGTTTGAATGGGACGTAAACAGAAATACAGGCAGAAAAACACCACTTTATTATAGAGGGCTATAAGTTGGATGTGTTTTTTAATGTAAATCCTGTATATTATATCTTTAAGTCCATTAGACACCGTTTGGAACAGTTACTGCTTCATTTATCCCTCTTCTTCCATCATCGGTGAATCTGAGACTCTAAATTACACAGACTGAGTTTATAAGTCTCACTCCAGGAATTAATTACCGTCCAAATTGTTTGAATTGAACTTTAAAAGTGTGACGCTTGTTGCCATAAACTAAATTAAAACATGACAAGCCTTCATTAAAGACTTATTATGGAACGTTTCACACCCATTTTGACAAAGACATGCCGCTCCAAAACAGACTGCGCTGTGATAAAAACAGGGCTTAAGTCGGACTAGACACTCCTCTCGTAATTAATCCATCTTTTTTACGCTTTGCACAACAGGTCGAAGGACACGAGCTGGAGCCTGGTGACTCACGGTAAAACGAGGAGTGGGGAATGAAGGAGGTGGGCGTTCGGATCTGCCCCGGGTTACGGCTCACTATAAATCTGTCCCACGGTTTATGTTGAACTGATACATTTGGAAAGAGGGAGCGTAAGAGGAGCAGGGCCCGGAGCAGCGTCTGTGGGATATTTACAGCCTCGGGTCCAAGAAGAAATGACCATTTATTGGGAAAGCCATAAATGAGATTGAGAGGAGCGAGCCGAGGGTTGGATTTCCTCAGAGTCCAGTCGCACTTTGCCCCTTCAAACCCGTCAGAGATCGCTAATCCTCCCGAGCATTAGTCCGTCAGACACACACTTCACTTGACAAACGCCCCTTCGGTTTGACTGTCCAACTAAAACCTGTTCAAATCCAGCTAAAAACTGTTCAAATCCATATACAACCTGTTCAAATCCAAGTAAAAACTGTTCAAATCCAGCTAAAAACTGTTCAAATCCAAGTAAAAACTGTTCAAATCCATTAACAACCTGATTAAATCCAGCTAAAAACTGTTCAAAACCAGCTAAAAACTGTTCAAATCCATATACAATCTGTTCAAATCCAACAAAAACCTGTTCAAATCCAGCTAAAAACTGTTCAAATCCATATACAACCTGTTCAAATCCAGCTAAAACTGTTCAAATTCAGCTAAAACTAGTTAAAATCAATCTAAAATCTGTTCCAAAACATTATAAAACCTATTCAAATACATATAAAACCAGATTAATTCTAACTAAAACCTGTACAAATTCAGCTAATACCTGTTGAAATCCAACTAAAACCTGTTGAAATCCAACTAAAACCTGTTGAAATCCAACTAAAACCTGTTGACGTCCTTTTAAAACCTGTTTTAGTCCAACTAAACCCTGTTGAAATTCAGCGAATACTTATTGAAATCCTACTAAAACCTGTTCAAATCCATCTAAAACCTGTTTAAGTCCATCTAAAACCCGTTCAGATCCATCATAAGTCCTTCATCCACCCTGTCCCCTCCACTAACGTCCCTTCGGTCCTCCAGTCCGGTCCGTTATCATCTTTTGGTGACACTCACGTGGGCGTGCTCCTTGGCTTTAGACGACGGGGTGCTCCCCGACGAGGCCACGGAGGCGGGGCTGTTCGGGGCGGCGTCTTTCTTCAGGACCCGGGACTTGTCCAGGCCGTTTTCCGGAGGGGAGTGCGCGGGGCTCGCTCGAGGGGTGGCCGGATCCTAAAGCAGACAAAAGGAAGACAGACTGAGCAAACACTGCAGAGGAAAGCCACCGGTGTGTTCATGTAGGTCAAACAAACTGGGCCTCATGTGCAAACACTGATAAATATACTCCTGTGTGCTCACACTTTTCATTCACCTGTCACTCCCCTTTTCTTTGTATTCTTTGTCTTGCCTCATGCATGACCGACTAAAGAAATACACCTCAAACACACACGCATCCAATATTATGACAGACTTTTTGGCAGCCGCGCGGAAGGTGTTGAGGCTTATACAGACAATCGACAAAACAGAGGTGTGTTGATCGTCGGCGGCGTTCAGGAATGTGGCGGAGCAGGTCGGGACAAAAGACTCTCACCTCGTTGGAAACGTCCACCACCAGGTCGTCGCTTTTGTCTCCGTCGCTGTCCTGAAAGAGAGATATGAAACCTGAGTTTAACGAGGAACCATTAACGCAACGTGTTGAAATGAAACACTGACAGAGAAGTTCATCCGAGAATGTTTTATTTACTGCTGTGTTTTTATGGGTTTTCCTTCAAGTGACTGTTGCCTGCACTAGAGCCAGAAGTTCTCTCTGAATAAAACCTGTTCCAAGTCCAGCTAAAACCTGTTCAAGTCCAGCTAAAACCTGTTCAAGTCCAGCTAAAACCTGTTCAAGTCCAGCTAAAACCTGTTTAAATCCAACTAAAACCTGTTCAAGTCCAGCTAAAACCTGTTCAAGTCCAACTAAAACCTGTTTAAATCCAACTAAAACCTGTTCAAGTCCAGCTAAAACCTGTTCAAGTCCAACTAAAACCTGTTTAAATCCAACTAAAACCTGTTTAAATCCAACTAAAACCTGTTCAAGTCCAACTAAAACCTGTTCAAGTCCAGCTAAAACCTGTTCAAATTTAACTAAAACCTGTTCAAGTCCAACTAAAACCTGTTCAAGTCCAACTAAAACCTGTTTAAATCCAGCTAAAACCTGTTCAAGTCCAACTAAAAACTGTTCAAATCTAACTAAAACCTGTTTAAATCCAATTTAAGTCTGTTCAAACCCAATTAAAACCCGTTCAAATCCAACTAAAACCTGTTCAAATCCAGCCAAAACCTGTTCAAGTCCAAATAAAACCTGTTGAAGTCCAAATAAAACCTGTTCAAGTCCAACTAAAACCTGTTTAAATCCAACTAAAACCTGTTCAAGCCCAACTAAAACCTGTTTAAATCCAACTAAAACCTGTTCAGTTCCAAATAACCTGTTCAAGTCCAACTAAAAACTGTTCAAGTCCAACTAAAACCTGTTTAAATCCAATTTAAGTCTGTTCAAACCCAATTAAAACCCGTTCAAATCCAACTAAAACCTGTTCAAGTCCATATAAACCTGTTTAAATTAAACTAAAACCTGTTCAAATCCAACTAAAACCTTTTTTTAACAAAAGTGGAAATAAAAGTATGTTTTCACTGGCTCCATTTGCAGCCGTACAAAACACAAAGCCTGCCATTGCTCCTGTCTGCTTCTCCAAACTGCCTAAATTACCTCACCTATCCCTAAGTTTGTCTGCCGAGTCTTCATTTAAATTATAAATAAATACACCTAAGACACCTTCTGTTTGTTGACATGTTCTCGTTCAATATGACATTATTGATTTAAAACACACTCACGTATCTGCTCATACTGTCTTTGTCGTCCACTTTGCGTTTTTTGGACTCGAGGCCGTAATCCGAAGAGCCTCGGTGCTTCTCGCTGGCGGCTCGTAGACTGTCTGACGGAGACACCGAGTTATTCTGCCAAATAAACAAACACAAATCAGTCGTTTAAGGCATTTTACGACAAAGAATGAACCTTACTTAAGATATATTTGATGTGTGTAGCTTTGCTTTGTTTCCACTGGAGCGGTACGGCACAGTTTGGGACGTCCCACAAGTGATATAATAAATATTTTTCTATTAAGGCTGACCATTAATATCACAATATCTGTATCGGAAAGACTAGGCTGATATCATGATAATGTTATTGCTCTCCGTGTGATGGACTTTACTTTTTCAAAATCAGATCATGAAATCAAACTGGTGCATCTAAATAAAAAGGTCCTAGTTTAAACCTGTTTAGTCCTGGTTTAGTCCTGATTTAGTCCTGGTTTAGTCTTTAATATTGACTTAGCTCCTGTTTTGACGGAGATTAGTTCCAGCACCTTGTATTTTCTAAACGAAATTTAAACTTCTTGTATATTTTCCTGAAAAGTGTTACTTAATCGTCTCTTAAACTTCATCCAAAGTCATTCCAACTCTTTATGCACAAGAAAAACAAAGTAAAACTATGTCAAAGAGCATACAAAGATCACATTGGTATTGCAGCATTTAAAATAGTCTTAAATCTTGCATATTTTTGTTTATATTGTGCAGCCCTGGTTGCAATATACAAGATATAAACCATATTTGAAGCAGACTTTCAAATCCTGTTGTGCAGCAATGTTGGAGGCATTGGCTGCTGCAGTAAACATTATTTTTGAACATTTAATTCAGAGCTGAGCTGATTTCATATCATTTAAAGACTCACTATTGAATGTCGCAACGTAGAAAATAAATGCAATGTTTTAATTCACGAAGCGAGAGCTGCACGACGCTGACTCTGTTTAAAACCACAAACACTGCTGTTGCCAATAAACTCACATTTAGTTTCCTCTTGGAATATTATTCATCACAAGAACAAGACATACTTTGTTTGAACACTTCCGTTTCATGTTTATGACTGTAGTTTTTAGCTCTATCTTTTGGAAACAGGACCACACACCTGAGACCAAGGTCTAAAGCGTCTCTAAAGTGGTAAGGGACAGATTTAGGGGACAATTTAGACTCTTTTGGTACCGACCCGACCTGCTCCAGAGGAAAAAGGCTTTTGAAATATGTGAAAAATGTCCGTTGAACGTTGTAATAATGACTGACGCAACAGAGAGCAAAGGATTAGTGCTACTTTATTAGCTTTAATGTAAGAATCTGGCTAATAAAATATTTGCTATTGTCTGAGAAACATTCCTTTAAAGCATAACCAGATCCTAGCCGCATATGCCCTTTCATTAAATGGGTGTTTTGGCGTTGAAGTGCATCCAAGTGACAAACCCTCAAAAACCAGAAAAGCCAGAAACCACCAAATGGCGAGGCTTAAGTATTTGCCTCGGTCTTTGTCAAAAAGGAGCGACACTGTTGACTGTAAAGCTTAAACACACAAAGCTCCTGGACTCAACTGGACACATTTGGAATAAAAGGAGGCCTCTGGGATGGCTTAGACCCGTCACTGCCAAGGCTCTGGACGAGGAGGAAACAGAAGAGGCAGCTGAGCAAACCCACAGACACAAAACACCACACAAGACAAGCACATTAACCCAGCAGCAGGACGGGATATGTTTATACAGACACACACCTTGACATCTAATCCTCAGTCACAGCCTCAGGTGACCTCGTCCGAGACACGCTTCAGGTCGCATTAACAATTTAAACAAAGAATATTTGGAAACACCGCTTTCATTTAGCTTTGAAAATTAATGATATGCGACTTCAAAGGGCGTCCATTTTGAACTTCAAAGACCGACGACGGAAAAACAGCGAGACTGACGGCGGAGTTCAGCGAAGAACAGAGAAGAGGAAGGAAAGATGAGGCCGTTGAGCAACTTTTAAACAGTTCAATGTGAAGACACAAAGAGGAGGTGCCAGGAGGGAAAATAAGTGAGAAAATGAAGGGAAGTTGGCAAGAAAAGAGAGAGCACAAGTGTGGCAGAGAGTTCTTGTCACTGGAGGGAAATGGACAGACAGGCTGTGGGTCTCCGAGGCTGCAGAGGGGCTTTTGTAGTCGGACCATTTGTGACGAGCGAGGGCGCTGCCAAACGGGCACCGAGACAAAGACCGAGGCACAGAACAAGCTATACTCGAGGCCGGTGAAGGCATATTAACCAGAAAGAAAATTAGCGAATGAAAAGGAGGCTCAAAGTGACAGGTAAAAACTAAGGAAGACATTCTCGGAGTTAAACAATAGAGCGTGTGTGGTCAGACGGCTAATGGCTCCACAAAGTGCCTCCTTTCTCTGGACGCTGCACAAAGAGGCTGACTTTCCTCACGGCTCTGGCCAACGCAGCAGCTTTTCTGCCATTTCCACAGGCCTCAAAATGGAAATCTGTCCAGCTCCTGTTGGGGAAGCGCTAAAGGCTAAGAGACTTTTAGTGAGGCTTGGTGTGAGTCTGAAGCAGGGGTCGGACATGTGACAAATAAAACGCTTTTTTCTCATTTAAAAATTCTTACCAATCGGAAAAATGTGAAATGTACGATGCCACTGGATGGGTTGAAAAAGTAAAAATTACATTACAAGATAACAATATTTCCTCCAAAATACTAATCCATTTGACCAAACTGAAGTTTAGAGTTTAGCGTTAGCTTAGCTGTGACTTCAGCGTCAGGACGACAATTATCTCCTCCTCGTTAAACATTACGTGATTGAATTGACAGTATTTATCTGTGTTTTACGTTGTCTCCCTTTTCTCTGTTGATGCTTTTCTTTTTTCAGCTGTTTCTCTGTTAAAAGACATATTCAGCTGAAAATACACTTTATCTGCAGCTATTAAACTTCCTGGAACGTCATGTGACAAGTGTCGACCAATGGGAGCGCTCCTTTTTAGAGCATGTGATTGGCCAAGGTTTTCTGTTCCTGAATAGAGGTTCTCATCTATTACAATCCCTTACAATAAACAGTAGATGGATCATAAAGACTGTTTTTTTTCACAAATTATTGATTTTTACAACTATTTGGGTTTAAACCATTTTCCAACTAGAAGAAAAAAAAAAAATCAGGTACAGTCTGTTTAAGAAGTGTGTATTTCATGGTGTATATTGTGTATTCATTTAGTCTATGTGGGTCCTAGTCCAATTTTATCATAGTACAATTATTTTCTTGTCTTTTTTTTAACACTATATGAAGCAGAAATCACAGTTTCTTGTTTTGTTTTTTGCACTGTGGGGTGAAAATGATAATACAGTCGGCCGCCAGAGTCTTTCCTTTTCCGTTTTTGCGTCACAGCGTCTGAATCACTGTGTGTATATCTGCGGCTGTGACCTTTAAGGCACTGCTTAGACCAATAAACCCGCGCTCGGCTCGGTCTGTATCAGATGACCTGAGACAACAGGACGTGCGAGGAAGAGCGGTGAAGAAAGAGAGATCAGGTGTGCTCGTATTGGCGACCGCACGTCAACAAGAGCAGATGGAAGAGAAGAGTCTGGGCTTGCTTTCAGACATGAGAGGACCCTTTCAGGACGGCCAGTCAATGGGAACTCAATCTGGACGAACAAATCCAGCAGAGCGTGACACTCCGGCGAGACGAGAGATTTAAGACAGTCCAATAAACGAGGGCTTTAACGTGAGAGGAGAGTCAGTGAAGGAGTGGAAAATAAAGCTAAAGAAAAGGTGAGCGGCAGATAAAGGGAGATAGGAGGGAGTCAGGTACTGGATGCAAGAGTAAATCCTTTATAGCAAAGAGGAATGAAAGTCAAAGTCGCTTTTAATTGTGCTGAAATTAAAGGAGGTATCTGAGGACTAATCCCTGCCCAGTGATTGGAGTCATTTTCCACCTGGATTAGATGGCACTGGCTTATTTGGCCAGACTTCATTATTTGATCAGCCTATCCTCCTCTGAGTACAAAAAGGTGTGTGTTCTGACACAGGGAGCATGAATTTCTATCGAACAGCGGGCTTAACTCTATGTAAAGTACACCTAATCACCGCACACTCTGTGAGCCGGAGACGGCAGAGTCAAGAGAGACTCGAGGAGGGGAGTTAACGTACCGTACTGGACTCGCGTTCTTTCAGAGGAAGGGCCAGAGGCGAGTGAAACGATGAGGGGCCAGGAGGGAGAAAACAAAACACAGATTAGTACAGGTGTCAGCGAATCTGTCGTCAGAAAACAGAGTTAACGTTCAGAAACTACACACAGGGTTTTTATGAACAGCTGCAGATGGAGAACAGTGAGGCTGAGCAATACTGACTCAAATCAATAGGATGAGATACTTCAGATTTTATTTATTATTATTATTATTATTATAGATTATTCTTTCTTGAAGTGTTGTTCTCTAAATATGTTCAGAAAGTGAGTTCATTTGAGTTCATGTGCAACAATGAATTCATAAAAACTTCTTCTTCTATGCTTTATTGGAAATTATAAATATACATGAACTAAATATTTATTGCTAGTGCTATATTCTGCTTAATGTTTCCTACATCAGAATCTGAACTCACATATGACAGGGCTGTGCAATTATCACATGTTCAGTTTCAATTTCAGCTCCCAACAATAACAAAACGAATTATTTATTGTTTTTATTTATTACTTGAGATTGTGGAAGTGCACTACATTGTTGATCGTATTTATGTTAATTATTATTTCTGTTTATTTTTAAGATATTCATTTATATGTTTGAATAGATTATTTATTTTACAGAATTTACTGTTTTGTTTAATAAATCCAACATATTTCCAAAGTCAATGAGTAATCGTGTAAAATAATGATTTCAACAATTCCATAATTGAGCAGCCCTGTGATATGAATGAGCTTTTTAGCCTGAGCGTGCACCATACGGTAACTCCTGGCGTGTCCCTGAATGCATCTGGCCGGTTGTTGGCTCTAAACGCTGGAGGCAGGCGGCGCTGCTCACCTCTGTGCTCCAGGTCGTGGTGGTTCTTCTCATCCTTCACGGGGAGGTGGGCCTGGCTGCCCAGAGCGCCCAGAGCCAGCAGACCGGAGCCGGCGCCGCTCACCGGGGGCAGGCCGGGCGGCTGCAGGCCCGAGGGGTGCGGGGGCAGCTGGACCGGGGGCCCGTGGGCCGCGTGGGACAGGTGCTGGGCCTGGAGCTGCTGCTGCTGTAAAGACACAACGAGACAGAAGACACGGGACAAGTGGGTCGGCTGGGAAGAGCTCTGGTGAATGAATGTAGTGCATTAGAGCCGGGTTTAGACAGAAGAGCTGACGGTGGCTGCAGACATGCTGATCCAGCTCTTCTACTGTCAGGAGGAAACTCACAAACAAGCACCTGACAGACCTGACTCATGCCTGGACCTGATCCCAACTGGAGGAATACTGAGACAATAAAGATAAACTCTTACAATAGTTAAAATCAGGAAATGCTGGGTTTAGCCTCGACAGACTTGAGCCTGGTACAAACTCAAGAACAGAGACATGTGTTCTTCTAAGTTAGATCTGACCAGGACATTCATACTTCTCCAGAAACTCAAGAACAGAACTCCTCGCTTTTCCACATTAACCACGCCCACTTCACATTTCTGACCAATCACAACAGTTCTAGGACACCCACGAGAAAAAAGTTCTGCCCAGAAACAAAAACAAGCTGCAAGAACAAAATTACATCATTTTTGAAGAAAGAACTAATTTCTCTGTTCTTGAGGAGTATGTACTGGTTCAGTTTTACGATATAATTCACTCTTTAAAGTGCTTTTTTTGTCCTGAGAATATTATCTGATGCAATTTATACAGAACCATATTCTAGAATAAAGTCTACGAGGAGGTGATACTGAGAGCAGTGTTCAGTTTGAAATTAAATCACACTTGAACTTGACTTGGTTTAATCTCATGGTGCATTCATGTGCTCCTCGGTAACTCAGAGAAACCACAGCAACGTTATTTTCATCATCAACATGGAGGAGGAAAGCAAATGTTTAAGAGATTTTAGTTTAATATAAGTCATTTCAAAATACTGTTCTAGTTTTATGTCCATTTAGATTTATTTAGACGTTATTTATTTATGTCTGTATTTAGAGGTTTCAACACACGTTATGTTCACGTCTTATGTTTTGAATAGTCTTCCTTTTCTTGAAGCGCTGCTAATAACTGCTGCTGTGACTGGATTCACTCATTTAAACACAACATTAGCTATAATATTAGCTTAGCATCCATCTTCCTTGTTGTTATGGTTTAGAATGTTCCAACTTTTCCAACTTTTTTGAAATCACGTGAACCCATAAAAGTCGTAAGAAAGACTTGGATGCTCTGAGTTTCCGAGGAGCACATGAATGCACCATTAGAGTCCTGTTTTTATTATTTTTATGACATTCTTAAAAACAAAACCGTGTCATTTTGTCTGACGCCACGGACCGTGCTCATATTTTATTTATAAGTGAACACAAAGACTTTGACCCAGCCTCGCTTTTATGTTATTTACGTTTTTAAATAACATAAAAGGTTACCACACAGATCACAGTTCACGCAGCTTAACAACTCTACTTCAAGAACATGTCCGCTCTAGCCGTCACAGATGTATTAGTAATCTTTGTCTCCTCCCAAACTGCTCATCGTGAATCAGACATTCACTTGAAAACCTCAGCGTTTCAACATCAGCAAAACCCGAGCAGAGCCACTCATTTAAACACACAGACAGTAGGCTACAGGAAAAACACACACACACACACACACTTCCCAAGAGGACGTCTGTGTGACAAGCAGCCGGCGAGAAGAGAGCGGATAGACAGGAGTTAAATAGCCACTCAGGCCAGAGGGAAGCAAGTGCTTTAAAACAAGGTTAAATAACACTTAGCACATCCATCAACTGCCTCTCCAAACAGGAACTAATCTGGTTACTATTCTGCTCACCACACACTATTTCAGAGAGCCTCATCCATTTATACGCATGGGCTTTGGAAACAAGGCCAGGGAGCGTCCATTTTGCGAATATTCTTTAGATAGAACGCCTTAATGATCAATAATAAACGTCTGCTGATGTTTTATTAGAACGGACGCACAAAAACTGTCCGATACGAATCGTTAAAAACAGATAAGTAGCTTTGTTTCACACTGGAGTCAAACGAAAGCCTTTTTTATTTATCATTGAGCTGTTTATTTTTAACACAAAGCCGTTAATTCTTCCTTCTTTTTACTCATCACCTGTAGCTACAATCAGTTCTACTACACTACACTCTTCTTTAGGTGTTTCTTTTAGTTTAATTCACTTTATCATCTACGCTGCAGCTTATATTATAAACTAAGAAACTGTCGCTGTTAAATAGACGCTCGAGATTCGGCAGAAATGAGGCAGAATAAACGCTCACCAATTAATTAAGAATGAGACCAATTAAGAGCTGATTGTGCATTTAAACAAACCTGTGCAATGCTACTTTTTAGAACCTTAACTGTAGATAAAGTACATTAAGTAAACAGCAAATTGATTAATGAAATTTGAATTAGTCAAGTTCTTAATGATAATAAATCAATTAACAGTTAATCAGGAACAGCCTTAGTCCAGAATTTTAAGCTTTATTCAGCAGCTGGACATTATTCATCGTCTGGAGCAGCTAACAACGCAGCATTTTTTAATCCATATTGTTCTAGCCGTGTGTTTGTTGTGGAAAAGAAGGAGAGAAGGGTCAGCCAGAACAAGAAAAAGGAGGACTCGAGAAATAACGAGAGAATGAAGAAGAGTGTGAGAGAGGAATTGAGGCAGGGACGTCCCCATTGAGGGAGCCTAATGAGGAAAAGCGTGCAGGGATCATTATCAAGAAGCCTCATTAGCGAGCTGTGGCTGATGGAGGAAGGAGGGAAAGGAGGGAGGGAACGGAAGAAAGAAAAAAAAAAAAAATCACAAAATAAATTGCTTCCAATTCAATATTCATGGATAAAGAGCTGGCTTCCTTTCACTCTTATCTTTTTTCATTATGTGTAAATGCCGCCACAGCTCCGGCAGCCTCCACAGGAAAAAGGCAATTAAAGTTAACTAGGCGAAGCTGGCTCCCTGCAGAACTGTACTGTCAGGTGGAACAAGCGTCAACAGCACCAGCGCTAACCAGCTGCCAGAGAGGCTTAATAAGTCTGCCGATGATCACATTACACTTACTCCAACAGCCACAAAGAGCTCCCGAGCTTCAGCGTATTTACCGCCGTCGCCGGCTGAAGAATAAACTCCTCGGACGACGGGAAGATCGTTTTAATCTGATCGTGTCACGGAGCGCAGTCGACTGAGAAGGTTAATAAGAGGAAATACTGGTCAATAATGCGTTTTTAAATAGAAAGACAGTGGGAAAAAGTGTATTCTGAACAAAACAAGGCTCCAAATATGTTCAGTTTAAACAGGAACTCAGGTTAGCCTCGAAACACCAGGACAGGAGGTTTATTTCAGAATAAAAGTAGGAAGTTAGGTCAGTCAATTATGAACCCGTTCACTCTGAGCCAGTTCACTCTGAGCCAGTTCACTTTGAGCCCGTTTACTTTGAGCCCGTCCACTATGAGCCCGTCCACTATGAGCCCGTCCACTATGAGCCCGTCCACTATGAGCCAGTTCACTATGAGCCCGTCCACTATGAGCCCGTCCACTCTGAGCCAGTTCACTCTGAGCCAGTTCACTCTGAGCCAGTTCACTATGAGCCCGTCCACTATGAGCCCGTCCACTCTGAGCCAGTTCACTCTGAGCCAGTTCACTATGAGCCCGTCCACTCTGAGCCCGTCCACTATCAGCCCGTCCACTATGAGCCAGTTCACTTTGAGCCCGTCCACTCTGAGCCCGTCCACTATGAGCCCGTCCACTATGAGCCCGTCCACTATGAGCCCGTCCACTATGAGCTCGTCCACTCTGAGCCCGTCCACTATGAGCCCGTCCACTATGAGCCCGTTTACTATGAGCCAGTTTACTATGAGCCAGTTTACTTTGAGCCCGTTCACTCTGAGCTCGTCCACTATGAGCCCGTTCACTCTGAGCCAGTTTACTATGAGCCAGTTTACCATATGCCAGTTCACTCTGAGCCCGTTTACTTTGAGCCCGTTCACTCTGAGCTCGTCCACTATGAGCCCGTTCACTCTGAGCCAGTTTACTATGAGCCAGTTTACCATATGCCAGTTCACTCTGAGCCCGTTTACTTTGAGCCCGTTCACTCTGAGCTCGTCCACTATGAGCCCGTTCACTCTGAGCCAGTTCACTTTGAGCCCATCCACTCTGAGCCCGTCCACTATGAGCTTGTTTACTCCGAGCCCGTTCATTCTGAGCCCTTTTGCTCTGTTCACTTCGAGCCCATTCACTCTGAGCCCATCCACAAGTCCATTTACAGTAAAATGCAGAGAACCTACCTTTAGTTTTGAAAATAACCAAAGTAAAAGTAGTTATAAAGACAACAGACAAATAAATAATGAAGAAAATATAAATAAAACCTTTACCACCTTCTCTCTGAATTTTATCTACATTTTCGAAACAGTGCCGAAGTTTTGCATTTTTTTTTTTTAAACATTCATTTATTTGAGCCGTAGGGCAAGCACTTCCAAGACATTTCCAAACTGCAGCACTCTCACTAACCATGAAAGCTGGAAAGACACTATGAGGCGGTTGCTGCTGCACGGCCACGGAAAGAAGGGTTTTTCAGCCAGGGAGGAACATCCAGCCCAACATTAGAAGAAAAACACAATTAATGAGGCCAAAAACAAGCACAACTGTGTGTTTTTGACAAATGCAAACAGTGGGTTCTTTCCTAAAATGAATTAATTTCAACTGAATATAAAAAAAATCATGTTCACATTCTCTTAAAAGATGGGTTTTACCACCTGCAGCTAAATGAAAAGTGTAAATGTCAAATTTAACAAAGGCAGAGTATGACCTTCTTTTATATAAGAGCAATATAAACACAAAACAAGAGGTTATGATGTGTCTAAACTAAACTAAAGGTTACAGACCATTATCTACAAGTACAATCTTTTGTTTAAATCCTGTAACGAACACTTGTAACAACAGTAAAACCTGTCGTATCGCAATAAAAGACACACACTTATGCAAAACCTGCTGTAACTGTAGCCAAGATTATTTGCATATTAAAATGAAAAAGACATTAAAATGTGTAGCAGTTAATAAAAGGGAACAATCTGGCCTTTATTGTTGTTGTTATGATCTATAGGTTTATGCTGGAAGTACTCTAAGTTTATTATATTAAGTGATAATACAAATATTTACAGTCTCTTAATCGTTTAAATACAAACAGTAAGACACAATAATAGAAAATGATTTAATTTTGAACGGAAATCTTGAAATTTTGTGACAGTTTATTTGTTTTTTGATATAGAATTGTGGTCATAATATATTAGTTTCTCTACAAATACAGTAATGATGCTTGACATAAAGTGAGTTGAGTTCAGGTTAAATACAGTTTAAGTGATTCTTGTTGGACTTGAGGGCAGTTTTAGTTTGATTTTAACAAGCTTTACTGTGTTTAAGTTGGTCTTTCGTTGATTTTAGTTGGACTTTAACTGATTCTAAATGGTTTGAGTTTGGTATTAATTGATTTTAACCGATTTTTGCTGGACTTTAATTGCCGCAAGTAGTTGTAGTTGTTTTTTATTTGGACAAAATAAACTAGATTATTAAAATAACCTCTCTCTGGTGGAGGATAATGGAGCTGTATTTAAAAAAAAGTGTAGTTGGGGCTATTATTTTTAATTTTTAGAGTTCAGAGTCCAGTCTAGTTTCTGATCTAATCCCTGTAGGAAGTCTGAGCCTGATTGTCCCTGAACACGTTTAATGACAATGCACCTCAGCTCCACGCTCATTCACTGAAGGAACATGGAGATTGATCACCTGCCATGTCCCGCTCAAATAATTAAAGTCTGTGTGTGTGTGTGTGTCTTCTGTCTGAACCGGGCCAACGTCGAAGTCAGGTCAACCCTGCTGCGGACACTCTGAACAGACTATAAAAAAAGTAATTACTCTGAAAAGTGGAGACGTGCCTGTGGCTCATTTGCTTTAATCGAATTTTGATATCCGCCTCTCATTAGACCTGACCCTGCACCACTGGGACCAGCTAACCGCTCACTAACCTCTGCTACACAGGGCTAATCAAAAGGGTCACTTATCCATCTGGGTCCATCTGGCTTTTGAAGCAGCTAGTCTCTGTTTTTAAATAAAAGCAGGTGGAAAGCACTAGTGAGAATTCTATTAAATGGACTGAAAAAAGTCACTCTGAGCAGAAATGTGTCTTTAATTAAAGGTCACTAATTCATAACCTGCTTACCTTTGGAAAGATGTAATGCACTGAGTTTTATTTATCCAGAGTTTGGTCAATGTTTTACTTTTCCATCATGTCCATTGATATATTGAAGATTATTTGCTGAACATTCACTCGGTGCTCTCCAAGTGCCTGTCCTAAGCTGACCACTCTAAATCCTCGCGTTATCTGCTCAGAGGTAAGGACAAGCCTCTTGGCTGGATGCTTTATCTAATTAAAGTGCAGCCAAAGTGAAATGTGAGAAACACTGATCTGATCTCAGCTCGGTCCGTTTTAGTCTGTGTCTGAGGTTCACATGGAGCGTGTCCAAAACCACTCCCTGGTCCATGACCCCTGGACTAGATACTGGACTACACAGGGTCAGGGGACAGAGTCAGACACTACCTTTTTAATCACCTGACTCTGTCCGCCAGACTCTTACTTGGGCCAGACTTTAGTAATAAAACAAATTCAGACAAAATCAATTATAAAACATGCTATTATCAGCAAGTTTTTCCACTAATGAATAAAACTAGCTACTGCTTGTCATTGTGAATGGATTGTTTACTTTGTTCTTTTACTTTTTTGTCTGTCTGCAGAAGCTAAGATAAGCTAACATAAACAATATTACACCTTAATGCATTTTAAATCAGATTACAAGGCCACATTATTGGTTCAAATTGCACTTTAGATTTGAGTAATTTAAACATGTTGTGTGCACTTTTAAAGACATTTTTTGACAAATCATTTGACATTCAGACAAAATGGCATAAACAAAATATTAAAAAACACATTAAAAACTCAAAACACATCATGAACCTTTGGAGACGGGGCAATCCTGCAGCCAAGAGGACAAGGCGGGGTTAGTGTATTCTGTCAAAACATTTCAGAAAGCCCCGTGTCCCGGCCTACTCTCCAGCTGAGATGTACTAACCACTAAGTGTAATGTAGCATGCTCCAATGGCTTATGTCTGTGTTAGTGCCAGTCGTCCGCTGAGCGTGCAGGTTTGCCCCTGGCCCCGGGTCAAATGAAGGAAGAAAAGGGGGTATACACACAGTGAGAGGCAGATTGGGAAGTCCACGTACCCCGATGATAGCATTCAGCTCGGTCATAGTCACCTGCTTGGCCCGCTCCACGGCCTGGGCCACCTGCTGCTGGTGCTAAAGACACAAAAACACAACAAAATGAGGCTAAAACATTTGAAAGAGGCTGAAAAATGCAACTATCCTGCTGCTATCAGGTTTTTATCCAGCATTTTTTTTACTTTTATCTGCCATTCCATCATCTATTTTGCACAAACGCTTTTCCTGCAGCCAGTACATGAATCAGATACAGAGACACGATATGCAGGACTAACTGGGTCAAGATGTTAAACCCTTTACAGGATTCATTAAAGCTCAATGAATAAGTCAGTTTGCTGTACAGTACTCAGTAAATCAGATTAGTCTCATTTTAATCGTCTGCCATCTTGCACCGGCCTTACCTCTTGAGACAAGAACGGCATGATCTGTGCGAGGATAGCATTGAGGCGTTTGGCAATCTCCGTCTGTAAGAAAAAAAAAACAAAATGTTATCATTCTGGTGTAGGACTGTACCAGGACAAACACTAAGGCACGGTGAAGGTGTGGTGTGCAGTTTTGTTTTCATTTAGTAGAGAAATTCCTCCTTGTAATTCCACTTCTTGTCTGTGTTTTCTGGACCGTGGACACCTACGGTAGCCCTGCAGGGACATGCTTTTTCTTCTAGTTGGGAAAATGGTTTAAACTCCAAACAGTAAATTGCAAAAGTAACAATTTGTGGGGAAAAAAACAGTCTTTATGATCCATCTACTGTTTATTGTAAGTGATTGTAATAGATGAGAACCTCTATTCAGGAACAGAAAACCTTGGACAAACCTTTGATAAAGTGTATTTTCATCTGAATATGTCTTTTAACAGAGAAACAGCTGAAAAAAGAAAAGCATCAACAGAGAAAAGGGAGGCAACGTAAAACACGGATAAATACTGTCAATTCAATCACGTAATGTTTAACGAGGAGGAGATAATTGTCGTCCTGACGCTGAAGTCACAGCTAAGCTAACGCTAAGCTAACACTAAGTAAATGCTGAACTCCAAGGGACAAACAATAGCTACTTCAATGGGATCTATGGAGCTAATGCAGTGTCTTTTTGAAGCATTAAAACTTATATTGACTGATGTGCTTCACTCTAAATTTCACACAATGCACCTTTAACTATATAAACGCTATATATTGTGTTTTTGTATGGCCACACAGTTTCTTAAGTAAAGTGGGATTGCCTTAAAACAAATTTTCTTCCCTCTCTTCGGCCTCCATTAGACCTTATTTCATTAAGAGGCTGAAATATGCTAATGCCATCTGGCTGAAGAGACCCTAATGAGGGCTATACTTCATAATTACGGCACAGAGAATGGGCTGGGCCGCCCCGAGCAGACAGGTTAACTCCCCGACCCGATCTATCAGTGGCATCTTTGCTATCGACCACACAATATTAGCTGGAAGATGATACCGCGGGGCCAGACTGATGTGGAGCACTTAGAGCGCTACATTTGGACAAATGGATACGCCACGCCGCCCGCTCTTTACTCTCCACTGTCCCAAGACATTCAGCCAGAGCCCATTTCCTTTTTCCTTTTTTTTTTTTATAGAAAGATGGAGGAGAGAAGCGAGGAACACCAATGTGGAGAATAAAGGAATGGCTTCTGATTTGACACTAAAGTAATGTGCTTTGACTGAACCGTAGGAGGTGAACTAATTGATTGTGAGAATAAAAGTGGGGGCTCGGCAGGTGTGTAGGGGGGTTATGCACCGCGGCATTCCTGTCATTTAAACATGTTTGACTGTGACGGAGCTGGAGAGGAAAGAGAAGAATGAGGAGATCCCACTAGGCTTGTCTTTTCACTCCGAGCGAAGGGGCTTAGACCTTTGCTGGCCTGTCAGGAATTATCTCACAACCCTGTCTGACCTTCGGCACGCTGTGTTTTCTCTCTCATCCACCTCCTTATACTTCACAGACCGCCCTGTTAATCTCCTCTGCGGCCCCCTCCTCCCTCGTTCTTCCCCATCTTCCTCTGTTGCCGGGGCAACGCTATCTGGCATGGCTGATCGTTATGTAAATTGGACTGGGGGCCCTGACCAGAACAGCCTGTAAAATCATATTAGGCACAGCACAGAGGCAGGTCATTAAATTGAATTTTCGGCCTGTCGATCCGATCGGCACGGGAAATTAATGAGGGATAACTGGGAGTGGGTTGAAGGAGGGAGGAAGGGAGGGAGGAAGAGGAGGAGGTGGTGGAGGTGGGGGTGCTGCTCTATAGAGACTCATAAAGCATCATCATTAGCGGGGGCGGGATACGATGACACACGGCAAGGATTAGTGTTTCAGCATCACTCTGCTTCTCGGGAAATGGCTGCAAAGGGAGCAACATGAGGTTTGAAAGAAAACACTCCGCGCCATTAGAGCTCCGACATTACACAACCCACACCACAAACCATTCTTAGAGAACGCTGCCGTGCACTCGTTCATCGAAAACCACTGCACCCAAGTCTATCTGATCCTCCCAGTCTTGTTTCACGTTACATTCTGAATAATTGCTTAAGGGTTTTGGAGACTAAAAACTCCCAAACACTTGGTTTCCTTTTACATTCATGGCTGGAGGTGGAAAGCAAAACAATGGAGCACTTCCTTCCATTTTTTTGTTTTTTTTCTTCTATGGGACTTTCATTGCAGCGTTGACAACATTTTCTGAAAGCCTTTTTTTTTTTTTAACAAACATGGCTAACGGCACTATGAGGGGACATTTACACAACACACACAACACAATGCTTCACAAAAATACCCTCAGCAGTCGAAAATGAAGTCTGCCAGGCCACTAGGGGCGCTGTGAGCAGTGTTTACACCCAAGAAGAAGCAACAGTGGAGCTCTCCTTTAAATCTTTTTAAACCTCCATTTTCGGAGCAGTGAATAAACTCACTAATACTAATAATAATGGATTATGAGAATAGTTTTTAAAGCACAGTTTATTTAAGTTGTTGTTGCTCTACTCGCTGTGATTCACCAGAAGTCAATAGCTGTCAAGGAGTGTTCACATTTATAGTCCACTTCTTTTTATTTGGACCAAAACAGAAGATGATCCATTTAGTTTGGTTCCACTAACAAAAAGATGCTACTGTTAGCCCAAAAGCTAATAAGACATTTGACATCCTCAGTGCTTAACATTCGCATTCTACTGATTTTATTATTATTTCAGTTTGATTTTTCTGCTCTTTTTTTCGTTGCTCTTCCTGTTTGGGTTCGTTTAGACGCCTAATTCACATTTTAATCAAATATTACCAGAGTTCAGTAGGAAGTGCTCCAAGATCTCTGCTACAAAAGGGTCTAGGAGCATGTTTGATGCACACTGAGGTTCATTTGGCAGCGTTCACACTCATCTCAGTGAAGTGCGTTTAAAGAACAACCTCTCCAGAGTCCATTTGAACCGCACCAAACACAGTAAATACAAACACCATCTTTACCGTTTACACAACAGCAGCAGGTTGCATTATCAAACAAACCACCTCAGTGACCGTTTCTTAAAAGTTGGCCTTGTGTAAACAAAGAGCCAAACGCAAAAGAATTTTCTCATTTGTAGTGGATGGTTTTGTCGTGTAAACAACCGTTGAGATCCAAAAGAAAAACCAGATGAATTAAAATGATAACACTATAATAACTAGTCTTTTTTTGGTCTTTTCTTCCTTCTTTATCGAACTGCACTTTTCACTCTCTTTTCTGTGTGACTCAGAACTATCAAAGAGTAAACAATCAATGTTAAGTTTCATAATAATGACTGAGCTCCAGTGAGACTCCAGTGTAATATTTATAACAAACTTCACCCTTGAGCAATTTTCTATCAAATATTCTCCTTTCTAACGCGCTAACTTCAATCAGATTTTATTAAAAGGCTAAAAAAGATGCACCTTTCAAACACAAAAATATAGATGACACACAATGATCCAGATTCTCTTAAGTGACTCACTTCTCTTTGGAGCTACTATTTTCCAGTGCGGTGCTTTCAGGGGCTGACACGAGCAGTGCAAAGAGTTTATTGTCACTTAAAGCCACTGAAAACAGAAGCCTTTGAGCTCGCAAAAGCCCTTTCACTGCAGCGCCACAATTACAGGTACTCAGGGTTGTCTAGTAGCAGCAGAGCTTGGAGAGGCTCTCTGCACCGCATCCCTCCGTCAATGGTGCGTTGAAAGCCATTTGGCTGTTTGTCGCTGCAGGCATTAGCCCCCGAGTGGACGCCGCAGTCTGACGAGGATTCAATTGGCGAGAAAAACAAGTGGCACATGATGGGAGGCAGGGCAGAGACGGCTGTTTGAGAATTATCTTCTCAGCCAGCGCCGAGCGAAGAAAGAGCCACTCGGGGTTCATCTTGTTCATTACAAATGCATGAAGGATATTTTGCATGTGTGTGTCGTTCTACTTTGAGGTCAGACGCGCAAAACTCAAGTGTTTTTTTCTTTTCTGCAGGGAACATATGGAGATTCAATTCCATTTAGTTGTGATGGAGTCAATTAGCCTGGTCGGTCATACCCATTCGCTCTCTCATGGAAATGAGTTTGAAATCATTTCCCTTCATAGCAACATCTACTCTGTACAAATCCCATCAATCAAAACGTACGGTTATTTAAATGGCCTTTTGGAAAGCTAAGTCTTGACAAATGTGTCCAGAAGCAGTTTTAGTCTTGGTCTTTTGACATAATTTAGTCTAATCCTCATTAGTTTTAGTCTAGTTTTAGTCACTAAAATATAAAGAGTTGCATTTTTTTTGTCCCTCTTCTTTTCCAAGCGTTGACAAAAGTGCTGATACATTTAGTCTGAGTTTTCGTTCTCGTTTATTACTTTTTATTTCATTTTCCTTTAGTTTCTCGGCCAAAAAAAGCTGTTGATGAAAACTATGATGAAAACTATTCATCAACAAAAGTGACACTGTTTTTTTTTCTGTGTCTGTTGGTACTGCTCCCTGAAAATCAAACTTAAATGGACCTAGACCAAACTAATCCTGCTAATTATGTCCCATTTATGTTTCTATGTTGAACTTTCTCTGTAGATTTTAGCCTCTTCATGAAGATGGATGCACAGAGCCGTCTTGTTTCTGTCTAAGTTTACACACACCTCCAGACACTAATTGTCTAACAGTGTCCTAGCAGCCTTTCTAACCCGACTATCAAAATAAACTAGGCCCTGGTAACCCTCCCCTGAGAGAGACTGTGTGTTCTTGTAGTCCGTTTGTTTTGGCTTAGAGACAAGTCGGCCATCATCACCTTGGCAAACAATTCCAGAAACCCTGTATAAATTATTCATTTGCACAAGCTGGCCTTCACGCTCCCCGTGCCCCTCCTCGTTCCCCCGCCGCCATCAGGGAACGGACACGGCTCACTTTTAAAACACCACTTTCCTGTTTCCTTTGCTCGTTCAACAAGTGAGGAAATGGATGCACCGGGCACGAGGTGAGACCCGACTAAATGACCAATAACAATGGACTTTTACATCCTCACATCCCGGTTTGTTTTCAGATCCACTTTGCGTCGCGTTCACCAGGGACGTGCGATCGCAGAGCACACGAGACGAGCAAAACAGAGGAGCCGGATCGAGAAAAACAAAGCAAATCCCACCACGGCCACAGCTCGGAGTCGGCGGGGCTCGCTGCTGAGGCCGCCTAATGAGCTGCGCTAATTAAAATCACTTATTGACAGCGAGCGAGGGTGATTACCTCCAGCCTGCGCTCTTCGCCGTCATAAGAGACACTGTCAAAACAAATTACCCCCAGCTGCCACGCACATCCCTCCAGTGCCATCAGCTGGGCTCGTTGGAAGCTCGGCCTCAGTTGAACTACAGCGCAGTGTTGGACAATACATAAAATAGTGACCTGCGGGTTATTTATACGCATTAGTCGTACGGTATTCGTTCACAATATCTGACTCTTACTTTTTAATCTGAATAAAGGCAAAGACGAGGCTCTGGACGAACTCCCACTGGTGTCACACATGAGCCATTTCATTTGGTTGCACCACAGACTGGCTAATTATGTCGACATGCAAAGGATAAATGCCTGTCAAGTGTTCAAGTGTTACTAAGAGGCTGTTTTCACGACACCAACACACAAAGGCGACCTGTGGCTTATTCAAAACAGTCTGCACTGACATTGGCATTGACAAATTAATCATGAACCATGTTTCATTTGCTCCTGTTTCTCTATTTTTATCTTTTTTGAGCGGTTTCTCTGCAAAATAAGACGTATTTTCAACAGAATAACCCATTTCCTTGGTTTATTTCCTTGTTCCTTCGTTGTTGACATCAGTGTCGACCAATGGGAGCGCTCCTTTTTACCTGAAGTGAGCTGTGATTGGACAAAATCCTGCTGTGGACTGATCATTCTCATCTATTAAAATCCTTAATTATAAAGACTAGATCACGTCTTAAGGTCTCACTTTTTACAGATGATTCCTGTTACAATAAACTTTAGGAGATTACACTGAAAAACTAAATGCAAAAGTTAAAAAAATCAGCCTTTATAGTCCTGTGACTCTGGAGTACATGTCAAAAAACCTCTAAACTACTCCATAATGAGTAGAATGTTATATTCAGCAGACATTATCGTCACTTTATCGCTGAGATATCTCCGTCTATCCAAATAAAGGTAAGCTAACGTCAGCAATTTATGCTGTAGTAACTTAAATACCTACAACCTTGTTTTATTCAAAGTCGTTGTGTACAGGTGTGTCTGATCAATCACGCAAAACATTCTGGTCTAGTTCTACCGTCTAGTACCCTCCCACTTAATTGTGATGCATTTTAGGAAACGTTGAGTGCACTACATACTATTTAGTTATTAGAAATTCATAACAAAATGGTGTAATTACTCTATGGTGCGTGTGTCGTGACTCGGGAGTGGTTTCAGACGCAGCCGGTGTGCTGCCAGCAGTTAATTCCTGTTCGGGACGTCATTATAATACCATTTTCCAACTATTATTCGTCCTGGTGTGGTGCACTTCTTATTGTTTTCAGTGGAATGCACTGTTGTGTAAACAGCCTCTAAATCACCAGACATTAATTAAACTTGTCTAAATGACGACTGTATATTAATCCTTTCCGGGAGAATATCACAGCACACACTTCCTTCTACATTTCATCTTCGTAACGACGCCTACACCGACTCAGTGTCTCTTCACGCGGCGCTATAAATCTTTCTCAAAAGCCTCGTAATGTGCCCGGTTGCATCCAAAGCTCCAGGTAAAGGGCCGGTCTGTTTACTTGAGGCTGATGTCATGAAAAACCCCGGCAATAGCAGCGAAGGGAGGCGGCGGGAGTCATGCATTATTCACAACGCTCCGTAGGCTCATTGATAAACAAAGGAGATTCACGGGAGAGGAGCAGTCGATTAAACCGTTTACCCCGAGGCGCCCCGTCCCCTTCCTGTCTTCTTCTGCTATACCCCAAGTGTTAATAGTCCGCTCTGAAACCAGCTCCCGTGTGTGGCTGAAGCTTTGTGTTAGCCTCAAGATGCAATCAAGATCTAGGGACCAGGGAGGCACACACAAACAGCGACGCAGCGCTGTTCCGACCGCTCTCGCCTCCCACCGAAGCCATTAACCTTCTGGATGTATGGCTCTCTAAAGTCTCCTCCCCCTCCTCTGCTTTGACACCCACCCTCTTCTATACATCATATCACACTGCTTTGTGACACGGGGGGCCATCATTCACAGGCCATCGCGAAAAAAAAGGAGGGCAAAGCAATGAAAAGACAACGACGCGGGGAGGAGCTGGAGGCCAAACGGAGGGCAAGGCGCAATCAGAGAAAATGGAAGGAACGGGCGCACCAAGACAAAAGAGGAGCCATTTGGTGCTCACAGCCATTTTAAGGCCAAGATATAAAATAATATGTCTGAAAGTGGCCTTGACGCGGCTAAAACAGCGGGTTTAAAGAAAAGATGTGCTGTATTTTCTGACAAAGACATGTGGGATTTGTCCAAACATGTTGACTGTACTTAAGACGCGTGTCTCATTCAGAGCTCTCGCCACAACACATGGTCCTTAAGACTGTTTACATTCACCGCCATGTAGCACATAAACTGTTCAGCCGACTGTCTGTAGGAATAAAGTGGAGAAATACACAAGGAAAACAAGAGTCAAAGAATAAACAGAGCATGTAAAAGGATGAAAGCTCCACTTCTCTGCTTCTCTTTTATAAAAAAAAAACTAGAATATTTATCTTCCATTTGACCAAACTGAAGTTTAGAGTTTAGCGTTAGCTTAGCTGTGACTTCAGCGTCAGGACGACAATTATCTCCTCCTCGTTAAACATTACGTGATTGAATTGACAGTATTTATCTGTGTTTTACGTTGATGCTTTTCTTTTTTCAGCTGTTTCTCTGTTAAAAGACATATTCAACTGAAAATACACTTTATCTGCAGCTATTAAACTTCCTGGAACGTCATGTGACAAGTGTCGACCAATGGGAGCGCTCCTTTTTGGAGCATGTGATTGACCAAGGTTTTCTGTTCCTGAATAGAGGTTCTCATCTATTACAATCCCTCAGAATAAACAATAAATGTCATCATAAAGACTTTTATAATAAACTATTTGGGTTATTTAAGTTGGCATTTTTTACTTTTAAATGGAAGAGTCTCCTCATAGCAGCCTCCAACTGATGGAAGAAAAGAAGATTTGACAAATCTTCTTGTCTGTTCTACTAATGGCTGTCTGCCGTGGACTTAAATAACTACAAACCTTTTTCATAAACAGGAAACTCTGAGTTGGACTGGTCCCAGTTTAACACTAACTATGTTCAACCTGATGCAGAGAAACAGAAACCAAATACATGTACATCTCAATAAACCATAAAGGTGGAATATTTCCTTAACCAGACCGTGGCAGTAACGTTGGTAATTACTCAAAAGAAGAGGTTTAAACTGGAGATTCCTGGTGTGTTTAAAGCAAAGATCTTTAGATGTAAACTTAGCACAAAAACACCACAAACAGCCTTAGCAGACCAAAGACAAGAGAAAGCAAACAAACAACGAGGCTCAGGACCCACACCAAAGTGTTTCCTCAAACCCAGATGTGAAACCTGGCTTGATTTGAATATATTTACTGCCCTCTGTGGAGAATATTCAAACAGCGCGTGTGGTGTGGGATGCAGCTGCAGAAACTCCTACGTCCTATTCATCCATCCTCGTCTTTCCGCGGACGCCCGGCGCGAGGTGGCAGCTCGACTAATGAGCTTTTAGCAGCGCTGGCACCGGGGACGCATCCTCCTGCTCCTGACATGCGAGCGCTCACGACGAGAAGGACAAACGACGCACAAAAAAACACGTCGTCCCGGACTGTCTGCCAAATACTTCACTTTAATCTTATCAAACCGTCCCCATCAGGCGGCCCTTCATGTTGTTTAGCCTGTCAGCGTTTTCACTGCAGGAACTCGGTGTGGGAATGCGTCCTGAAGGCGTTTTAGGATGAGGGCTGTATATGTGTGTGTTTCTGAGTCAAAAAAAACGAGCTACATACCTGTTTGTGCATCTCAATGTTGAGCCCGTAGGACATCTCATAGTACTGCAGCACAGAAAAAAAGGACAGTGTTAAAATATGATCAACATCGAGATTAAATATTTGTGTGAAAACATGTCAATAGACTAGTCACACTGCATCGAGTAGAAGCATTTCTCTCAGAGCGACGAGAATTCCAGGTTAAATTAAGTTTCATACTTGACTTCATTCATGGCTTAATTCAACTTCAAGCACACTCACATTCAGGGATAAACTGCTCTTCTATCAAATCAATGCTGCGGCAGACAAACTGATAAAAGAGATGGTGTCTTAATCTACTACATATTTTTCTTCCATAGAAATCAGAAAATCAGTACAGTAGCCTAAGTAGCACTATTGGAGTTACTAAAGTGTGCCTTAGCAAACCACAAGCAGCTGTTTTAAGAGCTTCCAGTGTGTCAGACTGTGGCTTCTAACAGGAAAACATAAAAAACAACCATTTAACATGACTTTGTTGGGTTTCCTTTTAGGCAAAAAGAGGAAGCTGGTATATATCAGAAGATTATTCCTCATTGGGCGGCTCTAGAACAACTCTAGGGCAGCTTATTGTATTTGTGAAACACATGAGGTGCATTTAGGAGGAAGGGTTATGAAGGGAAGTGGTTTCTGGTCAGAATATGTCTGTTTCCCCAAATAAATGGTTTAAGGAAGATAAAAACATAGCGAAACTCAACATCTCTGCGGATTTATGAAACAATCTTTTCAAGGGATTTTTATTTAACGCCCATCGAAACGGCTAAAACCTAATAACAATATAACCTCAGCTCACTCTCAAGAAAATAATTCATATCATGACTTATACAGGAAACTTAAAATATGGATTATAACAACCTTTTAGGATTATTAAGTCTTTTTATTCAGCATCAGAATATCAGACTCCTTCAGTTTTTACGAACAACATGGTTTGGTGTTTATTTTGGAAACAAAAGTAAGGCCAAAAAGGACAAATTCTGCTTAAAAAAAGATGGATGTGCTGCCAGTGAGTGGGTAGAGAACATCAATGAGTGACTTATGTCCAAATACTTCAATCAGAGTATTAGCGGAGCACAACAACAGATGAAAGAAGATGGTAGGAAACATTAGGACAGATAATGTTGTCTTCATAAAGCACTTTGAGGCATTTGTTATTGTCATAAAGGGCTGTAAAAATAAAACTGAATTGAATTAGTTTATTATTTATTAATAAGTCGCTCTATTTATACAAGTATTTAGGCTAAAGCGGCTAAAGGCTACGAGCTACGCTAAGTCAACAGATGCTAAGGGATATGTTATGTGATATTTATGTTATTTTTCTTGTGTGTTTTGTTTTTTTCCAGGACCTGACCTCTGCGAAGAAACTGAGATTTGTCCAGATGCACCTACTGCTTGGGGGCTTTTGCAAAAATATGCGAGAGCTATAGCTTCTTAGCATTCTTGTTCACGCTAACAGTAAGCCACTAACCAGCCAAAATACTTTTTAACTTGTGTATGTTCCTGTAGCAGGTGTCAGCTCATAATTATCACAGTGAAACATTGTTCGGTTCTGTGTGAATTACGACGTTTGATACTGATTTCCTTGAAGAAGCCTTTGGGGGTTAAATCCAGCAGTGCTTCATTCCACTTTGGGAACAATAAAATGCGGAGTATGACTTGACGCCGCCCTTTTCGCCCAGTGGGAGTAAAAAGTCCTAGGTCACAACCCTATAATCAGTAGCTGGACATTTTTGACCCTTGCTCTGTGCCTCGAGCAAGAGTCAACAGCTCACAGGCCTAAAAAACACCTGTGAGCGTTCACCTGGGGCTAAAGGAGGCTCGGTTTTGTTTTCTGTCCTGGTCTTAAACGCCACTCTCCTTCAACAGCAGCTTAGAAACCTTTCCTGCTTCTTTACTTTATTAAATCAAAGTTTATAGCTTGTCGTAAACTTTTTAATTCATCCATGTTTAGTTTGCTTATCTTTTTGAGCTGTTTTGCTTTAAAACAAGGCGTATTTTGCAACAGAATAACCCATTTCCTTGGTTTATTTCCTTTGTTTTGCAACAGAATAACCCATTTCCTTGGTTTAAATCCTTAATTATAAAGACTAGATCACATCTTAAGGTCTCATTTTTTCACAGATGATTCCTGTTACAATAAACTTTAGGAGATTACACTAAAACTAAATGTAACAGGAAAAAAGCCTTACCATGACGTAGTGACGCTGCATCTCCGTCTTCTCGTTGGCCAGTTTGTCGTACTCCACCTTAAGACTGAAGAAAAAACAAACGTCATTCATAGGCACTTTGTAAACACAATTTGCATATTTTAAAGGGATGCAGCGCAGCATTTAAAGGGAAATGTTTATCTTATAGCATCACAAGACATCTTCTAGTGCATCATTTGAATAAAAACCTATTAGTGCGAGACATTGCTTGTTATAGCTGCAGTGTGAGAGTTCCTTTTTGCATTTCTAGGAAGCCAGTGTTGTTTCCTCTCATTTACCTGTGGTATTGGGCTTGGAGGAACTGAAATTCATCTTTGATTCTATCACAGGACTCTGCCACGGTGAACTTGAAGCCAGGCTGGCCCGGCTGGTGAGGGGCCTGAAAGTGAAAGACAGAGACGTAAGTAATGCTGCCAGATAAGCATCTTCTCTCTTAAAATAAACATCATTTGTCAGATTTCCCATTAGCCTCATCAAACAGAGGAAAAACAGGCTTCTACTTATCTCCAAAGATCCTGTTTTTAGTATGACAACAAAAAACGGAAATACCGGTGATAAGAAATTCACAGAACATTGCATCAATACATTACTGTTTGCGCAATATTAGCAAATGCAATATTCATTTTGCAAAAAAGTGCTTGTGTTGCAACAATATCATGACTTTCCGCTTCATATGTCGACATAATATAAGATTTCCAGTCATTTTTAACAGAAGAAAGGACATTAGCCACGAAATATTGGCTCATAAACGTTAAGGCTGCACAAACTAAAGGCTAACGGCTACAAGCTAGTCACTGGTTGCTGGTTTAAATGTATAGTTTAGCAATGTTTTTACGCTGGACAGCCTTCTAGAACCTTCAGAGGAGCTTCCTGGTTCCTTAGGACAATGTTCCGTCCAAAAAACTGAGGTCACAGAGTTACACGTGGAAGGTTTTAGGCCCTGTGCTTCCTCATCAAAGACAAAAAGCCTACATTAATGTCATTTTAATATCGTGCTATGCCAGAATATGATTTGTTAAAGTGCACAAAAGCAGGTGGAGTTGATGTTGCAACAAAAAAAACAACACCTGCTGTGAAAAAAACACGCTGGAGCAGACCATAAATAGTGCAGCCTGGATGAGCGCCCCTCTGATGGGCTCATTAGGACACTTTGAAGGCTCGCCGTGTTATTTACTCATAACTACACACTGCTACTCACCGGATGCCGGCCTTGTGGATACATGGCGAGGGCTCTTCACACAATAAGCTTTAGTACGTTCCCCCGGAGCTCTAAATCACTGCCAGTCCTCCCTTCGACGGGACTGTGGCGGGCGGACAAAGCAGGCTGACCAGTGCTGGACAGCCCCTCTGCTCAGGACCTACACAAACACACCACACAAGAGACCACATCTTAAAACGAGACCCACTTCATCCCAAAAACATAGAATACTAAGGCTCACAGAAGGACACTTGGGTCTTTTTGTGGCATATTCTGGCTCATGTTATGTGTTTAAATAAAGGGACTCAAAAAGGTGGCAACTGTTATGTTTGGAGACTGACTACTTCAAAAAATGGCTAAATCTGCACTTAAAGGAATACAATGCACAATGAAAGCTGAATGACCAAAAAGGACATAAAAACAAACAAATTAACATCAACTTAAAAAATCACACTAACAGAAACCAAGAAGTCAGTAAAACTAACAAAATGATCAAAGCAAAAGCGCATCTAAATGTTTTATAAGCCTTTGCACATAATTTAAGCTGGTGCACTTTAATAGTTTGCACTGGGGCCCACTGTAAAAAACCACACGCTGCTGGAGGTATCAAATAAATCCCATAGTTGAGACTTTTAATCACACCGTGCTTTGTTTTTTCTCGTAAATCGAGTGGGTTGTCACTGATTAATCGAGAAACCCGCACGTCGGTTTGTTTGTTGATCCGGAAAGATGAGAGAAGGCGGTGGTGCGCAGCTCTCAAAAGAGTGCGCTGCCATAAACCCGCCGCCGCCGCCGCGCCTCGTTAGCGGCTCCTCTGCTGTCGTCCTCTTTACCTTTGTCTCCGCTCGGTCCTCTGCCCCTCGCACAGGTAGAAAAATACTATCCACACACGCGGGAATAATATCCTCAGACTCGGAGCCGTCGTTGAAGCGCTGTAAAACCTTTCGTAATGTGTTTTCTCGCGGAGTAGCCCACTTCTTCTCTCTCCTCTTTTGAGAGTCCTTTGAAAACCCGCTGGCGGAGTGCGTCTCTCTCCGTGCGTACAGACCGACGGACGGACGGAAGGACGGACGTGAGAAAACCCTCAAATTTGACGAGTTGTTGACCGCAGGCAACTACAAAGAAGACGTCAATTAGATCCCGTATTCGGACCGACTCCTCGCGTAGTCCAGAAGTTAATTTTCAAAAGGAAAATGAGAAGATTTGGGGCGTTGTAAAATGTAGCGCTGGCTTGCTGCTGGGTGTACTCCGCTCCTGCGCCGCTCCGTACCACACACAGACTGAGCACTGACACGAGGACCCGTCTGCGGAGAGAGGGCCCCGCGTCCGCCAATAGGACTCCTCCAAACTGTTTAGCCGCACCGTCCAATCGCAGCGCCTCCATCCCACGTGGGGCGCGGAGGGCAAACACGGCTCTGATTGGCGCGTGGTGCGTGACCTCACATGATCGCCATTTTGGATTTGAAGTGACATTTCAGGGGGCTCAACAACTTGTTCAAAACAAAGGCAATAATTTATTTGTCCGTGGTCTGCAGACAGTGTGAGATTAGATTTAAATAATTACAGCAAAAATACGAAGACATATGGACATAGATGATAGATGGGTTATTGATTATCTCATTTTAAATATGTACATAGAGGGCTCTTTTATTTTATTGTATTTTTTATTTAACATGACCTGATTGAATCTTTTAAACTTTCTTTATATGTTTTATTCTATATTTAAAGTCTGTATATATTCTTTTTTTACTGCATGCTCTCTCTTCATACACTTTTTTAAGACTATTTGTGAACTGTACATGTACATTTCTCTATTTTGGAATCAATAAAGTCTAAACTAATCCAATTGTGCACTGATTTGCATTAGTTTCACGATTTTATTTGACGTCAAGTGAAGTTTGATGGTGTTTTACGCACTGATAAAGGAGAAAGAAGTCAGTAGGAGACAGGAAGGACATCACAGCTGAAAAGGAAAGTTCGTAGCATTTCATTGGCGGTGTGTAGAAGATGTGAATACCGCTTAATCTACAGCAGAGTGTCCTTTGAGTGACTTGAATTGATCGACCTATTTCTAACGAGACCTCAAGCATCTACACGCTCCCTATCAGCAGCAGCTCTAGGTAGGCTGCAACACGTCTGCGTCCTCATCCAATCACGGGTTACCTCCGAGTCCGGGCCCCACGTGGGTTCCCTCCCGCCCCCTCCCAGAGCTTTATCCAATCCCGGGGCTGCTGTCTGTTTTGGAGGTTTCCTATTGGTCCGGAGCGGTCGGTGCTGTCAGTCAGGAGGCCGGGACGTCAATAAAACCCACGTTGGTTTGGCGCTGACAAATGCCTGTGCTACTCTCCCTCCTGCCTGCGAATAGTGCCTGGAATGGCTGCTTAATTAGCTTCGAATGGCTTTTCCTTTCAGCTCAAACAATCTGTCACTACCATGTGGTAAAAAGAGCCTTGCATAAAACAAAAGCAGGAAAAAAAAGCCAGTAGGGGCTAAATATCAGTTTGATTCCCCCCCTCCTCCAAACCCCTTCCACCACGAAAACATTTGCTGCAAAACAAAGCTTTTACCTCGCTCAGACGTTGGCTTATTTTACTCATCTCTTTGTGCCCTGTTTCCTTTAAGACTGAGGTTTATTTGAGTCTATAGGTGCTTAGTGCCTCAGACGTCTAGTTTGGTCATTATCTTGTAGCATTTAAATACTTTCCTCTATCAACTCCTCATTTGAATAAATATTGACTAAAAGCCAATATATTTTAGTCCGTGCTCACAAAACAAGTTATGATCAGCAGTCAACAACATTCATTCAATTCAGCTTTATTTACACAGCTCAATATCACACCAACAATTGCCTCAAAGGGCTTTACAAAGACAAAAGGCAGTGAATATACAAATAGACTAGTACTGTACTGTACTAGACACCAGGACCTGTCCTTAGACCTTTATCAGGATCCAGTCCCAGGACAGACATTAATGTGAAACACATTAAAAAACCTGAGCTGGACTAATCATTTATATGTGTTCTCATATTGTTATAGCATATATTAAATGAGTTACAATGATTACATGATACATTAATGACTGAAAGCAGAGGTGCAGTGGAATATTGCTGACATTTGTAATGATTATTTTCTTCTGCTAAAAGCCCTTTACCTTCACAGGTGTAAATGTCAATATAAACGTGCTTCTAGTTCATTGTGGGAACATCCAAAAACTCGAAAAGCATAACAATGTGACCAAAAGAGAAATAACAGGACCAAATTTTCATCATAACTGTAGTTAGCATGCTGCGAGCATTAGCTGTTGCTTAGCAACAAATGTATCCCTCCCGCAGATGCTTCGACATCAGTTCGGGTAATATTTCATGCGCCGAGGGCATTCAGAGAGCGACACAGTCCCTGGCAGAATAAAGGAGTGTCTTGTTGTAATCACTGTCGCTCAGTGTAAACCGTCAAACATCTGTAACGCTTTTGCATCGCTCAAATCACAGGCTTCGAATAATTCATCGTCTCCTTTTGTTTAGCTACATGTGGCTTGTACCTGCACCAGACAACACGTCTGTTGTATGTTTGCATTATGGAATCTCCATTTTACACAGACTCTACCTGATTTTTTTCTTCTAGTTGGGAACATGCTTTAAACCCCAAATACTTTATTGTCTTTATGATCCATCTACTGTTTATTCTAAGGGATTGTAATAGATGAGAACCTCTATTCAGGAACAGAAAACCCTGCTTGGAAAAGGAGCGCTCCCATTGGTCGACACTTGTCACGTGACGTTCCAGGAAGTTTAATAGCTGCAGATAAAGTGTATTTTCAGCTGAATATGTCTTTTAACAGAGAAACAGCTGAAAAAAGAAAAGCATCAACAGAGAAAAGGGAGGCAACGTAAAACACAGATAAATACTGTCAATTCAATCACGTAATGTTTAACGAGGAGGAGATGGGAGTGTGGCTTTAAGTCAAATCCAAAAATAAACGTGTAGTATAACAAAGGTTGGATGTCATTTTTATTCGATTCTAAAGACAGTGACTCTCCCAGAGCTTGGAGCTGGACTGAAGTTAATTACTCAGACTGAACAGACCAAGATATGTATTTCAATTTTAATATGGATGGTAAAATTTAATAAAAACTAAGAAAAGTTTGTAATTATATCAAGGGAAATCGTGTTATCGACTCAAAAATCCACTGAAATAATATCCGGTCTGCTTCTCCATTCTTTGCCCTTTGACCTTTCACAGACTCATTTGCATGTGTTATGAAGAAACCACTCCAAGTGTATTATTGATAAAGTGCATTTATATTATTTAATCCGAATGTGTGTTCTTGATATTCTAGTAACACACCCTGCTCTCGATGCTGGAGTAATATTTTGGATGCAGTTTGCGTCAGTGATAAGCAGAACGCAGCACCTCGCAGCTGTGATGCTGCCAAGTGAACAGGTGAGAGAATGACTAAATATTTCAGGATCACTCGTTAGTCACTTGCCAACTCGACTTATTTTTATCGCTCTAAAACGACGCTAAGACAAGAATGTGCGGCATGACACTGACACTGAGGCCTATCACAAGTTAGTTAAAGCAGCTCGATGTAACTCTATCCCACAATAAGGAGCCTGGAAATCACCACAATAACAGCAATAAATACATTTTGATGGTTTATTGACGGTAAATAAAGAGACAAACCGCTATTTTAAAGACAAATTGAGCCTGGTTTGACAGATATTCCACTCTACCACCTCATTATAACAGATATGGAGCCAAATAAACTCATAATTTACATTATAGCGAAGGATATTCATGAGAGATTTGTGAAAATGTAACTGTTTTATGTGAGTTTGCCTCATTTTTTTCGATATTTAGTGTCTTAGTGGCTAAACAGACTTGAAAGTTACATAGTGTTGCTTTGACATTATGTATGTTATCTTTTTAGTGTGTAATCACAGTGCCCCTAGTGGTCTGGAAGACATACTACAACATCCACGTCAGATATCAAAGTGTATCCTTGTGATTACGTGACAGGTTTGAAGCCTATGAGAGTGAATCTTTACAAACACATCCCATTTTATGTTAGATTTTTATCGAAAAGAACGTTTATTATGTCAAACCGCCACCCCCTACTGGTCTGGCACATGTACTACATTGTTTTGGGTGGCTCCGTGTGCACTTTCTACACGTGTGACCTGAACATGTGAACGAAATCCCTTATTTTCACCCGTCTGCTGTCTGTAGAACGCTGTCAGTAGATGCTAACAATGCTAATGATGCTAACGCAAAGCCTTATACTCTCTGCAGCTGTTTGTTCTTCACTTTCCACTTCTTGGTTAAGTTGCACATGTTAAATTTTTATTATTTAACCTTTATTTAACCAGATAAGAACCCGTTGAGATCAAGAGTGACCTGGCCAAGACGTCTGCAGCACACGTTATCATAAATAATACAAATTCCAACAAACTAATTGCAGAGAGTAGGCTAGTACAACAACAATTTAAACTGCGTTAATATAAAGTGCAAGATTGAGGACACAGTAACAATTTAAAAACACAAGCACAGCTCAATAGTTGAAAAGTTTCCAAACAAGATGAATACTTTAAATATTAGCGCAATAATCGTCACCGCGAAGGAGTCATGGGGCTCATTTGTCCATTAGCATCTTGTTAGCTCGGTCAAGCTAATCCCCCGGACTGAGTGAGGTTGAAATAATCCTGATTACATCCGTGAATGTGTGAAAAGAGCTAAACATGTTAGTTTTAAAGAGCAATAACGAGGTAAAGAGAGTTTTAAAAGCTGTCGGTGGACGGACCAGATCAATGCGGCTGCACAGTTCAATCACCATATTTGTTCTTTTGCGGCGTTTCTGGTTAGCTCAGCACTGGGGGATTCTGGGATTGACATGTGTTGGTCCAGTGTGAGGCTGTGGTTTTCTGGGAGCTGACAAACACTCTGGTGGTCTCAGACATTATCGTCCACGGCACACACCGAACACTGTTGATCCGTCCTGTACATAAACACGGCCACTTTTCAGCGCTGCACTCAAAGGAGAGAGGCCTGGTTTTGGGCGGCAACAAAGCCTTCGGTTTTGGGATCGGGGGGGAGGGGGATGTTCCACCCTTGTAGACCTCTGCACTGTTTATTTGCACTAGAAACCCCGCCGCTGTGAGACTCCCGCTCTCAGGCACTGCGTAAACATTGGAGCTATTTGCAGAGGTGGTTTTAATTCTTTACAGAGCGACGACTGGGCCCTCTCTGTGAAGACTTGACCAGTGGACTCTTTCAGCCCACCGCGCTTTCCTAACTCCAGCCCCAAAATAAACACAACTGGTGTATATTTTCAATGGCCACTAAAGAGCCCAAATCCCATTTATTTTGTGTACGCTATCACATTCTCCTTTCCAACATCTTCTCAGAGCCCCGACCGCAGCGTCCAGACTGAACCGGTGTGGGTTTCCCGCTTGTGCTGTGTACAAGGATCCTGATACTTCCTGAGAAGAGAGACTACTTTGCTTTCAGGGGCCCCCGGTGTGAAAATAAGGAGGGGCCGAGCAGAGTAATAAAGCTGCTCTCAGGATCCTTGGTGGGTCTGTGAGACGATTATAGGCCCCCTTCAGACTCTGCATTTCAATCTGTTCTTTCAATCTTGACACTTACAACCAGCTCGACTTGTCTTTGTACCTTTGCAATAGATACGTCCAAAACTACACTTAAATTGAACTTTTCTGACTTTTTGCCTCTACTACCTTTGTCATATCCTGTAAAAAACTTAAAAGTCAGGCATGTTTTTCTCTTTTTCACTTGATTAATGTTGTGTTCATCTGGTGTTGGTATTAAATAGCATCCAGCCTTTGTTAAAAAGAGAACAGGTGCTAACATTTAAAGCTAATGCTAACACTCATGAGGACATAAACATAATAAAGTCCAGTCCATTTAGACACATTTTGATGAGATTCTGTTGCAGTTCTACTCTACAAACGAGAACTTAAGGGGATGTTTCTGTTCTGTTTCTGTTTTTGTGTAAAGACAGTCTCTCAGTGAAATCAGTGATGTCACAGTTGTGTCCCAGAATGCTATTGGCTGCTAGCTACACACAGCAAGTAGAACAAAAATGGTGAAATCTGTAGTTATTCTGCTTCAAAAAGTGGCGCGCTAATAATTAATTACTACATCTAGAAATCAACACTGCTCTATGTTTAAAAGAGCTGCTATATTTTTAAGAAGAGCTCCATTATTACTTCTTCTTGTGTGTAATGAACAGCCGAGGGGCTCACAGCGCCCCTTCTGGCCTGGTATATATACTACGGCATTGTCAACGTACTATTACATACTTTTTTGAGCATTTAACGCTAATAAACTTGTACAATGTAATCACTGAGACATTTGTTAAAGGCTACGTCAAAAGTCGTAAGTGTATGAATGTAATAAAGTCAAGAAAGTGCCATGTAACCACACTTTCTGACGCAGGAAAACTTTTAAAACAGACCCATTCTTACCTCCACAAAGATCCGAACACATCCGCATAAACGTAACCCTTTCAACTTCCAAATGTCTCCTCAGGTCTGGACTCTGAGGACACATTCAGGACACATTTTCCACTTTAACACCTCACATTCATGCTGTTCACATTAGATCCAGTCCAAACTCTAACACCGGGTCTAAAGAGGGTCATAAACGAGGCTGCTTTTCCTCTTACGCAAGTCGTCCCACCTTTGGATTATCAGCATCCATCAGGTTAATTACTAATCCCCCCTCCTTCAGCCGTCCTGTCACCTCGGCCCCTTCCTCGGAGGGGTGTGAAAAGGGGCCCATTTGCCGGCGGGTGTGCTCGGTGGGATGGTCAGAGCGCTATTGTGAAGCGCCCACTGACTGGAGATTATTGACATGCTTTCACAGGCGAGTTGAGGCCATGAAAGGAGACATTCCTAGCCACAATGGGCCCAGTGTTTGTCGTGGGGGCCCGCAGACATGAATAGGGGCCGTAAGTGTATCACTGTGACTTGTCAGCCTGTAATCAATGCAAACAAGATGAAAGGGGTCTTATCAAAAGAGACAAACACAGACATGAGCAGGGTTTGTCAAAAAAAAAAAAAAAGGAAAAAGCTTTTACCTTTTTTGGCTGCAGCACAGGCCCATGCTTTTGTTTGTCTTATGACTTTATGTATTGACTTTATGTCAGTTTGCTTGTGCATTTACTCAGCTTATGGTCATCCATTTGGTTCAAAAAGCAGTCTCACACCAGCTCTATGTTACATGTAAATTCATATTATTTACCACAATTTCTCTATTCTCACAGTTGTTGCATGTCCCAGATAAGAGAGAGAAAAAATACATGAGTTATCTTTGTCTAATATTTAAATTAGTTTGCAGATCTGAAACGTGTGACAAATGTGCAAAAAAATATGAAATCAGGAAGAGGGGCGAATACTTTTTCACAGCACTGTAGCTGATTTATGGCAATCAGTTCAAGTGCTTTCAGTGTGTGCTACACTAAAATACTTTTATTTAGAACAGCTATTTATATAAGAACATAATCTATTCATGTTTTTTTTTCCACTCAGTAGAAGTCTTGTACAACCAAGTCACTGCATTCGTGTTGATGATGTTAATATTGTTCGACTGGTGCTGTAGGCGGAGTTTGCAGAACATGTAAGCCTCGTGTTTTCTGAAGCTTACTTTACAGAGATCGTGTAATTATCTCCGTCTCATTAAACACTGCGTCAAAGCATCGACAACATTTATCCATGTTTTATTTGCTGCTGTTTTTCTATTTTTTATCTTTTTTGAGCTGTTTCTCTGTAAAATAAGACGTATTTCCAACAGAATAACCCATTTCCTTGGTTTATTTCCTTGTTCCTTCGTTGTTGACATCAGTCTCGACCAATGGGAGCGCTCCTTTTTACCTGAAGTGAGCTGTGATTGGACAAAATCCTGCTGTGGACTGATCATTCTCATCTATTAAAATCTTTAATTATAAAGACTAGATCACGTCTTAAGGTCTCATTTTTTCAGATGATTCCTGTTACAATAAACTTTAGGAGATTTCACTGAAAAAGTAAAAGCAACAGTGAAAAATCAGACACACTCTGTGACCCTATTTATTCAAATAAATGTACCTGAGTAATGTGAAGGTGTTATTTGACCAAGTCTCTCTCAATCCTCAAATGAAACCTGCCAAAGGGGAGCTTTTTCAAAACACAGCTGTCCATCAGAACAATTGGTCTGGTACTTGAGATAAACGAGGGTGAGGAAGTGAGACAAAACACAGACCCGTCCTCTCAAGTGCTTTGACAAACGTGCTTTTTGTTTATCTCTGAGTAAACCTGTTGATGGACATTTAAACATCTTCTACCACTTAGAGGGACGTTAAAGCGACACCTCTGAGCTGAATAGTTTAGTTGTGAACATTTGACGGTTCAGTAACAGTTTGGCTCATTGTTGGAGGGAGCCATTTTTTTTACTTCCTGTTTCCAACACAGACAAATAGAAGCACTTTGATTTTTTATTTAACACAATCTTGCAAGGTTTGGGACCATTATTAACTACTTTTCTAAATGTTTAAAGTTACCGTAGGAGCTCAGGAAACAATGAAAGAGGAGGTTTAGGTGTTTAAAAATACAGACTACACTTTTTATTAGTGCTGCTTTTATCTAGTCACAGAAATGTCTGAGAGTCTGTCCGTTTTTAGCTCCAACAGTGTGACACATTTCCTAATCTGTGGAAGAGTTTGACACTATAAACAAAACAAGGTAGACTCCTCTAAAGTCTCTGTAGTGGTTTTGTCTCATCATTCGTCTGTTGTTGCAGCTACTTCCGTCTGAAACCATCCTCTGTCTTTGTGGGAACACCGCGAGCGCTAATACGTCGAGAATAGCGCTGTAGCCGTGCTGTGTGATTAATAAGCTCATCCAGCAGGCACTTCTTGTGACCCGGGATACAGGGCAGCTCTGTACAGCTATTTAGTGGGTTGGTGTTATTTTTTGTGATTACGCTCCAAGTGGTTGCCGTTAAGAGAGGGTCAACAGAGTGACCTCATCCAGTTCTTCAGCTGAGAGTGAAAGGGAGCTTAGCATGTGACGCCCCGGCTCGGTCTGCCTCCAACAAATGAATAATGCCACAGCGAGGTGCCAAGTAGCCCTTTTAGCACTGCTCTGAGTCAATAGCTCTGAAAAAACTCATGGATATTCAAACAGATCTCAATCAGTGCAGTATACGTTCCAGTTCATCCGGTTTGATGACTTATAAACACCATTATTATACACTTTATGACAGGGTTCCAGTTCTTTTCTCCTCTCGGCGGGAGTCGGGACGGCGCTGAGGACTTTTAGAGGTGGTTCCGGTGTCAAAAGAGCTACAAAGCACATTAAATAAGCACCATGACCCCTCAGTTTCGGGTGTGGATGGAACTAAAAGGTGGAGCTTAAGTAAAAGTAGATAAGAGTGAGAAAAAATGAGAATCTAAAGCGAAAATACAAAAATGCCAAGATGAATAAATGATAAATATTCAAATAAAATTCAAATATCACTGCTGTTTATATTTTAATAAACTTGAGGAGAACTTGTGACATTAAATAATAAGAAAATAAAAAGATGAGTATGGAACAGATGACACTATTTGGGTTTTTGCACTGTTTTAAAAAACGTTTAAAGGTGCTTTTAGTCAAATGTTGATACCTTTATTTATTTATTTATTTATTTATTTGACAGACAGTAGATCACAGGAAACAGAATGAGTTAAAATGGGGGAATGACAATGACCAAATAAACTAAGACATAACAACATATTAACCAAGGAACAGCCTTCAGTTCACCTCAAAATACTCTTTTCATCAGTAAAAGTCACTAGTATAACCTGTATAAAACTGTATTAAAGGTGACGTGTGTAGTTTTTGTCTTTCTTTAGTGACATCTGGTGGCAAAGGTGCAGATTGCAACTTCAGCTCCAGTAGCCCCTCAGGGACAAGAAGGATAGAAATAGAGTCTGCTTTAGAAATGGGAGAAAGATCAGTTTAGGCTCCATTTATCCCAAGTTCAGACCAATCACAGCTCGCCCCTGAATAAGAAGCACTCCCATTGGTCTCAAACAACGTCAACAAGGAAGTAACAGCTGCCAATAAAACAGAGACAGAGTTAGAAATTTAAGGCAAGCTCTTAACTTCGCTTTGATGGAACGTATTAGTATTTTGCAGTGAAAAATTGGTCTGATTTTACCTTTTTTTAATGAAAGAAAAGCAGAAAAGGTCCCTCTGCTGCCGTTGGGCTTTGGGTGAAGGATGCTTAAAAACCAAGATGGAAAGAATAAACACAAAGAACAACACATAATGACATCTGTGCAGTGTGTAAAACCAGGTAAACACACTGTATTTGAGAACAGCCTGACATTTGCTGCTGCTAAAGGTCTCTTCTGTGAAATATTCTTTTTCTCTCAGCGTGCTACTGCGAGTTCATTATAGAAGGGGACAAAGTATGGTTTCCAAGGCAACAAGTCACCGCATGTGTTGCCCTTTTGACTCCGTATTTGCCGACACGTACACCTCGGATCGCTCTGTGGAGTTTCTGCGAGCTTCCGGAGAGCACGGAGCCGAGCGGGTGCTCATTTTGTGCTCGTGGAGCCACCGGGCCTCGGTTAGAGCGAGGTAAATCACCTGAGAGATCGCAGACGCACCGCCATTGATTTCACGGGTCATCAGATAACGCCGGGGCTTGCTGAGCACATGCCCTTCAGCGCTGGGCTAACGCTATCATTTAGCCAGATCAATAGCTCTAATTACACCGCTCCGCCCGCCGCAATATATTCACCGCCGTCGCATTGTCTTCAAAGAAAGGAAATCAGGATGCAGCCACGCCAAAGTGACCTGCTTTGTATTGGAAATGTGAATGTTACATAAGATCAGTAAGATTAAAGACAGGACAAGATTATTTTAGTGGAATGGGACCAAATAAACAGAGAGACCCGGGTTCAATCCCAGCTTTCAACCAATGTTTTCCTTTTTGTCCAAATGTACATACAGTATTTTAATAATAACAACAACCACAATAATAATAAAACAATAATAATAATAATAATAATAATAATAATCCTCATCAGTAGTTAAAAAAAAAATGTATATAGCACTTTTAAAAACATGTTTTACAAAGGGATTAACAATAAAAACAACGTGTTCAGTAAAACAATAAAACAGCTGCAACAAAATGAATCAGACAAAGGTGAGTTTGTGATAAATTGTTGACATGAAGGAATACGAGAAATTTAAAATATATTTTATATTTTAAAAGACGCCATCATTATAATAAATAATAAATATAATAGATAAAATACAAAAAAATACAGTGATAAAAATAAAAAAGGGTTTTAAGAAGTGATTTAAAAGATAATACAGACATAATTTTACACAATGCACCTAATACTTCAGGATGTAATTTAATTTAAAGCACAGATAAGTTATCCTGTGTCCTGTATCCTCTGCTGTGTCCTGGCAGCGTGGGCCTCTCTGGAGTTAATAAACTGAAGCGTCCACTTGGAAGCAGAGCTGTGTCTGGTTTAAAGAGCGTCACCTTCAACACGCTGAGTGCTTCTATCAGCTCCGTCCTCGGCCTCTCATCACGGCTCTGGCACCAAACACACTTCTGTCGTTAAGACTCGCTCCTGTTCTCACAAAACTGTTTCTGAAGTCCATATATTCAATCTTTCCTAGAGATATTATTTTAACTGTTAACTGCAAGTACCTTGGTTTGTTGACGCATGTTTGTTTGTCTCAAAATATTAGATTTAAGGCAATAATTTTGGACTTTTTTGACCCTTCATGGAGCTAGTTTCAGACTTGCTGCTGCTAGTCCTGTCCTCTCCAGTTTGACCCTGTTTCCACTGGAGCGCTGTGGATTCAGGTCAGTTTCTATTCTATCGGGAGTACGCCTAGGTTTTTGAGTCCAACAGTGTTGTACAGTTAATAAAATGTAGAGCTAAACACTGGATAAAGAAGATAGAGAGTCTGTGTTAGAATGAGAAGCGTAAGAAAAGCGGAAAATGTTTTTAAAAATGAAGAATGTCTTATGTTTATTAGCAACAGCTCTATTGTTTTAGGAGAGTCTTTAGAAGAGTTTTTGCTTTGTGCATTAAAAAAACATTTGCTATCTGCATTATATTAAGCAGGTCTGTGTTGCATTAACTAATACTGAGTTCCTAACATGTAGCACATAGTTTAAAAAGCTAAGAATAAACTTAACACAGTGTTTACTGCGGCAGAATAAGCCTTCACCTCCATTTGCTCTGTTTTTTATCCTAATTTCTATGTTTTAAACGTGAAATCAAAGGCCACATGGCTAATTAGCATAAATCAACACACATACACAGTTACTAAATAGTGATATAGACAAATTAAGGACTAAGCATTCGACTGTAACCACTTCAGACTCAGGTAACATTATAAAACACAACTGCTTTTGTCCAGTTCTCTTTATTTTCCATTTATAGACGTACAGCCGTAGATATTTTGACGTGTCCTGCTGCTTCAGTGACTCTGGAGCGTAGCGGCTGCAGGTAAAGAGCTGGACAGAGCTGATAGTTAACGTCTGTGAGCTGTAGGTTTGTGTGATCGCTTCAGACTCTCGCCCGCTGCAGGATAAGGCTCAGAGAAATGGATTTAATGAAGTTTAGCTCAATGACTGTGGAGTTAAAGTGCTCGGTGCTGATCTGATTACTCACTTTTTCCTGCCAACATGGCCGCCAGAACGTGAGTCAAGTGTCGTCTGGAGCTCAATATCATTAAATAAAAAAATCAGATGCAAACACATATATATCCGTGTGAATATGTGTCACTTTCCTGCAACATAAGCAGGTCTTGTATGTCTTTTATCAGAACGCTGCATGTATTTATACCTCACGTTCGTGTTCCTTTGTGTTCGTTTCTGCCCTATCACAGTGCTGCCCCCACGCTGGCTCGCCTTCGCAACGCAGGCACACGTCCAAACACATCCCGACGCGCCCCGCGGCCGACCCCGAGGCCGGCCCCGCAACAGTGAGTGATTAGAATAGCGGCGGCGAGAGGTGAACCCAAAGCAGTTGTTGACAAGGCACATTAAGTAAAGTGAGGAGTCCGGCCATACGAAGGGGATTTGATGATGCCACCGGGGAGACATGTGCTGGCCCACACCGCTGCTCTCTTTAACGGCCTCCCAACAGCTGATAACTCTATCCCAGAAGCTTTGAGGACGGGGAACGGCACTTGATCCACTGCACGAGGAAACCGAGAGGCAAAAGATTAAGCTCCATGACAACACTCCAACATGCCGGCTTGTGTTCGGCTATTTTTTTATGGCTACTAGAATTTAGTGCGTTGATTTATATATAGTTCCCCAGTCTTATCACTTAATTATACTTCATAACATCACGTTAATTAGGAGCGTGAACTCTAAATTGAAGAACATGAAACATTCATTAAATTTGTTATTGTTCGCTTTTGGTACATGTTCAATCATTTAATGAAATGTAATCCGTGACGGTTTAAACAGAATAAACAATTAAAATAAGTAATTATTGCAAAGTTATATTAATAAACCTCATTAATTAAGGCGCTTGAGCTAAAATACTACTTTAATACACTTTATATTGGGTTGTATGTAGTATTTGTGTAAATGGTGAATGAGCTGGGTTGCAATTAATTTCTAAATGCACAAATAAAAAAAAGTGAACAAAAAAAAAAATCGGTAGATGTGATTTGTTTTTGCAGCATGTCTCAGGAAATCAACACCACGAATTATAATATTATGTTTGTGCTGTCAGTGAAGGGGTAGAGACAAGACAAAGTATGTATGAACATTTATGCTAAAGGCTACGAGCTAATGTCACTGGATGCTTTGGACTAAACTATGCAAACTATCAGTGCTTTTATCTTTCTCCGACTACATTCACAGCTCAGTTAAACCTTCTCTCCCAGATTTCACACTTTGTCCGTGTCCGAGAAAAGAAGCTAACGTTAAAACTGACTCGTTCGTAGCGTTAAATGCTAATAAACCCGTCTGATTCGCTCAGAGTATTTAATAAATATCGGAACACACTGACTTTATGAGTAAAAAACACATAAACACAACAAACTAACACCTTCATTACTCGGCAACTGCACCGTCCCAAAGCTCGTGAACGCATCACAAAGTACAGTAGAGGCTTGTTCTTTTAAACATTTTACGACATAACAGACAAACAGGAGCCAAAATATGTGTCTTTGTCTAAAAACGATGTCTCTAAACTCTGCTCTTCATGTTTTTCTGTTTCCGTGTGTTACTCTGTGTCTCTGTCCGACTGGAGCTGCTCAGGGCTGTGTTTGACCTTTAACCTGCAGCAGTAATAAACAATGAACCACATTATTCAGTTTTTTAGTCCCATTTAGAGACATTTAAATGATAATCGGACTAAGTTAATAAGCCGAGTTTCTCGACCTGCAGGTAAATGTTTTGTATGTTATGAGAGTTGAATATGACAAAATGGAGGACCTAGAGTTGATACGCTGATGGTTTTAGGACCTGTGCTTCCTCATCAACGCCTGTTAAACTGAGATCTGGCAGACGACGTTAGCATACGCACCGCTAAATACATGAAAAACTACATTCGATGGAAAGTTTTTCCTTTTTTTCCACACAATCTCAGTAGTCTCAGGGTAAAGCGCTCCTTCCGAGGAATATATATATATACATCTTTACATTTTAAATCTACTTCAAGTAACATTTAGTGTCATTTTTAGCCTGCTCATATAAATAAAAGGAGACTATTGCTGCTTGTGGAAGGTCCTAAAGAAATGCAATCACAAAATGTTCATGATATGATCTAATAGTTTCAATATAATAGAGACACAACAGCCTTCCTTGATTAAAATTTGATTTCATAAGCACATATTGTACAAAACTGCACTATCTGTGAATAGTTTGCCTTAGTAGTTCTGAACTTTTGCAAGCACTTTGTCCACCGGAGCAGAAATACCATTAAAATAATCCTAAAACATGAAGCACATTCAAGTATTAATGAGATTGTAGTCTCTGGGGAAATTTAATGTAATTCATTTTGTCATTGACAGAGCGCTATTAGCACCTTCCAACATTCCCCCCGAGATCCATCCCGCGTTTGATTGTGATTCAGCGCCACCTCAGTGTAATGAGTTGTTCATAATTTGTCACCACTCTGCCTCTTTCAACAAAATAACCTTTTGTTCCGCTTTGCTGTCCACCTCAGTGCACTCTCGCAGGAAAGGCTTTTAGGGACGTCTGCTTTAGAGAAAGAAATGGAGGAAGACGACATCACTCTTTACCTGCATTATTCATGTGGAAAAATGCACTTCGGTCTAGTCTTTTTCAATCTAATATTATGTTAATAAGGCAGCGGAGTCGCGTCAGATAAAGTGCTCTGTTCCTGTTAATGCAGCGCGTGGCCTCTTTTCTCGATGCATTGACGTATGGTTTAGTCATAACTGATCTAAGCCCAGCTGTAGCATGCAGCTCACATCTTTACTGTGCCTTGAATAACATCAATAAAAACGAATTAATCTAATTTAATAAGTTGAATTTTTACAGCAACGTCTTTTTTGGACCAGTCTGCAAGAAAATTTGACATTTAAAAAAAATGACGGTACATAATAATTGCTGGAAAAGTACTTATTATAAAAATGTGGGATATAAGCATTTGAAAATACTTTTGTCTCGTTTTGTTGGTGATTTGTGGGACCCAACACTTTATTGAAACTGTTTTTACTCAGTCTTGAACTAAACATGTTCTTGAACTAAATTTTCTTTGGTCTTGTCTTAGTCTCAAACCCATTTTTACTTGCTCTTGTTTTGGTCTTGTACATAAAGACCAAACCAAGACCAACCAAGACCATTCAATATTCAGAAAATTCTCCAAATATACTGCCTCCTTCACCAAACACTAACCTCCACAAGTTTGGACTTGAACTGTTTGGATTTTATAACAGTTTCTTTATTCCTATCATACATTGGTTTTGGTCTTGACTCAGCCTCGTCCTGGTCTGGTCTCGGTCTTAATCTTTAAAAGTCTTGGTCTCGATTCGTTCTGTTCTTGGACACGACTTGGTCTCGGTCAACGCAGTCCTGGCTACAACAGTATAACAGACTAAACCCTTGATAATTCATTGTACCTGTTCAAATTCAACTAATACCTGTTCAGATTCAACTAAAAACTGTTCAAATTCAACTAAAACCTGTTCAAATTCAACTAAAAACTGTTCAAATTCAACTAAAAACTGTTCAAATCCAACTAAAAACTGTTCAAATTCAACTAAAAACTGTTCAAATCCAACTAAAACCTGTTCAAATTCAACTAATACCTGTTCAAATTCAACTAAAACCTGTTCAAATTCAACTAAAACCACCCAAAACCTTAAAAACCCCCCAAAAACCCCCCCCACCCCCCCCAACCCCCCCCCCACCCCCCCCACCCCCCCCCCCCCCCCCCCCCCCCCCCCCCCCCCCCCCCCCCCCCCCCCCCCCCCCCCCCCCCAAAACTGTTCAAATTCAACTAATACCTGTGATTTTTGTGATTCTTGCCGAAACATTACTATCTGAGCATATACCAGATACTTAAGAGACCCAGGTTTGATTCCGGCTCAGGTCATATGCTCAGTGTCATTCCCCTCTCTCTGAACCTGTGTCTACTGTTCTTTTAAATAAAGGCAAAAAGGGCAAAAACAAAAAACAGAATACATGCAACGCTTTTATTTTTGTTTTAAGCTCGAGTTTATAGCGAAAAGTTTAGAAACCGTTGCATCTGTCAAGCTCTGTTTTTAGTTTAAGATTTAAATTGAATATCTTAATAACTTCCAGGGAAACCTTGAGCAAAAGGTGGCTGTATATTTAAGCTTGACACAAAGGATATAAAGAGAAGAGTAGACAAAGAGAAAAAGGTGAAATACATTAGGGGCAGAGCCAGCAGGAAGTCAAGACAGGTTAGCGGTGTGTCAAAATAAAACAGGAAATGAAGCAAATAAGAAAGAAAGTGATCTAGGTTTATCCAAACATTTGTCAGATTTTTACATGTTTTTTTAAAGACATCATCATCTCGTCTGGAGTAATGAGTAACGATGAAGTGAGCGTGTTAGCAGGTACACACACTCTCGTAGCCTACGGGCCCACATCTGCACCGCCGCATCACTTCCTCTCAGCGGACATATGTTCAGCTCCACACAGCCTTCATTTAAGAGTGAATTAATATGCAAAAGAGGGCTTTGGGTTCAATCAGAAGCACAGAGCTGTCAAGGAGAAAGGACTGTTGCCAGAGGGGGCCTCACCCAAATCACAATTAAGCTGTCACGGGCAGAGTCAAGAACGAGCTCTTCAGGCCTTTCTCCCATTAACCGGGATTTGGGGAGTACCTGGGTCTCCTTGGTAGCACGGTTCAAGTGGTTGTTAGAGAATGACAGAGCGACTCCTCGAGAAGATGAGATTGTTACAAAACGTGATCAACAGGCTCTCAGGGGTCACGGCGCCGAGCTTTAGCACCTTCCACGAGTATGTACTTTGCTCCACATTCTTTACAGCGTCACTCTCAAATATGTTTTCGAAGCCGACTCGAGTGGCTCTTCAGCGCAGACAGTTCTCTCATAAAGGGCCGCCGAGCACAAAGCAGAGCCTCGTTCAGCGCTGGGCACTTTTCAAGAGCATTTGGCGGCTGATCTTTGTGGAAAACAAGCCTTTCAGGTTCACACTCGAGCGGTGTGAAAGAAGAACTGGGCTTTTCTGAACGGGGAATAAAGAGATGCTGATATGACTGTGTGAGACAAGTTTCACATCAAGAAAATGTCACTGCCATCTGCTTTGAGTAAAAGTGACATGTATTAGGTCAGAGTTGAATCTATAAAGCGTCGTTTAGCCTTATGTCGTTGAGATGTGCTCACAAAGACAGCACTTAATGAGGTTGAAGCAGGCGACCTTCATGTGGAGGCGCAAAGAGAGAAAAGAAGTGAGCTCTATAATGATATAAGCTGGATTTGAGACATGAATGAACAAATATCGGCCGTTTCGCTGATCATAAACATGAATAAAACACAGCACAGTGGACAAGAGGAACACCAAACATCACAATGTCAGTTTAGAGCAGTGTTGTGTTCAAGAGGAGGCTAAAATCACACGTAAACACGACTATAACGTGTCTTTTAAATGCAGTTACCTTTCACAAACAATTATAGATTTGAGAATAGAAGTCTGTTTTAGCTCTGGATGTCCTCAGACTAAATTCGTTAAATCAGCCATAATGACAGGAAAATGCTAGTGTAGATCTTGACTTAATTTAGCACTTGAGCTCTAATTCCACAGATATTAAGCTAAACTTCATTTAATCAATATCTCGGCTCTTATCGTGCAGCAGGGTTTATTAAAAGAGTCTTGAACAATTACATAAACCTACAAACACATGTATTTATGAGCTGTAGCTGTTTATAGCTGATCCCAAAGTCACTACAAACCTTTATGAGATGTATAAGTCTATAAAAGTAGAGCGTTTTATTTGACGTTACTTGATCTGAAGACGTTGTACAACAGAATGGATCCAATCACTCTTCTTTGATTTGTCTAGATTTTGTCTTTAGCAACATAATAAAAATAGGATGTTTTTTCACAAAGATATTCAGCATTAGATCCAAACTGAAGTTTAACAGAAACAGATAAAAATATCCCCTTTTCTGAGGTTAAACAAGGTACATTCACAACACAGATGGATAAATGCATAACTGTAAGAATGTCTAATGGGCTTTTTCGATTGTAGCTGACATTCATTAAACAATTAAACAACTCTGAAAAGCAGATGGAGTGATCAGGAAAACAATGGTGCGCTGCCACAGTATTTAATCTCAGAATCAAAGAAAATCAAGAAAATGAGCTGAAAAAAATGTTTTGAGGACATCCTTTGTGAAATGGCATCTACTTTCGATACTAATTTAATGCAATAAAAGCTGGCTTCAAAAGTCCTTTACTTGATTTGTTCCTGTTGCATTTAGTTTTTCAGTGGAATCTCCTAAAGTTTATTGTAAAAGGAATCATCTGAAAAAATGAGACCTTAAGACGTGATCTAGTCTTTATAATGAAGGATTTTAATAGATGAGAATGATCAGTCCACAGCAGGATTTTGTCCAATCACAGCTCACTTCAGGTAAAAAGGAGCGCTCCCATTGGTCGACACTGATGTCAACAATGAAGGAACAAGGAAATAAACCAAGGAAATGGGTTATTCTGTTGAAAATGCATCTTATTTAACAGTGAAACAGCTCAAAAAAGATAAAATTCCAGGATCACTACAGTCTACAACGATAAACTCCAAAGATAAAAGTTTCAGATCAGCTCTAAACTTTGATTTAATGAAACGTATTAGTATTTTGTGGTGAAAAATTGGTCCAGTTTTGAATTTTTTAAAATAAAATAAGCAGGAAAGGTTACTGCTGCTGTTGGAGGAGAGTGGAGTCTGAGACCAGGATAAAAAAACTAAATCAGGTGCAGCTTTAACTAATATTCAGCATTAATACTAACATTCATGTGAGTTAAAAAAGCTGCTTTAAGATTCGTCTCAAACTGGGAAGAGAGGTGGTAGAAAACATACTTCGGAGGCAATTTTCAGTTCCTCAAGTGCATATTTATTCATAGTGACACGATGGAAATATATATTACACAACACAGCACCAAACGCCACAAAAAGTCTTTTACAAAAACATTAACAGCACCGTGGATTACTGTCTGTGATCTCACAAAAGTAGAACGAAACCGGCTGAAGAAGTGAGATTTCATAGCTCTATTAGACCGTCGGCGTTCACAATCCCATTAGTCAAAAGACAATTAGAATGTGTCACATGTAAAGATACGCCGACCACTTCAGGAATCGATATGAGATGCATTCTCCGCTGAATCGTGATTGATGAAATATTGATCGGAGAAGCTCTCTCTGTTCTCAGCTGAAGCCTATTAAAGTGCTGACACCCTGCTGTAATTATCTGACTGAGGATTATCACCTCACTTTGGAGAGAGCAGAGGCTGTAAACATCTTGATCTGGGCCTGGCACACACCACGAGTGATTAAGCAAATCAGCATCAATTAATGAATCATAATAAATCATTATGTGTGACGAGTTTCTAGCTTGTCTGAGCTGATAAAGATCTCACACACGCTTTGCTTACAATGAAAATCATGAACCAGAGCCAGCAGTCTTTAAAACAAGACACTCAGTTACTGGTCTTTCTCATCTTTTACACTCACTACGTTTACCTGAAGAGCTTAGCTGAGTTTGCATTGCTCAAGCTAGTGCTGCATTCATGTGACGTGGGTATTTAAAGCTCCAGTCCCTGATGTTCTTTTTTTGTCCCTGTCTCAGACTCCACTCTCCTCCAAAAGCAGCCGAGGGACCTCTCCTGCTTCTCTTTTATTAAAAAAAATAAAACCAGACCAGTTTTTCCTCCAAAATACTAATCCATTTGACCAAACTGAAGTTTAGAGTTTAGCGTTAGCTTAGCTGTGACTTCAGCGTCAGGACGACAATTATCTCCTCCTCGTTAAACATTACGTGATTGAATTGACAGTATTTATCTGTGTTTTACGTTGTCTCCCTTTTCTCTGTTGATGCTTTTCTTTTTTCAGCTGTTTCTCTGTTAAAAGACATATTCAGCTGAAAATACACTTTATCTGCAGCTATTAAACTTCCTGGAACGTCATGTGACAAGTGTCGACCAATGGGAGCGCTCCTTTTTGGAGCATGTGATTGGACAAGGTTTTCTGTTCCTGAATAGAGGTTCTCATCTATTACAATCCCTTAGAATAAACACTAGATGCATCATAAAGACGGGTTTTAATCAGTCTTTCTAGATTTATATCGAGTGGCTGGTGCTGTAGGTGGAGTGTGGAAGAACCTCTACTACTCTCCTCTCTTATTTTTGGCACATATATTATTGTAATTAACACCAGACTTGACCCTTGTGTCCCTCACCTCAGAGTTTATCACTTCCTGTTTCTGAAAAAAACCCACCAACGTAGCATTTTAACTGGGTTTAACGTAACGTTGGAGGTTTTGGAGGCATGATTCCAACTGACACATGATTCCACTTCAAAATCTTCTGTGATCCATCATCTAGTATTTTTTAATCATCTTCAGTGTTAAGAGAATCCAAGAATCATCTGTGCTCCACATCCTGAGCAAAGGTCGAAAAATAAAAAAAAAAAATCCTAGGAGGTCTTGGAGCTGGGAGATTTCTGGTGAGCCTCAAGCACCTAACACATGAAAGGATTGGCTGACGAAGTGCAGACGCAATCTGGAGACTATTCAGAAGATACTTGGATTAAAAGCAGCAGCTGACAAGACGAACAAGCCAAGATTCCCCTCGCTGCCTCCATCGACCGCAGCTTCTCAAAACACCACTGACAGCCACAGCTTGATGTAATTGGACAAGCAACTGATTGCATTTACAGCTGAGTGACAACGCACCGGGAGAGGAAATGAAGTCATGAAAGTTTACTCTGTGCAATTTTGTAAATCATTACTCAGAAACATGCCTAAGATCACATTTGTTGGCGCAGAGCAGAGCAAACCCGGCCAGGCATCACTTAAGGGAAATCTAGGCTTAAATCTATGTTAAATAACTTGTATTAGAAAGTGTGGCTGGATTGTGTCGAATGACTGCGTCCAACACGGCAACTTTTTGGGATTTGCACTCACTTATGCATTATTATATTTATACATTGTAATATAAAAACCCCATGTGGCTATATATTTTCTGTAAAAGGTTGTGAACTATTCCTTTGAGAGAAGCCTCCTGTAAATCCAACTCGACTCAACTTTGACCAGATTTTGATGCTCCTTGAACATTTTTCAGGAGAAACTGAGGAATCACAAGCATCTGAAGTTCAACAAATCCACATTTACAAACTCTGAAGAACTTATCGTCACATATGATTGATAAACTTTCTGGTCTTTATCAAAAAGAACGTTCAAGTCAAACATGAATTCACTCAAGCTTAAATGAGAAATTAGAGCGAGGAGATGCCGAACGTGGAAATACAGATTCTGACGTGGGAAAAGAATTTTAAATGAGTGATTTTGTGAACCGTGTGACATTTAACAATATAAAGCAGTGTGTTTAATCCATTTATTCATCCATACAACTACTTTTCATCAATGGGCAAAAGAGGAAAGGCATTTATCCATCGATCGAGTAATTATCCACCTACGCGTCCACTCATCCATCCATTTCTCCATCCACCATCATTCATTGCAGCAGGTTAAATAAAGTTTCCCTTTCAGCTGAATACTGCAGAGAACAACAGTCTTTAAACCTGTTTCCAGGAGGACAGGCCAGAAACATCTCCAAAGACACAGATGCCCAAAACAAAAAGCAAAAAGTGATGTTTCGGAGTTAGTTTCCCCGAGAAATCCTGTAAAGTATCCCTTTAAGTACAAGTTTATCTCAAGTTGCGACTTCCATTAAAGCCTATATTTATGTTCGGGAGGAAAGTTGTCTTGTTTTGTCCGCGGCGGCTGTCAGTCAGCGGTCTCTGTGCAGAACAGTGTGTCACAGCAGTATTTTCTGATGAGTCCGATGCGATGTGTCGGCCCTCTGTCATTCAGCCGGCCCCTCTGGACTAACTCCATCACTAGACCGAGTGAGAGGGCGCCATGACAGTGATGTGATGGGCTACACACTCTGTCAGGACGGATCTCCGCTCCGGGAGACATGCAAACACTCCGGCTCGGGCATAAACGTACACAGACACGCATTCAGCCATATTAACACAGACAATCGCACACATGCATGAGCAGACAATCACAGAGCGGGCCTCGTGCACGCTCGCACACGCTCCACTGAACTCCCAAACCTGTCAACCCAAGGTCGCTCGATCTGACACAGTTTTCCACTTGAAAGCGGGCCCTGGGAGGCATCACGGCTCGACAACATCATCCGCGCACACACCTCGGTCCAGCTGTCCGACGCAATGCCAGCAGCGCATTCATTTTTCATGCCACGGCTTTTTCTGAACCTCATTTCCACCAAGACAGTTCAGCGCGATTCACTACAGAACATTTTCAAATGGAAAGGGCTGAACGGGCTGGCGTTTCCGCTGCAGAGTAAAGCCAGGTGGCAACGTCGGCGCTGGCTTCACCGACAGCTTGACATCGCTCCCTAATAAATAAACACACAAGAATGAATTACAGGAAACGGAGAATGCAGCTGGTACTAATTGTGCATAGGATTGTGACCGACAAGACAAGCTTTGCTCCACAGAACCCAGTCCTGCTTCTACAACTCATGAATGTTTAATTAGAGCTGGAGTCAGTCACAGCCGCTGTAGATTTTCAATGAGAGGCGCTTATTAACAGAGGTGAGACCGAGTCATTGTTTACAAGTCACAAGTAGTCTCCAGTCTTTGTCCTCGAGTCCAAGTCAAGTCCAAAGACCTGTACTTCAAGGTTTCAAGTCCTTTTGAGTCTTTTCAACAACACTAATGTGATGTTAAGATTAAACTATGTATTTATTTAACTAAAAATGATAAAGTACGACTGACAAGAGCTTGTATTTCTATAGAATATTTAGTCCAGAAAGTATTGTCATAATGATTTTTACAATTATTTACAATGTGTAGGGTTCTGAGTTTTACAGAGAGCATTTGAAGGCAGCGTCATGAGAGTAACACTTAACTCTGTGTAATCTGTCAAACTATTGAAGAAAATGAACTATTTTAAATAACATTCTTTTAATCTTTGGGAGAAGCATCAAGTCTTTTCAGAGACTCAAGTCCAAGTCAAGTCTGAGTCTTTGGTTAAAGTCCAAGTCTTTTTATATTTTCTAAAGTCAGAAGTCATCAAATTTGTGACTCAAGCCCACACCTCTGCATATTAACCATTAACCATATGCCAAAAAGTTTTTGGCTTCAGGATATACTTCTTTAATGCGACGTCTGCTTGAGGCCAGGACACAGCAGAGACATCATTAAAAAAAGTGTCCTGTCAGCCATGCACCAGACTTTTTTTTACATTTTAGTCTCTCTTTGGCAACAGAACAGAGAAGGAAATCCCAAATCCAGTTTTTGTAACATATCCATGCTAAAACGTCTTATAGAGAATTCAATTTTCTTTACTGAACACAAACACAGTGCTGCGATGGCTTAGGACAGCTCTTTAAATGTCAAAAATAAGTTACCTGCTGCCTTTTTTTAGTTTTATTGAAAGTTCTCGACTTTATTTATAATTTATTGAGGAGTACATGATACAAGGGGGTTAGGATCCAAATGGACAGCCTCTCCTGCTTCTCTTTTATAAAATAAGATTAAACTGGAACTGGACCAATTTTTCCTTCACAAAATACTAATACATTTCACCAAACTGAAGTTTAGAGTTTAGCGTTAGCTTAGCTGCGTCAGAACAGCAATAATTTCCTCCTCGTTAAACATTTTGTGATTAAATTGACAGTATTTATCAGTGTTTTTTGTTGCCTTTACAATATATTATTTGGGATTTCAACTATTTTCTCCAACTAGAAGAAAAAATATCAGGGACAGTCTGTACAGTTAACTATATTATATTATTCCCTAAATGATATTTGAGACTGTGGGGAAGAAAAGTAAATTATGAAAAGAATTCACATTGCTGTAATTTAGCTTCATATTGAGCAGCTGTTGTGGTCGAACTCAAACTAGACTTTCTAAGCAGTGGCGTGCATTTCATACAAACACGCCAGATATAAAGGTCACATGAATTTTGTATATGCGTTGAACCTCCTCGTCGCACAACGCTGCAAAACACACAGCGGTCAAAGGCTATCAGTGTGAACTCCTGCCAAACTGTGCTTTCCTCCATCTTGACACACTTACAGGCAGAGGCTAACCCCACAGGACAGCATGTCAGCCAAAGATCTGAGAACACATTTTCGACTTGGCTGAGCAATCGAGCAGCCCGGGGGTCTGTTCGGGTTCTGCTCTGTGGCCACCCTCCGTCTGCTTCGCCGATCAACAGCGAGCGGTGCAAGAGGTCAGCCGGACGGACAGGAATCTATACCGCTGCCACTCGCTCATGGAAAACTTCATATTTATGTGTTTATAGATGGGAGTTCTACACTGCGCATCTTCAGGGAATGCTCCTGTCAAAAATATTAATACATATACAGTAATATCTGGTGAAGTTTGAGGTTGTTTTGGGGTTTACTTTCTGCTGATCGATATGTTCAGAAACATAGAACGCAAACACATGCCTCGAGAGGAAATATAGGTTTAAATTGTGGACTGTTACTTAAAAAGTCTTAGTCTTGAACCCTAAAAGTCTTGTAGAACTCGTTTTCACTTAAAACCAATCAAGACCATAAATAGCATATTTGTCTGTTCTTGGGATTGGAAAAACACCTCCATAATTTCATATTCAATTAAAAATCTTGTTCTAACTCTGTCTTTTTCACCAAACACTCAAAAACTTCTAGTGTTTACATTTGCTTTAACTCTTCCCTTGTGTCTATTGCAGTGTATCATGCACCGGTTCTGGTTCTTTACTCACTTTTGACCTGCTATTGTCTTGGTCTGGACATGGTCTTGGTGTTGACCCGGTCTCAATGGCTGTGGACTTGGTCTCAGACACGTCTTGGTCTCGGTCAGTGCAGTCTTGATTAAAACACTACTAACCTCCAGAGGCAAATGGTTAGGGTCATAAAGGGTTCAGTGGTTTCTGAAATAGACATTCATTACTTAAGGGCATTTTTTAATCACCAATTCAGTCATAACAGCAGCTTCAATGTCTCTGAGAGGCTGACTTCTTGAGGTTTGGTGGTGATCTCTGGTTGTGTCACTCTTTGAGGCAGAGTGCTAACCACCTGCTCACCCCTGATGCCCCGGATGAATGCCTGGTTTGATGTTTCTACAGTATTTCTTCCAACAACTGATCAAAGAGGTTCAAATGATTTAGCTTAGCCGTGTGTTACAAAAACAATAGTGCAAGCTCATTTACGACAAGCATAAACACTTCATCATTTATGAGCAATTAGCAGCACTACATTAGCCGCGGGGCTAATTAGCCCTCCAGAGTGTGGCCCTGTTATTAGCACACACTTGTGACTGCGGCTCAGAGGACGACAGGTTTCCGTCCTGCTGCTAAGAGCCAGGTGGCCTTTGTTTGTAAGACGTTCTCCTCTGAGACCTGTCTGCGCTGCATTTAGACCTCCAGACTGAAAGCCACAGGGGAGACGAAATGCACAGGAAACGGTGGGGGCAGGTCATTTCAGCACGAAGACAGTTTATGGTGCAACACTCGCAAACATTGCATCACAAATGAGGTCAAAAAAACAGACTCGGGATACCACAGCCACCACCAGCGCTGTGTCGGTGCATTGTGCGCTGTGCATTTGTAATGTGGGAGAAGAAGTCAGCAGCTCACAGTTCCTCGTTGATATTTTTAACCAGAACTGTGGCGGTTGAATGCGGAACTATGTCTGTCTAGTCTTGTTTGAGGTGCACTTGATGATCTCTTTCTTCTGCTTCCTTTGGGCAAAAAGCGCAGGCAGACAATGGAAAAAGAATATAGCTTAAAATAAAATGAAAAGCCGAGCTGCTGCGAGCGTTCCTGCGTCGAGCCGAGTTGCGTTTAACAGTGTTTTGTTTCGCGTTCGCGTTTAGTAGTGGGAGCAAGAGAGAAAGTCTGCTAATGAGCTGAGCGCTGACAGTGGAGCTAACCCTTACACATGCACGTCCCAGACGACAAGTGTGGAGAAAGTAGTCCCAGTGTGCCAGCGGTAATTAGAGTCCCATCCATTAACAGAAGAGGCTGTGGAGGAGGCAGAGCAGCAGGTGTGTGGGCGTGCACTCTGTCGGCCTGTTTTCTGCATGAACATAATAAGCATGTGTGAATACAATGTTAACTGTGAGAAGAACTGGGCTCCCAAACAAGATGAGGCTGTGTTGACCCCCGCGCAAGTGCACATCTGTTACAGGAACTCTTCTGCTGCGAGTGTGAACGCAGCAGAGAAAAGGAAACCAATCAGAATCAGTATCAGCTTCATTCACTGATCAGACAGTAGTGCGTCTAAAGAATGTTGTTGTCACGCTGGTACAATACATACTCTATATGACAGCAATAACAATGTGTTGTCAATGTCACATCACAGGAGATTCTGTAATTTTTCACAATAAATCCCATACATTCTTCAGATCCAGGTACGTTAAAGCTCCAGTTCCTGATGTTCTTTTCTGTCCCTGATTCAGACTCCACTCTCCTCCAAAATCAGCCTAGAGACCTCTACTAATACTAATCCATTTGACCAAACTGAAGTTTAGAGTTTAGCGTTAGCTTAGCTGTGACTTCAGCGTCAGGACGACAATTATCTCCTCCTCGTTAAACATTACGTGATTGAATTGACAGTATTTATCTGTGTTTTACGTTGCCTCCCTTTTCTCTGTTGATGCTTTTCTTTTTTCAGCTGTTTCTCTGTTAAAAGACATATTCAGCTGAAAATACACTTTATCTGCAGCTATTAAACTTCCTGGAACGTCATGTGACAAGTGTCGACCAATGGGAGCGCTCCTTTCTCGAGCCAAGGTTTTCTGATCCTGAATAGAGGTTCTCATCTATTACAATCCCTTAGAATAAACAGTAGATGGATCAGAAAGACTGTTTTTACACAAATTATTGATTTTACAATAAACTATTTGGAGTTTAAGAAGAGAAAAATATAAGGTATAGTCTCTTTAAATAGGTAATTGTTTGCTAAATAACTGCAATGCCATTTTAGGTAATTGTAAAGAAAGCTCATGTACGTTATTATTCACCAAACCTCTGGGTGTCTATCATGTGTTATACTCACCTCTGTTTCCTAAAATCAACACTCATCTGGTCTTCTCCCACTGCACAAAACAAGGTGTGTCTGTAAATCTGAACTCCACCTGGACTGTTCTTTGATTAGCCCCTGGAGCCTTAATGAAGTGAGGACAGAATGATGCAACCCGTAATGTCACCTGGAGACTTTTAATGCCAGCTATAATGAGCTCCCATTAGCCTTCGCTCTCCCACAGGGCTGCAGTGGGTCATTTAGGAGATTGCTGGTCTCCGGATGAGGTCAGTAAATGTGTAGAGGATAGAATCAGGCCAGAGGCGCTGCTGATTACTGTCCGAGGCCCACCTGAGTGCGTTTTCACTGGAGACGTACAGGTAGGGCACGCTGTTGTTAGCATTTACAGTAGCCTTTTTATGCTCTCTTCATGATCGGGACATCCCAGTCTTTGTTGCGTTCAGTCTTATCCTTAAAGATGCCAATATGAGGGGTAGAACAATTGCTCATTACATTCTAGTGACCATTTACCTCCTGATTTAACCTGGACAGTCCTGATTTTAAGCCCCGTGTCCCGGCGGATATCTACAAAAACACTAAAACATCCAGATTTTACCCTCTTCTTGTCCCGAATGTCCTGATTTTTTTATCCAAATGTAAAAACAAAGCAGCTCATTGTTCTTGAAACTCATTTGTTTGTAGACTCTCTGTGCGTCAATCACAGTGTTACCACGGCAACGGCAATACAAACCAATTAGAAAAAGATCAACAGTGTTCCTCAGGTCTGTAGCTCAATAATGACTGGTTCTTAAGCGCGAGGCTAATGCTAAGCTAAATGCTAAGCTAATTAACCGTCTCTGAAAAGCACCGGGGAATGAATATACTGAGTTTACAGAATTTGTAAGCGTGAATTTTCTGTCAAAAAAGATAGAAATGTTATATTTATTTAATATAAGTGAAATAATATATTTTTTAAGGCTAATCTCTAATTTTTAAAGATTATTTACTGGTGTTGTAATGACTTTTAGCGACATTATTTTAAATTTGTTAATGTACTGTTGTTGGATTTACAGTAAATTCAAAGTCTCCCTGATTTTTTGGTTTGAAAATATGGTCACCCCTATGTTACATTCCATTACTGTGCATCTTTTGTTCTGATTTGTTCAATACTTTAGTGAAATTGATCTTTTTTCTGTCACTTGTTACGTAAAAGGCTAAGTAGGACACAAAGCTGAGTCAGACAGGAAAACCTCAGAGACACTCGTGTTTTTTGTTTGCCAGACGTCTGTGTTGACAATCATATGCTAACGACTTACCTCAAGCTAATCGTCACCATATTTTCAAACCTAAAAATCTGGACACTTTAATTTCATCTTCTACATCTTAACAAATGGAAAATAATGCCCAAAATAAGTACAACACCGTAAACTATAATAATAATAATAAAAAACATGAACTGATTGAACATTTTTTTATTATTTCACTTCAGAGAAATACAGTTTGAGGAAAATTCATTCTTGTAGAAACACAGCACTCTACATTGCTTTAATCAGGAGCAGAACTTGTAATAGAAAGTAATCAATAAAGCTGATAATTAACCAGACACAATCATTTTTCTGCTGTTTAGTGCAACAATACCTGCTCACAAGGACTCTTTATTGTAGTTAACGACAACGAACCATTATTTTAGGTACTTTTTATAATCACTCCACAGTCATTTTAGGTGTTATCCAGTTTAAACCGTCCCGTACCGGTCCGATCTGTAAAAACGTGGCTCCCTCAGTTCTGTCAGAGCTCAGGAAGTGCTCAGTGTGAGAGAATCTGTAAAAGGAAAAGAGTGAGTGTGTGAGTATGCCGTGTACAAACCACAGCTTTGCTCTGTGCTGTAATTTACTCTGCCGCCAAAACCGCCAGTGCTTCTGCTGCTCCTGCTTAGCGCCGCGCCACCGTTTAGCTTCTCGGGCTGGGGCTTGGCGAGAGCGCGCAGACAGGGTTATGCTAACCCTATGACTGTTTGTTTATCTTGCAGCCAGACCCGACCATTAAAAGTGGGCCCGCTGTCAAAAGCACAAAAACAGACGCTTGTCATGTTCGAGGGCTGTAATTGTAGCTCTCGCGTGATGTTTTTATTTTCTCTCTGACCTCGCTGGATAAACTCAAGAAGCCACTTAACATCGGGCTTGGCCTGCCAGAGAGAAGTAGGCAGTGCTCCCTTCCTTTTTAATTCAGAGCTGCGAGCACTTGCCTTTGTGTTTGACTTCATTGCCTCGTGTCAGCACCAAATTAGTTTTCACTGTCTTTACAAAACAAATTGGACAAAGTTGTTAAAGTCGGGAGCGTGATCACTGTTATTTTATGTTACTGTGTTTCACTCTTGATCAAGTATCCAGCCTCTCAATCAATTCAGACAATGTTTTTATTCTTATTAGCACTCTGCACATCCCAAAGTTTGTTCCTGTGATGCCTACAGTTGTATATGGTATTCTTTTATCTGTTTAATTATTAATTCATTCTTGTATTTATTGTCTTGATGTGCTTTTTAATCATTTTTTCATGTCTGTCTCTCTGCAATGTTGAATGTATTTGTATTTTTAAGCTCTTGGTGCAAAAAAGTAAAGGTTTCAAATAAAAAACCCTGCTGCTTAATCACACTCTTTAATGTTTGATTTATCATTCATTCAGCTTCTATCACTTATTCTTTGTGCTTCAGGCATCATCACAGGGCGTTTTAGGTGTTTTTGTCAATAAATTGTGAAAACTCTCAGTCTGGGCAGTAATTCATTCTATTTTTGTAATTGCTTGGTGCGGTCTCTACTTTGATATCGCTTTTGAGCCTGAGCTATGACAAAATGTAGAAAATTGTTGTGCTTATCTTAGCAAAATGCCAAAAAAATAACCTGGGAAATCCCAAAGGCAATGGGTGGTGTTGGTGCAACAACTTAATACAACGTTAAGCTTTACCCCTGAAATAATTGTAAAACTAAAACAAACTTGATCATTGTTTTAAACCTGGTAAAGTCAGAGGCTAAATGAAGAAACTAAAGCGTGTTGTGAATGTGTGTTAATGAATTAGAAACCACAGCCTGTAAATGGATTTGCAAAAGGAATAAGGAACTGCTCTTTTAAATTACAATTCAAAAGTCCTACAACATTTTTTTTTGCTTGTTTTAAAGTTGATTTAGTAAATACAGTATTTATTTTTAATGTAGTTTTATTGGATAATTAAACGGTGATCTACATTTTTTTACAACTGCTTTTAATTTACAGATAAATAAAAGCAAATGCACTGATTAGTATAGAGTAAAAACAGTAACTATTGGTCTCACAGGATTTTTACAAAATGGAAACAGCTCTGAAGAGACAAAGTGCCCAGGATCTGTTGTTTTCTTTTTTGTAAAGAGTTAAAAAGCATTTAGTCTTGGGAATATTTTTGTGGCATTTTATATTTCTTTTCTGAAACTGATGTTATTAAAACTAAACTCAGATTGTCAGCTGTCTGTGTTTTTCTTCTGCTGAATTTAAAACAGAAATTTAAGATTCAAAGCAGGAGATTGTCAGCATCTCATCTTCGGTGGAATTAGAAAAGACACACAGAAATAGAAAAGTTTCAGTCATCCACATGAAACAATAAAAAAACATTTGCATTTTTGGGGTTTTATTTCCTTCTAAAATGCAGAAGTAAGCACACTCTCTAACATCACAAAGCTGTTTCGCTTTTGGTGACATTTCCCTTTAAGTTCTCTTTGTCTTCTTTGGAAACCCGACGACTGGTGTTCAATTACAGAGCGCAGCAGAGTGACCACACAGGCTGTAAATGCTCAGTTTATCACAGGAAGCAGGCGTCTTTAAATTAGTCCCCTGCAGATTGCTATGTGCATTAAACACTCCAGCAGCAGCAGCAGCAGCAGCAGCAGGGACCGGGACAAAACATAGCTTATACTTAACATGGTGACTTCATGCCGTCTCAGTCCCTCAAAACGCTGACAGGACGGAGCTCAGAGGTTCCAAACTCCACTTGTGGTTGTCATCAGTTAAGCTGAAAACACAAGGTTCTCCCGGGACACTGCCCTTTACCGTCCTGCCTCTGTCTTATCCCCGTCTCTGCTAAATGTCATTAGAAAAGTGCCGTTAGACTCGACACAAACGAAGCAGCCACAAAGAGAAGAAGGGCAGGAAACTTCAGAGAGGAAAGTGTTTCAAGAAAGGAAGGCCCAGAGAGGAAATTGGCTCGGTTACCGCTTTCTGTGTGACAGGCGTAATTGACAATTTTGAGGAAAGCCAGGGGCGTCTCATCTGGAGAGGCGCAGGAATTTAGAGAGATTAAAGGTTAAGACAGGCTAATTACTCCAATAAGACATCCAGACATGTGCCGTGCTGTTGTTACATTAACTCGCTGCTCGGGATGATTTGAAGACTGCGGTTCACACAAGAATCAGAGACGAGACTCCGAAAGCTGCTGACAGCTAAATAACACCAGGGAAGATCTAATCACTCTGAGGAAGAAGTGCAGCGCTTTGAGAGAGAACACAAAACACCCAAAAAAACTGACAAGTCATCACAGAATCACCTGTGAACTCAAATGGACTCATATAAGATCACATCAGCGCTTTGACGAGAAAGGAAATCATTCTGAAGTTTAGAGTGAACATGACGAGCAAACCCAGGGATTAAAATAGAGGGATCGCAACTTCTTTTTTTCATCAGAAGTCTGTCTTTCCAAATAGTTCATTGTAAAATCAATCACTTGTGAAAAAAGTCTTTACGATCCATCTATGTTTATTATATAATAGATGAGAACCTGTATTCAGGAACAGAAAACCTTGCTCGAAAAAGGAGCGCTCCCATTGGTCGACACTTGTCACATGACGTTCCGGGAAGTTTAATAGCTGCAGATAAAGTGTATTTTCAGCTGAATATGTCTTTTAACAGAGAAACAGCTGAAAAAAGAAAAGCATCAACAGAGAAAAGGGAGGCAACGTAAAACACAGATAAATACTGTCAATTCAATCACGTAATGTTTAACGAGGAGGAGATAATTGTCGTCCTGACGCTGAAGTCACAGCTAAGCTAACGCTAAACTCTAAACTTCAGTTTGGTCAAATGGATTAGTATTTTGGAGGAAAAATTGGTCTGGTTTTATTTTTTTAATAAAAGAGAAGCAGGAGAGGTCCCTAGGCAGATTTTGGAGGAGAGTGGAGTCTGAGACAGGGACAAGAAAAGAACATCAGGGACTGGAGCTTTACATTAAAGGATGCAAACTCTTCACTGCTGATTTTCCGCAGACGTGTGAATGTTTTATACATGTTCTTGGGTCCACAATGGAACCACACCTGGAGCCACTAATTGCAGCATTTATACAAATTAAAAGCTAGTTTGTAATATTTATTAGCGTTAGGAACTCAAACAGCATTTCTACAAACATTGCTTTACTCTAAATTGGACAATTCAGTTTTAGTTTAAACCCTTAGACTTTTGACTGGAAACTGTGAAATGTTTGGTATTTATTCAGGTCAAGTTATGATGAGGCACAAAGTGACAGCCAGACAGGGCGTCGTGTCACGCCCTGGGACAGTGGCAGAAACGATGATGTGTCCAAACCCAACGTTAAATTGCTGTGGCCAAAGTAGACAGTCCGGTTTTGGTCCAGGTCACTGCGGCGGGAGCACTGTGTTCATGCAGGAAGCCACCGAGCGACACTGTCTCTGTGTATTTATACGCCGTAGATTCATTCTGTGGCGTCCGCGAGGAAAGTGACAGGACAGGACAGTTAATATTCTAGATCTTTGTCATTGTGGAACGGATAAACGGAGGATTTCTCTTCAGGCCGTGGGTTTGTGCTGCGTCTTGTCTGCGGTGAGCTCCAGTCATCAGCGAACCAGATGACGCGTAGGGAACAGGAAAGGCCACATTTGCCCTTCTGTGGCACCACATAAGTGACGGGCCTCCTCGGTGTCCCGCACTGACCACATCAAGACGGGTCCACCTCAAACCTCCGCCCTCCCTTTTAGCCGGATTAGGCCTCCTGACCATCCCACCCAGTGACTGCACTCTGAGGCTTGGCCCGCGGGCTCGGCTGAGGTGGTTGTCTGAATGAGACCGCAGGACGACTTGGCTCTCGGCTCCGGACTCTTTGGTGGGGTTCATTACAGACTCGGAGGCCCAGGGCAGGACCACACTGTGTGCATTTGTGTGTATGTAACTCCTGACCACTTCCATCTCTGTGCATTTTATATATAGAGCTGACTTAAATGTGTTTATTTGTTTGCTGGTTCACTTTGTGCATCTATTTTGTGTTTAATGTCTTTATATATGTGTCATATATGTTACCACATTTAAACAGAGGGTATGCAATTTATTTTACAGTATTTTAGGAAAACCAACTTATAGTATATAATAAAAAAGTGACTAGAAAACATGATCTAGGCCACACATGTCAAACTCAAGGCCCAGGGGCCAAAAGTGGTCCTTTGCAATGTTTTATGTGGCCCTTCAATGCATTGACTACGTGATATTTTTGGCACTAGGTTTTTACTGGAATCAAATAAATCTGTTCAAATCTAAAACCTAATCAAATCCATCTAAAACCTGTTTAAATCCATCTAAAACCTGTTTAAATCCATCTAAAACCTGTTCAAACCCATCTAAAACCTAATCAAATCCAAATAAAACCTGTTTAAAACCATTTAAAACGTATTCAATCCTTCTAAAACCTGTTCAAACCCATCTAAAACCTAATCAAATCCAAATAAAACCTGTTTAAAACCATTTAAAACGTATTCAATCCTTCTAAAACCTGTTCAAATCCATCTAAAACCTGTTCAGATTCATATAAAACCTGCTCAAATTCAACTGAAACATGTTCAAATCCAAATAAGACCTGTTGAAATCCATCTAAAACCTATTTAAATCCAAATAATTAATGAGTTTAATAGATGAGAATGATCAGTCCACAGCAGGATTTTGTCCAATCACAGCTCACTTCAGGTAAAAAGGAGCGCTCCCATTGGTCGACACTGATGTCAACAACGAAGGAACAAGGAAATAAACCAAGGAAATGGGTTATTCTGTTGGAAATATGTCTTATTTTACAGAGAAAGAGCTCAGAAAAATAAAAATAGAGAAACAGCAGCAAATTAAACATGGATAAATGTTGACAATGCTTTAACGCAGTGTTTACCAAGACGGAGATGAAATTTAAAATGTATCTAATCGTTTTTGCTCCTGCGCTGTTTGTTCTTGGACTTTCAGACTTTCCCGTTTGGTTTGACCCAACTCTTCAAGTGTGAAAGCTCCAGGACTGTGGTTCAAACCCAAACAGCTGCTCTTTGGTCTCAGTCTGAACCAAACTGAACCAAGGGTTCATTTGTGAAAGAGCATTTGGTGATAGTTTAGACTTTTGAACCAAATCCAGGAAGTCATGGCTGATTAAACACAAGAAGAAGAGTAAACGAAGGGAAACAGGGAAAAAGGTCGGGTTTAAAAACACATAAAACACATACATTTTTAAGTTTTATGTTTTGTTTGTCTCTATGTTTCTTGCTGCTCTACGACAGATGTCTCTGTGAAGCCATTTCCTAAAGAGCGTTATAGTGGTTTAAATCATGTCTTAAACAGTGCATTTGAAGTTTCATCTGTTTGTATTAATTCTATATTAATAATAATTAATAATAATGTCTCTATTGGCCCTGCTCCAGTCTGATTATTGTATTTCTCCAGTTCTACTGTAAAATGAGCCTCTGAGAAAAAAACAACACAATGAAAGGATTGTGTTTCAATATGAATCCAATTAAAACTTGATCCTAAAAATCAAAAATGAATCAGATGGAGGATTTGGAGCATTGTGACAGCTCTAAGGATGATAGAAGAGAAGCCAGTCATCATTAGTTTTGCCGTTCAGCACAGATCTGTCTTCCTCCCACTGCTTCTTGAAGCCATCCATCTCCATTGACACCCACTGCTCCTTTTGACCTTCGAATAAGAACATTACACACATTAAGTTTGCACGGACCAGACCAGATGATTTTAAGACATTAGTGACTCCTCCTCTCTCACTAGAACTAATGCACTCTTGTTTCTTTTCTGTCTGACTCTGTGCTTCGGATAAACCCGGAGGCAATCTGTCCCCGTGAAAGTCCGACTGAAGCAGCCTGAAATCGATTTTAAAAACGCTCAGTCCCCTTTTGCCACAGACAGCCACTAGCTTAGCTTCTGCAGGCCGTAAATCACTCCATTATTGGTTTTATGAGACTGACCCATGTGAATATAATTGCTAATGTTCCAGGAGTAACCAGTGGAAAGGTGGGTAATGGGGCAATTTATAAAATCTGATCGTAATACATGGAAAGCATCCAGGCCATCTCCTCACTGTTATTTTACGGCTGCTCATAAAACCAGGCCAAGCAGCACAACAGTTACAGCGCTCACAGCTATTAAAATCAATACGGCCCCCGCAAATACTGCTGCTGCTGCCCATTTGTTCAAGATACTGAGGATTTTTGAAATGATGACCGCAAATCAACCAGAGACATCATGAAATCTGGAGAGGGAAGAGAGAAGCGCTCGGAATTTAAACTCTTCTAAGTAAGGAATAGAGAATGTTGGCTTTTGAGCTGCTCCTCTGAGAACAATATCATTTAGAAATTAATATTATAATCCATGTTTTTAACAGCAGCTTCTTTGGAGAACACACAAAAAGACAGATTTACTAAAGCAGTGGTGTCCAACTCAAAGTGGTGTTAATAAGAATGGTTTCAGAGGCTGAAGATGGTGACATTTGGAAGCTTTTATAAAATTTTGAATGTAAGATTTCATCTTCATTTGAGTCTTACAAACATTAGCTTTAACATTATTTTCCTTCTTAAATGGAAACTTGTTTTAGTTGGATTTAAACAGGTTTTTAGTAAGATTTGAACAGGTTTTAGATTAATTTGAACAGGTTTTAGTTTGATTTGAACAGGTGTTATATGGATTTGAACACGTAGATGGATTTGGACAGGCTTTAGATGGATTTAAACAGGTTTTTAGTAAGATTTGAAAAGGTTTAGGTGGATTTGAACAGGTTTTAGTTGGATTTGAACAGGTTTTAGAGGGATTTGAACAGGTTTTTAGATGGATTAGAACAGGTTTAGACGGATTTGAAAAGGTTTTAGATTGATTTAAATAGATTTTAGTCAGATTTGAAAAGGTTTTAGTAAGATTTAGACAAGTTGTAGATGGATTTGGACAGGCTTTAGATGGATTTAAACAGATTGTATTTGTCTTTGTAGTCAAAATCAAATCTATCTAAAACCTGTTCAAATCCATTTAAAATGTGTTCAAATCCATCTAAAACCTGTTCAAATCCATTTAAAATGTGTTCAAATCCATCTAAAACCTGTTTAAATCAAAATAAAACTTGTTCAAATCCAAATAAAACCTGTTCAGATTAATCTAAAACATATTTAAATCAATATAAAACCAGTTCAAATGCATATAAAACCAGTTCAAATACATATAAAACCAGTTCAAATCAATATAAAACCAGTTCAAATGCATATAAAACCTGTTCAAAACCAAATAAAATTTTCAATAAGTTTCCATAAAAGTAGGAATTTAACGTTAAATATAACTTATTTAATAGACTCAAATGAAGATGAAACCTTCCATTCAATATTTACTAAAAGCTTGTGTGTCTCCACCACTACTTTATATATTCACCTCTTTTTAAATGAATCCTAAACACTTTAACAAACAGCACACACAACCCCGCCCTGAACCAACCCCGTCCCTCACAGACGCCGGCCTCCATTTTAAAAGCCCAGTTGTGTGAATGCTTCCTCAGTGAAGGAAACACATGCTGAACAGAGCCAAAAGCAGACGTCCCATCAGGCCGCAGATGTATGTGGTTCTGGTGTGGTTAATGAAAGCTCTGGGGGAACAGTTCGAAGCAGCAGCAGCAGCAGCAGCAGCGTCTAATTCGGTCCTCGTTCGGTTGGAGGGACGCCTCGGAGCTTGTGGGTGGTCCGAGGCCTGTCTGCGCGGCCATTTTCTCTTCTGATGTCACATGTTTAGACGTAACGCTCAATTTGCTCCCCTCTCTTTACTCAAGAAACAAAATGTGTGCACATGAAAAGAGATAAGTGAAAGCCACACACAGGAAAAGGATGGAAGGAGTTTTCTCAGGGAAACATGAGCCTGTATAACCGAGCTTTGGGAGTAATATTTAGTGAAAACAAGGATCACTCAACAGGGCTACATTTAGTTTTTTTTATTAAGTACCTCATCAGCAGCTGTTTGTTTTAACTGTGGATAATTATTTAATCAACTAACAGCATATTGAAATAAGAAAAACATCAAAATAGACTAAAATACTAACATAACAATGGCTATTCCTGCACTGGCTACCTCTGGGTTCACTGTAAAACTAGACAAAAGAAGAAAAAAATGAATTAGAAAAGAGGAAAACAACCAAAAAAACGTTTATGCCATGATGCAATAAATGAATTAAAGCATGAATAGAAACTGCAAAGCATTCACAAGACATTTTGCAGCATTGTATTGGTCTAACACTGGACTCAAGTATAATCTATCATGTACTTTTTATTTTTTTAGTAGCAGTAGTAGTTTTTTACTGTACATATTATACTCACCTTCTCACGATTCACTTTTGGTTTAGAGTCCATTTCTAACCTTAAATGTTTGTTTTTAAACCAAGAAATGGCCTCGTACCTTCTTATTTATGTGAAATGCTTTGGAAAACTCTACCACAGAGCTTTTGACACATAGGAGTTAAGTTATTTACTCTTCTATTATCATAATATTTTCTCTTTTGTGTTCTAATTCGTCTTTGAACTGATGGAGAACACTTTGATCAGCCCTGGTTATTGAAATGTTTGATTTCCTTGAGTAGCGTCGGTAAAAGTTGGGGGTTAATTTTATTCCTTAGTTTTAACATTTGTTTGGACGCCTTTGTGACTATTGTTCTTCGAGTTTAATAGATGTGCTTCTGTTATTAGAGACAGATCATTGCATAAAGCCCTGACTTTGGTGGAAATAGGTTTGAAAGTGCAGCGGGTCGGGCCTCACCACCTCATTCATGTTTGTAACTCTCCAAACCCTGGATATATATGACTTTCACAGGACTCAGGAGATAAATTCTTTGTTTGTACTCGTCGAAACTAAATCGAGAAGCATCTTTCAGCACATTGGCAAAAAAGTAATTTGATCTCCAGTGAGAAATTCAATAAGGCCCAGAGATCTCAATCTAAAATATCTAAGCTCCACGATGCGTCGACGTGATTTCATATTTCCAAATCTAAACCTCTGGGAGAAGCTGATGAAGAGTAATCCATCTTGATCAGAAGACAATACAATGAACAGTCCTTCTAAAAGTATTGATGTTGACAACTTGGGTGAAGTGGCTGTGGCTTTGTGGGCGAGCAGCTCTGCAGAAGCAACGCGCTATCGACGCATTCTCTGAAGCAAAAATACAGCGGTCATACATCTAAATGTTGCAGGTGTGAACTTGCACGTCCACAAACACCTCCACTGCTCTGTTTCATACTAAACACACTGTCATCCTGTGCATCACCCACAGATGTGAGCGTGCAGGCCCACAGTCGCACAGTTTCCATCCTACCTTTGTTCTTCATCTTGCTTGTTGTGTATTATAGGTCACAGTTATGCAATTGTGTAGGGGGTAGCTTATTTTCAACACAATCCAGTGGAAAAAGTCTCTCAGTTGTATTTGAAATGCCTTTGAAACAAATGGAGAGATCCGCAGTGGTGTCAAACTCAAAGAGGAGAGGGGCCGCGATAGTTAATAAGAATCCTTTCAGAGGAAGAAGATGGTGAAAATTAAATTTGGAACGAAAGGTTTCATCTTCATTTGAGTTTTGCAAAAGTTATCTTTAACATAATTTTTCCTCCTTTTATGGAAACTGGTTTTAGTTGGATTTGAACAGGTTTTAGATGGATCTAAGCAGGTTTAAGATGGATTTAAACAGGTTCTAGATGGATTCAAACAGGTTTTAGATGGATCTAAGCAGGTTTAAGATGGATTTAAACAGGTTCTAGATGGATTCAAACAGGTTTTAGTTAGATTTGAACAGGTTTTGAAGGATTTTAACAGGTTTAAGTTGAATTCAAACAGGTTTAAGATGGATTTGAACAGGTTTTAGTTAGATTTGAACAGGTTTTCAAGGATTTTAACAGGTTTAAGTTGAATTCAAACAGGTTTAAGATGGATTTGAACAGGTTTTAGTTAGATTTGAACAGGTTTTCAAGGATTTTAACAGGTTTAAGTTGAATTCAAACAGGTTTAAGATGGATTTGAACAGGTTTTAGTTAGATTTGAACAGGTTTTCGTTGGATATGAACATGTTTTGAAGGATTTGAACAGGTTTAAGTTGAATTCAAACAATATATATGCCAAAAGAATATCTCATTCTAACAAGTGAGTTAGCCACTGTGTTATTACTAGTGTTATTTGAATTTGATCATTCACTATTCAAATATAGCTCAGTGTGTTCCATTTGTTTGTACTGTACAACATTTAATACAATGCACAAAGGTCTAAGCTCAGGTAAATATGAAACCTGATTTATTTTCTTCTAGTTGTGAAAATGGTTTAAACCTTTATGATGCAATCTAGTGTTTATTCTAAGGGATTGTAATAGATGAGAACCTCTATTCAGGAACAGAAAACCTTGGACAATCACGTGCTCCAAAAAGGAGCGCTCCCATTGGTCGACACTTGTCACATGACGTTCCAGGAAGTTTAATAGCTGCAGATAAAGTGTATTTTCAGCTGAATATGTCTTTTAACAGAGAAACAGCTGAAAAAAGAAAAGCATCAACAGAGAAAAGGGAGGCAACGTAAAACACAGATAAATACTGTCAATTCAATCACGTAATGTTTAACGAGGAGATAATTGTCGTCCTGACGCTGAAGTCACAGCTAAGCTAATGCTAAGCTAACATTTAGATGTATTTTCAAGGTCCAGTTTTCATATTTTTGTAGTTTGATGCATTTCATACTGAATCCTCCAGTAATGTGTGCTGTACAATAAACTAAACCTAATTACACTTTCTGCACTGACATTTTAAGCCGGTGTTGTGTAAGTGTGTACATCTTTATAATGCATGACTGTGAATTATTGAAGCTGCTGCTGTTCCTCATCGTCGTTTGAAAGTGGTTTCCAGCCACATCAGCGTCTGCTGTTTGCACACATTACTGACCACAGACACTAACATGCACAGTCGATGTTGTGTGGACAAATGTATGTTCTTTAAGTTGTGCGTGTGGTGAAGCAGGACTCTGACAGAGGCAGTGGCAAGATCTATCAGTCAGACCCAGACACGAACATACACAGATATAAGGCAACGGTTAGAAAAGGTCAAAGACTCCAACGAAGTTCAGTTTAATATTTTCATATTTTGTTATCTGATGTAAAAATATTTTCTTGTTAATCCATAATGCCAACATCAAACAATGGCAAAGCAACAGCAGTGTGCATTATCTTCAGAGTGAAAATAAAGAACTTTAGGTTGAATGCACCTTTGTTTTAGGCCCTTTTTTATCACACAATCTTGTTAACAGACACAATAAGTCCTCCATTAAAGCTCCATTTTCTTTTTTTGTCCCTGTCTCAGACTCCACTCTCTTCCAAAAGCAGCCTAGGGACCTCTCCTGCTTCTCTTTTATTAAAAAATAAAACCAGACCAGTTTTTCCTCCAAAATACTAATCCATTTGACCAAACTGAAGTTTAGAGTTTAGCGTTAGCTTAGCTGTGACTTCAGCGTCAGGACGACAATTATCTCCTCCTCGTTAAACATTACGTGATTGAATTGACAGTATTTATCTGTGTTTTACGTTGCCTCCCTTTTCTCTGTTGATGCTTTTCTTTTTTCAGCTGTTTCTCTGTTAAAAGACATATTCAGCTGAAAATACACTTTATCTGCAGCTATTAAACTTCCTGGAATGTCATGTGACAAGTGTCGACCAATGGGAGCGCTCCTTTTTTTGGAGCATGTGATTGTCCAAGGTTTTCTGTTCCTGAATAGAGGTTCTCATCTTTTACAATCCCTTAGAATAAACAGTAAATGGCATGAAAAAGACTGTTTTTTCACTAAAACATGTTCAAATACAACAAAAATCTTTTAAATCCAACTAAAGTCCAGTTACAACTTGTTCAAATCTAGATATAACTTTGTGAATTTACTTAATTTGTTCCTCTTTGCCTCAGTTTAAGCTACACAGTTTAACAGTTGAGTACCTTTTGTCTCTGATTAATGTGGATCCAAATAAAACCTGATGTAAATGTGTTTATTGATGAAACCAGCTTTTGTTAATTTCAAGTAGAAACATTTATTAAGAGGTAATGTGTATAAGAATGAAACCAACGACCTTTATGAACAGAAAAGATTAGGTGTGAATTTATTTTTGCTGTGTGAACATAAAGCTACATAAACACCGCACACAATTTAACATAAAGTTTGTCGTTTTTTCTTTTTTTTTCGTGTTGTTGTTTCATTTGCTCGGTTTGTGAGCAACTCAGACTTTTGGCCAGTTTCATCCAGATTCTTCTTCTTCCTTTACTCAAAAGAAAAAGAGAAACGAATCGTAAAGAGAGCATCGTATCAGCAGTTGCCATGACAACCCGGCGTAACCAATATACCGTGCAAAAAAAAAAAAATACACAAAAAAGAAAGAAAGCGAGTGTCTGGCTGTTGTGCACACGGGAGCACAGTGGGCCCAGTTTTGAGGCCACGAGGAAATGTTGTTTACAGCACACACAGACACTAACAGGCTGCATGGAAACAATCTCTCCTCTGCGCCACAAAAAACAAAAAAAAGAAGCTCCGAGCTGCGATGTCGGCACTTCCTGTGTAGATGGGAGCCACTAGAGACACTACAGTCGCCCGCAACTGCATGTGGTGTTACAGTTTCTACTTCAAATATCCGGAGCGAAACTGGAGCCTTTCACACAACGAGAAAACAGCAGATCAAACGGCTCCTCCTGCTTTTTACATGTGTTTGTGATCAGCGTGAAGTTAAAAAAAAAAAAAAACGCAGAGCAGAGCGTCTTAACTCCGCTCAGCAGGACAGAGCCGTGCAGAAATGGAACATATAATACTGAAGGGGAAGAGCTGAGAGTGGCAGGAAGCTGCTACTTGTGGGTTATGGCTTTGTGGGTTTTTGTCGAGCTATAACCGTTTAGTAAAAAAGCCAAACAACACACCTCTCGCTGCAGATCTGCCTCTGCTCTCTGTTTGTGACCGAATACAGTCGAGAGCCTCAGAAACGGGGACTAAATCTTTAGTGTGAAGTTTAAAGCTGCACCTGATTTAGTTTTTTTGTCTCGTTCTTAGACTCCACTTTCCTCCAACAACAGCAGCAGTAACCTTTCTTGCTTCTTTTATTTAAAAAAAAGGTCAAACCAGACCAATTTTTCACCACAAAATACTAATACGTTACATTAAATCAAAGTTTAGAGCTGATCTGAAACTTTTATCTTTAGAGTTTACCGTTATAGACCTGTATTTATCCTAAACACTGCGTCGAAGCATCACCAACATTTATCCATGTTTAATTTTCTGCCCATTTGTCTATTTTTTAATCTTTTTTGAGCTGTTTCTCTGTAAAACAAGACATATTTTCAACAGAATAACCCATTTCCTTGGTTTACTATCAGTGTCGACCAATGGGAGCGCTCCTTTTTTACCAGACAGCTGCCAGTGTCTAATCCAAATGTTTTAAATACACATTAACATCAAGAGGGAGCCCAGTGTTTATGAGTCCTGTAGTCTGACTTCTTAACTGTGTCCGTCGCAGGTTGTACTTTTTTGTGTTGTTCTTCTATTTTTCTTTTTGTATGTCTTAATTGTTATGTGTTTTGTGACCTGCCGAGAGACTAAAGAGGCTAATGAGCTTATTTATTTACAGCATATTTACATCTGTTCATGAATGTCTAAAATAAAATAAAATAAAATAAAATAAAATAAAATAAAATAAAATAAAATAAAATAAAATAAAATAAAATAAAATAAAATAAAATAAAATAAAATAAAATAAAATAAATAAAATAGTGAAGCTTTTTGCCTCTGTTTAAACCAAAAAGTCCACATTGCTTTTTCTGGTGCAGGTTCGTGAGTGAGGGCTCTGTGTTTTTACAGCGTTTTTTTCAGCAAATTTCAACCAAAGTAGAACAGTCTTTCTTTAGATTTAGCTCAGCTCGTGACTGGCACTGCACATACTTTTAACAATGTAGGGCTTTCACACCAAACCCACCCAAACTGGTCCACTAAAGAGAATCAGCAGAACATAGACAAGGCACGGACTCACAGCCAAAAGGCACATATGACGACTTTAGATGAAAACAGCTGTGGGTTTGATAAATTAAGTCTCCCCAGTGGGAAGACATTCCCATTAACTCTCTTTAAAGTGTCCTAATTTGCCTGAAGTAGAAATCAACTACATATAAATTTGTGTCTTGTGATTTCTTAAAGTATTTGACATTTAAAACATGGCTCATTCACACAGTGAGGGAGTCACTGGGGTAAATTCAACTTTTACACAAACTTTGATGCCCTCTTATCATTGTGGATGATTCCACAGAGGTGAGCGCTGAGCATAAATGGGACAGCTCAGCTTTACCGGAAGATATGCGATGTACTGTAAATGTACAAATAAGAGAACAGAGTTGGTTTAATACTCCACATTACAATTTATCTATGCAAAAACTGTCGTGTTTTTTTATTTTAGATTTAACATTTCTGCTTCACTTCACTTATGCTGTTGTTTAAAAAATATATACACATTACAAACATATTAGTCTGGAAGCTACCTGAACCGTTCGAGTTTTTGTAAAAGGCCACATTATTTTAGAACAGAACAGAAACCCATTATGGAGCTTATTACAGAACAGAATCTGTGAGCTGATTGGAAATGCAGAAACAGTGAGTGCACACAGTGTACAGCCCGCGGTATGGACTACCTCTGCCAGAAAGAAGTGCAAATTAAAATGTAAAGCCGGTCTACACCTTGATGAAATCCCACATTAAGCCGAGCGGGGAGTGTGCACTGGAGGCGCTGAGAGTGAAGTCAACCGGGAGCTCTTCCTCGGTATCATTACCCCCGCCCCTTCACCGCCTTTGTCACTTTCTCAAACTTTCTGTGCGTCTCCTCCCCTCGGGTCGTTCCTATATCTGTAGGTGCCACATCTGGCAGCTTTGTGGCCCAGACTGAGACTGCCTGGCTGGGAGTGAGAGAGAGATAATCGGGCTAATCCCTCCGTCATCCCAGAGGCTATCACGCTACTCTATAACCCCCTAATCCCTCTAATTCCCTCACACTCTGCAGTCAGCCTGGCTGTCAGACACATCGGGATCCTTATCGCCAGAGCGAGAGCCGCCGGCACTTTGTTTGTGAGTTGTGTGTGTGCACGACTGTGTCTTTTTAATCTTGGAGGGATGTCTGAGGCCCTGCAGACAGCCTGACCTGACCCGGACTTTCAGGAATCACTACAATTACACAAAGTGCAAAATGAGTGATACTGCTTCTTGTGTTTTTAGCTGCTGACAAACGGCCCACAAACAGTTAAAGATGTATTACCTGAACTTTGTTTTCTGTCATGAAACAAACTCCATCCACAACAACAGCAGAGCGACTTTTCCTGCTTTTATTTTCCTAAAAAGTAAGAACTTATATTAAAAATTTTAGAGATGCCGTCTACACACTGTGTGAACTTTTTTTTTTTTTTTTATCAATTTACAAAATGAAAAGTGAGAGAAGAGACAAAAACCTCCAATTTTTAGAGTGGTCCCAGGACAAGGAGTAACTCTGATCCCAACATCATGGATCTGGCCTGGTTTAGTCCAGTTTTACCTGGTTTTGTCTGGGATTACATGGTCTGGTTTAGTCCAGTTTTACCTGGTTTTGTCTGGGATTACATGGTCTGGTTTAGTCCAGTTTGGTCTGGTTCTGTCTGGGATTACATGGTCTGGTTTAGTCCAGTTTGGTCTGGTTTTGTCTGGGATTACATGGTCTGGTTTAGTTCAGTCTGGTCTGGTTCTGTCTGGGATTACATGGTCTGGTTTAGTCCAGTTTGGTCTGGTTCTGTCTGGGATTACATGGTCTGGTTTAGTCCAGTTTGGTCTGGTTTTGTCTGGGATTACATGGTCTGGTTTAGTCCAGTTTGGTCTGGTTTTGTCTGGGATTACATGGTCTGGTTTAGTCCAGTTTAACCTGGTTTTGTCTGGGATTACATGGTCTGGTTTAGTCCAGATCCTTCTCAAACTGAAACAAAGGAACTGCTTGAACTGTTTTTGTTTTGAGGAAAACTCAGACCAAATATTGATTTAATTTATAATTCTCTTCTGTTCTTTCACTTTGTATTTTGTAAAATAATAAAAATCATCATATTTCATAGTACTTACTCACTTACTTTTTATATCCACACCTGGCTACCTTCCTCTCGGCTGGAACTGTGTTTTTATAAACAAAGCTTGTCTTGTTCTAGTAATAATCTAGGGTCAGTATCTGAAAGGTCTTGGTTTGTGTATAAAAAAAAAAAAATCAACTTGTTCAACTTAAAACAAGTTCAAATCAACTAATCAACTTAATATTAAACAGTGAGTCCCTTGATGCAGGAAAGAAGATTCAGCTTCTAAATTCAAATAAATAAACGCTGGAAAAGCTTCTACTAATTCAGTTTTTCTCTGTTTGACAACATCCTTTTATGTATTTAACATTTAAGAATAATAAAGCTTTATTAGTCCCACAGTGAGGATAAGAAACAGCATGTATTTGATATTGACGAGTATGGTCCTTCTCTGTGTCACATACTACAGCGTTTCTAGAGTCTGAACCCTACATGACTCTCTCTAAAGTACTGTATGATGATGTTGCTCTAAAAGGTCGGGCGCAGCCACAAAGAAGAGCTCTAACAAAGAGCCCACTATTGTCTGATCAATAAATACACTGCTTTGTGCCAGTTTCTGCGAGAGATTTTAAAAAGCACTAAACCAAAGACCCCAGACCCGAGCGTTGACGGCGACATCACGAATCGATGTTTAATCTCTCCGGGATCGGCCACAAAGGGAGTCTGTACTTATCTGTTGTTGGACAGAGGCTGAACAGTTGTGTCCTGTTTATCACACATCACTCTCTGCTCTTTGTGAGGAGTGGTCCCACGACACAAGAGGAAGGTGGGCCAGAGGTTAGCGGCTTATTTTCTCCTGACAGCTCTCGGTGGGGGTCTGAAGGTGTGGGTGCTATTGATCGGAGCTCCAGTTTAACAGTGTGTTGTTTATCGGGCTCCTGGGGTGAACCTGTTATTGGAGTTACTGGAATTTGCCCATATTCCTGAGAATGTCAATATGTTGCTCTATGGGATGAAAAAAAAAATCAAAAAAAAAAAAAAAAAAAAAGGTTCTTTAAAATCCAACGCATCTCAGGCAAAGATTATTGTGGATTTGATGTTTGTTTTCACGAGGACGGCATGTTTGTGTGTTCTTGCTCCAAAAAAAAGGCAATTTTTGAAAAGTTTATATATTTTTAAGAGAATCCAGCCTTTAATTATGATGTTTTATGCCTGTAGAGAGCTTCACAGCGCCTCTACTGGTCTGGAGGACATACTACAGCATTCTTAAAGCCACAGATTGTTCTTATTATTGCCAGTGTTTGCATTTTGGTGTTGTGTTAAAAAAAAAAAAACCTATGACAGCCAGTTTAGAAAGAGTATTATGAGCTTTTGTCAACACTGAAGGAATAGATGTCGGATTAAAAATGTTACACAACAATTTTTAGAGCTATTTATCTATTTTATACTTAAGATTTTATTTATTTTTTACATTGTTTGGCATTCATTGTGGACAGTATGACAATAAACTCTTTGAATTTTTGAATCTTGAACAATCGTCAAAGCACTAGCATCAGTCTTTAGGGTAAATTGCGACATCTTCAGGACGTTGCACACACTTTAAAACTGAACAGAAGGTGTTTAATGCAGTTATGAGTACATCATGAGCTCGCCAAAAAACTCATCAGCTACATTCTGCATCAAACAAGACAAGATTATACATGGCTCAAGTTGTTAAAATACATGAAGCTAAAAGGTTAAAAAAAGAAGAAATGTGGTCGTAGTTTGGAAACAGAAGAGGTTTAATGTAATGTCTGTAATGTTTTGTTCTTTCTGTCTTGTCCCCAATTAGTATTTATCACTGTCTTGTTGAATTGTTTGCTTGTACAACACAAAAAGCATTAAAAAAATGATAATAATAATAATAAGGCCCAAAGCTGCTGGGATAGTCTCCAGTCACCCGCGACACCAAACGGTAGAAAATGAATGAATGAGGTCACTTTTTTCAGTGTTTCTCATGCTTGAACAGCCTGATTAAATGATTTTTTCAAATTTTTTCCACTTGTAGAAAGGTATCAGGGGCAGAAAAACCCTATTTCATTAGTTTCTTAAGGAAGCTAGCTTTTTAAATGCCTGCTACGCCCTCAGCTGGAGAGCCGTCAACAAAAGATACCCTCTGGAGACAGGCTAAAAGAGGTTAAAAATGATTCTCTGATGAAGTGATCAGGTTCAAAGTGGCCAATAGGGATCAGCGTCAGCAACTTGTAAATGATAAAAGACAGAAGATGAGTAGTTTTTGAAGTGTTTCCAAAGAGTGACCCAACCTCATGACCTGACACCAGTGTTACAGTCTATTCTCCTGTTTACCTCGTCCTCTACTCTCGGCTGCTCGTCTAACACGTACAGACAGTCTGGAGAATCCTTACGGGTGGCTGCTCACACCGAGTGAAAGAAGAGAAAGGACAGGCAGCTCACAAGTATCTTTTGCCTCTTCTCCTTTTAATTCAGTGTCAGCAGTGAAATGTGGCATGTGATGGCACTTCCACCCACTGGCTGCCGGCTCTGCGCTGGCATCAGGGCTCATAGAGACTGAAGCGGCTGCAGAAAGAGAGACAGCTCATCAAGCTGGGGAGCCAGCCAAGTGGAGTGTGACAAATCTCCATTTACCATCGGCACATGGGGGCACGGGTAAAATTAGAAACTCCGCCGCTCTAACTCCCCGCTGCTAATTCCATTTCGTGCAAATTAATAAGCGTTTTTGTCCTCCTCCATTCACTCCGCCCCCGCCTCTCGCTCTTTCACACTCTCTCCCTCCCTCATCTGCTCTCCTTGACGAATTGCATTATCTCAAGAAAAAAGGCGCTCATACACTAGTAATGAGACATTGTTAGGCAAATCCCAAGTCAGTTCCAGCATTGTTTATGGAATAAATGGCTGATTATCAGCCTGGGAAGTGTGCATGAGGGAGAGGAGAGAGGCTGCAGGCAAGTACCAACTTGTTTTATGCTGTTGTTGTTCTTTTGTCATCATCATTACCGTTTCTCATTTGACAAGCAAACACTCATGACAATTTGGCAATTCATTATAAGAAATGACCCACTGTGAACTGAGGCAAGACGAACAATGCGGCAGTTAATGGTGCTCTGTAAAGTGAAGTATTTTGCCTTGAAAATGATGCTCATTTCTACATTTCTTTCTATGACAAGACCGTTTATATAAGCTTTCTATTTCCAATCTATGTTTAAAAGAGCTAAAACTTAAGTGTTGTCGTATTCTTCATTCTCTATTTACAGCAGTTCAATAGAGATGAGAGATGTCTGCCACAAAACGGAACATCAAACAGAAATCCAGAAACCAACCAGGGTCACACAGAAATGGTCCAGCACTCTTCAGATCAGTTTTTGGTTCCAACAAAGTGGTGCAGTTATTAGAAAGTGGAGCTAAACACAGAAGCATGTTGATGGATAATACAGAGAACAAGACGAATAAAGAAAACCTTAAACAATCTAAAATGGGGATAACTTTATGCATTGATTTGTTTTTCTGATTCATTGTATGTTTTTTAAATAATGCTGCTGTTCAAACTAGAAACCAGCAAAAAATCACAGGCTTAAAGTAAACAAAAAACCCACACAATGGACAAATGGCATCAGGATTTACTCGTGTGACACTGTTTATCAGAGAACCAGACTCAGGACTGTTCAATACCGCATTCAGAAATAGATGCTATCAGTCATTACAATCATCTAAGCGCCCACTCATAGCCGGCTCTGCCCTGAGATTTAGTACCATCGCTTGAACACATCTCCCTAATAGGCCAGCAATTAGTGGTCTGCAGTGGAAGGAAAACATCCCGGATCAATAGAGCACTGCGCTGGATCAATGTGCCGCTCCACAGTCGCTCTGCATGACCGCCGCCTTCCATCAGCCGCCTTTATGGCTTTGTTAGTCCACCATTAACTCTCATCATAAAAGTCCCTCTCTGTCGCAGAAAGTGATGTGTTAATGCCGGGTCACTAATGAATCTGAATGCCTCGGTTATGAATATAGTTCTGCGTCATTACACGATTTTATATGTCAGCCGGTGAAAAGGTTAGTCCCGACGACATGGGAATTGGCAAAGAGAGCGGCTGCTGCCCCCGAACGAGAGCGAATGGAAATAATCTGAATACGCACTTTGATTTGACTGCCACTGGTCTGTATAATAGTGTAATGTCACGCTGTGTGGCTCTAGAAATGTTGAAATAAGTAAGCCATTTGTATTAAAGCGTTTCCCTTTTGATAGTGTCAAGTTATGAATGCACCGGAAATATTTTGTGCACATATACACTGCTGGCTTTCCTGTACATTAATGGAACGCACTACAGAAGTCAAATCAAGCCTGTTTTGTGTTCTTTCATTGACAGAACAAAGCTGAGATGTGACAATTTCAAATGTTCAGTGTAAATCCCAAGAAACTGCAATCAATTATTATATATTTGTAATAATCCTAGATGTTAAAGGAATATTATAGCTTGTTGATGCACACTGAACCTCATATTATTTTTTAAGGCTAGCATTTAAGGTCAATTTTCAGTAAAAAGGTTGGAGTTAATTGACAGAACCACATATCACCAAGTTTTTTTTTACAATCAGAGCAATAACAAGTTGTTTACTTTACCGTCGAACCTAAAACACAGCCATAAATGCCAGTTCTGCCACGTTTAATAATCCGAAAACAACAAAAGCACAAGCAGCCGTGCATATAAAACCCTCAAGACACTTTATCTCATCAGATCTCAGATTAACAGTCTTTGATGAGGAAGCACAGGTCCTTAAACTCTCAATCTACAGCTATGGGTCCTCGGTGTGGCGTAACTTAAACTGGGGACTCACTACACAACATTTTTATAGTCTTTACAGATTTATAAAAGACTAAGAGTGGTCTCTTAGAGAGGATTTTTCACTGACATACAGAGACTTCTATAAGCCTCGTTTTGTTTTTTTGAATCGTCGGCGTCCCTTGTTGGCCTTAAATGTGCTTCTCAAACCATTTCCATTTAAATTTATTGCCACCAAGATCAATCCTCCCTGTCCTCTGTCTGGTTTCAGCAGATTTTTGTAAGACGAATGAAAGACTGGGACCACAGACAACAGAACTAAAGACAACTGAACACGTCAGACTCTCGCTGTTCTCCATCGTTGTTTTGATATTCCCTCCACTTCCTGTTTGTTCTGATGCTATTTCCTGCTCTTTTTCATTAGTTGTTAACAGATACTAGAGCAGACTGGTGCAGACTTTGCCCAAACTGGGAATCGTGGGTAACATCTGCCAAAAAATCTTGTAGTGTGTCCTCAGCTCTATTCTTGCCATAGTCCAAATACTTGTGTAAATAAAGCAGCTAACAACAAAATACTCATGTAGCATTTGCTGTTTTTGTTATCTAATACCCTTTTGTTTCTAAAATGTGAATGTTTGTGTATGTTTTCTTTCTATTTTGAAGTATTGTTTGTATTTTCAAAACTGTTTTAATTATTTTCATCCAGGATTTCCAATAGGATTTCTCTTTTTTGGGAAAAATAAAAGTATCTGTCTGTCTATTGTCCATTGAAAATGCAGCTCATTTGATTTTCATTGTTTCCAGAGATAAAGAGTCTATTCCCTTGTATCGATAAAAACAAGACAAATCAATAGTTTTAACTGTAAACCGTACCATGTTGTAATATCTGATAACCATGCTGTAACAGGAAGTGATGAAGAGAAAAGCGTGCGCAGTTCAATGCCACAGGTAAAGATCGTTTCCGTCGATAAGCAGCACAAAAGTGAACGACTACTCCTCCATCTTTCTCACAACAATTGCCCTGAAATCTCATCCAAAGTGAGAACAGTACATCTTTTGATTTCACTCGTGCCTTTGATTTTGGCTCAGAGCGGCGTGACTAATCAGAATAACAGCGCCACGTCACAAGAAACACCACATCTGAGCCTGATCTGTAGGAAGATGTTCATTTGACACCACCAGACACATTTACATTCCTCATTTAGATTTTAATAACACGCAGGACTTGTGTATTTCCGAGTGGGGCACAAATTAGAGCGGCTGCCTCAGGGTTGTGTCTCTGAACAGAATACAGACTTCTGTTTACGTTCATGTGTCGACTCGTGTAGTATTTATAAGACTTTCATGAAACAGAATGAGATATACTGGAAGGTTTGTCGGAGAATACTTTCCATTGAGCCAAGCCCTGTCCTCCTTTGAAAAACATATTAACCCGAGGGTGTACAATTTATTTTTGGCTGCTTTAAATCCAGAGAAAATCAGTACCTTTACCTGCAGAGCTCAAATTAAAGCCTCTCAGCAGGATTTATCACTTTGTCTGAGTTTACAGCAAAAGAGAGACTCTAAGTACTGTGATCGATCGGGCTAATGCTGCATTTATGTGTCCTTAGTATTTAACAGCATTAAACCTTTGTTAAAAAAGAGAAAAGAAGCTAACGCTAAACCACACTCGTCTGCTAACATTAACTTTTTTGAAATGCTAGAAATAGTTTTAGAAAAAAGTTCCTTTTTGTGATGTTCCTGCAGCACTTTTTTAGCACAATTTTAACTCAACCTTGTTTCAGAAAGTTTATCTTAAAAAAGATTAAATGTGCTGCAATCATCAAATCAGCTCAGTTTTATTAGTTTTCTTTCTATATTGTTTTATTTTATCAGTTTCTTTAACATTGTAAACGTGTCATTACAGCTATATTTATATTATAAAGTTAAACTAGATTGAGTGAATATTAAATACTGTTTGTCCAAGTGGTGTTGCCGTACAATACACGGACCGAATCTGAACGTGTCATATGAATTTTGCTAATAAACACGGCTGATTTGCTCCGAAATCATCGAGTCATTAATAAATATCAACAGCAAGTCATGTCGTTACGAGTTAAAAACACGTGAACACAACAAATTACGAATAACACGTTCTTTACTCGGCAACTGCGCCGTCCGAAAACACTTAAACACATCATAAACTACAGTAGACGCTTGTTCTTTAAACTTTTTACAACATGAACAAAACAAAATAACAGACAAACAGTATTTCCAGAGGCAGCGTGAGCCAAAATATGAGTGTTCTAAATGTTTTTCTGTTTCCGTGTGTTACTCTGTGTCTCTACCTGACCTTTAACCTGCAGCAGTAATAAACAATGTCCCATTTAGAGACATTTAAATAACTGCTCCCACAATCGGAGTGACGTGTTTACAGCAGTTACAGCAGCCTTTTAGGAAACAGCGGCATAAAAGTGAACAGTGGGTGTTTCACGTCGAGCGTAAATGCCAAAGCTGACTGATATCGGTGCAAGAAATCCCCAACAATATCACAGAGAGGAGCATAAAAGGGTTTGTACTTCCTTTAATTGAACTCTCAAAGCCCATTTTTTCACTTTTTTTATTCCCATCGACGACTGAATTATCGGCTCGCTCCGTTATAAACTGCGCTGTTGTCTTGTTTTTCCGACAGTGATGAAGTACTCGACCTCACACATTGTCTTCTGTTCATTTTCACCAGACTTTTTATGATTTATTGCTGAGGCGGAAGTGTGTCGAGATAAAACCAGGTCAGTGTTAATATCTTTGACCTTCTTAATTCTCTTTCCGAGGTTAAAAAAACACCCCAAACTGTCCAGCAATGAGTCACCTGACTGCTGAGGTTTAGCCGGAGCCTTAATAATTTAATACACGTCCTATGTGCAATCACAGTACGGGCGCTCGCTGAGCCGTTTGTAGACCATCCCTCAGGCCCCAATAGTTATTAAAGACAGAAATTATATATTCATAACACTGGATATTGCTGCTTGTTTATTTATAGCCTGCTTTCATTTCTCAGCGCTGTTTTGTCAGTCGACTTCCAAGCTCCATCTACCTTGCTTCGCCTCGGGCCACACACACCTCCCCGGTCCGCCTCCCCGAAAAAGAGGAGAAAACTCGGCATGGCTAAATTGAAAGTGCGCTTTTCCCATTATTTCCTGCTCCGACCACAGCCAGACTATTTCCCCGTTTTGCTTGTGCCCAGACTGTGCAATGAGGACGTCTGTGTGTCTCAGCGGCGCTCGCAGACAGCTTGTTTGCGTCGGCTGCTGTCAGGGGACCGCGAGCAGCCGCCGAGAGCGCCGGGATAACATTGTTCGCCGGAGTCAGGGGTACGCAAGGACAAGATGATACCGTCACACGCAGACAGATGTGTCTAACGTCTGAAAACACATGAAAATGCGACAACACATCAGCAGTCAGGGAAAAAAGACTCTGGTTTTCATTTACTGTGTTTTGGTCACAGTCATTGAGTCATATTTGAACATTTTTAGGCAAATTCAAGCAGGTTTTAGTTGGATTTGAACAGGTTTTAGTCAGATTCAAGCAGGTTTTGGTTGGATTTGAACTGGTCTTGTTGGAATTGTACATGTTTAGTTGGATTTAAATTGGACATTTTCAGGTTTTAGATGGATTTTAACAGGTTTTAGTCAGATTCAAGCAGGTTTTAGTTGGATTTGAACAGGTTTTAGTCAGATTCAAGCAGGTTTTAGTTGGATTTGAACTGGTCTTGTTGGAATTGTACATGTTTAGTTGGATTTAAATTGGTCATTTTCAGGTTTCAGATGGATTTTAACAGGTTTTAGTCAGATTCAAGCAGGTTTTAGTTGGATTTGAACAGGTTTTAGTCTGATTCAAGCAGGTTTTAGTTGGATTTGAACTGGTCTTGTTGGAATTGTACATGTTTAGTTGGATTTAAATTGGACATTTTCAGGTTTTAGATGGATTTTAACCGGTTTTAGTCCGATTCGAGAAGGTTTTAGTTGGATTTTAACAGGTTTTAGTCTGATTCAAGCAGGTTTTAGTCCAATTCAAGCAGGTTTTAGGTGGATTTTAACAGGTTTTAGTCCAATTCAAGCAGGTTTTAGTTGGATTTTAACAGGTTTTAGTCAGATTCAAGCAGGTTTTAGTTGGATTTTAACAGGTTTTAGTCAGATTCAAGCAGGTTTTAGTTGGATTTTAACAGGTTTTAGTCAGATTCAAGCAGGTTTTAGTTGGATTTGAACTAGTCTTGTTGGAATTGTACATTTTTATTTTAAATTGGACATGGTCAGGTTTTAGTTGGATTAGAACATGTTTTAGTTGGATTTGAGAAGGTTTTAGTTGGATTCAAAAAAGGTTTAGATGGATTAGAAGATGTTTTAGTTGGATTCAAACCTGTTTTAGTTGGATTCAAAGAGGTTTAGGAAACAGGAAATATTCACAAATAATAACAAATAAGTAAACACACATAAAAAGCTACACACAGAGATGTCTAATTGAATCGAGTTAATTTGGTGGCCATCTTGGAACTTTGTCCCAGGGCTGGTCAAGATGATGACATGACATAAATAAGTAAGAATAAATACAATGAAATAATATATATATATATAAATAAAAATAAAAATAAATTATTTTATATATATATATATATATATATATATATATATATATATAAAAGATACTGTGGAATGTCTGAATTAACTCATGAATAATTGAATAATTGTTTCTTGGAGCAAGTCTCAAATAGACGTAATGATGTGTTTGATTAGAAGAGGTACTAATATTATTCACATAAATTCATTACACAGAGCAACACTGATGTTCGACACGCTTTAATCTTGTGTTATTGCCCTGGTACAATAGTCAGTATATAACATAGCAGTAGTCTTCTGTGTAGGTAATTAAAATGATCGTGACTCAATCAAAACTGAGACGGTGATCCTATTTTTGGCACATGTCCTACTCCTACTTTGTCCTGTGAGAGTCTTTGTTTATCCCACAAACACTCTGCATTCTGCTGCACCTACAGTCGATCCATCATCCTGAAACGTCTGCGCCAAAGAGCTGTGGCAATTAGCGTTATGCAAGCCAACAGCAGAGTCGCTGTAAGCCAAAAAGAACTTTCACACATCCAAATGAACGCCTTACATCACGCATCTCTGTATTTCCCTTTCCAAAGAGCTGTTGTCGCAGCACATTTGCTCCCACTTAGCACTTAGCATTCACAGACACTAAAATCCTTGTTGTTCGGAGTGATTAACAGAAGGGGAAGGGAATAAAAAAACATTTACCAAAAGATGGCCGCCACCCAAAAGGCATTTGTCTTCATTTGTCAGAGGTGAGCCGCTGTGTTCTGCCGCGGAGGCGCTCGGACTGTGAAAGTACAGAGCTGGCTCGTATTGACGAGTCAATCAGAGAAGGTCAGCAGGTTCGAGGGAAGTGGGGCACCTGAGCACGACTTAATCTGCTTCGTCCTTTCACTCAAGGATTTTGGATGAATAAGCAGCTCCTGGAAAGCAATTACCCACCACCTCCCTGGGTTCGTCATCAGTCAAGGGCAGAGGGTCTGGAGCATCGCCAGCTGCACCTCCACATTTACCCCTGCACCTTTATGATGCCATCTACTGTTTATTCTAAGGGATTGTAACAGATGAGAAGCTCTATTCAGGAACAGAAAACCTTGGACAATCACATGCTCCAAAAAGGAGCGCTCCCATTGGTCGACACTTGTCACATGACGTTCCAGGAAGTTTAATAGCTGCAGATAAAGTGTATTTTCAGCTGAATATGTCTTTTAACAGAGAAACAGCTGAAAAAAGAAAAGCATCAACAGAGAAAAGGGAGGCAACGTAAAACACAGATAAATACTGTCAATTCAATCACGTAATGTTTAACGAGGAGGAGAAGTCACAGCTAAGCTAACGCTAAACTCTAAACTTCAGTTTGGTCAAATGGATTAGTATTTTGGAGGGAAAACTGGTCTGGTTTTATTTTTTAATAAAAGAGAAGCAGGAGAGGTCCCTAGGCTGATTTTGGAGGAGAGTCTGAGACAGGGACAAGAAAAGAACATCAGGAAGTGGAGCGTTAAGTAATAGCTGCAAGTGTTAGTTTTTACATTAATAGGTCACCTTTGCTGTAGGAAGTGCGTATGTTAATGAAGCAGTTTATAATGTGGTTGTGTTTTGAAGGTGGGCTGTTATTACAATGGCTGGTGTTACTACAGACCTGCTGCTGTAGCTCCACGGCTCCTGTACCTCATTTCTCTGGTTCGTTCTCTCCTCTGAGACATGAACAAATCAAAGTAATGACTGTACAGCTGTAGTCTGTGTCCTCCGCTGAATAGCTGACATAATTGCCCCTCCTCCTCCTTTCCGCCTGCTGCTTAATGGAGACAGTTTGCACATGTGACATCTGCATAAGTACACCGATTCCCGAAGTGACATGACTGTGTTTACAACTCCACAACCCTCAAGAGTCTTGGAAGTTTCCAAATTCGCCGCCAATTGAGCAATACTTTACAGACGAGTGCGGCGGACTCACTAATGTCTCGGGGAGTTTACGAGGCGCTGAAAAGGGTTTGAGTGACAAGAACGACAAAGATCAACATGGCCGACCAGCGCGAGATGTGGTTTTTATAAATTGGTGCAATCAATTACAGAGATTTTCATTCTGACAGAAGATGATGTCCAAAACTAAACTTCTATAAAAAGTAAGTTTGCTTTTCCAGAAGTTTTCCAAGTGAAACATGACAGCAGTAAGGGTCATTTACGGCTGCAGTGGCTGAAAAAATGAATAAAAACATGGTTTTGGTTTGTGAAAGCTCAATTAAACTGTCAGACAAATGGGGCCCTCACTTTCCTCGAGCGTCACAGAGGTCAGGGTCGTTCTCACCGAGATGAAGTCACACGGTTACACTACACCAACTATCAAAATAAAAGTGACAGACCAGAACAATCATTTATAACCATAGCAACCAATTACTTCAATATTATTTTTCATGTAACACATGGAGCCATTATAAGAACTGGATATGTCACTCATTCAATAAGAGGGCATGGTATTGCATGAAAATGTTCAGATAAATGTTGCTGAAACTGCTGACAAATTGGCCGCAAAGGGGTTTGATCTGGTCCAGCAGGGGTCGTCATGTTTCCAGACTCAAACTGCAGACCTACTGCTTTAATCGGTGATGATGGACGAGCATATGCTTAGTTTATACTATTGTAAAGATAAAAAATGTTGATGGATTTTTGAAAGGTCTGGGTTAAACAGAGTAAGTTTGGGTAAAATAGCTTAAGTTCCATTTAATCAGGCGCTACCTCATCAGAACAAATAGAGAGGTATTGGCAGTGGCACAAACAAAAGACATTTTAAACAAAGCTGAAAGGAAGAGTATTTCTTTTAATAACAATTAAATAAAAGATTTTTGTGTTTGGCCCATAGCCCACTGATACATTTTCATTTTGGCCCAAAAAAGTTTGGGCACCAAAGCAAAAAAAAAAAATCATTAAGGCAATAGTTTTTTGAGTAAATATTCTATAAATACAAGGCCTTGTCAGTTTTTACTTGCGATATCATTTTTTTAATTAAATAAATACAGATTTAAAAGCTTAAATTGTCTAATTTTAACATAATATTAGTGTTGTTGAAAAGTCTCACAAGGACTTAAAATCTTGAAGGATTCATAAACTATTCCTCAAGATGGATATTTGTTCACACTTTGAATGAATTACTCACATGCTTGAATATATTTAGATTGACTGAATGGCGACTGAAGTTGTTTTTACTACATGCATGTTTTCACTTGTGGAAAATGTTCATAAATAAATGAACTGGATAAATATTACATGATATAAAAGCCCACACAGACGAATATAGTGCTCTTTTAAGGAAGTGCTTGATCTTAGAGTGCTCGTATATGAACTGGCATCAGAGCGAACACTATAGAAAGAAACGTGTTTAATATGAAAATGTGTTGATTTACAAAGTCTAAAATAGAACCTTATTGGAGAGTTGGACGTGTTGGAGTAAACTGAGCAAATCTTCAGGCGCTGTGCCTAATTGGTCCCACTATGCTTTTCTTACACATCCCTTGAACATTTGTAGATATTAATATTTTATGGGCAAGGTTTAGCGTACCCAAGCCAACTTTTGGAAACTAATGAGCTGGAATGATGCTCATCACATTTGCTGCGTACGTTTGATTTATACCACTGTGCAATAGAGTTTTAATTAGAAAAGCCTATTGAAAACAAAACCTGTTTCTTATCTGTCTACATTGACTATCTAATAAAAATGCCAAACTAAAATGAATCGCTAAAATAAGTGTACGGCGTGAGTCAGAATGTCTCTATTGTAAAATGAGGCAGATTTTGAACAAAATGATTGGATTCACACCAATATTACTTTATACTTTTGGAACTCACCAATGTTTTCTTTTTTAAGATTTTTTTTGCCTTTACTGATAGTGTAATAGTAGCTGTACAGGACGTTACTCACCCCTCAGCTTCGAAATTCTCACTATTATATAATATTATCAGAAATATTTTAGAATAAAATATTGTAATTGAACTATGATTCTAGACTACACAATTTTACAAATATTTTCTGTTTTTTAAATACACAAATACACTCTATACACTGACTTCACTGTCTCGCTAAGCTCCGTTCTTATGTCCATATATTAACGTTAGCTTTTCTTATGTTAATTTTATGTTAATATTATGCTAATGAGGAGCAAGCTTCATGGACACAGGTCAGATTAATGTTTTTTGAGAGCACTTCACGAATCCCACCAAGAACCTTCTTAGAAATTGTTTTAGGAGGAAGAATGTTGGTTTAGCTTTGCAGCAGCTGGATTCTTGCGAGTTTTATGAGTTTCTAAACCCAAATCTTGTTTTTTTCAACGACACAAATCTAATTCAACCATTAATTTTCCCAGATACAAACCTTCATTTACCTGTGCACACATTTTCAAAGTACAAAATCTTGTTTTTTGAGTACATACTTTTGCCACAGCTCAAACGAACCGTACTAACAAGTAAACCACACTTGTTTGTCTAATTGAGCAGAATGGATGAGGTGTGAATGCAAAGTACAATTTGAACATTAGAATAAAAATCGAGCAATCATTTAACGGCTGAAGTAAATTAACAAGAAGTATCATAACAAAAATCACCTCACGATTATATTTTCAAGGCTGTGCTCCAAAATCTTCTGAGTTGACCCCATCCCTAGCCTTCCACCAACTTTTACAGACAACAGCAGTACTTTTTCCACATTTTTACTGAGAGACAAACAGCTCTGGGTGAAAACATAACCTACTTGGCAGAGCTAATCATCACACACACAAAAAAAAGTGGAAAAACAGTGCAACTTCTATTGGAAATCCAGCCTCAGATGTTCAGTAATGACTACAAGGAAACGGAGACAAACGTGGGAGACGGAGGACACAAATCTGCATCAGGAACGGAGGAACGCCAGGAGGGAAAAAATAGCAGCTCTGGAGGGGGGCAAAGAAAGCATAAACAGGAAATTATTCATAGAGTGAAAGTTGTGCTCTCCGCAGACACTGAGCGAACATGAGTGAACACGCTCTCGGATACACACAGTCTGTTCTGGAGACACATCTCTGCAGCCACTCTTCCACTTCAGCTTAATATTGCATGAGCCTCCACTAAAGTTGAACCCTTGCCTTTTGTTTTAGTTAAGCGGCAGAATAAATAGAGCATGGCCGCATCACAGGGACAATTAAATTAACAGCGGTGCGGGGCTTTAGAAGACGCCGTGCTAATCGCTCCCTGCACCGAGAGGCCCGCGCTGCGCTACAATTAAATCGCAGCCATTTATTATACTGTAAACTAATGCCAGGAATAAAAAAGAAAAGGGATTAGGGCTTTATTTTTTCATCTAAATGTGGAACAGGAGTTACTTTACTGTGAAAACGGCGGCGGCGGCGAATGTGTAGGTGTGTACGTGTTCCCGAGCAGCACGGCCGTATCTGAAATAATAACTGATGCAAAACAGCGGATTTAAAAAAAGGGGATTTGTTCAGTTCTGCATCACAAGCAGTGAGTCGGCCTTTATTCCATAACCAAAGCTTATCTCCCTGTTAGGATGGGTACGATAATACTGTTGGAGAATAGACAGGATTGAGCCCGACAGAAGGAGACGACACTGAATCCATGTAAATACAGTCAGGGCATAAAGTACATCTGTGAAGGAAAGTGCAGATTATAATTCAACTCTGTTTTGTTTTACTGCATGTGGACAGCTACGGTGGCCCTGGAAGGACATGCGGGAAAAAGAGTTTAATGGTTATTTCACTTTAAACTGCTGCTCTTTTGTCTCGGTCCGGACCAAACTGAACCAAGGTCAGGTTTGATGGTGAAAGAGTTTGGAGATAGTTTGGACGAAATACAGAAGAAAGAAGAAGAGTAAACAAAGGGAAATGGGAAAAATAGATATTAGTCGGGTTTAAAATACATAAAACTTACAGATTACTTTGTTTTATGTTTTGTTTGTCTCTATTTTTCTTGCTGCTTTACGACAGATGTCTTTGTGAATCTGTTTCCTAAAGAGCCTTATAGTGATTTAAATCAAGTTTGTCCGTTTGTATTAATTCTATATTAATAATAACATGTCTCTATAGGTCCTGCTCCAGTCTGATTATTGTATTTCTCCAGTTCAACTGTAAAACGAGCCTCTGCAGAGACACATTCACCACAGAAGAAGCCATGTACAGCGTCAGGGAAAGTCTGATATTTTGCTTTTAAAAACTGCAGAGTCAAACCAAAAGTTACTGAACCTAATAAATACTGCGTAACACTTTGTGAGTTCTTAGTGTGGAACTTTATGCAGACTTTAAGGAGAGAAAATGCCCTAAAATAGCTTATTATAGCAACATCATTTAGACAGACATTACTTTTTTAATGTCGCTCTTAATATTGCATTAGCTTCAACATTGAGGGGAATGTGTCAAACTATTTCTCAAAATTAAAACAAGGTTAATGTTGTTTTGTTTGTTTGACAGACGAGCACGAGGATTGATGTTAATTACTTATTATCTTCCACTGCAGCTTAATTATTGAGTGTGCTTCTCTTTTTAGACACATCTTAGTTTAACAGTCTTTGATAACTTTGGATTCATTCACTGACCTTTAGCGTGTAGCTTAAAACTTTTAGCTGATGTAGCCCTGATGCTCTGTAAATATTCAGCCACTCGCAGTTCTAATGTTCTCTACCCACTCACAGACAGCACACACATATAGACAGTTAGTATACAAGATCCTCTTTTTTATGTAGAATTGTTTTTGTGATCTTTTGTATTTGTATCTGCTTTTTTACCTTCTTTTTCATGCTCAAAAACAGCAACAGCTCTGAAAGATCTCATTTAAATTTGATGTTGACTTCTTTCATAAACCACGACGAGGCAGCCTTTTAAAATCAACACCACTAATCAAAAGTGACGCCTATTTTTTTTGTTTTGCTGCACTTTTAAAATCCTACCGTGTGAATCTACATTAACGCGGCTCTAGGAGGTGTCCTCAGTTATACTCACATCAGGGAGCACGTCTTCTGTTTATTAGTGTGACAAGTAGCAACACTCCACTTCAATTAGTCCTCACCGACTCAGATATATATCATTTCTGTTCTATTTGATTGTATTTGCTCCGAAGCAGATGCAACAAGTACATAATTATGGCTGTAATTAAGCTGCAAAGAAACACGGGCGCTGCCACACGAGCACCTTTGAAACAATGAGCGCTCGATTCATTAGCATCTGCTGTAAGCTTATTAATCATCTAACAGGCAATTAGCAAGCTGTTACCATTGGCGGCTGGAGTGTAAATATATTCCTGGGTTAATTTTCTTCCTCAGATAATAAAGGAAACATTATGAAAATGAGCCGCGCCGCTATGTAAATGATGTATGCCGTTAATTGTGCCGTTTCCGACTCGGGCGAATGGCACCTCGACGGGCTGGCATCGGGGTTACACGCCAGGCTGCCGCGGGAATGGAAGTGGTAGGCGTCGCACTGCAGCCTGCACGACAATTTATGGGCTGTTCAGATGCCTTCCACCAGGCCTTCTGTCATATAGATAATAAAGCTTGGCTCAGAGGTGGGCCTAGAGGGACCGGCCGCGAGGAAACGAGTGGGCGACGTATGGAGAAAATGAACTGTCTGCTGGAAATTAATCATTGTGTCATTGGATGCAAAACAATCCCATAATATATTAGTTTCTCTACATATACAGTGATGATTCTGGACATAAACAGGTCTAAAGTGAGTTGAGTTCAGGTTAAATACAGATTAAGTGCTTCTTGTTGGACTTGAACGGGTCTAGGGCAGGTTTAGTTTGATTTTAACAAGCTTTATGGTGTTTTAATTGGTCTTTCATTGGTTTTAGTTGGACTTTAACAGGTTCTAAATGGTTTCAGTTCGACATTAAGCGATTTTAACTGATTTTAGCTGGATTTCAATTCCCTCAAGTTGTTGTAGTTGGTTTTTATTTGGACAAAATAAAATGGATTATAATCGAAATGGGCTCTCGCTGATGAAGGACAGCAGCTCAGGTTACCATTTTTAATTTCAGTCTGAAAAAATAAAACTTCTGACGGTCCTCAAGTACCACAGTTTGAGAAACACTGCCCTAGACCTTACATTTAGTCTGTTTGGATTCAAGTGTGATGCTTCTTTAATTATTACATATTATTTGCAGACACTGCTGTCCCACTGACGGCTCACACTAACGAAGGGCAACATAATTAGGAGCTTAAAGACAATAGTGTACTGCTCTTACATACTTTGGCTTAAAAACACAATATCGCTGATGTAGGAGGTCTTTCAATGCAACACAAGGCAGTCCAAATGCATCTTCAGACCATCAGGACGCATCAGATAATTGCTGTTCTGACGCTAAAGTCGGAGCTAAATGTTTATGGTAAACTCTAAACTTCTAACTTCTAAACTGGTTTTACTCTTTTAATAAAAGAGAAGCAGGAGAGGTCCCTAGGCTGCTTTTGGAGGAGAGATGAGTCTGAGACAGGGACAAAGAAGAACATTTGTGGAGATTTAAAGCAATGTAAACAATAAATGCAATAGTTTGACACCGTTGTTGCCTTATCCATGTCTTTCCTGTGTTAAACTGCACTGCAACCATTAACTAAATATGAAAAAAACAAAAAGAACATGTTACAAAAAGCCACTGCTTAGTAAATGTGGCCCTTATGTGACGTCCGATTGAGTTAGAACAAGAATAACTCCCCCTGCTGGTCATAACTGGACATGAAAATACATATTTCACTTCAAAACCAAAAACAAATCATCTTTTCCTCGAGCAGAATAGTTTCGACTGCACATGTGGATGTGTAGCTCTCCTTGGCCGCGGCTAACACCACATCAAGCGACGCTGAGAGGATTTTCTGGCAATCTACTTCTGAATTCACAACACACCAGCACTAATGACACCCCGGCCCGACATCCATCACGGCAGCGCTCATAAAGCCTGAGCCAACATGTAGCTTCCCTTCGGCCGTCGGCGCTAATCTATGCAGTGCAGACGCGGAGAAGCCATTACGACTCTGAATACAGGATGAGGCTCTCGGCTAATACCCCTCTCCACACCGGGGGGAGGCTGAGGACCGGAGGATGGATAATTGAGGCCAGGAGGCAGATTGTGATCTATTGACACTAAGCTGGGGCTCTTAATCTAACAGTTGTCCCCTCAGAGGTGTAGACAAGCAGCTGGGTGGGCACCACAGCCTCCTGCCACTCAGAGCTTCATTTACTTTGAAAAATAAAGATACAATCACTTAAAATAATGGCAACGGTTCTGCATTAATTACTAGTTTAATAATCTTTGTATGTGAACGCAAACAAAGGGTTTTTTCACTGCTCTGGATCTGTTCAAGAGAAGTTCTAATTAAGTGTGTTTCTAGTTTAAGGGTGTTCACACAAAATTATCCATTTAGTTCAGGCCACTGAGCATTCACAAGTGGCATTTTAAACCGGAAACCAAACAACAAAAACAAGGCCTTTCTCAAGAAACACACTAGATGGCGCTGTTTGCCCAAATGACAAAAAGGCATTAGACCTCCTCAGTGCTCCACATTTCTCCTCGACTCATTTTAACAAACATTACGTCAAATTTTTGTTGCTGCTTGTGGTTCACATTTTAATCGAACAAGAGTTCAGTAGGAAGTGAACTGAGAACTCTGGTTTGGTTCATATGGAGTTAAAGAATATGGACCTAAAGAATAATAACATTTATCTAGCAATTAAATAATGACAACACCCAGAAAATGACAATAAAACAATAAAAAGAGCAACATAAAAAGGCACAAATTAAAACAAAACAAAATAACAATCAAATAAAACAAAAAACAAAAAGCTGTTTCTCTGTTAAAAGACATACTCAGCTGAAAATACACTTTATCTGCAGCTATTAAACTTCCTGGAACGTCATGTGACAAGTGTCGACCAATGGGAGCGCTCCTTTTTGGAGCATGTGATTGTCCAAGGTTTTCTGTTCCTGAATAGAGGTTCTCATCTATTACAATCCTTTATAATAAACAGTAGATGGATCAGAAAGACTGTTTTTACACAAATTATTGATTTTACAGTAAATTATTTGGGTTTTAACCATTTTCTGTGTGAGTTTAAGCCTCTACTGCTCACTTATACTAATAATAACACATTTATGAACCAAATCTATACATCTGTCTACATCTTACATTATTCTTGGGTGTAGTCTTCAGTATCTGTGGTATTTATTATAGTATAGCCCTGTAATAACCATCCTGTTGTGCACATGCTGTTTGTAGACACACACACTGGAGCACACACTAACACAGAGTGTACTACTGTCTGCGGTGCACAGCCAATTAGATTACCTCGCTGAGTCACATGCGAGTAGCCTCACCATTAAAGTGCTCCCAAATGGCAGCCATTTTTTCCGCCGTCTTGGGCTCGCTCTGCTGTGATGTGTGGCCCAATCAGAAGCTACACGGAGCCCTTGTATATTTAAATATGCGTGACTCCGGGGCATGTTATATTCTCCCCACATGTTCCCCGGTCGGCCCGCGGAGCCGACAGATTTATTGACGCTCGGTGACACGGGGAGGAGATAGCAGATAGCGTAGCGGGAATCCAATGCACCACAAACTGATGCGAAAAGCAGCCCAGCGTCTGAAATCGTTTACGGTCGTTCCCCACGAGGCCCTGGTGATTTAAAGAGACATACTTCAGAGGGCCTCAGCGCCTGGCAGGAAAATGGAGTCACATCTTATTAGGACCAAAGACATGCAAATAAAAGCTCGGCCAGTGCAATCAATCTGCTGTTTCAAGGTTTTATTCAGAGTCAAAGATATGTGGCCTTACTGAGTTTCATGGTGCTCAGCCAGAACGGCCACAGGACACCGTTTTGGAAGATCATTTAATGGAACGAGTACACCTTGAGCTGTCAGGCAGAAGCAGTTCACAGGAAAAATATCTCTCATGTCTAAAAACAGGCTCATTTTTGACAGCCGTATTGACAAAAACTTCGACCACTCTTTTTTAAAATCCTCTGCTGCGCGATCAATGTGGGCTTTGAGTAATGCCAGGCCCATTAGAGCCGAGCGAACTGCTGCAGGAGGCAAGGGAAGAGTGTCATCTATTGTGGGAAACGATTGCTTAATATAGCAGCGGGGGCTTGAAGGAGTGCTTACCAGAGCGCAATCCGCTAAAATCAATAGCAACAGTCAGGCTATATTGTTTCAAATGAGGAAAAAGTGCGGCCACGATAAAAAGCACTCAATATGGGTGTCTGGGCCGGTGAGACGCTGAGTCAGGAGTCAGCAGTAAGTAATGCACTGTTGGGGAGAGGGATGGGAGGGGCCACAGTGATGCTCAAGGTCAGGGCACTTTCTCAGCTTCCACTTTGGATCAATATAAATGACTAATATTATGTTTGGAAGTAATATAATTCCTAATGAGGGCGGTGCGGTGATCACAGGAAATAATCTGATGGTTAATGTAATAAGGATATGGCCCACAAACTCAAGGTAGTTTACATTATTGGCACTAGGTTGAATTCAAAGAGGTTTTAGATGGATTTGAACAGGTTTTAGATGGTTTTGATTTTTGATACAAAGATTAACCTGCCACTGCTTATTAAAACCTGTTCAAATTCAACTAAAACCTGTTTGAATCAAATTAAAATCTATTCAAATCCAACTAAATCTATTCAAATCCAACTTAAACCTGTTCAAATCCACCTAAACTAAAATTTGTTCAAATCCACCTAAATCCTGTTTGAATACAATTAAAATCGGTTCAAATCCAACTAAAACCTGTTCAAATCCACCTAAATCCTGTTTGAATCCAACTAAAACCTGTTCAAATCCATCTAAATCCAGTTCAAATCCAACTAAAACCTGTTCAAATCCATCTAAATCCTGTTCAAACCCACCTAAATCCTGTTTGAATCCAACTAAAACCTGTTTAAATCCATCTAAATCCTGTTAAAACCCAACTACAACCTGTTCAAATCCATCTAAATCCTGTTCAAATCCAACTAAAAACTATTCAAATCCAACTAAAACATTTTTTCTTATCCTCCTGAGACCCAAGAAAAAAAATGTTGTTTGATTTTGATTTTTTTCACAAAAATTTAGTGTTATGGTGCTAAGAAAAGTATTGCAAACAGTATTTTTGTTTAAACAATTTTTATTAAAATTTTACAGCATGTGCACTACAGTGCACAACAGGAATTTATTAGTCGTGTGTAAATATGAACAATATTCATAAATTCATTCAAAGCTCTGTTGAAAATAAAAGATTTTTAAAACATATTAAACATAGTTACATGAACTTCTTTGAAAAGTCTATTGTTTGTCAACTTAGAACTGGTTTTGACTGGTTGTAGACAACTGGCTCAGGGGTAATTGAGAGCGCTGAACTTTTTATGTCACAAATTCTGGATTTATTTATGGTATCTGAGGAAGCACTGAGATTTTTTGGATACACACAGGAACATGTGGCACTTTACACATCTCACATAGGTTCTACTTTTGCATCCAGGCATTCTGCACCTGTAAGGACTTCGGCTGTCAACCATTTCAGGCAAATGGATGGCACCATATGTTCTTATGCGATCATCAGGTTGGGGCACCCTTTTCTTGATTTCCACTTCTTCATCACTTGAATCGTGTGGCTCTTGTTGACCTGTCTGTCCCTGGGTTATCAGTTCCTCAGCCAAGAGAAGTTTGAATTCCAAGTACTGGGAGACATTTTTAGAAGGCTGTTGCATGGCCTGGCAGTCTTGCCTGTACCAAAACCAGGAGTTGGTGACGGCCAAATCAATAAAGTGAAGAATGGCACGAACAGTCCACTTCCTGGTACGACTGGATATTCGATAATAGCTGATCATTCGATCACAAAGATCAACCCCTCCCATGTTGACGTTATATTCTGCAACAACTGAAGGTCTTGGAACCTGAATTTTTCTGTTTTCTTTTTTTGACCATCTCAGACAGGAATCTGGAGGATCAATTCCATGGGCAGTAGATGCCATGACAACAGCTTTATTATCCATCCACTTGGTGACTGCCATTTCATCAGGTCTCCGTACAATCATTTCGGATGTCCCTCTGGGTTTTGTAGCCAGGATCTTATCAGCTGTGAAGCGGCATTCTTTTGGAATCCGATTCTTTTGAATTGTTCCTGTACCAGAGAGGCCTCTTTCGTGAAGAGCATCCAGGAGAGAAATGGTGGTAAAATACCGGTCAAAGTAGACCAATGATCCTCTGGGAAGGGTCTCAGTCAAACGCAGGACAGCATTTCCACCTATTCCCAACTTTTGCACTTGAGTGAAGGTGTTCTTTCCCATGTATGTTTCAAAATCCAGTACTAAACCAGATGGATTTGCAAGAACAAAAACCTTTAATCCAGTTGGATTTGGCTTCCCAGGCACAAACTGACGAACTGGACAGCGACCAGTGAATGGAACAATCTGTTCATCAATGCACACCTTTTTTGGCCTAGGTAGGTCCAGGCATCCCTGTAGGACTCTTTTCAGGACTGGTCTGACTTTCCACAGGGGATCCTTTTTCTTTTCATCTTCTGTTACATTCAGATCATTGACCACTTTCAATGAAGACCTAATCTTGAAATAACGATCCCGTGCCATGGAATCAGCTATAATTGGGACTCTTGTTTTGGCAGACCAATACATTTTGATTCTTGGGTAGCCAAGGCATGCCATGTACACAGACATTCCTAAAAAGGTTTTAATCTCTTCAGGAGTTGTGGATAAACTGGACCCGGATTGATGTACCATACGCTGGTTGGTGAAGAAGGACATGTCCTGAATTAGTTTTTCATCAACATACTGCTGAAAGTACTGCTGAGGGCTCCAAGTTCTGCGGCTCATTAGATTCCCATCATTATCAGTTCTGTGTTCCTCTAGCACAGGGTTGAACCTAAGAGATAGAAATAAAATTTGAATAACTAGAAATGCTCATATTTAATAAAACAAGCCCATTAGTAGAATATTAACAGTTAGAACACTTACAAAATATCATTAGTAAAAAATAAATAATTTAAAATGGATTTCTGTATGTAACTCATTATTTTCTACTCAAAATAACTTAAAATTCCATATCCCTACATGTTGGTTTTGCCCCAGAGAGGACGACGGGACACTTCAGCTGACCCTGTGTGGTTGTCATCTACATCTGGCCCTGCGTCTTGATCATCTTGGTCTTCTTCCTCATCTTGGACATCCTTGTCTGAATCCTCATTAAAGCCCTCACCCTCCCCTGCTCTCATTGGATCCTCATCTTCTGATAGATCTAAGTCTGAGTCTCCCTCAATGATTCTGTACAGGATTCTTTCTGCCTCTGTCCTAGAGAGTGTGACTGCAAAAAAATGAATAAATACAAATATAAAGTCCTAATGTACACTACAGTGTACATGAATAAATTTGATATTTTCCTTATTAAATTAAAACAAGAAAGTTCTGAATTGTTACTCAAATTACTTATTAGATGTCTATTTACTAAAATCAATGCAAATATATCTCTAAAAAACATTTTAAATATAAAAAAGAATGCTTACCTTTCTTTCTTCCATAAAATGTGTCGATTGGGATGGCGGCCATTTTGAAAAGACAGAAAAAATCTTTTAACAAAGCCACACCCCACACATGGGGTATCATTCTAAAGCTACGGGTGTGCACTTAAAGGAACAACAGGACTTAGAAAAGTGGCATAAATATTTTGAAAGATACAAGTAAAAACACAATGTACACTACAGTGTCCAAAAATGCATTGCTGGGTCTCAGGAGGTTATTGCTCCGTTTCCTTGGCCGAAAAAGATCAGTGGTTTTGATTCTAGACCAGGACCTAGGACCTAGGTAGACTGCTCATTACTCAGGTAATAATTTCTAAACATCTCATACTGCACACAATCAAACCCAGGAACATTTTCTGACCTCTGTGTTTCTGAGATCCTTCGTTGAGCCATGAATATCACCATCTACCATTTAACCATTTCATGTATGAATCTGCAGCTCCAACAATAACTGATCCTTTACATCCAGATTAATCAATATAATCACATTTTCTTGGTAGACATTTGCTGCTGGAGTGTGTTCAGTACCTTCCCTCTGCTCCACACACACACACATGTCTAGTACTACAGATTTTAAGGTAAATAACTAGCATTCCCTGCACACTTCCATTGTGTTCCGTGCATTCCGGACTCAGCCTGCCCTTGTACTGGGGTATTTTGACTGAAGGGGGTATGTCTCTTTGAGGTGTAGCCTGGAGCCAGCTCACCTCATCAGTATGTATGCCCCCTCTTCATCCGCCCACAACAACAGAGGCAGCAGGATGAAAAAGCCAAGCGGATCCCTTAATAAAACAGGTCTGGATGGAGCCTTGTGAAGCCACATTCCCTTCATTCTGGACTTGATATTTGCTGAGCGCAGACAGCAGACTCTTCAAAGGCAGCAACATTCCTGCAGGCCTCCTCAGATCTGAGAACCCACCGCACACAAACCCTCTACATCTGCTCACACTCACACAGGCCTCATTAACGCTGTCCTAATAATCAACAAAAGTTCATTTATGGACGTGGCTCAACCCCCAACAACAGCACAGCAATATTTCCTGCTTCATGAATTTTAGAGCTTAAACTTCCAGCTCTGAGTTAAGCGTTAGACCGTTGTGTCTCTGCTTCGTTAAACATCTGGTGAAAGCTTTGTCAAAATCTGAATGTGTGTTTAACTATTCCTAAATAACACAAAACAGTCTTTATGTTTATTCTGAGGGATTGTAATAGATGAGAACCTCTATTCAGGAACAGAAAACCTTGGACAATCACATGCTCCAAAAAGGAGCGCTCCCATTGGTCGACACTTGTCACATGACGTTCCAGGAAGTTTAATAGCTGCAGATAAAGTGTATTTTCAGCTGAATATGTCTTTTAACAGAGAAACAGCTGAAAAAAGAAAAGCATCAACAGAGAAAAGGGAGGCAACGTAAAACACAGATAAATACTGTCAATTCAATCACGTAATGTTTAACGAGGAGGAGATAATTGTCGTCCTGACGCTGAAGTCACAGCTAAGCTAACGCTAAACTCTAAACTTCAGTTTGGTCAAATGGATTAGTATTTTGGAGGAAAAACTGGTCTGGTTTTATTTTTTTTTAATAAAAGAGAAGCAGGAGACCGTGAAAGAAAAAAAAGGAAATCAGGAAGTGGAGCTTTAATGTCACTTTGTAAAATTAGCTTTACCTTATTATGAATTCAAGTTCATTTGTAAATTCCTTATCTTAAAACCTGAGTAGCTTTTAATGGGATGTTTATCTTAGCTTGTTTCATTTCCATCATAATTAGGATCATTGTAAGCATTAATTAGACCTTTTTCCATTATTTTAATTAAAAGCTGAGTCCTCAAACTGATCAGTGAGTCCATGAACAAACTGGAGCCCGACAGTGGCCCATTGGAAACAGATGATGATTGTTTAAGTGGAGAAAGTGGCTGGTAGCCCAGAGGTGCGTGACTGTGCGCTCTCACTAAGATGATTAGTGCTGGTCTCGCTGGTGCGTAGAGACGGCACTAATAACATATTAGCTCTGTCGCTTTGTTTACCTCGGGGCTCTCGGTTCCTCCGGGCTAGTGCATTAGCATCAGCCTCTGCAGGAGTACGCAATTAAACCCAGTGTTCTCCGTGTCACAGGCCCATCCACACTATGCAGAGTCATGCTAATTGGCTTAGCACTAAGCCCTGTTTAAAGTGTTCGAGGTAGAGACTCTGGTTCGTGACTGATGCCCAAATCCGGCCTCATCAAAGACAGGCTTTCTCTTTGGTCAGACATAAGTGATGGGTTCATTAGGAGCACTACAGATGAGAGGGGATAGAAGGCTCCACAGGACAGAAGGATTCTTGCTCAGTCTAATACGTGGATCCTGTTTTATTTTTATTCATTTGTTAAAATCCAATCAGATTTTTGGAGTTATCACATTTTTCAAGTGATCATGTAAACAGCATAATCTCTCTTCTTTTATCTAATTATGACAAATCGAGCTAACTCACCCAGATCTTCTCCCCAATTCTTCAATATCTTCAAAACCATGAATCCGATTTATTTTGTTCTTTTACATCTACAAATGTGTAAAACAAAAAAAAAAGGCAGGAAACGGAAGTACCTTTTTTGGTCACGTTAGAGGAGAACAAAACACAACGAACATGGCTTATAAACGAAGCACAGCAGCAGCGTGACCTATGAACTCCACATTAGCACGCTAATGCTAACGCTAAGAACGTAAACATCGCACTGTTGAACAAGACAAGACCAAATGTTTTGAAAATAACAGAAGGAAGTTTGTGTTTTATGTCAATACGTAATCCGATGAAACATGTAAACCAGGATTTTTTTTTAATAATCACATTTCTGAAGTGAATGTAAATGCATCAGATCCAATTTTAACAATTATCTGATTACTCCCAGTTATCGGATTATTATTATTAGTCTGTCCGTCCTGGGACTGGATCCTCTTTCTGTGGTTCTCTCTGAGGTTTCTCTGGGTTTTCCTCTGATCCTGATGGAGGTCTAAGGACAGGGAGTGGTGTCTAGTTCATGTTTGCATATTTACTGTCTTTTGTCTTGGTAAAGCCCTTTAGGTCCATCTTTGTTTTGATACTGGGCTTTACTAGATCAGACGAACAACAAGGGAGACTATGAGTAAAACTGAAATTGAAGATGAACTTTGGCACTTGGACCGCGGCAGGAGACACGTTGAGCGATGGATGATGGGAAAAGAACAGAGTCTTTCCCCAGAGCCTTGACACTGATGATGAGGAGAATGCTCCAAAGCTGAGGTGGAGAAGGATGGAGGAGGGTTCGGCACAAGTTGAGATGGCACTTTAAATCTAGGAGGCTTAATGATGATTGGCTGAAACAGGAAGGTGAGGAAAGCAGCCCGAATTTACGCTTCAGCTTCATCTGAATCAAACATCTGATGAGACTTTTAGAAGCATCTTGACAAGTTTTTTTGAAGCCTTGGATTTAAACTGGACTTTCATCGATATTTAAAATTGTGATCCACCTTATAGCACCTTGGATAATATTAAATTACTGCCATTTCCAAAAACAGCAACCACAGCCACCATTAGCATCTGCAAAAATGTTACATATTGACACCAAAAAATACCTAGTTTGGATTTAAATGAGACAAACAGGGAGTGACAGCGCTGGTGTTTACAGGTGAGAATCAGGAGAGAAGAAAGTCTTGCTTGATCTCCGCTGCCAACCGTCTGACTGAGCTTCTTTTTTTATACGAACACATTAGGATTCCTTCGACGCACAGCAAGCCGGCGCTGCTGTTGGGTCAGAAAAATCAAAGCGGAGAACATCTAAGGAATATCAGAGAAGGACGCATAGATTAGTGCCCATGGGCTGCAGCACTAATGAAAGATCGAGAGGGAAATGATGGCGGCTGCTCTCGGAGGACCCCTGCTGCACGTCTCCGGCTTCAGGTAATCAATAGACTCCCTGTGAAGAAGAAACTGACGGACGGGAGGGACTGAGAGGAATTACTCATCTCACTTTCCTTTATGAAGCAAGACAATCTCCCAGAGCAAATACATCTTTTAGATAATTGATTATACCCTCAGGAATGAATAATATAGTTTAAAATATAGCACAGAATTGTAGGTATAACTTATTAAGATTCATTTGTATGTTGTTTTATTTTTAAAAAAAAAGTAAAAAATATGAATATAGATCATGTAGATTACTTTATTAAATGTCAATTACCTTTTTTTTTTAAATTGTTGCATTTAGGAATAATCTGTGAAAAATGAGACTTTAAGATGTGATCTAGGCTTTATAATTAAGGATTTTAATAGATGAGAATGATTTTGTCCAATCACAGCTCACTTCAGGGAAAAAGGAGCGCTCCCATTGGTCGACACTGATTTCAACAACGAAGGAACAAGGAAATAAACCAAGGAAATGGGTTATTCTGTTGGAAATATGTCTTATTTTACAGAGAAACAGCTCAAAAAAGATAAAAATAGAGAAACAGCAGCAAATTAAACATGGATAAATGTTGGTAATGCTTCATTTTTTTCAGTGTTTAACGAGGAGGAGATAATTGTCGTCCTGACGCTGAAGTCACAGCTAAGCTAACGCTAAACTCTAAACTTCAGTTTGGTTAAATGTATTAGTATTTTGGAGGAAAAATTGGTCTGGTTTTATTTTTTAACAAAAGAGAAGCAGGAGAGGTCCCTAGACTGATTTTGGAGGAGAGTGGAGTCTGAGATGGGGACAAAAAAAGAAAATTAGGAAGTGGATCTTTCAGTTAGGATTGTTATTTTATTAACTCTTTATAATCTTGTCCCATATGTAAGAATATATGAAAACACAGGTCTTCTCTGTAGGTTTCACATGGGTCTATCCAGTTTCAGAGTAAGAGATGCAGACATGGTCTAAACCCTCCTGCTGTGATCAACCAATGAATTTCTTTAGGGACATCAGCAACAACCGAGGCTGTAATGGTCCCTCGACGTCGCAGACTCAACAAGTATGTGTCCCGACAGACCTCTCCCTCATTTCAACTCCTCTCTGCAGGGTTTCTACTTGAAAGGCCTTGTTTGTTACCTAACATGTACCAGCCTCTCTTACGCAGGGACAGATCATTACGTGAGGCTGAATGAGATCAACAAGCGTGGAATACAAACTCATTTACAGCTGACAGTGTTTCTCTGTGGAGAAGCCACCCGTAATTTGCCCTTTAATAACCGACTTCTACCATGTTCAGATCCCCTGAGAGGCTTTTGTGGTCTGTTCTCGACATGTCTCTGCCGGCTGCACTGCAAATTAGCCTTTCAGAAAAACAGCTCACCTTCCGGCAAAGACTTACAACAGGAGATTTCTTTTTCTTCTTCTTCTTCCATGATTTTCCAGTCCTATCTGCCGGTAACAACCTTCAACTAACCTTTAAACTGCCTGAATAATTTAAATCCTTATTTTCATATCAATGGAGGAGTCAAGCCAGGCAATTATCTTTTATCTGTGTACTTTGGTGTCAGAAAGAAGCATAATGTAGTCTTCCCAAGAGACGCAGGAAGAAAAAAAAAGGGAGAGATGAGGAGGAGATGGCAGATGGTGTAGGCCACAGTCAGAGGCCACAGGTCCATTCAACCGGTGGCACATGGAGCACAGAGAAACCATTAGATTTTCTTTTTTCTTTTGTCTGCAAGTCACTTTAGCTTGAATTGAGAAATGAAACGAATACCTGGTGCACACTACTCGATCTTAAGCCCTGAGAAAACCCAGCACAAGTGTTGCCAGATACTCAAGACCAAATAATCGTAAAGACAGCCCAATATTATCCTACTTCAGCACAAATTGTCGTAAAATGAAAATGTGACGATATAGACCCTCTAAAGGAGTTTATTACAAAAATAACTACTCAACTAACGGTGATTAGACTCTCAAATTCTAACTTAAAGGCAGAAATAGGCGTAAAACTTGAAACATAACAAAAACTAGTAATGAACACTCACAAAAACGATCATAAAAATACACATTCAGGCATCAAATGAAATCACAACGTATCTGCTGACAGTCCTCTTTCGTGTTGGGAGTAACTTTTCATTCAACTTCCTTCTGCTTATTGCAAAACAACAGCAGCCAGCCTTTAAAAATAGGGTCTGATTCCAACGCACGATGAGGCTGTGTGTAGTTTTGACTTTGTTTTGGTGCATTTGTGTCTCTTTGTATAATCCATTGTCCCAAGTACACACTTATTTTCATGATTATTGAGATCAGTTGAACTTCGGTTCCAATTGGAGACACTTAAAAGTCAAGGTTAAGAGAAAAATGTGTAAATATACAATGTTTTTTGCTGTTATTTAAAAACAGAGATAAGGGTCCTACTGCTGTGGTATGAGCCTCACTGCCTGATCTAAAACTGCTGCATTTTGTTTACATTTTTGGATTTGGTTAAAATAATAAAAGTGTAAGGATCCCTGTTACTCACACAAAACTCCTTGAAATAAAAAAGTTAATGTTAATTTTTTTCCCTCTTCTTTCATAAATCGCCAAAAAACTTTACATATTTCTTAAAGTCCCCCAAGACTGTGTTGAAGTGGAAGATGCTAATGACAAAAATGAATAATTTATAATTGAGCAGCAAATGTGTGATGTAGAGAAACACTTTTACATCTGTGTTAGTTTCCGAAAAGCATTTTGTCGTTGGTGGAAACGTGTTTGGACCGTTCGGATAAACACCACAAACAGATTAATTAGGACGGTTTGGTTGGGGTTTGGTTGGGGTTTGGTCGGTGTAAAGTCAATGCCTCCATTTTGTGACAAGCTGTTTGACCCCAAAGCTGTAGAATATGTTAAAGGAGTGATAGTTTATTGGTGCATCCCAGGATATATATAAAAAACAGGAAATAGAGCGAGGAGGAAAAAGAAATTCCCCGCGGTACTCATTAAAATTCAGCAGTACAGCACCACCCTCGCTTCTCCCCCTCCTCGTCCTGCGTTCTCTCGCTCCGTCTGTTCCCACAGCCACCGTCTCGCCTTGTTGCCTCCCTGCACGCCTCCCCGGACCGTCCATGATCGTGATGAATTCATAAAACAGCCCCTGCTTTCCTGATTGAGATGGAGCAGTGGGGAGAAAACAAGAGTGATCCACAGAAGAAAGCAATATCCAGCAGCAGAAGGGTGGAGGTGGGCTGAAGGGGCTGTTTGGGAATGATAGATAACAAGAGAAAGGCAGCCAGGCTTTGCAATATTAATCTATCCTGCTGAGATAAAAAGGACAGGTGAGCAGTGCGAAAGCCGGATTACCTCCAGACGAGAGCGAATGCCGGGCACGTCGGAGAAAGAGACGCCATCTTTGAACCGAGACCAAACTTCTGTTGCCTTGCATCTTCCTGCATCATTCAGAATCCCTGAAGAAGAGCCCAGAGGCACAGCAGCGAAGCTCAGAGACAGGCCTCACTCGACTTACACAGAAGTAGAGGTGTTATCAGAACAAACGCAGCTGATTTTAAATAAACTCTTTTTGAGGAATCTACTTTCTCTGCAACAACATTCAGTATTTCCACACATTTTAAAATCTGAAAATTTCAGTTTTGTTCCACTTCTGACAGCTGTTTTTGTCCAGTTTTTGTTTTTATTCTGCAAATAAAACACTCACCAATATAATGCTTCTTGCTTTTGTTCCTATGTTCAGAAATTTCAGCATTTTCGTACTGTTAACTTCAGTTATATTCCATGGTCCTGTGTCATTTAAATTCACATTTGTTGAATAGCTAGTAAATTTCAGCTATTTCCTTATAAGCAAATTACTGTTTCATTCTGCAAATTTCTCCTTTTAATCTGCAACTATCATGGTCAACAGTTTCAGCCAGTGCAAAACTTTACTTTACTTTAATTTAATTTTTCTGCTTTCAACTCTCACCTGACTTTAACAAATTTTGTCTAAATTCAAGGAACTTTAAGGGCTACTACTTTTCGCTATTATATATATTTTAATATTTTTTAGTTTAGTTTTTATGCCATTTTTATCCATTCACAGAACCCTTCCAAAATTCTGCAAGTAGTAGTAGTATAGTGCCAAAATGTACTATAATGTCCCTATCCATATTTTATTTTTTTTACAATAGAAGACAATCAAACACGGCAGTTTTTCCGGTTTTAGTAGTGACTAATGCTATGTGTGCTATTCCTGCACTTTTACCGAATATGATTATGCATGAGTATGATGTCAGTGAGGGTCTTTATTTATCAGGAGCCAACATGTGTGTTCTGCTCTGTCCATCTGTTTGTGACGAGAATGAATGAATTATCTCATAAAGGCTTCATATGTGCAATATGACTGTATATGCATCAGCATGTTCTCACATCCTCGCGTTTAAGGTTCCATATCCCTGCATATTTTCTCACATCTACAGGAAGCAGGGAGACGTAGGAGGTGAGGAAACACACCATGTGGATTTCAGGTGAAGATGTTTGAGGTCAGACTTTAATCTAAATGTGGAAGTAAAGCAGCGATCTCAAGAGAAACACTCAAAGAATCAGGACAGCTCCACTCACAGGTTTGTTTGTGGGGTTTTTGGGGGGTTTTTTTTGCAAACTTAAGCTCAATTATAGTGTACAGTCATGTAATGTGGACTAGGGAGCTCTCCGGCATCTCTTTAATTAAAAAAATAAAACCAGACCAATTTTTCCTCCAAAATACTAATCCATTTGACCAAACTGAAGTTTAGAGTTTAGCGTTAGCTTAGCTGTGACTTCAGCGTCAGGACGACAATTATCTCCTCCTCGTTAAACATTACGTGATTGAATTGACAGTATTTATCTGTGTTTTACGTTGTCTCCCTTTTCTCTGTTGATGCTTTTCTTTTTTCAGCTGTTTCTCTGTTAAAAGACATATTCAGCTGAAAATACACTTTATCTGCAGCTATTAAACTTCCTGGAACGTCATGTGACAAGTGTCGACCAACGGGAGCGCTCCTTTGGTCCCAAGGTTTTCTGTTCCTGAATAGAGGTTCTCATCTATTACAACCACTTATAATAAACAGTAGATGCTCATAAAGACTGTTTTTTCAATAAACTATTTGGGGTTTAAACCATTTTCCAACTAGAAGAAAATATCAGGTACAGCTCCTGAATACTCACCAATCCCACCAGTCATTTTGCATTATTTCACTTCTCTATTATCTTTTCTGCAGTTCTTTCTCAGACGAAGCAAACCCTGCGAATTCCACCCACTTTCTAATTGACCAACAGCGTCGTGAGCGCCGTCTACCCCCGAGAAACAGCAGCGAGAGAAGAGCGGAGGCTGCTTAAGCACAATCGCAATGGGAGCAGACTTAATGATGTGCTGAACATCAAAAAAATATCCTTAATAAGCCGAGAAACCATTTCCATATTTCCCTCGCAAACAGCTTGTCTTCTAAAACCCACTGTATACGTTTCTTCAGAGAGGCACAATTAGACGATTACACTAAAAGTATAAATATCATTAGGACATAGTGGCTGCTAATTAATTTAGTGGATGTAGCGTGTGGAGCGAGAGACGGCAAATACTGAAATAAAAGAAGCAGCGAGTGTAGCATTCAATTTTCTTTTTTGGTTAATTTGCAGATTTCCCGCTGGGAGAAGTAAAATAACCCCCAGTAAGACTTTTTGCTGTTAATAATATAGTTGTTTTTTTCAAGTTAGACAAACAGTGAGCGTGATTAGCATAGTTTGAATGTGAAAAAACGAAAAGATGAAGTGTCCTATAAAGCAGAAGCAGGCTGGGAATGTTTTGTTGCTTTTTTTTTTACTGTAGCACTGAGTTGTCAAGACAGTTTGTGCATATCCCGCAGCCACCGAGACGCTCTCATTATTATTTCATCCTCTGCCGCTGTACTGTACGCCTCTCTGTTAGCCTCCCAGGAGACAGATGCCCGGGTTTACCTCATGTCAAATCTCCTCCCTGCAGACTTTAACTCCACATCCCGCCTCTCTTCAAGGTGACACCCGTTTTTTTTTGCCGATCTAAACCCCGAAGCGCGTACATTCCCCGCAGATCAAACACCATCTTGTGCCATAAACTATAAAGCTATAAAGTTTATCAAAGAATAGCTGGGAACGAGCGCGACGGTAAGTAGTTAACAAGCTGCCACGGGGCGACAACTGGAGTCTGTGGAAGAGAAACAGAAGGGTTGTGTATTAATTATGACATGAAAGACAAGAGGAAATATGGCTAAAGGTGGAACAACACAATATGCTGTTTGGAATTCAACACCATTCACTTCATAAGAAAAGATAAAACGATGAATGCTGATAGAAGTGTTTGGTTATTTATCTTTTTCAATATTAAAACACGAGTATCCCCCGGTACATCGTCTTAAAATAAACCCAAAAACAAAGATTATATGTTGGAGCGTTGCATTTTATTATAAATTATGTCCGGTCTGTTGCACTGATCGTATTCTACTTCGTGTCTTTGAATCTGGAGTTGAGAAAATGAATTCGACGACAATCGAAGGAAGAATTTGTAATAAAAGCTACAGCTAACCCAAAAAGACAGCACTGTTGAGTTTGCTGGTTCTTTTTTTTGGTGCAGGATAATGTAAATGTCGATTACAAATGAATATTTTGGAAAGTGGAGTCAGAAGTAAAAGGTTCCGAGCAGTTTGTATTAATTAAAGTTGTAAATGTGGGTCATAAACATTGAAAAATAATGGACCAAGGGATCACAGTGAATCTGGAGAAAGTTGATGTCTGGCTCCTTTAAAAAAATAGAAAATATCAAGTCAGGATTGTTTTTGAGAGTCATTATTCTGGTTTAGTTGTTCATTCATTCATTCATATTTTTCTGCTCAAGGACACAGTGGGTCAGTGGCAGGTCCAATAACCAGAAGGTTGAGGGTTCGATTCCCAACACACCTCGCCTCCAGAGTCTGGGCCATGTGTTGATTGTGGTGTGTTTGGATAAAGTTTGGGAAACACTTTAGAATAACTCACAATATTAACTTAATTCATCATTTACAAAGCATTAATCCAACATTAATAATCACTATTAGGTTATAAACACTGTTGTAAATGTTTTAGTCTTAATAATAAACCCATACATATAAACATAAATGATATTTCAGTGTTTATAAAAGGTTTATTAATTAATGAGTTGTTAATTACACATCTATTAATGCTTAACTATTGTGTTATTGTGTGAGTTATTATAAAGTGTGCCCTAAAAGATTAAAAAAGCACTATTTAAATGCATGTCTTTCACTTTTCTCTTCAGGGGACGTGGGAGACAGGATAAATTAACCGGAGCTGTTGGAAAAGTCCCTAAGTTTATTGTTTATTGTATAATTTGTATATTATTGTCCTGTTTATTTTTCGAAAATGAATAATTTGCCTTTCAAAGCACCTCACACAAGTCATAGATGGTGTTGCTAATCTTGCTTCTGAAACAAATATCTGGAAAAAATATTTTAAAGACATAGGAATAATTCATTTACAGCTGGACTTCTCTGCAGTTAGTCAGATACTTGTGTATGTAAATGCGTTTTACAAAAGTCAGATGAAGTTTATGGCTCTAGCTACAGCTAATGGTTCACCTTCATGTCTCATAAATAAACCAGGGCCTTTTATAAATACAATAATCATTTTAAACTAACACTGGAGACTTCCTTGGCTTCACAGAGATAGATAATCACTTTTGATGGAGCACCATAAACAAGGAACATGGTTTAGTGTTATTTAAGGCTCAGCATTTCTGTTTCTGAATATGAAAACAAAATACTTCACATAAAATGAGGTCTGAGCAGCTTTAGGTGCATTAACAACTCTCTGTAATGTCTCCCGTGAGTAATTTTAACATTTAGCCTCAGAATAAAGAGCCTGTCTCCAGATTCGGGGAAAATTTTGAATATAGTCTTTGTAAAACTAAGCAGGAAAAACAAATACACTTAAACAATTCTGATTATTATGAGTTGAAAAAGTATCAGCAAATTGTCAAAAGGAACCAAAAGTAATAATCCCTCTTCTTTCTCTGCAGAAGTGAAAGTGACAAATCTGAAGCCAGCATTGAGACTTCTGCTTCTCTTTTTCCTCGGAGCTAGTCAGAGTGAGTCAGTGTCTCACAGTGATGTGTTCATAATTCAGATGGCACTGCTGTCCATCACAGCGCTGCGTCATGCATTATTCACCCCGCAGACTTCCTCCCTGCAAACAAACACCCCACTATTATGGCTGCACCGAGACCAAACGCAAACAATCGCGACGGCAGACTACACTCGCCAAATTGTGAGACAAAATAAACGGGAGCTGGCGCAGGAAGAGGCCGGAGCAACAGGTGCGTGTCAAGGTTAAGCTAATGTTGACATATTTCGACTCCGCAGTGACCTGACATTTCACTTTAACTGGATTCTTTAAGTTCACTTGATTGTACAGATGTTTACATAAAAATAAAAAGTGCTCGGAGGCGCACCGAGCATCAATAATAAAGCACCAGCCCGGGTTCAAACGCGCTCAGGTTCAGCTCAATATCCCGGGTCAATAGTTCCAATGAAATCCCAGTTAAAGAGGAGAAGCTGAGGTTGATTAAAGGCTGAGTATAATCCCACACAGACCTCAGCGAGTCTCCGAGGACAAACAGCACTTCTCCTCACTGTGATCAATCAGGTCCTGATCAAAGATAGCTCTGAGAACACGAGGCTGGCCTGTAGTTCACAGCTAACGGCTAACTGTATCTGTCATCTGTCATTTCTGCTTGAAAATGAAAGGAAAAATATGCAAAATGATGAAATACACACATTATCAGCAGTCGGTAAGTGTTCAGAAGAGGATAACAGTCTTTGCATTTGTCTATCTCAGAAAAATAGTCATGAAAAGCTTCATATAATCCAATGGAAGAGGCTGTTTTTGTCACATTACTTCCTTGTTTCTACAGGTGCCCAGAGAGGACAAACTGAGCACTGCTGGAGGAGAAGTACATTCATGTTTTTTTGAGCATATGTTCTTGTTACAGGTTTTAAAGCCTTTATGAACTGAAAGTGAAATCATCAGCAGTTTGTGGAGGAGCTTCATCTGATTTGAACAGGTTTTACATGGATTTTAGCAGGTTTTAGAAGGATTTAAACCAGTTTTAGATGGATTTGAAGAGGTTTTAGATGGATTTGAATAAGTTTTAAATGGATCCAAACAAATTTTAGATGGTTTCGAACAAGTTTTAGATGGATCTGAACACATTTTAGATGGATTTGAACACGTTTTAGATGGATTTGAACACGTTTTAGATGGATTTGAACACGTTTTAGATGGATTTGAACACGTTTTAGATGGATTTGAACACGTTTTAGATGGATTTGAACACATTTTAGATGGATTTGAACACGTTTTAGATGGATTTGAACACGTTTTAGATGGATTTGAACACGTTTTAGATGGATTTGAACACATTTTAGATGGATTTAAGCAAGATTTAGATGGATTTGAACAGATTTTAAATGGATGTAAGCATGATTATTCATCGCACAGCCACCCAACAATATCAGATGTTGTATGAGTTTATATCAACAACATATTTTGCAACAATCTCCTATTTCTCTTATTTTGGCGGGGCTTGACTTCCCATCTCGTTAGTCCATGTAAAAGTAACGAGGCTGTTTTGACGATGTAAGGAGTAGAAAGTAGAGATATTTGTGTTCAAAAGTAAAATAATAAATACTCAAGTAAAGATAAATTAAGGTTAGAGGTTTCATAGGAGGTAATCTAAATCTAAAAACACTCTGAGACTGTCACATCTCTGGTGTCAGCGTGTCGTTCCCTCGGGTCTGACACGAGTAAACCCGAGCAGCAGAGTGAGAGCTCCTGTCAGCGCAGAGCAGCGGTGTGTGTAAAACCTCCACCTGATGCTGCCTCTGCTCCCGTCTGACAAAGCACTCGTTTAGTCGCTCTTGTTCCTTTTGTTTCTCAGAGGAACAGAGCCACCAGGCGGCTGTGCGCTCATTACACAGGCCTCACTTTAACCGCGAACGGACACAACAGCCCAAACCACGAGCTGAGCGCAAAGACACAAAAAGGTGGGGACACTTGTTCTCGAATTGGCTCTGATTTATATTCCAAAGCGCTCGTGTCGGATGTTCCGTGTAAAAAGGCTTCTATTACTAATAAATGAATAGCTGGCGAAAAAAGGAGGAGAGATTCCCTTCAAATCTGTTCGTGTTGCGTGAATCTTTTATGCAAATGGAATTTCAAATGAGCTATCTTCAGAGACCTTGACTGTTTTTCTTTTTTTTTCTCCCACAGTCCTCTATTAAAATGTATGCCATGATTTATAAATTGTATTAATAGCTCGGCGCCGAGGAAGAGTTGCAGAAAATGATGAAACGTCCCGACTCGTGCCGGGTCCCTCCTTCCCATCGCTGCTCCGACTCGTCCCTTGTCACTACCTTACGCTCTTTTATACCTCCCCCTCCTCTGAGTCTCTTTTTGCTTTAGTGTCTTAGTGATTTTATAATTGGGCCAGCTCATTGTTATTCAAAACCCTGTAGAACCAATTAGCCGCGGACCTCCCGACCCTCGGCTGCGATGTAATGGCGCTAACCGAAGCCTCCGAGTGAAGCCGCCGAGAGCAAAAGGTCTGAAATTTCTTTAGTCTCTGATTAATAATTCTGTCAACTCGATCACATGCAGACATTAAACAGAATTGCGAGTTTAAGGCCTCATTCTTTTCGTGGGCTTTTATTCTCTCTTCATGCCTGTTTCTTTTTTTTTTTGTGTTATTAATGTTTAAAGGCAGCCTGGATCCTCTCTTCATGCTCTCTTGTCAGATAAATGTCGGGATAAAAGGATAATGAGACTTGGAGGGAGATCTAGGGCAGTCACGGAGAGCTGCCACGTGACCTCTTTTAACAAGTGGACAACTCATCGACTCAGAAAGATAATAAGAGCAACGTGATACTTCATTTACTGCAGTCGCCACAACCGAGGAAATGAAAGCGCTTGGTTTAGGACGGTGGTTTCAAACTGAGGCAGAGGTGGAATAGAACAGAGTAAAAATTCTCCAGGGCTGTATTTAAGGACAATTTTCAAGTATCTGTCCTTTACTTTTACTTTACATTTTTTAACAAAAATCTGTACTTTCTACTCCACAAAATTTGTACATTTTTAGTTTTAGTTGGATTTGAAAGGTTTTAAATGTATTTTAGCAGGTTTTAGTTTGATTTGAACAGGATTCAGATGGATTAAAACAGGTTTTAGATGGATTTGAACAGGTTTTAGATGGATTTGAACAGGTTTTAGATGGATTTGAACAGGTTTTAGATGGAATCAAATAGATTTTAGATGGATTTGAACAGGTTTTAGATGGATTTGAACAGGTTTTAGATGGATATAAACAGGTTTTAGATGGATTTGAACAGGTTTTAGATGGATTCAAACTGATTTTAGATGGATTCAAACTGATTTTAGATGGATTTGAACAGGTTTTAGATGGAATCAAACTGATTTTGGTTGGATTTGAACAGGTTTTAGATGGACTTGAACATGTTTCAGATGGATTTTAGCAGGTTATAGATGGATTCAAACAGACTAAAACACATATGGCTAATTTACTGCAATACATACTAATACTATATACATCTTTTTACCTTTAATCTGAGCTGTCCACACTAAGAACTCACAAATACTTACGCAGTATTTCTCAGGTTCTAGGCTCTCAGGCTTTTACTGTGTTGAATGTGTCTCTGTAGAGGCTAATTTTACAGTTGAACTGGAGAAATACAATAATCAGACTGGAGCAGGACCTATAGAGAAGTGTTATTATTAATATAGAATTAATACAAACAGATTAAACTTCAAGACATGATTTAAATCACTATAACACTCTTTAGGAAATGGTTGGATTCACAAAGACATCTGTCGTAGAGCAGTGAGAAAAATAGAGACAAACAAAACATAAAACAATATAATCTGTGTGTTTTATGTGTTTTTAAACCCGACTGATTTCTGTTTTCCCCGTTTGCTCTTCTTCTTCTGTTTAATTGGCTGTGACTTCCTGTATTTAGTCTGAAAGTCTGCACTATCAAACCAGACCTTGGCTCAGTTTGGTTCAGACCGAGATCAAAGAGCAGCTGTTTGGTCCAAAAAATAGTCCTCGGCAGTTTTCACACCTGAAGATCTGGTTAAATAAACAAACGAGAAAGTCCTAAACTCCAGATCAAACGATGCAAATGGCTCTAAAACACATTCAGAAATGACAGAAGTGATTTATTGTACAACCTCCTGATCGAGCGAATGGTCTTTAAAACCTGGGAAAAGGCACATTTTAAACAGAACGTGTCAAAATAACAAAAGCAAAAGAGTTACTCAGTGGAATATCAATCTAAGCACCAGCAGTCTAAAAGGCAGTAGAAGTTATTCATTTAAAAACATATGATTCACAGTTGGATAACGCTGACCCAGGCCAGACCACACAATGGCATTTATATTTGTTAGAGTCTATCTCAAACTCTAAGTGTTTCTAATGAGAAAAAGAACAATTACAGAATAAAGAAATGCAGCTGAAAAGGCCAGACAGAGCCCCGCGGCTGCAAATAACGCTGTAAATATATAACTGTCCCGAATAAAAGCCTGTTACTGAATATACTCTTGAACAAAAGAAAGGTGCGTTATGAAAGTGTGACTCACATCTACTTGGACTCGTCTGGCAGCTTGTCTTCAGACGTCCGCAGGAAACGTCTTTATCGCTGCGTCGTCGCCTAAACAAAGACAACCTGTCACTGTCTGTAAACGTCTTTATGTAAGAAACGCAAGGAGAACTTTCCTCGACCTTATCAACACTCAGTCGCAGGCCGCGGGAGTCTTTGTTCACCTATAATAGTAAATACTGACAAACGCTACGTGACAGTTTCCAGTCAATGCAGATAACTCATCCAGATGTCAGCGCTAACACTTGAGCAGCACCCGACAGCGCTCAGCATCACACGAGACCAACGCAGCCTCGGGAAACGCTTTGGAAACGTCGAGAAAAGACGCACAGATGTAACGTTGACGTCGTGGTAAACACACAGCTGTGGTTAGAAGACTGAGAATTAGAACTTGTGTGTTGCACTTTTCATTCATTCATTTTCAAACACAAGGAGGATGGAGCATTAACGCGTGTAACCCAGCATCAGAATGGGGTTTAAGTGGCTTTGAACGTGGGATTTTTACACAGAATGGTCCGAAAAAGAGAAAATATCCAGTGGGCGGCAGTTTTGTGGATGTGAGAGGTCAGAGGAGAAGGGTCAGACTGGTTCGAGATGATAGAAAGGCAACAGAAACTCAAATAATAACTCGTTACAACCAAGAAATGCAGAATAACATCTCTGAACGCACACCACGTCGAAGCGTGAAGAAGATGGGCTATAAACTGGCAATTGAAGTTTGGGAAAAAAACGTTGAGTCTCGATTTCAGCTGCGACATTGAGATGGTAGGTCCATCCCTTTATGACCCCATGGACCCATCTTCTGTCACAAAGCTCATCTGAAACTGGTTCCTCGATCCAGTAGATCACCTTGGATCAAGGACGTGCAGCCGACAAATCTGCAGCAACAGCCTGATGCTATGAAGTCAATAAGGACCAAAAACTCTGAGGAATGTTTCCAAATCCTTGTTGAAAGTATGCCACGAAGAATTAAGGCAGTTCTAAGGAAAAAAGAGGGTCCAACCTTTTATTAGCAAGATGTATCCCTGTTTAATGATTATAAGAATACATATGTTTAGGCTAAAAGTTGTGACTAAATTTGTCCAGAGAAGCTGAATTTGCCTCTGTGTGCTTTACAGAACAGGAGTAATTTCCCTTCAAGAAAGATGGAGGAAAGGTTTCTGTCGCCTGCTGGCATAATGTGTGATGATTGACATCGAAGCAAAGGCTGCCGTTTGAATAATCTCACTTTAATAAGAATTCATGAGGGCGGTTTGACTGATTCTCGCCTCCCTGGCTGCGTGTTCCAGAGTGGGTGAACATTTTAGACGTCAAGGACCGAGAAAGAGCGATGTGTGAAAAAAGTGATGCTGGAGTGGGAGCAGGAAAAGATAGACAGGCGGCAAAACAACATCAAATATCTTATTTTCATTCGTGGGCAGCGAGATGGAAAAAGGCAACATATGAGAGTCTGCGGCGCTCTTTCAGGCAGAAACTCAGAGCATACGTCGAACTAATGGCACAGATATGAAAACTGGGCTCGAGTTAGGCTTCACTAATGAACTCAGAGGCCTTTTTCACAGCGGTGTGAAATCCCTTTAGCTCAATGCACCGTGGGACATTTAGTGAGCCATAATGCGAAGCTATTAAGGGACTATATCTTAATCACCGGTAAATAATAGACAGTAAATCATTAAAATGAGTGTCTCCTCCAAAGAAAATGGCTGTGATCCAACAATTCTTATAAAAACGTGAATGTGCAGCTAATTGTACAGCAGCTGTTGCTCTGATTTTGATTATAGGATTTACGATTACCTCCGTATCACCCAACCCAAGTAGCTAGGCATTAATCCTTTATTAATGTAGTGATAGTACTGTAGGTGGGGCCCTGGGTACGTTAGGTATGACTAATGAACTAATATGAGTACAGGAGAAACAATACTAATCAGTTTTTAATCAACTACAAATATTAATGAATTTAATTATGGCGGTGCCCCCACTTAGCAGGTAAAATATGAATTAATCTGTTTTTAAAACCCACTTTTTTTTATTTTAGTAAATAAAAATATAAAAAAAATAAATAAAAAGAAAATATAAAATTTGTGATGTATCTCAATACACTGTGTAATTGATTAGCAACTTCAAACAATCAACTTTCCTTTTAGTTCAGTTCAGAAATTTACCTATTTATTAACAACCAAAATAAAACCGTAGCAGGTCTGATACCGTTGTTGGGTTCGTAGTGACCAGAAAAACACAAAATGGTGGCTTCATTTGTTCCACAAGCCGAAAATAAAATGCACGTGCTTTGATTTACTCACGAATCCTTCTGGTCACGTGTGAGGGCTCAGTCCAGGCCTTGTCCGTGACCCTGCGGGTTGGAGTTAGCTTAACCACACAGTTGTTTGTGGAGTACACTCGGGAGAAACTGCGACTGGTCTAGCAGGAAAATCCAGAGAATTCCTCTCGGTCCACTGTGCATTAAAAGTCTCCATTTAGTTTTCATAAATTTATCTAAACCTCCTATACTTTACATATATTAGCTCGCGCGAAAATGCTAACATGCTAACTCGCGATTAGCATTTTACACTAACACTTTAACATTTCGTCTAAGCACAAAAATAAGATACATCGAGTACTCACTCATCACAGGATTAAACCCAGAATGTAGACTGCATCCACAAATACTTTAAGACCATTTTCCCCTAAACTTGGTAGCAGCGCAGGTCTAGATGTGTTTACGCTGCCTCTCATAGATCCCGCCCTCTCACTTCTGATTGGACAATAGGTTTGCGTCAACCAATGTAATAAAAGAAAATACAAGATTGACAACACAACAAGTTAGGTTGTAGAAAGAGCACGCTTCAGAAATGATATCTCAAACAAGCTTGTGGCAAATACAGCGTTTTACATAAAATACATGACAAAAACAGCGGTTTGCTTATAGCTATTTTTTAACTATTTATGAACACTTTTGCACTGATAGATGAACTAGTTTTTAACTGTGATTTTACAATATTCATAGAACATTTGAACTCGTTTTCAACATATTTATAACATATTTACAATTATTTATTAAAAAGATAGTATTTATATTTTAGCCTTTACAGTCTGAAACAAATATTTTAGGCTGGGCTACACCTCAATGTCTGCATAATGTACTATGTTGTGTATAAACTGAACATCAGACTTTGTGATTTAATTCCAATGTATTTACTGACACATTCTCATAACACTCGAAATAAAACAATGGTAAAAGGTAAAAAAAAATGTAAATTTAAATGTAGTAACTTCATGAGCTGCTAACGTAAAAGGACAAAAAGGGAAGGAAAAAAAAAAAAGACAGGTTTAGCTCCAAGGTGCGGTGCCAGAACCTTACATACGTGAACAACCCTTTAGTTCTAAGCACTTATCAAACATGTTTAAGACACGACTTACATACTCTGTGGGTTCAAACCAAACATACCCCTTTAAAAACAGACGTCTCAGAGCGCTTCCAACTGAACTCTGGTCCTGTTCGATTAAAGTGTGAACCTCAAGTGAACCACAGACGAACCCAAAAAAGACGAGGGTCAGAAATTGGTGATGAAAATGTGACATAACATTAAGCTTTACCAAGAGTGAAAAAACGAATCAAAATACTAACCATCAACAAAACAAAATGAGCACTGAGAGCCCGTCGTACCTAAGGTTTGGTGAGTTCCGTCCAGTGTTAATTCTGACAGCAAATTTTAATTTAGTTATAGTTTAGTCATAATTTAGTCTAATCCTCATTAGTTTTAGTCGACTATATCTACAATAGATTTAGTCACTAAAAAAAAGGTTAACGTATTTTCTTCAGTAATAATGTCTCTGAATTAAAGTAAACTAGTCCTAACCTGTTCTGGCTGGTATTCAGGTTCCAAGCGTTAACATAGTTTCTATTTAAAGTGGTTCTCTTTTGGTCTCCTGTCGTCTTCCCGAGGCTCTAACAAATGTTTGTGTCTGACATCACTTCAGCGACGCTCAAAAACCTGAGTCTGATTGATCTCTTCAACTCCTCTCCTTTTGACTGGATTTAGTCTCTTTCTGTTCATTTTCGTTTTGTTTTTAGTCGTTGACAAACGTGTTGATACATTTAATCAAAGTTTTGTCATTAATTACTTTTTATTTAGTTTTCGTTTCTTTTTCGGATGCAAATATATGACATTGACGAAAACTATGACGCAAATTATTAATCAACAAAATGAATGGACCAAACTAAATGGGTAGTTTCCTGTTTTGGTGAGAACTAATGAAGCAGACCACAAGTGTGTCTCTAACATGCTCTAATTATAGTCTCTCCTATAGACTTTATTCTTCCATCTAATCTGGAGTAAGTCGGTCAGCCATCGTTGTAAAGAGGCAATACAGCTACTTTTCCATCAAAAGCACCTTTCAAACTTCAAAAACCCAACCACACACTTCACTGAAACAGTCATTAGAGAGTAGTGTTAGTGGAGAATCCTGAAGGGCAATAGTTATATCTGGTCAGATTTCTACTCAAGATCTGTCAGATGAACAGTCGATGCTAACGGTATTCTCCGAGTCCATTTATAGATCCACTCTTGGCGTCACAGAGATACTGCTCAGAGTTTTGTGAAGATGAGATGTGGCTGTGGTTCTGTGGTTTGTGGGAAGATAATAGTCAGAACAAATGTCCAAAAACAGGGCCGATCCTTAATTAAACAGCTCTGCAAGTGGCTAAAAGTGGCCTTCCTCCTCCTCCTTCTGTTCAAGCTAAAAGGTCAAATGAGTCCTCAGTGACGTTAAGAGCTGACGCAAATGAAATATATAATAAAGACCGCACATATTAACAGATAAAAAAAAGACGACAGCACTGGGGCCGTAGGAGCAGACACATTTATAACACAAATCAGATTTTATAGTGAAACGTGAGCTCTGAAAACATTACTTCAACAGTTTACAGAAAGAAGAAGAAGACTATGAACGTCTGCTGTTGCATTAAGGATTGGAGCAGAAGAAAGTAATCAGACAACCTTAAATTGTTACACAATCTCAAATATTATCGTGAAATGTTTGTGGAAAAATCAGTTTTCTGTTTTAAAAGGTGTGGCTGCATTAGACACAAACAAATACAAATGATTTTTTTTGTAGAAGAAGAAAAAACTAAGAAAACTAACAAAACTAAATTCTTGACAGTTTCAATGTCATTTCTCAACATTGTCAGAATCAAAGTCAACAAATAACAGAGAATGTGTTTCAAAACTGAACAAAAAATAAACTAAAAAAACAAATGCTCTTGAGGATCTAAGAGTGATTCTTAATGGAATATTTCACAAATGCATGAGGCGTCTGAAAACTTTTTTCCACCACTGTATTTGGAGTCTAATCATTGTTTTTCAGAATTAGAAACCATTATTTACACATGATGACCCTGTCAATGCTATGACTCTGATCTAACTCTGATTTAACTCTGATTTAACTCTGATTTAACTCTGATTTAACTCTGATTTAACTCTTCAAACCTAAAACACGCCCAGAACTGTCAGTGCTGCCTCGTGATTGGTCGAACTAAAGCCACAGATCCTTTGGTTGGAGCAGAACAAGATGGATTTTGGTGAGTTTGTGAAGCAGAAAGCCGTATTTTGCACCAAAAACATGTTTGGTTATGGCCTTTGGTGAAGTGCTCAGAACAGCTTTGATGTTCTTACCTTGTGCAGCAGCTGGATTCCTGCGAGATTTATTAGAACTCACGAAAATCCATGTTGTTCTGTTCTCATGGGCATATGGTAGATTATTTTTTATTTTATTTATTAGTAACACTTTATAATAACAGTGAAATATCATTTATAATTATACATGGGTTTATTGTTGGGACTAAAACATTTATAACAATATTTATAACGTTGTAGTGATTATTAATGTTGGATTAATTTGTAAATGATGAATTAAGGATTAATTACGTACCTCTAAAATCTTGCGACTATTGAAACAAATGAAAAACTAAACTAAATTAAACCCATTAGTCATGATGCTGACAGTGGTTTGAGTGTCGTGTGGTTGTTTTTAGCACATTAATTGTTGTGAAAGTAAATTCTGATTTAAACCTTCCACAAACAGGTGCTTTCCTGTTCACTCTAAAAAAACACACAAGGGTGAAAGCATTATCTTGTTTCTTTTCCAAAACACTGCACACTAGGTGCTTTTTACTGGTTAAATACAAAATAAAACAGTGTAAAATCATAAATAATGTTGAGGTGTGATGTAATGTTGTAATACAGTAAAAAAAAAAGTTGGATAATGTGACATAAAAAGCCTCCAAACTACAGGGATTATTACTCCCACACTTCTCTGGAGTGATGTGTGTGTTATGGAGCTGACAGTTCGTCTAAAATACTGCGAGACCACCCTCCTCCAAGACCACTTCTGCAGCTTCTGTGAGTCCTAACAACAAACTCCATAAACTTCTGTGGGCTGTGAGTATTTATGGACGGCTGTGGTCCCCGGAGAACATTATTCTGTCTGCGGCTCAAACTCACAACACAAACTCCTCTCTGCCTCTGGCCTCTAACGGCTCTCGTGGTGAAAAGTGTTCGCCGATACTCGGTGGTCTGCTTCGATTGGGTAATAAATAAAACGGCCCCTGTGGTAAGAGAGGAGCAACATATTGGAGTTTATATCAATCTTTTTCTCTTTTTTTTTGACGCTGCACAGTTGCTCAGATCAAACTTTTACAGAACTTTGACAGATATATTTGTGTTTGTTACTGGTTTCAAATAATTCTTTTCTTTTGACTCTCGTCGGCAAAATGTAATGCTTTAATTCACCGACAAGAACTACAGAGACTAAACCAGGAAACAGCTGTCTCTAATAACCGTTTTCTTTTATTGTTCCCTCATTGTTTTCCCTCAACCCACTGTTTCCCTTTATATATTTGTCTTTTTTTTCCCAAAACTGTTTTCTAATGGCCTTAATGGTATATATTTTTAATTAATAAAGAATTTTGCGTAAGTAAATCATATTTAACAGACCTGCTTTATTGGCTCAGTAAAGTGTATTTAAAAATATAATAAAAACAAATCTAACAAGATTTGAAAGACAGATTTAAAAAAAAGCACTAATAGGACAACATAATCTGGACTGCAATAAATGCAAAAAATAAAAAAAAATAAAGATAAAAAAACAATGGTCAAAGTCCAGTGCAACCTGTGTTACCAGAACATTTGGGACATTAGCAGCGTGGGGACCTCTCCTGCTTCTCTTTTATTAAAAAAATAAACATAAAATATTTCTTCCTCCACAAAATACTAATCCATTTGACCAAACTGAAGTTTAGAGTTTAGCGTTAGCTTAGCTGTGACTTCAGCGTCAGGACGACAATTATCTCCTCCTCGTTAAACATTACGTGATTGAATTGACAGTATTTATCTGTGTTTTACGTTGCCTCCCTTTTCTCTGTTGATGCTTTTCTTTTTTCAGCTGTTTCTCTGTTAAAAGACATATTCAGCTGAAAATACACTTTATCTGCAGCTGTTAAACTTCCTGGAACGTCATGTGACAAGTGTCGACCAATGGGAGCGCTCCTTTTGTCCCAAGGTTTTCTGTTCCTGAATAGAGGTTCTCATCTATTACAATCCCTTAGAATAAACAATAGATGCAGAATAAAGACTGTTTTTTCACAAATTTTACAATAAATTATTTGGGATTTTAACTATTTTCACAACGAGGAGAAAAGAGAAGAAAATGCATAACCTCTGTTTAAAACATACCTTTTCCTTTTAAGTATTTTTGAATAACTGGGCTTCTAATAATGGCCTCAGAAGGAAAAAAAACAGGAAGCAGGCTTTAGCGACGCCTCGTGAAACTCTGACACAGTCAAACCCAGAGGCTTTTTGTCCCAGGCGTCTGCAGAGCTGTGAACATGTCGCAGAATAGCCCTCTCTACATCTGCTACTGTCCGAGTCGTACTGAGGCTGTTAAAAACCTCTGACCTCGGTGAAAAAAGCCTCTTAGCACCTCCTCACGGCGCTAATGCTTCACTTTTTAATAACTTCTCTTTTTTTTTCCTCTGTGATTTTTAAGTAACAAGTCTCGTGGATGTCTGCCAATAACCAGCTGAAGAAAAATAACCCGCCGCCAAATTTCCCTCTGGGTTTAGAGATGTATTCATCTGACCTGCTGGACTGGAGCATTTAGACAGAGCAACAGTAGACATCATTATAAGAACAAACAGCAACTGAAGATGAACCAAGGATCATAAGGAGCTGGGGCTGCACAATATTTCACTGTATTTACAAAAAAACACTAAAAATTGAATTGTTGTTGGTATATTTGACTGTAATAATGAAAACTTGCACGTTTAAATTGTAAAATGCACATGAAAAACCATAATATTATTTAAGTACAAGCAGTGTTTGCCACAAGGATATTGTTTTGGTTGATTTTCTGATATATTCTGTGTCACCTTTTGACCCTTTACTTTTTGGCGCAAACAGAACTTAAGCTGATCACAGACTTTTTCTATAAATCAGAAGTTTCAGACTCATTTTTGTTCATATAATTTGATCTGAAGTGGGAGGGACCAGTAAAATAAAAGCATCATTTTCCATTTGTTTTAGTGCAAAGAAGTACGATTACATTATAATTTCTCATGGATCACAAGCAAAAAAGGCTAATGTTGGTAAAAAACCTTCAGTATGTACGTTTTTTACGAACTCATACTCAACTCAAACGATATGGCTTTGATGCTAATGCTATTTAGCTAGTGATAATGTAGCTAACGTCTTAAAGTCTCTATTAAATCAAGATAATGGTTCGCAATTTATCAACTCAGACGCTGTGCTGATAATGTAGGCTTCAGTCGAACATTTTAAGTCGATTTTGATGATTTTTCATTTTTGATGGCCTCTGTAGCTCACCTGCTAAAGTGACGTAGCGTGTGCAGATAACCCAGGTTGAATCCCAGCATTGATTACTATTTTTATGAGTCGTCAGCGTAGAATTAATCATTATCTTTAACTGAACTCGAAACAAAAAAAGCATAAATCTGATAACGGTAAACATACTTAAAGAAAAGCTGAGTCCTAGAGAGTTAACACATGTGACTGTAGTTTACAGAAGTATTAAGTTTATAACAGCACTAACCTGTTACAAAGAGTGAATTGAATTGTCCATCGCCTGCTCTCGTGGCCGAAGTGAGAGTGACGGCTGTAACAGAAGAAAATGGTTTAAAAGAAGAGTGGAATAATGTAACACATCACAGTCCAAGCAGCGATAGTAATAACATTTCTCCCTAAAACCACATCAGACACATTAAGGGCATGTGATACAGGCTTATGTCCCATTATCTGGAACTGAATCCATCTGGCTTTGACCAAAAGAATCACACAAAGAGCTCAGTTTTTCACTGAGATGGAACATTTCTGATCAATATTGAAACCTGAAGTCGTCACGTAACACACATGAACATTTACAACGTTTTATTAAATCATAATTAATGTATAAACTGTCTTAACATCCACTGTTCATAAGGCAAACACACAAAGTAGATAAATCCATCTAAAACCTGTTCAAATCCATCTAAAACATGTTTAAATTAATCTAAAACCTGTTCAAATTCAACTAAAACATATTTAAATCCATCCAAAACCTGTTAAAATCCATCTAAAACCTCCTCAAATCCAACTAAAACCTGTTCAAATCCAACTAAACCTGTTCAAATCCAACTAAAACCTGTTCAAATCCAACTAAACCTGTTCAAAGTCAAATAAAACCTGTTCAAATCCAAATAAAACCTGTTCAAATCCAACTAAAACCTGTACAAATCCAACTAAAACCTGTTCAAATCCAACTAAAACCTGTACAAATCCAACTAAAACCTGTACAAATCCAACTAAACCTGTTCAAATCCACGTAAAACCTGTTCAAATCCAACTAAACCTGTTCAAATCCAACTAAAACCTGTTCAAAATCAACTAAAACATATTTAAATCCATCCAAAACCTGTTAAAATCCATCTAAAACCTCCTCAAATCCGTCTAAAACCTGTTCAAATCCAACTAAACCTGAACCATTCTCCTTGAATCTGGGACAGAACGGCCTTTACTATCGGCTCAGTATAAAAACGAGATGAAAGGCTTGTGCCAGGACTTTCTTTAATTTGTTTCAATAAAGATTTTATACATCTACGTTCTTACTTCATGTAAAAATCAAACAAAGCCACCAATCAGACTGTTTTATCTGCTCTGAACCTGTCTCTGAGTAAAACACTACTTTACTCTTTCTCTTTTTGAAAGTTTGATTGACTTAGTGTAAAAACAAACACCAGTTTATTAGTCCACACCAACAAACACAGATAAAAAAGAATCTGTGAGAAGCTTCTGTATCTTTATTTTCGTGGTGGAGGGTGCACCCAGATCAAACATCGCAGGAGTTTATTAGGATCCACACCATCTCTGCTAACAACCGAGGGATAAATAATGTATAGCTTTTACCCAGCTGCCGCCTCGCCAAGAACAAGGCAAAACAACTCGGCGGCTTTGGAACAGAGCTGTTTACACGTTACACTGGAAAGATTATTATTGTGTTGGAGAATATGTGCTGATAATAACATGAACGCTCGAACTTCAGAACTCGTTTAAAATTCATGGAAGAAGAAAAAGTTCAAGTGTTGACCATCTCAGGAGCTCTCAGGGTTCCAGTCGGGACGAGGAGCTGAAGTGGATTTTAGAAGTTTCCCCATCCTCAGAGTCAGTTATTCACAGATATTCAATCATGAGATCGATCTATAACAGAAATAAAACAGGGCCACATTTAAATGAGGCCAGTCTCTTCTTAAGTCTTATTCCAGAAGAACAGGTTTTAATTGGACTTAAATGGGTTTTAGTCAATTTTGAACAGGTTTAAGATGGATTTGAACAGGTTTTGCTTGAATTTAAAAAGATTTAAGATAGATTTGAACAGGTTTTAGATGGATTTCAACATGTTTTATGAGGATTTGAGCAAATTTTAGATGGATTTGAACAGGTTTTAGATGTATTTGAACAGGTTTTGCTTGAATTTAAAAAGATTTAAGAAGGATTTAAACAGGTTTTATTTGGATTTGAGCAGGTTTTATGGGAATTTGGACAGGTTTTACAAGGATTTGAGCATGTTTTAGTTGGATTTGGACAGGTTTTAGACAGATTTGAACAGGTTTTACAAGGATTTCAAGAGGTTTTTGTTGAATTTGAACAGATAAATAAATATCAACAGTAACACTGAAACAACAGCAGACTCAGGCCTTTACTGCGAGGCTTAAGTACTAAACCATATTTTATTATGAATTAACAAATAGTTTTATGATTAAATTAGAAGCAGTTTACAATTATTGGATGTTTCAGGAATGAGGGATTAAGACACTAAGAAGTGAATAAAGAGCTAATGTAATTAAGATCTCAATCGCTCAATTAGACTGAGCAGACGAAACAAATGGCAAATGAATTCTTTCATCATAACAACCGCTTTAATTGCTCCAAGACGGAGCACTGACATCTGGCACGTCCCTCCAGATTGTGAGAGAAAAACTCGCAGAGAAAGGGCGAAGAGGAGGGAGTTTTCTGAGAGAACGGGATCGGCCGGAGTTCAACGACGAGTGTGTCTTCGGCGAGGCCTGACGGCGTTTATGAGCGTGAAACTGCCTGAGCGCAATAGAGCGTCCGCCTGGTTTATCCATCCGCGCTCCAGCCACATGCTCAATGGACAGAGCAGGAATTAATGAGATCGGAGGCTGCTTTTTCCCAGAATGCAGCGCTCAGACACAGAACCAGGTCAGTGGCTCTTCGAGATGTGCTTCAAGGTGGAGCTTTTTTGGTCTTTCACCTGCAGATGGCATTTTCCAGTCTTCACACTCTTTCATTTTAGAGCACACACGTCAAACTCAAGGCCCGGGGGCCAAATACGGCCCGTCACAACGTTTAATGTGGCCCTTCAGAGGCTGATAGTTTTAGATATTTAGGTTTGAGTTGGATTTGAACAGGTTTCAGATGAATGTGATTTTTGCTACAAAGGCAAATAAAATCTGTTCAAATCCAACTAAAACCTGTTAAAAACCATCTTAAACCTGTTCAAATCCATCTAAACCCTCTTCAAATCCATCTAAACCCTCTTCAAATCCATCTTAAACCTGGTCAAATCCATCTTAAACCTGGTCAAATCCATCTTAAACCTGTTCAAATCCATCTAAACCCTGTTCAAATCCATCTAAACCCTCTTCAAATCCATCTAAACCCTCTTCAAATCCATCTAAAATCTGTTCAACTCCAACTAAAACCTCTTCAAATCCATCTAAACCCTCTTCAAATCCATCTAAAATCTGTTCAAATCTAACTAAACCCTCTTCAAATCCATCTTAAACCTGTTCAAATCCATCTTAAACCTGTTCAAATCCATCTAAACCCTCTTCAAATCCATCTTAAACCTGGTCAAATCCATCTTAAACCTGTTCAAATCCATCTAAACCCTCTTCAAATCCATCTTAAACCTGGTCAAATCCATCTTAAACCTGTTCAAATCCATCTAAACCCTCTTCAAATCCATCTTAAACCTGGTCAAATCCATCTAAAACCTGTTCAAATCCATCTTAAACCTGTTTGAATCCATCTAAACCCTCTTCAAATCCATCTAAACCCTCTTCAAATCCATCTAAACCCTCTTCAAATCCATCTAAACCCTCTTCAAATCCATCTAAAATCTGTTCAAATCCAACTAAACCCTCTTCAAATCTTACTAAAACCTGTTTTAATCCATCTAAAACCTCTTCAAATCCATCTAAACCCTCTTCAAATCCATCTAAAACCTGTTCAAATCTTACTAAAATCTGTTTAAATCAGTCTAAAACCTGTTCAAATCTTATTGCAATAAAAATTAATGCAGCACAGTTTTATTTATTTATAGTTTATCCTTAGAAATAGGGTTAGGGTTAGCTACAGAAAAAAAACGTATTGATCATCAATTAAAACAATAACTGAGATCAAACTAATATTTCTCGAGCCACACTCTGTCTCTGCCTGATTATTTCCAGACCTGTTGAATAAAGAAATCACTTCAGAAGAACCTGTCTGACAAAGTGAAGTAGGATGAAAAATCTCAAAAAGCAACAGATATCATCCTGCTGCGATCCGAAGACATTCAGGAACAGATAAGAAACAAAGCACTGACTTATTTCAGTCTGAAAAAGGTTACAGAGCCATTTCTAAAACCACAGCGAGAGCCATTATCCACAAATGGAGAAGACAAAATATGGAACAGCCGTGAAACTCTACTTTTTGTGTTTACTTGAGTTGTCTTTGTCTAATATTTACGTTTCTTTGATGATCTGAAACATTTAACTTTGACAAATGGAAATCAGGAAGGGGGGCAAATACTTTTTCACACCACGGTACATATAAATATCCATAAATATATATACATCAGAACTTTTTACACAGTGCAGCTTTTATTTGTCACGTTTATTCCCAGACGTTGTTGGCCCCCGAGCGCTGTTCCAAAAACAAGTCAAAGGGAAGTCACACTTCAGCTGGGTTTTTCTTCGCTGCAGCAGGTCGAGTATGAAGCCTGCGTAACCACTTCCTCATGCTTCTGGCAGCGGGGTCAAAGTTCATCCAGTTCCTCTGACAGCCACAACACGCTGCAATAACAAGTGCAAACCAGAACTCTCTCTTCACTTTTGATGTCAAGCTTCTTCTTCTTTTTTTTTCTTTCTCATGCGCCCGGCCCATTTCCTGTTCCAAACCTGGCTAATCTTATCTACAAATGTCACACATATCTGAAAAGAACCACTGCTATCTAATCTACGTCTGAAAAAAAAGGTCAAAGGCAGTCTTTATCTTCGCTCTGATGAAACAGACTAAACAGTAACGGATTTTGAAAGCAACTAAATGCAAGACAAATGTTGCACCACGATGATGAAATCTCAGAAACGTCATTAATAAGTCTAAGAGTTGCAGCAGTAAAGGGTTTTTTCTGCTGAGCCAGGTCCAAACTGGGCTTTTATCAGAAAAGAGAGGCTCCAGTCCTTTTCTAAACACCAGGCTTTTAGTTAAGACACAGTGACGTACTGCCCTCTAGTGGACATTAGATAAATCACAGCTGAACTCTAAAACAACTAACTTCAGGAGAGGATTATTCAGATTTATTTACTCATAATATAGTTAATAAATGACAATATTACAGTAAATTACAATGGAGTCAATCACAAAAACAGCTAAGGCTTCATGATCAGATTGTGAAAAACATCCAGTAATAATACAAAACAATAGAGTCTCTTGTTATTTGTTGAAACATATTTACTTCTATTGTTAAGCCTAAACAAAATAACAACAGTAAACATTTTAATTGCAATAACATTCATTACAAAGCATTAAAACATCATCTGGTACTTTTGGTAATTCTGCCTTCAATGGTTTTTGCAATATTTTGTTTTTAAAGTAATATTTGCCTCGAAACTTCTGCAAAATTCTACTTCTTCTGCTCTTTTCTTCTTCTGCCTGTTTTAACCTTTTGGCACCGTTCAAACTTTAAACAAGCCTCAAGAATAACACCTATTTATTTACCAAATAACTTTTTTATAACTAGTTGTTAACTGTGTGAATTTAAATTAGACTCTGACCTGGTTCCACATAAATATTACAATAAATACTATGTTAGGACAACTGTAGGTCATTATTATTATTATTATTATTATTATTATTATTATTATTATTATTATTATTATTATTATGCCCCAGTTATTATTATTATTATTATTATTATTAATAATAATAATAATAACAATAATTCTATTATTATTATTATTATTATTATTATTATTATTATTAATAATAAAATAATAATTCTAATATTATTATTATTATTATTATTATTATTATTATTATGCCCCAGTTATTATTATTATTATTATTATTATTATGCCCCAGTTATTATTATTATTATTATTATTATTATAATAATAATAATAATAATAATAATAATAATAATAATAATAATAATAATATTATTATTATTATAGGCTTTTAACTCACTGTAAAAACCAAAGCAGCAAACTGAACTCTCAATTACTTTTTCACACCAGTCACAGTCTGGCACTCTGTATTTATTACATTTATTAAAAATGCATGCGTGTTTATTTTCGAGCGCTCACAGCTTGTATTATCACGCCTTAAAGAAAGCTAACCGCTAACGAGGTTGAGCTACTGTCTAACTCTCAATTCAATTCAATTTTATATTTATAGTTATTGCCTCAAAGAGCTTCACAGAAAAAAAACAAATAGACAAACAGGCTGCACTAGAAAACACACTGTCTGCTTAACAAAGGAAATGTAAAAGAATAAAAAGCACACTGTAGAAAACTTAACTGTGAAGAGCATTAGCCACAAAAACAAAACAAAACAAAACAAAAAAACACACAAATTCTGCATAAACAAGAAAGACTTTATGCTACTTAAAGGCTACAAGCTACAAGTCAGTTAATGTTTATTTTGATGCTAAATAAAACTAGCCACAGAAGGTTTTAGGGCCTGTGCCTCCCCATTAAAGACAGATAAACTGAGATCTGCCTGATGCATAACGCTTATATTAAACCAAACAACCTTTAGCCTTTAGACTCCAACAATTAAGGGATCTAACAGAACAAATTCATCCCAAAATTAATCTGGATTTACAGTCATAAAGTTGTGCCCAAAAGGAATATAATAAAAAAACGGAGATTTATACACTCCCAACTGTGAAGGAAAAAGGAAAAACTATTAGAGCTTTCTCACTTTTACAGCCTGGTATGTCTTTAAGACTTTTGCGTGTCTAATTGGACGGAGTGAGAACAGGGCCTCGTGGAAGTCGTTTATGTTCCTCAGCTCCACGTTTAAACGATCTGGAGTCAGTCTGAGTTAACGTCCACGGCCCGTCGCGGCGATAACTCATCGACCGAAGCCGTAACGGAGACAGGAAAGAGGCTTACAGTGCTTGACCCGCTGACCTCGTCGCTACCGAGCCGCCTTCTGGGGAAATGAACACTATATCATTATAAAGCCACTACAAAGACAGGGCTCAAGGCTGATTTTCGTTTGGCAAGAAGGCAACAAATTAAAGTGGCAGAGTTGAATGAGTTATTCTCCATGTGGCTTTTGTTAATCATTTTTCTCTTAAACACACTTTCCTCCTCCTTGTGAAAATGGTTTAAACCCAAATAGTTTAATGTAAAAGCAATAATTTGTGAATAAACAGTCTTTCTGATCCATCTACTGTTTATTGTAAGGGATTGTAATAGATGAGAACCTCTATTCAGGAACAGAAAACCTTGGACAATCACATGCTCCAAAAAGGAGCGCTCCCATTGGTCGACACTTGTCACATGACGTTCCAGGAAGTTTAATAGCTGCAGATAAAGTGTATTTTCAGCTGAATATGTCTTTTAACAGAGAAACAGCTGAAAAAAGAAAAGCATCAACAGAGAAAAGGGAGGCAACGTAAAACACAGATAAATACTGTCAATTCAATCACGTAATGTTTAACGAGGAGGAGATAATTGTCGTCCTGACGCTGAAGTCACAGCTAAGCTAACGCTAAACTCTAAACTTCAGTTTGGTCAAATGGATTAGTATTTTGGAGGAAACACTGGTCTGGTTTTATTTTTTAATAAAAGAGAAGCAGGAGAGTTCCCTAGACTGATTTTGAAGGAGAGTCTGAGACAGGGACAAAAAATAACACTAAATGACAAACAGACTTACCTTTTTTCCGACTAGACACTAGAGGGCGCTGTCAGAGGAGAGTGTGTGGATAAGGATCTGACTGGACTTTACTACTTTGTCCTGTAAACACTTTCTTTCAAGACACTATCAACTCAAGCTATAATCTTGACATCTGGTTTTTAGTCACATTTCAGTTGAACAGGACAAGAGTGGACTTAGACTCAGCTTTTTAGGGGTTTTAGTCCAAAAGTTTCAGACGCAGCAGCACCAGAGTTTATTTAAATCAATGCAGTGGCCCTTTAAGAACATCTTATTCATAGTCTTGAAACTGTGGAGCCAAAATCATCTACAACTGTGTCTTTTTTAAGTAAAAAGGCCTTAAAACAGACGTCAGACATTTGCACGACACAGTCAAACTTGTTCAAACTGATTAGTGCCTGAAATCACCCCACTCAAAGCTCTCCTTGAATCCTCCAAAGCGTTGTGTAATGGTTCCCTTACATTTTGTGTAAGAGGTCTTCTTGAGTGTATCCAGTGGTTTGATTTGATTGAATGGTAGTCCTAACCCACACGGCAGGCCAAGAAACCACAACACGGAACGATCTGTTTCCCAAAACGCCAACATCAAATCAGCGCTAGTCCCTTAGACTCACAATTTCTCATACGCTTCCCACGAGGGCCTCCAGCTCAGCGCTTTCTGACCGCACTAACAAGCCAGAGCTAACACCCTCAGGCCTCACCCGGTGTCTTTAAGACGAATAAACGAGCCAGAGGCGGCCTCAGCCATGTTTCCTGGAATGGAGATTATCCCATTAAACCACACACACACTATCTCATGTGTTGCACCACTAGCGGACATGTGAAACTTGGTGCAATTTTCCGTTTGAGGAGCTGAGATTATTGAGAAAAGGGCGACAGTGAAGAGGGGAAAAAGAGATGTGGTGGTTTGGCTCCATCTGGTTTGAGCTAAGTCAATGAAAAGAGGAAGAAAAGCTGAGCAGATACACCAGGCATTAGCGGTTAACCCAATACTAATGAGGGAAAAAGAAAAACACAACTCACATGAAACCATTTAGCATTCTGCGGTGTACAATGTCCTCATAGGATTTCTGGAAAACAGCACTCACGTAAGCTCCATGTGGAACCGAAAGGATGAAACAGGTTGGCTTTGTGCTGGATTTAATTGAATCACAGAGACGTCATCGAAGAGACACAAAAGTCCTGTCTCTATTTGAGAAACAAAACGTATTTGTAGCAGACTTTCATAAACTTGAATCTAACTCAGAGTAAATCCTGTTGTAGCAGCGAGAGGCTGGAGGTACAGCTGCTGCAGGAAACATTCAACTGTTTCTGTTTATTCCCATCTTTCTCAACATTAAATTCATAGCTGCAGCAGTTTCCTCTCATTTAGACTCAATATTTGAGTTTGTACAGGTTCTGCTTGTGTTTAATGCAGTGTAGACCATAAATACAATGTTTAAATTCATGAAGACGACGTTTAAAACCACAAACACTAGCTTTGTGTCGGGAAAAAGTACAACATTTATCACGTTTTCTGTTTGAATATGACGTTTATCACAAAAACAAGGAGGAATTTATTTGAAAAATTCTCATTTTCTCTCGAGTGAGGATTATCCATCGTCCAATCAGCTGACTGCAGTGTTTAAGTCCACTCCTCCCAAAGCAGAGGCGTCTCTAAAGTGGTACAGTACACTTTAAGGGGACACTTTGGACCCTTTTTGGTGGAAACACACCAGAACCTGAATTACAGATGTAACAATAATATATCTCAAAAGCTCCTCTGAAGTCTTTAAGTGTTTTAAAGGACAGATGATTTCAGATTAATAACTGGTCACTGATTGGACAATAATAGAGTTTGATCCAATCAGAGCAGCGCTATGTTATTTATGTTAAACGGTAAAACGGTCGCTTCGTTGTCAAACCTAAAACACATCCAGCTGCATCGTGGTTAAAACCAGTGGTTCTTGAGCAGATGCTTTTCCTGGATCAGCTGCTGTGACAGGTCGGCACCAAACACGCTTTTTACAAACTCTGCAAATGTAAAAAATGTAGAGTTTTTTGTACGGAACAAGAAATCCTCCCAATAACACGGAGAGAAGCTTTAAAAAGACGAGGTTTAGTCTGCCCCCTGCTCTCTCCGTTACATGTGAAGGACTCGAGGCCTTTTCTCATCGACCCCCGCCGGCCCCCCCTCCTCAAAGCCCTGGAATAAATGGTAGGAAATGAGAGGGCCCCGTGCCCCCCGTGTGCTACTCGCTCCCAGGTGCACGGCGCTCAGGTCAGGCCGGGATCACAGCGCCTCACCGCCGACAGAAGAATAATAAATGACCGCAGATGAGGAGAGCACATGACGATTGGAGCTGCAACACCGAGGTGAGAAGTGGGCGAAGAATAAGAAACAGAAAGAAACAAATGAAAGGGATGGAGAGAGGACCCAGATGTGCCTTTGGGAATGTGAGCCAGGCTGAAACCATTCCTCTCAAATCAGCACCATGTGTCCGCAGAGCCTTATTATCCTATAAATGAACTTTATTGAGGCAACAAAGTGCTTTGGATCTCCGCAAACACATTAAAGAGGCCTGGGCTGTCTCGGCCGCGAGCCAATACTGCAACTCCCGAGAGACTAATGAAAAAAAAAGAAAAAGAGGGGGCTCGGCCTGTCCTCATGAGCTGACCGGACTGCACTAAGAGTAATAGCCTATTAGTGATCCACACACAGTCGGTCAGACAATGGAGAGAAGTATTCGGAAATGATCAAGGAAGGAAGGAAGGAAGGAAGTGGTCAGTGCACAGGTAACGACGGGGAGAGGAAGTAGGAAAAAAAGGTCAAATAATCACACAAACCACAAAAGAACGCGGTGTGTTTCTCCTCGAGGATGGTTTATGGGCTGTCACAGAAGCTCAGACACGTCATGTATCAGTCAGACGGACGAGACTAAAAATAACCCGCCACTGGGGCTTCTGGAGACGGGGCAGACGTCAGCAACAGTTTTTTTATTTAAGCGACAGTAGAATAACACTAAGCGTCGTTCCAACAAGTGAAAACAAACAGTGACAGGGAACCATTTACTCTCATTCATTCACTTATCTGTTTTCAATAATGGCCTGTAAAAAAAATAAATAAAAACAGTTAAAGCCACTCTTCAGAGCAGTGTTAGACAAATGGAGAAACATAGTTGATGTCACTAACAGTGAAACTGATGATGTGAAAGGTTAAAGGTCGGGTCGGGTCTGGCCAAAAGGGTCCGAAATGTCCCCAAAAAGTGTACTGCACCACTTTAGGGACGACTGGGGTCTCAAGTAGGTCCGGCTTTGTGGTCCACTTTGGAAAAGGTGGAGCTAAACAGTGCAGTCAGCTGATTGGACGATAGATAATCCTCACTCGATCAAAAACAAGAAGAGAAAGTAATAAATTCCTCCTTGTTTTTGTGATAAACGTCATATTCAAACAGAAAACATGATAAATGTTGTACTTTTTCCCGACACAAAGCTAGTGTTTGTGGTTTTAAACGTCGTCTTCATGAATTTAAACATTGTATTTATCGTCTACACTGCATTACACACAAGCAGAACCTGTACAAACTCAAATATTGAGTCTAAATGAGAGGAAACTGCTGCAGCTATGAATTTAATGTTGAGAAAGATGGGAATAAACAGAAACAGTCTCATTTTTACATTAAAGTCTACGGGGGAAAACCTTCTTGGACCAGGGACTAATGGAAGCACCAGTCGGCCTCTGAGCCCGGTGTTTACCTTGCTTTACCGAGCGTTGGACAGATTTCACTCCCAACATTAACCCGGGCTGCGCTGAGGACTTTGTGAAGAGCGTTTGCGGTGAGGTGAGGGGTTACCGCGGTCGACCCACCGGCCCACGAGTCGACGTATGGGACTGATTAAGACTCTGGAAATCACATCAAAGGAAAACATATTGAATTGTGTTCGGTGTAAATGCTGAGAACAGCTTATTCAGCGCAGACCGCAAGAAAGAACATCATAAAACGGAGGAAGAGGAGGAGAGCGGAGCTGGGAGGCTGCTACTTGAACCTAAATCAAACCCAGCACTCGCCTTGTGTCAATTATAGGAAGTGTGTGTGCGCTTGTCCTGGTCACATATTGAGGACGAGAAAAGGATGTCACACAAAATCAGTGTTTGTTTTTGGAAGAAGGGTCATTTTGTCTGCACTGCTCTATATACTGGGTTTAGGGTTAGAATGACCTTTTCTGAGAATTTGATAAAGCTCCAGTTCCAGATTTTCTTTTTTCATCCCTGTCTCAGACTCCACTCTCCTCCAAAAGCAGCCTAGGGACCTCTCCTGCTTCTCTTTTATTAAAAAAATAAAACTAGACCAATTTTTCCTCCAAAATACTAATACATTTCATGCTCCCATTGGTCGACACTTGTCACATGACGTTCCAGGAAGTTTAATAGCTGCAGATAAAGTGTATTTTCAGCTGAATATGTCTTTTAACAGAGAAACAGCTGAAAAAAGAAAAGCATCAACAGAGAAAAGGGAGGCAACGTAAAACACAGATAAATACTGTCAATTCAATCACGTAATGTTTAACGAGGAGGAGATAATTGTCGTCCTGACGCTGAAGTCACAGCTAAGCTAACGCTAAACTCTAAACTTCAGTTTGGTCAAATGGATTAGTATTTTGGAGGAAAAAATGGTCCAGATTTATTTATTTATAAAGAGAAGCAGGAGAGGTCCCTAGGCTGATTTTCTCCCAAAAAGCATATGGATAATCAGCATAAATCAATACAGCTAAGACAGCGCTGTTTGTCCAAAGCTAAAGAGGCTAACGTCTTTGTCTCCAGTCGACTCAGGAGTCAGTGGAGAGAGAGAATTGAATTTCATCTTCTCATAAACCTTGAGTCAGGCCTGAAGCTTCTATAAATGGCTTCTTTTGTCGTGATCATGTTGAAAGCAGAATACAATTGAGCTTTATTGTGTTTGTTTAATGGAAATTTCCTGTCCCCTCGACGACTGCACATGCCATGAATTTATCTGAAATGAGATGACTGAAAATAGACCTGACCTCAGTCGCACGGGGCATGCCTCGACATCCCAGTAAAAAACCTTTAATGAAAAATAAATCTTGTAGAAAGAAAAGGAACAACAGACAAATCAATAGAGGCCTGGGCCCGGAGCCTGAAGAGAGCGCCGTCTGCCAAAGACCTGCCGCTTTCATCCTGACACTGATTGGAGCTAAAGTGAAACCACATGAGCTGCTCCCAGAGGCAGTCTCAGCTAAACGCAAACAGGGCTGCATTAAGACCAGGAAAGTCCAGTTTAGGGCCGGACTATTATGAAAATGCTTGAACAAATGAAGACCAAATGTGGATCTCATCCTGGAACGGTTTGACAAATTAGATTAGGTCAAAGAACACAAAACACTCAAGTCTTTTCTTCTGATTTTTCACAAATAAATTGTAGTATATAACATATTCTTTAATATTAATATAGATTTAACATGAATTATTCTAAAACAGAAGTATTATGTATTACTTCTGCTGATTGGTTTTGGAGGAGATCAAGCCAAAAACACATCTGAACATTGGTGAAAATGTAAATGATAAATATTGCATAGAAAGTCAAATAAAGAGTGATATTAATCTGGCTAATGTTTATGTATATACAGTATGAGTCTGGTCAAATCATACAGAACACTGCAGTACCAACATACGCAGAATAAACTACCTCTGGACATACTTAAAACTAACTTTGAACGGAAGAGAAAAACGTTTTCAGAGTTGAAAAAAAGCACATGAACGCCTTCAGAAGAACAGGTCGGAAACTCTGCAGTCAAAGTTTCCTGAGATTCTGTGTAAAACAAAGGAAAAAAACATAATATAAGCAATTTTAAATAATTTTAAACCTTTTATTTTGCAACATTAGAACTAGTTTTTTGTCCATATAGAGGATTCTGGACGATAGAACAAGTTATTTATTCATTTAAGTTTGTTATTTAATGCTTCCAACATGCGTCATGTTAAATATCTACTTATTGAGTACATTTTAACGAAGCCCTGGAGAAGATGAGAGAAAATAATAATAATACAAGGCCTCGAAATTCTTAATGCATCAGAACAACAAAAAATAAAGAGCCACAAGTTTATTTTTACATGGCCTTGATGATGATATTAATTTAGAGCCAATCAAAAGGTGAAACAAAGACTGTTATAATCAAGCTTTATTTTCTGTTGGGAATAAAAAACTGAGATATTTTAAAGGATTGTTTCGAGATCTTTAAGAAACACCAGACCTTGTATTATTATTATTCTCAGATCTGCAGGGCTCCAAACCTTTTCTTTCTTTTTCTAAACTGCTTTTTTGTCCAAATGTTCTTGTTTGTTGTTGTTTAGATTGTGTTTTCTGAGCTGAAATCACGTGAACACACAGAAAACAACCACATAAAGGCATCATTCGAACAATTCCTGCACCTGATGCCAGCAAATGCTTTACGTATAAGTAAAAAATACCAGGAGCCTGGAGTAGTTTACTATGTTAGGCACTTTTATTGACTTTGTATTAGCACTTGACAAATACAAACATGGTTACCAAAAATATGAACATTTATTATACCTGTTGTTAGGGAAGAGGAAGGTGTTAGTCCTAATAAAATGTCCGCTAAAAACTAAAGTCAGGACGTAATCATAACGGATCATTTTGAGTTTTCTTTGGCAATAAACGTGAAAAAAACGGACTTGAATCTGATTTGTTCTCGTCGTTTGTTCGGAGTGAATGTCGCCCTGAAGATGTGCCGTTCTACTTCCAGACCTGCTGAATATCAGAAATGTCACACTGTGGTACAATTATTAAAGTAAAGTACAAAGCTATGAAAAAATATCATTGTAAAGGCACGAGAGACTCGCTCAACAATCACTACACTAACTCCGTCAGGATTTGTAAAAAGGAGGCGGAGGAGTACACAGCTTTTGTTCCATTTTTATCCAAACAGATTCAGATTTTTCTTGCGTTAATATAGGCTTTGAGATAAAAAACAACAGCTGTCTACCCCCGGGCCGCATTAGTACAGTCTCTATGAACTTGGCCTGCCAAGTCTGACCACTAGAGGACACTCTGGTTTCAACAAAAGGACCACGTGCCACTGCAAACTGAAGGACACACTGAGAAAGTTCCTGATCCGTGACTCAAATCCAGCCTCGTTCACGTCCACACGTTTCTTTAAAACAAAACAGTCTGGTTTATCAGGGTTTAGGCCTCTCTCCCATCTCCACAAAAACAAAACACATCACCAGACGTCATCCCGCTTTACGTTCTGGTCTAAATGGAACATATCGGTCAAAACTAAAGCCTCGGATCCACTGGGACGGGTCGGTTCTGGAGCGTTTTCATTACCAAGAGGTCCCCGAAAAAGGCTTAGTGCAGTCAGCTGATAAATCAATCGAGCAAAATCAAGAAGAGAAAGTAAAAACATTAAATTGACATATTCTTCTAATAAATTCCTCTTTGTTTTTGTGATAAACGTCATATTCAAACAGAAAACATGATAAATGTTGTACTTTTTCCCGACACAAAGCTAGTGTTTGTGGTTTTAAACGTCGTCTTCATGAATTTAAACATTGTATTTATGGTCTACACTGCATTAAACACAAGCAGAACCTGTACAAACTCAAATATTGAGTCTAAATGAGAGGAAACTGCTGCAGCTATGAATTTAATGTTGAGAAAGATGAAAATCAAACAGAAACAGGACTTTTGTGTCTCTTCGATGACGTCTCTGTGAAACACAAGCCTCTTTAGGAGAAACTCAACCAAACCGATCCGTTCTGACCCGACTCTCAGTGGAAACGAGGCCTATTTCTACAGGATTCTACAACATGTCCCTGCAGGGCTACCGTAGCGCTACACATTTAGATGATTCTGAAATGTCGGGTGTTTCTTTGGACCTCTGAATGCAACGTTCACAGACAAACCTCGAACTAAAATGTATAAATAAAGGCGGATGTAAAGTGTTCGGAGACAGGTTTGAGAGAAGGAGAAGGGGAATGTGATTAATGGTCTTTGTATTCGTGACTTTTTTGGGATTGAGCTGAAAATAAAACACTCCCACTTCACATATTGGGCCAAAACGGATAAATAATTCACTTTCTTGCAGTGTAAAAGACTCACACACAAACACACACTGGGCCCTCGGCAGCGGCGATGTGCGACGTGAACGAGATGAATTTGAGTCAGCGTTGGGCGTTTTGTTTGTGGAAGCTCTCAACACACGAACTCCTGCCTCATTCGGATGATCTGGAGTAAAGCAGCCTGGACGTCCTCATCCATGTGGCCCTGGAAACAAACACAACGCCATTTTATTATTTACTGCTTGTACTTTTCCTTCATTTATTAAAGTACACAGATCAGGCTTAATATTATGACTCCTTTTGCTCCAAAACAGAATTAGAACTGGTTTTAGTTGGATTTGAATAGGTTTTAGTTGGATTTGAACAGGTATTAGATGGATTAGAATAGGTTTTAATTAGATATGAACAAGTTTTAGATGAATTTGAACAGGATTTAGATGGAAAAAATAGAGAAACATGCAACATTTAAAAACCTGGACAAATGTTGGCAATGCTTCAACGCAGTGTTTAACGAGACTCCAAAGATAAAAGTTTCAGCTCAGCTCTAAACTTTGATTTAATGTAACGGATTAGTATTTTGTAAAAAAATGAAAAATTGTTTTTTATTGTTTTATCTTTTTTAAATAAAAGAAGCAGGAAAGGTTACTGCGCTGAACTGGTTTAAAAAAACTAAATCAGGTTCTGGAGCTTTAAGTCCACATTAACTTTGAGACAAAATGTTCACCTGTTCCTGATTTATCCACTCACTAAAAGGAGCCATGATAATAATCAGTGTTATTCACTTATATCATAATGTCATGTCTGATCCGTGTAAAGATGAATAAAGATGAGGTCTGGACATAAATATATAAACTTACCTGTGCTGCACTAAGAAGATGAGTTCGATAAATGGACACCACCTCTCTGTGCTGCCTCTCAGCATCCTTAGAGAATAGATATTATTATTATTTAGTTTATTATTCAGCGTTACTCATGAGCTCATGAACAGATTTTCCTTCAGAAGCCTCTAATCTTCACTCATTATTGTGGTTCTAATGTTCTGAAGAGTGTGTGACAGGTGTGAGCTCCAGGTGAATGTGACACTTACAGCCAGCTGCTGCTGGAGGCTCTTGATCTGGGCCTGGAGTGTGTCGATGTGCCCCGTCTGCCTCTTGTTGGGGGCGTTGCTGGTGTAGGCCAGCTGTGACAGACCGTTCAGAGCCTGCTTCAGTCGCTCTACATCTGTCAGCAGCTCCGTGATCTGGAGACGACAAACACAGAGACTTACACTAACAATACACAGAGTGTGTGGCTCAGTGAGTAATTACTCATGAGTGAGTACTACCTTCTTGTCTTTGGCCTCCGTCTGCTGCGAGGACGTCTGAATCCTCTTCTGAAGGTCACAGATGGTGTTGAGTGACTCGTCGTACCTCTCTTTCAGATCTCGGATTTCTTTTTCGATGGCGCGTCCTTTCTCCTGAACCGCGCTGGTCTCGGCCTTGGCCTTGCTCTCGTGTTCTTTGGCCTGAGCGGCGTCGCGTCGAGCCTCCTGACACTCCTGTGAAAGGCTCAGGAGCTTCTGTTTGAGGCCGGACATCTCCTCGTCCAGCTGCTGCTGGTCCTTCTTCAGCTGGTTGATGTTCTCGTCTTTCTGCCGGCGCTCCTCCAGAGCCTGAGTGGCTCTCAGTAGTTCAGACTGAAGAGCAGAGATGTCCTCTGCTCTCTGGGTGTTGTTCTCTTCTTCGTCGGTCAGAGCCAGTCTGAGCTGAGCCACCTCGGCCTCCAGAGTCTTCTTGGTGCTGGTGAACTGCTGCTGCTCCTCTTTGTGCTCCTGGAGCTCCTTCTGAAGGACACAGACCCTCTGGGCCTCGTCCTGTTGAGCCGCTCGGGCTTTTTTACAGTCGGCCTGCGCCTGCTGCACAGCCTCGTGAAGAGCCTTCAGCTCCGTGTCGTACGTCGCGATGCGAGTCAGCTCTGATTTCAGACGCTCCTGCAGGTTTTGGATCTGAGAGTTGCAGACAGCGTTGTGCTCCTCGAGCTCGGTCTTCTGGCGTGTTACCTCGATGTGCTGCTGCTCCATGTTCTGCAGCTTCACAGACAGTTCTTCAGATTTACTCTTGAACTCCTCCTCCACCTCCTTGTGCTTCTCAGTATTAACCAGAGCTGAGTCTAGTCTCAGATGGACTGACTCCATCTGAGCTTTGAGCTGCTCTTTCTCTCGTTTGGTGCTTTCTCCACTGCTCCGTTCTCTGTTGTACTTCTCTTCCATTTCCTTCAGTTTGTGTGTGAGTTCCTTCAGCTGAGCGCTGTAGGACTGTTCCTTCTCCTCCAGGACGGTCAGAGGGGTGAACTTGGCCTGAATGGCCTGTTGAATCGTATCTAGTTCTGTTTTCTGAGCCTCCAGCTCCTGAGTGAGCTTCAGCGACTCCTCCTGAGCTGAAGCATACATCGCTGATGCTTTGTTTGCTCTATTTTCAGCCTCAACCACAGAACTTTTCAAGTTGTCTGTGATCGAGTTGTGTTCTTTTACACTAACGTAGTCTTTTTTCATTTCCAACAGGACTTTATCCAACTCTTCTTTCAACTTAGCGTTTCCTTCTTTCACATTCTTCAGTTCTTCTCCACTGTCCTTCTTCTTGGACTCCAGCTCTAACCTTTGGGCCTTCAGGTTCTCTAAAGCCGACGTCAGCTCCTTCTGGACTTGCTCGTACTGCTCTCTGGGCACATACTGTCCTTGCAGACTGCTCTGTAGCGCCTGGCTCTGTGTGCTCAGCTGAACACACTCTTTATCCCTGTCTTCACATTTCTTCTGCATCAGCTCCAGTTGTTTGAGCAGCTCGGTGTTGCGTTCCTTCAGAGCGTCCATCTTGCTCACGTTGTGCTCCTTGGTGCTTCTGAGCGTGTTGATGTTGTCGTGCAGAGTGGACCTCTCCGTCTGCAGCTGCTGGACCTGGGCCTCAGCTTTTCCGTAGCGTTCGCTGGCTTCCACCAGTTTGTCCTCCAGCTCCTCTAAAGCCTGCACCATGTTCCTTCTGGTTTCCTCGTGAACTTTGACAGGTATAAAGTCCATTTCCATCCTGCTGTTCAGCTCCTCCAGCTGCTCTCTCAGAATATCTCTTTCCTCCTCACTCTCTTCCACCTACGAGAAGGAAAACGGTTCAGTTAAGCCACATGAACTGTTCTGAGCTCAACAGTTTGACATCTAGTAAAAAGTGCAGGTGGAGCATTTGTAGTGAAGTAAATGAGTCATTTCACAGTTAAATTATACACGGCAAAGCTACAAATCACACACAGATGAGATTATATCAGACAAATATACTATAATATTAATATTAATCTATTCCCAGTGTGTTGATGGTAGTGTTGTGGCTCAGTATTTGAGTTTATCATTACAAAGAGTTGGTAGTTTGTAGTTTGTTGTTTAGTGACATGAAGTAAACAGACCAGGCTTAAATCTGGAAACAGGGTCAGTCTGCCCCAAGTGGCATTTACAGAAACAAAGTGCGAGTTAAGGTGCATTTTGTTAAATATTGAATTTCATAGCTGTTCACATGCACTTTGACCCTGAAAACCACACACTCCATTAAAATGTTTGTAAATTGAGCCCAAAGCATCACCATTTTTAAACATTAACTCAAAAAACGTATTCATTTAGTGTGTTTTACTCTATTCTATTTTAATATTGATGGTGAATATGTGTTGATGATTTGATTTTGTGAGTTGCATTAATCTGAATGAAAAGTGCTGTATAAATAAAGTTTGACTGATTGTGGGATGTACTGACCTCTTGGATGAGGGCCTGGCTTTTCGCCGTCACCTCCATCAGCCTCTTCTTTAAGGAGGTGTTTTGTTCCTCCAGCGCGGCCCTGATCTTCTGTTCCTCCTCGGAGCCGGCCCCCGACGCTCCCTGAGACGACGGGCCGTCCAGCCTCCGGTGCAGCTCGGCCACCTCCTCCAGGACTCGGTCGTAGTCCTCCCGGAGCTCCGCCAGCTGCCGCTCCTTCTCGTCCACGGCGTTGCTCAGCAGGTTCTTCATGTTGTCGAACTTCTCGGCCGGGACCGTGTTGCCTCCGTGTTTGTTGCGGGCCTCCTTCAGCTCCGTCTCCATTTCCAGGAGCGTCTCGGCCAGGTCGTCCCGCTCCGCGCCGACCGCCCCGAGCTCCCGGCTCAGACGCTCCGCCTCGGCCGCCAGCTGACTCTCGCTGGACTTGTACTCCTCCAAAGCTTTCTCGCTCTGCTTGAGGCGGTTCCGGACCCGGCCCACCTCGGCTGAAGCGCCCTCGTACTTGTTTTTGACGTCCTGCAGCTGCGCGCGGAGCTCCTCGTTGGCCTGACCTCCGAGGTGCTCCTTCACGGCCACGACGTGAGCCTGCAGCTGTTTGACTTTACACTCCGACTCCAGCATCCTCTTCTGGACGTCCCCCAAGGCGTCCTCCAGCTCCTGGATCTGCCGGTCGGCCTGTTTTTGGACAGCGTCGCGGCTCTGCGCCAGCTCCTGACATTCTCGGTTCTTGCGGTTGAGCGCAGACTGAAGCCGGGACGTCTCTTCCTCCGAGGACTGTTGTCTTCTCTTGACCACGTCCAGCTCGCGGCGCAGGGTTTCTACCTCAGCGTTCACGTCCCAGCTGGCTGCAGCCGCCTGGTTCTTCTCTAAAGGTTTGGACATCGAACGGGACAAACTCTGGAGTTAGACAAAGAAGAAAAGTGTGTCAAGAATATTCAGTGGTTCTTGATACTAACTATTACTAGTTATTAAAGCTGCACAATATATCCCAGCCCTACCACATGATCATTGAGGAGGTTTTCACACCTGAACTTTTTGGTCTGGACTTTCAGACTTTCCCGTTTGGTTTGAAACAAATCTTCAGGTGTGAAAGTTCAGACCAAACTGACACTAACTAAGGTTTATTTGTGAAAGAGAGTTTGGACTTTCAGACCAAATGCAGGAAGTCACGTCCGATTAAACACGAAGAAGAGCAAATAAAGGGAAAAGGTAAAAATGGATATCGGTCGGGTTTAAAAACAAGTTAAAACACATATTGTTTTATGTTTTGTTTGTCTCTATTTTTCTTGCTGCTCTACCACAGATGTCTCTCCGTTTCCTAAAGAGCGTTATAGTGATTTAAATCATGTCTTAAACAGTGCATTTGAAGTTTCATCTGTTTGTATTAACTCTATATTAATAATAACATGTCTCTATAGGTCCTGCTCCAGTCTGATTATTGTATTTCTCCAGTTCAACTGTAAAATGACACACATTCATCACAGTAAAAGCCGTCTACAGCTTCAGGGAAAGTCTGATAGTTCGCTTTTGAAAACTGTAGTGAAAACAAAAGTTACTGAAAATAACAAATACTGCGTAAGAATTTGTGAGTTCTTAGAGCGGACTTTGGTGTGGACTTTCAGGAGAGAAAACAGCGACAACTTCAACAGACCAACTACTTCTGAGTTTATTTAACTTTATTTATTTTTATTCCTTAAATTGCACCTGTCTGTTTCTCACCTGCTCAGAATCCAGGCTGTGAGCTTGTTTCACCAAAATGTTCTCTTTTCCTGTTCAAGATAAAAACACACTTAAATCTTCTGTTCATTTAAAACAACTGTGATTAAATATTCTTTATTCTTCTTAGTCCACTCACCTTTTATAACTGACTGCCCTGAATAATCTCCCTGGAAAACATACAGATCCATTTAGTTTAGACGATACATCAAAGAGAAATGACAAAAGGATAAATAATAATAAAAGCACAGACCATCGTGCTCCTGAGCTGCACTTTGACCGTTTCTAAGCCTCGTGTCCCGTCTTCTTTGGCGACTTTAAACGACTCTCTCTGATCAAAAAGCAAAGAGTTAGAAGAGAACACAACGTCAAACTGAAATCAAACCACCTCAAAGTGATACACACCTCTTTGAGAGAATCCTCTACTTTTTCCTGGAGAAAAACAAACACAGAAGCAGTCATTAGTGTCAGAAGGAGGAGGACAGGTGAAGTGTGGGGTTTGTTACCTGTGTGAGCTGCTGCTGGAGCATGGTCACCTGATCCAGGAGACCCCTCTGCTCCTGGTGAGACCTCTTCAGACTCTCCGTCAGGCTCTCGTTCTGTCGCTCCAAATCCTGAAACACATTTAAGTTAATTTATTCTGGCAGGATTTCCAGACTCCATCCACCACCTGCTCTTCTTCAAATCACTGAATAAAAGGCAAATCTAGCTTTATTACATTGATTTATTCCCAATTTTCCAATTTGTTTTCAAAAATATGAACCTAATTTCCAACATTTATAGTTATTCTTTCCATTTCATGATTTTATTTACCAGTTCTTTCCATTTTGAGTTAGTTTTGTCTTGTTTTTTGCAGATTCTTTGTGACTTGTTTAAGTTTTTGCTGTTATTCAAATGAGAATCTCCACCTTTAATATTATTCCTTTCCAAGTGATTTATTTACTGAAAAATCTAGGTTTATTCCGGTTTTTGAATGAACTCTATCCACTTGTTTTTGGCCAAACTTCAAGTATTTTAAACCTGAAAACTCACTTTTTCCAGAGTTTTTCCTGAGCTCATTGTGTGAACCTGAACAATTTTCAGGTTAAATGCATTTTAAGGTGGTTAAAGTCTGTCTTTAATCTTTAATTAATTAATTGTGAATGCATGGTTGGCCACATTACACAGCTCCCCCTGTTGGAAGGATAAAGCAGTGCAAGATGAATGAATAACAAGGCTAATATCACATTATTTTAAATAGTTACTACTTATTTTTCCAATATTGTGCAGCTCTACTGTGTAGCTCCTACTATATTTACATTAAAAGCTACATCAGTCACGTGACTTTTACTCTTTTCTTGGATTATTTTCATTGCTCTGCTTAGTTCTTTCCTGAAAATCAAAGTGACTCAGAGCCTTTATTTTTGATTTGTTTTCCTTTTATCAGTGAACTGTGATTGACTGAGGAATATAAACTCCAAATACAGACAGAGGAGCTACTTACGATTATGATCTGGTCTCTTCGGTTGATTTCAGTCGCCTCTGGTCTATCGACTGAATGCTGCAAAAAAAAAAAAGAGTGTTTTTCTGTAATTCCATCTTCCAAATACAAAAAAATCTCAGAAATAAACACTAGATGGCAGTCAAGTACAACTTCAAACTAAAGAAAAGGCCATGAGTTCCAACATAAAAGAAGATTCTATAGAAATTGTGGAGAAAAACAGGTTTTGAAGAGAGAGCTAATTACTGAGGTATCATTTCAGTCAATTAGCTCGGTTCAAAAGGACTCACGCTGTACGTTAATGACAATAATCACTTCGTGTAGAGCTACTCATTTAAATAATGAACAAAGAGAAACACTTTTCACTGGATAAGTTCAGTCAGAAAATAGGCCGTACCTGCCGCTTCCACTGCTCTATTCTGGCAGCTTCCTTTTCTGCAAAAACGGGACAGAAAATAGAGATTTTTAGAACGCATTCAATCTAAAATATTGGCACCGGAGCGAAAAGAAAACAGATGTGTTTATGAACAACAAAACCAATTCTGAAAAAAAATGGACAAAGTATAAAATGTGAATGAAAACATAATCTCAGAAAATCACATTTTATTCACAATAGAACATAAAGAATATATCAGGAGTTGACTGGGACAATATGACCATTTAATCAAAAATGGTTTAGAATTTGATGCAGAAAAACACATCAGAGGCAACAACAGGCTGGAAAAGTAAGAGGTAATAAAAAAAAATTAAAAAAAAGAACAACTGGAGCATTTGGGTTAAAATAAAATGTCTAAAAAATATATAAAATTGAAACCTTGAATAATCTAAATCTCCAGAATATAATCTCATCGAAAGATTGAGAGAAAATGAAGAAATCTTTGAAAGGGATGAGGTTAAAGGTCAGTTTTGGAGGCATTGAACCCAAAGAGAAACCTGTTCTATCAGATAATTACAACTTTAAATTTTTTTTTTTTGCAGGAGACAGTTTTAAGTCAGTGCTGTTTGAGCCTGAAGATCACCAGACCCTAACCTCTGACCTTTAACCTTGTCCATTTCAGAGATTTCTTCAGATTCTCTCAATCTTTTGTTAATATTTTGTTGCAATTTTACATTTTTCTGAGACTCTTTGTAAAAACGCTCCTGTGATTCTCAGTCTTAAACCTCATTTATTGCTCCTCCAGCTGTTTTTCTTACTTTTTCAGTCTGTTGTTGCTCCTGTCACAGTTTTTTTTGAGGTGTTGCTGCCTTCAAATTCAAAAAGAGCTCTTATTCTTCATGAAAAGTCTCCACACCTGAAGTATTGTTTATGTTCTATTGTATTGTGTCTAATGACGCAAGTACTTCTTTTCAAAACATATTCCTTTTATCAATTCAATGCTAATTCTTGTTTTGAGGGTAACACTTGATAATGTGGTATTCAGTTGTTGTTAAGTCAATTTATCCGACGATTATCTAAAAAAGAATGTGTGGGAAGAAACTTTTGGGTTTGGATTTGTACTTTGAAAAACAAAACAAAACAGATTCTTCATTAAGTTAAAGTACAATCTATGTTTAAGTAAGAAAATCTACACATTTAAGAAAAGATTTTGTACTGTATTTCTGTTTGATTGAGGGCCGGTCTCTGTCGGCTTTGTCCAGGTACGTTTTGAGCTGAAGTTTTTCGAGAGAATCTGAAGAAATCTCTCTTTTTTCTGCAGATCGGTGAACCTCTGTCCATCTTTATTTCTAAGAGACTCTTTCTGTCTTAAACATAATCAGCTGCTTCTCCAGATGTTCTGTTTTTCTACCACTTTTCCAGTTTCCAATTTCAAAATTAGCTTTTATTTTTCATGAAATGGTAAAATGTCTCACCTGATATGTAGTTTATGTTCTATTGTATTGTGTTTAATGCATTCTGGTTTTATTTACGTCTCATGCAGTGTCCTAACTTTAATATCTGGGGTACAATATCTGAAGGATTTGGATCATTTCCCTTGTTTTGGTTGGGACTGACTCACCTCTGTTGGCTTTGTCCAGGTAGGTTTTGACCATGGCCAGCAGCTCGTGGTTTTTGCTGAGGCGAGCGTAGTGGAAGGCGTCGTGTCCGAAAGCGTCCAGCGGCTTCACGTCGGCGCCGCTCTTCAGCAGCACCTCCACCGCGTCCTTACAGCCGTACTCACACCCGAGGATCAGCGCCGTCCTGGGACAGACACAGGGTTATTCATGAACACAGTCTGACAGATCGGACCTAAAGGGAGGAAATCTGTTCAGTATTTGAGGGTTTTACGTGCGGTTTAGTCACAGTAAAACATAATCCACGTGTATTTATGGAATCCTTTCAGAGGCAGAAGATGGTGACATTTGGAAGCTTTTATTAAATTTTGAATGTGAGGTTTCATCTTCATTTGAGTTTTACAAAAGTTATCACACAAACAATCATTTCCACCTTACATGGACATTAGTTTTTAGTTGGATTTCAACAGGTTTTAGACGGATTTAACAGGTTTTAGATGGATTTCAATAGGTTTTATTTGGATTTGAACATATTATAGATGGATTTCAGCAGGTTTTAGTTGGATTTCAACAGGTTTTATTTAGATTTCAACAGGTTTTATTTGGATTTGAACATATTATAGATGGATTTCAGCAGGTTTTAGTTGGATTTGAACAGGTTTTAGTTGGATTTCAACAGGTTTTAGTTGGATTTCAACAGGTTTTATTTAGATTTCAACAGGTTTTATTTGGATTTGAACATATTATAGATGGATTTCAGCAGGTTTTAGTTGGATTTGAACAGGTTTTAGTTGGATTTCAACAGGTTTTAGTTGGATTTCAACAGGTTTTATTTAGATTTCAACAGGTTTTATTTAGATTTCAACAGGTTTTATTTAGATTTCAACAGGTTTTAGATGGGTTTGAACAGATTTTAGATGGATTTGAACAGGTTTTAGTTGGATTTCAACAGATTTTATTTGGATTTCAACAGATTTTGGTTGGATTTCAGCAGGTTTTATTTGGATTTCAACAGGTTTTATTTAGATTTCAACAGATTTTAGATGGATTTCAACAGATTTTAGATGAATTTCAACAGATTTTAGTTGAATTTGAACAGATTATACTTCTCGTTTTAGCAAAAATCAATTCCATCTAAAACACGTTCAAAACAAATTCAATGAATAAAACCTAGTGCCAAAAATATCTCCACATAAGGGCCACATAGAACATTGCAAAGGGCCGGATTAGGCTCCTGGGAGTTCTGTTTATTTACATTTAAAGGCAGATTACGCTGTTTAGGGATCACTTTAGGACCACCACTACAACAGAGTCTTTATCAGTGTCACTAGTAACACAAACACTGCACCGTGACACTCGTATGCTTTGTGTCTTTGTAATGACTCTAATGTAGGAGGTGAACTGAGCAGTAGGTTCATGAGTCATGCGTGTTAATGGAGACAATTAAACAAACATCTCCAGAAAGAGAGACAGGGACAAAGCAGCGAGATCTTCCTACGCCTTTCCTCTCGAGCCTCTTTAATGACGTCCGTTTGAGTTCATACATGAAAAAAAACTGTTGCATTTAGTTTCACAGTTTAATCACCTAAAGTTTATTGTAAAAGGAATCATCTGTGAAAAAATGAGCTTGCTTCAGGTAAAAAGGAGCGCTCCCATTGGTCGACACTGATGTCAACAACGAAGGAACAAGGAAATAAACCAAGGAAATGTGTTATTCTGTTGAAAATACGTCTTATTTTACAGAGAAACAGCTCAAAAAAGATAAAAATACAGAAACATACAGCAAATTAAACAGATAAAGGAGATAATTACAGCATCACTACAGTCTACAACGGTAAGATAAAAGTTTCAGATCAGTTCTAAACTTTGATTTAATGTAACATATTATTATTTTGAGGTGAAAAATGGTCAGTTTTTTTTTCTTTAAATAAAAGAAGCAGGAAAGGTTACTGCTGCTGTTTGAGGAGAGTCTGAGACCAGGACAAAAAACTAAATCGAACCCCCTCCTGAAGGTTCTTCTAGTTAACCAGCAGGATAACCTCTGGGTGGAACAATTGACGCAATTCTATTGATTGGACTGTCTTTTTCTTTAAATGTTATAGTTTAACATGAGCCCAGTACAGTTACTCTCCACACCACAAGATGGCAGTAAGCACTCCACACAGAAACCCACACAGAAACCACAGAGGAACATTTAGAGCGGGGTCCAAACTTTGTCAAAATGGGAAACATATGTCACTTATAAATAAATGTGTTTGTTTGTTTGTTCGTTAACTAACTCTTAACTAATCAGCTAATTGGACGATAGATAATCCTCTCTCAAGCAAAAACAAGAAGAGAAAGTAATAAATTCCTCTTTGTTTTTGTGATAAACGTCAGAAAACATGATAAATGTTGTACTTTTTCCCGACACAAAGCTAGTGTTTGTGGTTTTAAACGTGGTCTTCATGAATTTAAACATTGTATTTATCGTCTCCACTGCATTAAACACAAGCAGAACCTGTACAAACTCAAATATTGAGTCTAAATGAGAGGAAACTGCTGCAGCTATGAATTTAATGTTGAGAAAGATATATTAACAATGATCCAAGTTTAGAAAAGTCTGCTTCAAATACCTTTTATTTCTCAAACGGAGACAGGACTTTTGTGTCAATGCTATTTTGTCTTTCTTTCATTTGTCTGGGGGTTTTGATTAAAGTGATATAAAACAAACAAACACAAACGGTAAGATGTTCCTCGTCTTACTTGTTTTGTTTGTCACGGATGGTTATATCAGCTCCTCGCTCCAGCAGCAGTTGACAGATCCGAGGATGACACATCTGGGTCGCCAGCACCAGAGGCGTCCTTCCATCCTGAACAAAACAAGATTCACACTTATCCTTAAACGATGTTAAACTCTAAAAACAGCCTTATGTTTCGCTTCGCCTCGTGTCATAACCTCATATCTCTGAACGCTTGCTATAAACATTGTACAGACACGATCAATTTTTCTGTCTTCAAGATGTCTCAACCTTTTCTTCAAGACAAGGTTGGAACAAGTGGAAAAGAAAACGTAGTGTATAGAGTCAGAGAATGTGTGAGGTCAATTATTCTTACAAAATCAGTGGCATTCACCGAAGCCCCGCTGTCGCAAAGAAGTTTCACACTGGAGGAGCAGCCCGCCATGACTGAAAGAGACAAATAAGACAATATTCAAGACAGACAATTATCTCCTCCTCGTTAAACATTATTGAATTGACAGTATTTATCTGTGTTTTACGTTGTCTCCCTTTTCTCTGTTGATGCTTTTCTTTTTTCAGCTGTTTCTCTGTTAAAAGACATATTCAGCTGAAAATACACTTTATCTGCAGCTATTAAACTTCCTGGAACGTCATGTGACAAGTGTCGACCAATGGGAGCGCTCCTTTTTAGAGCTGGGTTTTCTGTTCCTGAATAGAGGTTCTCATCTATTACAATCCCTTAGAATAAACAGTGGATGGATCATAAAGACTGTTTTTTCACAAATGTTTGCTTTTACAATAAACTATTTGGGTTTAAACCATTTTCCAACAAGAAGAAAACATATCAGGTCCAGTCTGTAGTGTTTTCTTTGCATCTTTGAACTTGGAAATACTATTTTACTAAACCTGAAAGGCGACAAACTAAAGTGCTTTATTTCTAATCCACTCGCAAAATAAATGTATTGGATAAATCCGACTTACCAGCATCGTGTAAAGCTGTTCTTCCTTGTAAGTCCACATTTCCAACAGGACAGTTGTGCTAAAATACAACAAAAAAACAAAAACAGTTCAAGGTAAACCATTCAAATCCATCTATAACTTGTTAAACCAGTTAAGGTCCTAGTTAAACCACATTAAACCTGTCCAAATCCAGTTAAAGGTCGTACTGTAACCACTTAAGACCAACTACTTTAAACCTGTCAAAATTCACTTCTATCCAGGTTAAATCCCTTTAAACTCGATAAAGTCTGTGTTAAACCAATTAAAAGCCACTGGTTAAAGTCTGCATCCATCGATAACCTCTTTAGATCCATTCAGAATTACTTACAGTTCAAGTTAAACCACTTCAAACCAGTCCATATCCATGTTAAACCCGTTTAAATCCACTGAAAACCAGTTACGGTCCAAGTTAAACCACATAAAACAGTTTGACAACTTAAGGTCCTACTGTAACCACTCAAGACCCTCCAACTCTGACTATAACCTGTTGTATTTGGTTTAAAACCTCATTTGGTCCACTTTAAACTACTTTAAACCTGCAAAAATTCACTTCTAACCAGGTTAAATCCTCTTTAAACTCGATAAAGTCTGTGTAAACATCAATAATCTCTTTAGATCCACTCATATTTACTTACAGTTCAAGTTAAACCACTTCAAACCTGACAAAATCCATCATGAACCTGTTTAAATCCACTAAAAACCAGTTAAGGTCCAAGTTAAACCACATTAAACCTGTCAAAATCCATCATTAACCTGTTTAAATCCACTGAAAACCAGTTAAGGTCCAAGTTAAACCACATTAAACCTGTCAAAATCCATCATGAACCTGTTTAAATCCACTGAAAACCAGTTAAGGTCCAAGTTAAACCACATTAAACCTGTCCAGTTTAGCAAAGAATAAACAGAATGACATTAAAATAAGCACATTTTTATTCACTTCGTGGGGTTTGTGGATTAAAGCGAGACCTAAAGCAGGTCAGCTAAGGCTGTGTGACGCTGTAGATTCAGTCGTCTAATTGGACACCGGTCTCTGTATCGCTGCAGCTCCATGACGTCCTACTGGGAAACTGTGAGGGTTCAGTGCTAACAAGAGCGTGATGTTGCTGGGTAAGTTTGACCGGCGAGCTCCACTAAAAAAAACCCCGCTCTCTCCAGCAACAGGCGAAAAAAATTAGCAGTCCGATCGTATGACAAACCGGCGAGGGGAGTGTGGAGTGACGACGGAGCGAAGGGAAACCCTACACGGAGGCTGCGGGGGCGGCGTCGGCATCCAGCTGCTCCGTCTGCTGTAATGACGGCAGCGCGGGGGGACGCCGGGTCCGCAGGAGGGTCGGCTCGTCAACGCCGCTGACAGCCCCCTGCCAACAGTGTTGACCGCTGTTAGATCGGCTGCCATACGCGAGAAGAGGAGGAGGGTTCCGCAAAAAACCCACCAGGGCACAATACTGCACACAGGGACCTCTCATTGTAAACACATAAATCCTGCGGGACGTGGTGACGGGACGGGGCGGCTCTGGACCCACCGGGCTCAGCTGCCGGTGCTGTTCGGAAATGAGGTTAAAGGTTCAGGAAAAAATGAGACAAACAGCAGCTCAATTCTGCACGTCAATACCTGTCAAAATCCATCATGAACCTGTTTAAATCCACTGAAAACCAGTCAAAGTCCAAGTTAAACCACGTGAAACCTGTCAAAATCCATCATTAACCTGTTTAAATCCACTGAAAACCAGTCAAAGTCCAAGTTAAACCACATTAAACCTGTCAAAATCCATCATTAACCTGTTTAAATCCACTGAAAACCAGTCAAAGTCCAAGTTAAACCACATTAAACCTGTCAAAATCCATCATTAACCTGTTTAAATCCACTGAAAACCAGTTAAGGTCCAAGTTAAACCACATTAAACCTGTCAAAATCCATCATTAACCTGTTTAAATCCACTGAAAACCAGTTAAGCTCCAAGTTAAACCACATTAAACCTGTCAAAATCCATCATGAACCTGTTTAAATCCTTTGAAAACCAGTTAAGGTCCAAGTTAAACCACATTAAACCTGTCAAAATCCATAATTAACCTGTTTAAATCCTTTGAAAACCAGTCAAAGTCCAAGTTAAACCACATTAAACCTGTCAAAATCCTGTTCAAAGTCCAAGTTAAACCACATTAAACCTGTCAAAATCCATCATTAACCTGTTTAAATCCACTGAAAACCAGTCAAAGTCCAAGTTAAACCACATTAAACCTGTCAAAATCCATCATTAACCTGTTTAAATCCACTGAAAACCAGTCAAGGTCCAAGTTAAACCACATTAAACCTGTCAAAATCCATTCGTCCAGTTAACCATTAAACCTGTCTCTTTTATTAATCATTAACCTGTTTAAATCCACTGAAAACCAGTCAAGGTCCAAGTTAAACCACATTAAACCTGTCAAAATCCATCATTAACCTGTTTAAATCCACTGAAAACCAGTCAAGGTCCAAGTTAAACCACATTAAACCTGTCAAAATCCATCATTAACCTGTTTAAATCCACTGAAAACCAGTCAAGGTCCAAGTTAAACCACATTAAACCTGTCAAAATCCATCATTAACCTGTTTAAATCCACTGAAAACCAGTCAAGGTCCAAGTTAAACCACATTAAACCTGTCAAAATCCATCATTAACCTGTTTAAATCCACTGAAAACCAGTTAAGGTCCAAGTTAAACCACATTAAACCTGTCAAAATCCATCATTAACCTGTTTAAATCCACTGAAAACCAGTTAAGGAACCAAAACATGACCTGTTTAACTTTGAAATGTAAAAACATTCTTTTTAAATTAAAAAAAAAGTCCAAGTTAAACCACATTAAACCTGTCAAAATCCATCATTAACCTGTTTAAATCCACTGAAAACCAGTTAAGGTCCAAGTTAAACCACATTAAACCTGTCAAAATCCATCATTAACCTGTTTAAATCCACTGAAAACCAGTCAAAGTCCAAGTTAAACCACATTAAACCTGTCAAAATCCATCATTAACCTGTTTAAATCCACTGAAAACCAGTCAAGGTCCAAGTTAAACCACATTAAACCTGTCAAAATCCATCATTAACCTGTTTAAATCCACTAAAAACCAGTCAAGGTCCAAGTTAAACCACGTGAAACCTGTCAAAATCCATCATTAACCAGTTTAAATCCACTGAAAACCAGTCAAGGTCCAAGTTAAACCACATTAAACCTGTCAAAATCCATCATTAACCTGTTTAAATCCACTGAAAACCAGTTAAGGTCCAAGTTAAACCACATTAAAAACCACCATCTAGACATTTTCCTTAAGCCACTGGTTAAGTCTTCCATCGAACCTCTTTAGATCCACTCAGAATACTTACAGTTCAAGTTAAACCGCTTCAAACCTGTCCATATCCACGTTAAACCTGTTAAAATAAGTTTGTTTTTGTTCTAACAGTGACTCGACGGGGCATTTATTTCAAGGGGGGGTAAAGGCGTTGAGTGACGGGAGGTTACAGAGCTATAATTAGAAAAATGAGACAAACAGCAGCTCACCTGCAACAGTTTCTGAACGCACAGAGAGTGTCCGTTTCTCGAAGCCAGATGAAGAGCGTTTTTACCTGAAAGACAAAGAAAATACTGCTTCCATTCAAACACATTTTAAAATTTAAAAATGGCCAGAGAATAACATTCAAGATCATTTATTATTATTTATTTTTTACTTTGTATGGTTCACAATAAGTTTAATTTATATTTATATAACGTTATGGTCTTCTGTGTGATGGAAATTAACTTTTTGCCTTAAAATCATCGTCCAAACTGAGAATTAAATCAAAATGTGGAGCATTTAGATAAAAAATCTTGGTTTAGATCTGGTTCATTTCTACATTTAGTCTTAGTTTAGCTCAGTTTAGCTCAGTTTAGCTCAGTTTAGCATCTCTGCAGCATAGCATTCTTTTTTGATTTATATAAATTAGGTCATAAACGTCTTTTAACAAGGCTTTTTGCAGCAGAAACGATGATGGTCGAGACGAGAGACGGGAGAGAGTTGTATTGGTTACAACTAATGCTACTTTATATGGCCTTTTTTGAGATAATAACCACTAAATAATCACTGAATCACTAAAATGTCACTCGGTTGGCGTCAAAAGAAGCTGTCCACACAAACTCAGACTCAGGCCTGTGCTGCAGACTCTTATTTACCATCGAATAAATCAAACGTCCCAGTGTTATGATCTGTGTCGGGGGCAGAGGACTCGTCGACGTGTGGGAAGCACTGTGAAGGTTTTATGGAGGTTCATGTGTTATTTTGATGAGATAATACACGACTGTGAGCGTGATTTGACTGATATTTTGTCAAACTTTGCACTTGACATGTTTATATGCATCTTTAATCATGAAGCCGTCAACTTTTTTAATTTATTTTTCCCCCAATCACTTTTCCGTGTACGTTTTAGCACAGAAACATTTGTCAGCGTTCAAGATGTCAAACTGTTGCACAAATTCGAAGCAGCCCCGTGTAACTTTAAGCCCCAGAAGATCTTTCTCCTAAATTTGCCTCTTGGATAGTCTCCACTTCTAAACAAATAGTGATAATACAGTTGCACAGTCAAGGAACTGCGCCCTCTAGTGGTGTCAAACTCAAAGTGAGGGGAAAGTTAATAAGGATCCTTTCAGAGGCCGAAGATGTGACATTTGGAAGCTTTTATAAAATTTTTAATGTGAGATTTCATCTTCATTTGAGTTTTACAAAATTAAACACACAAGCAATCATTTCCTTCTTTTATGGAAACTGGTTTTAGTTGGATTTGAACAGGTTTTAGTCAGATTTTAACAGGTCTTAGTTGGATTTTAACAGGATTTACTCAGATTTCAACAGATTTAGATGGATTTTAACAGGTTTTAGTTGGATTCCAACAGGTTTAGATGGATTTTAACAGGTCTTAGTTGGATTTCAACAGGTTTTAGTTGGATTTGAACAGGTTTTAGTCAGATTTCAAAAGATTTTACATGGATTTGAACAGGTTTTAGTCAGATTTCAACAGGTTTTAGATGGATTTGAACAGGTTTTAATTGGATTTCAACATATTTAGATGGATTTTAACAGGTCTTAGTTGGATTTTAACAGGATTTAGTCAGATTTCAACAGATTTAGACGGATTCGAACAGGTTTTAGTTGGATTCCAACAGGTTTAGATGGATTTTAACAGGTCTTAGTTGGATTTGAACAGGTTTTAGTTGGATTTGAACAGGTTTTAGTTGGATTTGAACAGGTTTTAGTTGGATTTCAACAGGTTTTAGAAGGATTTCAACAGGTTTTAGTTGGATTTCAAAAGGTTTTAGAAGGATTTGAACAGGTTTTAGTCGGATTTCAACAGATTTAGATGGACATGAACAGGTTTTTGTTTAGTATGAACAGATTTTATTTATCAAATCAATCAAAAACATGTTCAAATTCAATGAATAACACCAAAACTATCTCTTCTAAATGTATTGAAGGGCCACATAAAACACTGCAAAGGGCCACATTTGGCCCCCGGGCCTTGAGTTTGACGTGTGCTTAAGTGGCTCAAAGTTACAAAGGGCTGCTTTAACTAACTTTAAAACAGACTTCCTGCTCTGATATAAAACTGTGCTCCGTCCCATTGTCTGACTCTCATTTATATCTTAATAAGGAAAATTAAGATAGCGCTGAAGTCTGTCTAGACCAAACTAATAGACGACTAATTACCGTTTTTCACAAAGACAGCTCAAACTTCATAATGACGAGCGGCTGCCTGGACTGACCTGTGGCATCGGTGGCGGTGATGTCCACATTGTGTCCCAGGATGAGGTTCAGACAGTCTAGATGTCCTCGGGTCGCGGCCAAATGAAACCTGCAGGTCCACAGGAAAGGCATGAATAAAATGTGAAAGACTAAAGAAAATAACAGAGCTTGCTGAGAGAACGCAGCAGAGGGTGCACCGCGAGGAACAGGAAAGTGAAAATGTAAAATCTGAAATGTGGAGGACATGAGGGGGACTGGAAATGGACGGCAGGTCACTTCTGTTCAACAGGATCAGGATTTCAAAAGTAAAACAGGCCGTCCATAACTAATAACTGATCTTCTTCACTTCGTTTTCATACTTATTCTGTTTAGTCACTGCTTGTTCTTTTTTATTTATAGAGTTAATAGCATTTAGATGGTTCTTCAGCGCACTAATGGACAACAAAGGCTTGAGTGGGCTTCTTGAACTGAAGTAACTCTCATTAACGGCATATAACACTAATAGCATGACGCTAACTTCACTCTCCAAGTACCATCTCATAATGTATTTGATTCTCCAAGTACCACCTACATATGCAGTAATGAATATGGACATAAACGGGTCTAAAGTGAGTCGAGTTCAGTTTAAATACAGTTTAAGTGCTTTGTGTCTAGGGTCTAGGGCAGTTTTAGTTTGATTTTAACAAGTTTTATGGTGTTTAAGTTGGTCTCTGAAAAGGTTCTAATGGTTTCAGTTTGACATTGATAGATTTGAACCGATTTTAGCTGGACTTTAATTGCCTCAAGTAGTTGCAGTTGGTTTTTATTTGGACAAAATAAAATGGATTATGATCAAAATGGGCTCTCTCTGGAGAAGATAATGGAGATGTATTAATTAAAGTGCAGCTTGGGTTATCATTTTTATTTCCGTCTGAAAGTAAAACTCTCTGAGTACCACTGAAAAAAGTCAAAGTACCACAGTGAACCTCTGCTCTAAGTGAATATTGAGATCTGTGATTAATCACACAAAGACACTGATCACATGTTGTATTTGATGCTTTATGCAGCTGTTGTGCTGAGATAAAACAGATGGCATCTTCTCTTATTCATATTTCAATCCCATAAACTTAAGTGCCGTCTTAATTGAGCAGTTTTCTGAAGCGAACACTCGCCAACATGTCTTTAATCATCACTTTTGACTGGAAACATTAGCTTTCGTCTCCTCCTCTGATGTGCCCCACTGCAGAAAGCCTCTGCCAGGAGCCGTGGGGGTCACTTGTGTGTAAACCAATCCCTGTGTGTCACTGTCAAGTCACATGAACCTGCTTATGCTCTAACCCTGAGGCATCTGCCAAGGAGACAGCGAGGCTGTCACCTCAACACTGGCGCGGTATTAAAAGCCGCGTTGATGGCCAGGAGATGTTGGTTCTCTGGGGAGCACCGCAGGGTCCTGACCTCAGCCCACAGCAGACGGGACGCACACCCATACTGTCCACTTTAGGGTCAGTGACTGGCAGCTGCTGATGAGCCAGTGTTTTCAAGAAGGTAACTGGAGGAATACAAATATTCTGTAGAGTCAAATATATATATAAACAGTACTGTGTGAAAGTGTTAGTCAGGTGTGAAGATAAGCAGTAAAGTCAGAATGCTGTCAACAATATACAACACATACATGTTTATATGTTCTATTATTTGCAAAATGGAAAAGAGACACAAATCTTAAATATTGAGAGTGATCCCAGAACAAGAACATGATGAAATAACTCTGATCCCAGCATCATGGAGTCTGGTCTGGTTTTGTCTGGGATTACATGGTCTGGTTTAGTCCAGTCTGGTCTGGTTTTGTCTGGGATTACATGGTCTGGTTTAGTCCAGTCTGGTCTGGTTTTGTCTGGGATTACATGGTCTGGTTTAGTCCAGTCTGGTCTGGTTTTGTCTGGGATTACATGGTCTGGTTTAGTCCAGTCTGGTCTGGTTTTGTCTGGGATTACATGGTCTGGTTTAGTCCAGTTTGGTCTGGTTTTGTCTGGGATTACATGGTCTGGTTTAGTCCAGTTTGGTCTGGTTTTGTATGGGATTACATGGTCTGGTTTAGTCCAGTCTGGTCTGGTTCTGTCTGGGATTACATGGTCTGGTTTAGTCCAGCCTGGTCTGGATTTGTCTGGGATTACATGGTCTGGTTTAGTCCAGTTTGGTCTGGTTTAGTCTGGGATTACATGGTCTGGTTTAGTCCAGTCTGGTCTGGTTTAGTCCAGTCTGGTCTGGTTTAGTCCAGTTTGGTCTGGTTTAGTCCAGTTTGGTCTGGTTTAGTCCAGTTTGGTCTGGTTTAGTCCAGATCCTTCTCAAACTGAAACAGAGGAACTGCTTGAACTGTTTTGAAGCAAACTCAGACTAAATATTGATTAAATTTACAATTGTCATCTGTTTTTTTACACTTTGCATTTTGTAAAATAATAAAAATAAACATACATCATAGTTTACTTTACTTTTTACATCCACAACTGTATGGAGCCAGGTCATTCACAAAAACTCTACAAAACAGACAGCACTTATCAATAAAAACAGCTCCACTGTAAATCTAACACTGAAGATTTCTTTTTCCATCTAAAAAAATAAAAACCGGAGGGAGACTAATGGCTTGAAGAGCACATTTAGCCCTGTCATTTCATCTTCACACCTGCTTCTTGGCGGCCGTTCAGGTTCAGGTTGACACACAGGATACGGCTGCTATTTTAAGACGGAGGAGAGGGAAGAGTGTCTCTAAAAGCAAAAGTGGCCTCGTACTAAAGCTGCTGTAGCATCACAAACTCCCGTTACACCGCTCAATGTGTTACAGCATTTAGGAACGAAACATCTCTGTATTTGTTTTCATAAGAAGAGAACAAGAATGAAGAACAGCATTACCAAAACAGGGGGTTTTTCTTTCATTTGTGTCATTTTGAAACTCCAGAAGCATGTTTGTGACACTGATGGAAAACAGCTGCTTTGGAAATGTGTTAACACGATAGAAGCAACAAACCAACTCTCGTTTGGACACAAAATGGAGTTGAGTCGCCAAATATGGGACAGGGTTTGAGAAACACTGATTTAGAGAGGGCTAATCTTATTTGTTTTTACCACAAAATGCTATCGGGTCGATTAGAACATCTTATTATTGTCGTGAAAAGTACAAGTACTCAGAAAAGAACCAGAGTCCTCAGGCTGATGGCTTTGCAAAAAATAAATTGTTGTAAAATACAGACATCTGGTGCTGTTGGGTTGCCACTTTCTGCATTTTTTAAAAATTGGTTTGGAGAACAGTGACCTAGAAATGCTGTTTGTTTTTTTGTTTGTTTTTAAGAACAAGATGGGTTCATGAGCCTCTGCCATCTCTCCAAAAGCAAGTTCCTTTCTTTTCTTTTTTGCCATTGAGGTGAAAGAAAAAAAGAGTATTCAGAAAAGAACAGAAATGAGAATTATAAGACAGAGTTCTGCAGTGTGTTAGCTTTGGAAAACAACATATAATCCTTGGTTAAAATGGCAAAGTAAAGAGTTATAATAGAAGTAATGTCAGTGCCATTTGCTCATTTTGTCGATTAAAAAGTAAAAAGTATAAAAATCATACCTTTTAATCACTAAAATGAGTGTTTTTTTCAATACTGATTATATATCCACCTGTTTCTTAATCTGAATGATCATAATCTTTCATCATTTTGGACTCAAACCCATCCCCTTGAACCAGACAGACAAGCAGCTAATTCTGTTTACTCGGCCGAGAGTCCCGCTAGAACAGTTAAAGCCTAAATCTATTATCTGAGCACGGCGAGGCTAATCCAGGCTTCACTGAATTATATGTGAGAGCTAACAGTTTGTAATTACTTCTCCCACTGAGGACCGTAATTACAAGAGTGGAGATTTGGCATTCCCTCGTTGGCAGGTCCCGGGATGCCAGAGCCACGTGTTGTCCGTGTGTGGCCCACTGAACTGTAAGCAGAAGAAGTGCTGACCGTGGAAAAAGCGCTTCATTGTTTGTTTGGGTAGACTCTACAAAAGCATGACCTCTTTCCATAAATGTACCGTCAAGGTGGCGTCCTCAATTTCTAATTAAACGCTCCGTGTTTCTTTTCGCGGCACGTGTTCAGGCACAAGAATGTTTGAACTATTCAAGGCACTTAATATAGTCCTGACGAATTCTAGCACCTTATTATGAGAGCAGGCATTTATGAGCTGGTGTGTACGATTGTGTTTATTTACAGCCGCTCGTGTGTTGTATAGCGTCGCTGCAGCATGCATCAGCGCTCGGGAGAATTTCACACAATGCTGAAAATACTTCAGGGATCTGGTTGGTTATTTCAAAATACTACAACAAAGCCTTTGTCAAAATAAGGCCAGAGACAAGAACGGACTTCATAAACGTGGCGCCGGGCTCGTGTAAGACAACAGTGATTATTTAATTTGGGACGTCAGCAGAAAGGCCACACAATATACCACGGATTTATCATTAACGCAATATCTGTATCACAATATCTGTATCGCAATATCTGTATCACAATATCTGTATCACAATATCTGTATCGCAATATCTGTGTCACAATAACCATATCACAATATTTGTATCACAATATCTGTATCACAATATCCGTATCGCAATATCCGTATCGCAATATTTGTATCACAATATCCACATTACAATATCCACATAGTAATATCTGTGTCACAATATCTGTATCACAATATCCGTATCGCAATATTTGTATCACAACATCCGTGTCACAATATCTGTATCACAATATCCGTATCGCAATATTTGTATCACAATATCCGTGTCACAATATCTGTATCGCAATATTTGTATCACACCATCTGTATCACAATATTTGTATCACAATATCCGTATCGCAATATTTGTATCACAATATCCGTATCGCAATATTTGTATCACAATATCTGTATCACAATATCTGTATCACAACATCTGTATCACAATATCTGTATCACAACATCTGTATCACAATATCTGTATCACAATATCCGTATCGCAATATTTGTATCACAATATCCGTATCGCAATATCTGTATCACAATATCCGTGTCACAATATCCGTGTCACAATATCTGTATCACAATATTTGTATCACACCATCTGTATCACAATATTTGTATCACAATATCCGTATCGCAATATTTGTATCACAATATCCGTATCGCAATATCTGTATCACAATATCTGTATCACAATATCTGTATCACAATATCCGTGTCACAATATTTGTATCACAATATCCGTATCGCAATAGCTGTATCACAATTTCCGTATAACAATATCCACATCATAATATCTGTATTATATAATCAGTATCACAAAGGCCTTCATAGTCCTCCGTGTGATGTATTTTTTTGCCTTTCAACTTCCTCAACAAATAAATGCTTGAATCAAACTGTGGTGCATCCAAATAAAAACAGTCTTGGTTCATTCCTACGTTTAGTCCTGGTTTGGACCCGTTTAATCCTGCTTCAGTCTTTAATATTGATTATCTGCTTTGATGAGTGAGTGTTAAAACCTTGTATTTCCAATATTTTCTAAACTTTTTACAATTTCAAAACGCATTCAAATATCACAAGTCACACAGTTATCGCGATATTCCAATAATTATCGTTTATCGCATTTTTTTTCCAAGTCATCATTCTCAAAAACAAGCTCTGTTTCCCATTATCCGTCATGATTAACTTCAAACTTGACGTTTACGATGCAGAGCAGTCCTTCAACACGTCTCTTTAAAACATCATCTCATCCCCATAACAGTCCTCAGCCTGAATATATTACTGGATGTCGCAAGCGCCGCCGTGGATCTGATCTGAATTTGCAGGGAGTCATTTCCTGTGGGGACTACATAAACAGCCCGTGGTCAGAGCGGTCAGGCCTTCGCTAGTCTCCAACATTCTTTGAACCGACTCCCAACGCGATGACCTCCGGAGGAATACGCGCACTCAAAGATTTATGGGAATAAAATAAGCATTCGTAAGATAATCACTAAATTGTATCATTATATAATTAGAGATATGGATGCTTTATGAGTATATGGTGGAATGTGTTGAAGGGTTCCCATGGTGCAAAGGATATAAAGGGGGTGGGGTTATCTTTTGAGGGTCATGTGGGGAGAGCTGGTTTTATTTAAGAAAGGAGTCAAACATGTTTCTCAATCTGAATGATCTAATCTGAGGGGAATTCCTATTTAAAAGGAACAAATGGGTGGGAATGTGACAACTTTATTGACTTAAATTAGTCCCGAAAGCAGAACTCCAGAGAGAAAGAAGAAGAAAACTCTTGAAGTGATATTTTTTGTCTATTTAAAGTTCAGTTTCTAGGCACATCGGACGTGTGTGACTCACGCAGAGCGACCCTCCACGTCCAGTTTGGTGGGAATGATGCCCTTCTTGCTCAGGACAGCGGCCACCTTGTCCACCTCGCCCCGTTCCACTGCTTTCATCAGCCGGTCATCGTACTTGTTCCAGTCTGTGTTCTGGTGAAGGAGACAACAAGCAACGTTAGGCATGCATTGAATTAAAAAATATACATATGTGTGTGAAAACATAATGCAGACAGACAGAGAGAGCATGTTCAGGTTGTTGTGAATGCTCAAAAAACAAATAGATAATGGTAAGATTATACTGAACAGCACTCAGACTTCAACAAGCAATCATCTTTTTGAAGACACGGCTTCTGTACACACTGAAAACAAGCAAGTTTTCTGTAAAAGGAACAACAGAGTAGACATTATTGATGAGAATACATACAAAATGCATGGAGGTGCACTTCAGCCAGCGGCTCATCTTGGGTGACGGGAGCTGGTCCTTGCACCGTGCTACTGAAAAGGTCGCCAGTTTTCCGGTTTACAAACACAACACAGAAGAAAAAAAAAAAGTTCCTTCAGTCTCTTAGTGCACTCAGCCAGTGAGTGCAAAAACCGGGTGAGAAAATAAAAGTGAGTCAGTTCATACACAGAAGGTCCCTTTTGGAAGGTTAAAGCTTATCGCATTTGAAAAGAAGTTCATTTGGCAGGATTTTCTAAGCATTCCTGATTTACTCATAGGCTCTGCCTGTAAGTTCATCACTGCACAGCAGTTTAGACACAGTTCAAGGGAGTGGAAGGAGGAGTAGAAAAGAGGGAATGGAGGTGGAGAAGCAGTAGGGCCAGCCCTGCCAGCCCTGGGACCTGCCCTGGCCGGCTACTGCAACTCCTCCTCTGGGGAAAAGTCAGCTCAGCCTGGCTAACTCTGGCCTCCCACAAAGTCCTGCTGCTGTCAACCGTTCACTGTCAGCGCTCTTTGTTCAAAGTCTTCTTCTCCTCTGCTCTGTTTCCTGTTTGAAAAGTTGTGGCTAGTTGCTGTGAAGAGGCTCTTTCTTTTCCTTTGGTTCCTCTCTCAGTGGTATCCAGCGTCTTCACCTCTCCAAATGCAGGGTCACTGGAGCTGAGTGGGGTAAATATGTGAGCTCCTGCGGGTTTAAAATATCCCCCCTCCCTGGTAAACAGCGCTGGTGCAGACAGCCCTGTAGACTGGTTACCTCTTTATTTTTTGACCCCCAACCTCCCTGTAGTGACTGATAGGAAGACAGGAGCTAAGAATACATTCTGGACATGCCTTGGGAGTGAGTAATGGCTTTAGTGTCTATCAGCAGTGCCAGCACGAAACAAGGCCAGCCAGAAAGGTCCAGCTCCACGTCGCCCCACTCTGCTCTCCCCGCTCGCCTCCAGCTGAAAATATGAATGTCACAGGGGGATTATGCTTTGCACATTTGAAGTGGTCTTGGCACTGACCCTTCTAGGACACCGCCGGGCCATTGGCTGTCGTTAACCCGTTCGTCTAAAAGGGTGCGGTGCCCCCAAAGCCCCCTGATCCACGCTGTACAGTAGCGAGGCTAGATGTCAGTCTTTTACAAGCAGCTGTCTGAGACCACAAACACCCGCCGAGCTGCCTCTTCAGACATTACATGAGCTCCGTCACAAAAGATTACCTACTACTGAAGGCATGAGTGTAAACACAACAGTAAAATGTCACAGGAGAAGGTTAGCGAAGCAAGGAAAGCAAGAGGAGGCAGAAGATGAGCCGTTTAATTTACACACTGCATCAGATCAGGGCAGAATCGTGTTACTGTCGGAGGCCAGACTGGCGTTATGGCTGCGCCGCTGATACGTACAAACCCTCCACATGACAGATCATATGCAGAAGGGGGTGTCAACTTACTAAAGTTGCTCACCCTAGCATGGAGACAAAGGCGCCAAAATGGCACCTAGCCATGTGGCATACTGTACATCGGTCACGTAAATATCTCACATGGGTGAGCTTGTGTGTATTTGTTTAGGAATCTGTTTATGCACCAGTTAATAATAGGCCTGTTAGCAAGTGTTGCCAGTGAGAAGCAAAAAACAAGAGAGGTTTAATAATCTACAGCAGAAAGAAGTGAAATTCACAAAATATTAAAAACAGAGGCCTGATTATGTATTTAAATCCATATTAATATCAGAATTATTTACACAGCTCTTCTTTTTAAAGGCTTTTTTCAACACTCCATTTTAATAATTACTTACATTAGAGTTTTCCCATGTTTTCCTTTTCTGCTCTTTGTTCATCTAAATAAAAAGCTAACACATCATCTACAGCTGTTTAATCCAGTGCCCATTGCTTCTCATTCATTAAATAAAGCCATAGTCTCAAAATGAACCTGAAATGACTGTTACGTGAGTTTCCTAGCTGCTCTGTGAATAGCTCAATGCTCCGACTCCGTAGCAGCTGCTGCAGCAAGAGTTTTAAGTTTGAGGAGACGGCTTCTTTTGACCCCATAGAGTTAGCAGTTATTCAACAAAGAAAGGATTGTATTTGCAGAATTTGTCGTAAATGCAAAAAGTGTCCAGAAAATCAGTTTTGTCTTTAGCTTCTCCAAAACAAACATTAGCATAGCATTAGCAAAGAGGAAAATTTTACTACTTTTAGCTGATAAAAAGCAACAAAAGCACAACTGAGGCCTACTTTATTTATAATTTGTCGACTCTTCGTAACCATTCAACACAAACTGAACCACAGCAAAGTCATGAAAACAATGTAAATAAGTACGTCAAGTAATTATTTACACTTCTTTTCAACAGAGAGTATGCGATTTTTTTCTTGCTTATGAGGAAAACGTTTAGTCTCCTAGTGGCAAACTGTAACAGGATTATTCAGCAATGCATTCAATGTTTAACGAAGCAGGGATAACTGCAGGATCGCACTGTTCTGAGGCTGAATTCAGAGCTAGAAGTTTGGTTTGGTGTAATGTATTAGTAATTTAAAGACGGGGAATTTGATCTTTTTTGACTTTTTTGATTAAATAAAAGCAGGAAAGGTCCCTTGGCTGCTGTTGGAGGAGAAAAGTGGGGTTGAGAGAAAGAATAAAATCAGTCTAGTGCCCTCCATCTTTACCACATCTGCTCAAAATACCTGCTTTTTTTAGTATTTCCCATTAGTTCTCGGAAGCAATTGATCGTATACTGTTGCTGCAACCTCAAGCCTGTGCCACATTATGAACCGAAAAATCATTGTACCAAAGTAAATAATGCAGCTGTGTCCTGCTCTGCTCCCGCTGCTCGGCCCTGGCCGGACTAATGGCTTTCTGATGTCCAGACGGATGAAATCATCAGCAGAAAATACACGGCTCGTCATCTGACAAACAGACCGAGGCCAGACCAAAACATAAAGTTACACGCCAATATGATAAGCGATAGTAGCGTCCGGAGCCAGGCTGCAGTATTCATACGGTTTTATAGGATTAAAAGTGTGATGTGATAGTTAAGGACATCTGTGTGGAGACGTTATGTCATGAAATATCAGCCAGAGGTATTTATTGGGAGAAAGAGATAGCTGTACGTAAGAGTAGACCCTGAGCCATTAACACAGCGAGGTCAGCTGATTATTATTACTATTACACACTCTGTGACACCTACGATGAAAAAGATATCGCACATTAATAAAAAGTAATTCAAAAGACGTTCATTAGCTTTCTTGCGGAGGACGCGTGGTTGGGAAAACGAGTATTTAATCATAATAAAAGAAGTTAAGAGTCTGCCGTTCAAGGCTGTAAATGAGTAAGAAGTCAAAGCAGTGATAGCATTTTCATAAAACCAAGATACAGTCGCAAATGAAGAGATTTCAAAACACCTCCACCATTAAGAAAGACCTTATACTTAAGTGCTACACACGTATGAGACTAATATTATATTGATTTGTGATGTTGCTGTTGAAAAGGCTTGTGTGTATAAGTCTGTAGATGATATTGAACATCTTTAGATAAATGAGATATGGAATGGACAGTGTATAATGTGTATAATATTGTACCTTACATGTTGTATATTCACATTATTAGCGCTTCTTTCTTGTCTACTACGGACTACAGTTAGAAATTAGCTGCACAGCGTTAATCTGGTGCAGTACATCCTTGACCGTACACGTTCCCGATCAATTACAGTCTGAACTGAAGCAGGCTTTGAAGAGAGGCATTTAGACGACACCAAAACGCAAACGCAGCGCAGTAGAGTCATAAAAATGCTGAGACCGCTGTAGTATGTCTGCCCGGCCACTAGAGGCGCTGTGAACTCTGTGTAAACAGTTAGTAGCAGAAGTGAAGTATTAAAAAAACAAGTGAGATGTAATATTTTTGGTGAATATTGCCTATGATGATAGAACTTACATGTGTTTCTGCTCTGGATTTCTATTCCATTGATGATTTAAGATGTTTTGTGATATGTAATATTGCATTGAACAGTCCCGGTATGGTTTAAAAAAATGCAGTAACTTTTTTAAAATTAATTTCTTAAGGACTCCTCTTTCAAATCAAAAACTCAAATTTATTAGATTTATTACTGAGTTTCAATGGAAGAGAGCTTTAAAAGTGAGTGGGAATCAATGGAACTTTTTCGGAGCCTAAGGCAAGATTCAAATATTGCAGCTCAAATTCTTAATGCAATACTATATTAAAAAAAAGTATTGCAAGGCACATTCTTTTCTAAAACTATGCAGCACAAACAGTGAGTCAAACATGAATCACAAAGGTTCACATAAAGTATTCAAAGCTCCTCCAGAACAAGACCCAACAAGCCTCGTTTGCACTTACTCTATTCTTCTCTGTTTGTTGCATAAATACAGCTCCGTCTGCAGTTTGATGCAAGAGCAGACTAAGAACTGGGAACAAACCTCGTGGGAGCCACATCTGTTACCTCATTAAATAATAAACTGTCCTGAAACAAACTCCAAGTGCAAATGTGTTGTGCTTGTGGATCGGTAAACAGCAAAGGGCGCAGTCAGCACGCTGTTTGTGGTAGCACTTTTACACTTCAAACCACGCTCCGACGAGCACCTCCTTAATCTGTGAGCGTGAAGTGCAACTGTGCCCGGGCATGTCGAGTCGAAGTCAGCTCCCCACCTACCCCACCTGCCCCCGGGGAACCAGACGGGACGGAGGGAGGGGGTAGAAATCATCCGTAGAGTCAAAAAAAAAAGGCGTAAAAGAATAAACGGGACGGGAGCAGAGCCGTGGGTCCGGGCCAGGTGTCTGCTTTTGGTGTTGGGCTATACACGGGACCACTCTCACCGGGCAGAACACAGAGTGAGACGCAGACGCCCCCTGGTGGTGAGCAGGATATCAGCTACATGCATTTATGTTTGTTATTTTTAATTTTCTTCAAGAGAAAGGACAAATAAAAGGCACAGGGACAAACACATACAGCAACATATAACATCACAGTTACAAAAGTTAGTCAAATATTAGAAAAGGTTAGAAAATATAAGAACATACTATAAAAAAAACATAGAACATCAGGCACAGATTGAATAAAACACCAAACACAGACACAAGGAAGAACAATTCCTCCTCAAAAACATCTGTTAGTTTATAAAAGAGTTTAGTTTAATGGATTCACTGAAGGTTCTGTAATGTTCTTCAGATCTAAAGGTACTTTATTAAGAGAAAATTATGACCAAAACATCTTTTTCTAAACAGTATTTTACAGTCTCCTGCTGCAGCTCGTGTGGTTGTACTTGAATTTTATTGAATAAAGTCTCTTAAAGGTGGAGCCAGTATAATATCTGAAAAGATTATCATATTGTCCCAGCTCAGAAACTTACATTTACTCAGTATTTTACAGTAATTATATGAATTTGTTTTGTTTTTCCAGGGTTTTTAAAGTCTGCTTATAGAGTCTTTCTATCATCTAGGTCAAGCTCATCAGAAAATCACCTGAAACTTACCTAACACGCTCTTTTTTCTCTTTTTAAATGTGTTAAATGGCAATAAAACAGCTCCCAGAATACACCAGTGTCATGATACAGAAGGCATTTCTGCCCTAGTTGTGATTCTTTATTTAAATGCAGTTAATTATTGATATGTGGACGTGACAAATGTTGCGAAACTATATCAGAACATCCATTCAGCGTGTCAGCGGCTCAGTCTCTAGTTTCAATTTATCATCATTAACATGGATTAGTTTTGCATGGTTTGTTGACTAAAGTGCATACGACAAAGGATAAAGAGTTAGTTTAAATATTATTAACTTGCTCAAGAAAAGCCGTTCATGTTAGATTAGAACAAGGTCAAGGATTGTAAAACTGTAAAACTGTAAAACGAGAGCAGACTGCCCTCAAAAACAGATAAGATAGCTACAGTTTATGAAAGAAACTACGATAGAATAAGATAAAAAATGGCTTAAGATAGATTTCATTAGAAAAAGATAAACATGTGCATGACCTCTGTGTGTGTTAATGGCACCTACAGACCTGGCAATAAAATACAGACGCTTGTAATTGATATTATTGCCTTTGTCTGATTATAACCTGCTGTAAACACATTAAACACAACACTGAGCAGCTCCAGAGTCAGACAGAGACACAGAGTAACACATGGAAACAGAAAAACATGAAGAACAGAGTTTAGAGACACATTTTTAGACAAAGACACAGATTTTGGCTCCTGTTTGTTATTTAGCTTTGTTCATGTCGTAGAAACTTTAAAAGAACAAGCTTCTACTGTAGCATATGATGTGTTCAGGTGCTTTTGGACTTGTTGTTGTTAGTTTATGAGGTTATAAAATGTAAACATAATAAAGTCGGTGTGTTAATGTTGATATTTAATAATAACTCTATGATTAATGAGCAAATCAGACGGGTTTATTAGCATTTAGCGCTACGAGCGAGTCAGGTTTAACGTTAGCTTCTTTTCTCTTTTTTAACAAGCTTATTTTTTATTTTGCAGTAAAACCAAAGTGTGAAATGGAGCTGAGAGGGATTAATTGAGCTGTGAACATAGTCAGAGTAGTTCTGCAGGTAAATGTACTGATTTTATACACAGTAGCAGATATATGTCTGTATAATTTTGTGAAGTTAAGAGTTTTTAATCATTATTATTTATCATTATTGCACATTACTCACTGTTCTCCACTTTACGACTTATTTCGTCCTGTTTGGGGCTAAAACTGGCTGCTCTACTCTTTACTGTAAACTTAAGTGCCTTCTTGAGAGAAATAAAGCTTTATGAATTCAAATCAAAGTCCTTTTTGCCTTTATTTTGAAATTGACAGTGAAGACAGACAAGAGAAAGAGTCTGAGATGACATTGGGCACATGACCCGAGCTGGAATCGAACCCGGGTCACTCGAGTATACGGTATATGCTCTAAAGGGTTTAGTTTGGACCCAGGAAGGCTAGGTGATAGCTTGGGATTTCGGCAAATGATGATCCAGGAGGCAGCTCGAGCTTATCATCAGCTAAACTAAGAAACGCTGCTTAAATTTAATTTCTTATAATCAGAATAGTGTTTTACCTCGACGTGTTTCAACTGCTAAACTTCAAAAACATTGCTCTGATTATAAGAAATTAAAGAACGAAAGAACATTTTTTGGATTATGAAACACTGCTGTCCCACTTTGAGTCTCTGAGTGAGGCTTTATTATTTCAGTGTGACCATAAATAAAAGTTTCATCTGTGACTTATGGATCCAGAGATGAAAAAAACAAATAACTCTCAACACAAATAACTGGATTCAAGGCACGTTGTCACCAAACAAGATGCTATAATCCTCTTAATGCACACTGAAATAGATTGTCAATGGTGGTAAATAGGAAAATACCCTTAGTTTTGTTTATAATTAGTGCAAAATTAAAGGAACATCTCATTTTTCACTCCCAGTTTTATGTCATAAAAATGAAAGGGGCCAAAAGTAAAGTACTTCCTGGACATTCCTCCTCAGTCCTTTCACATTTACTCAAATCTAAACTGCCCCCGGTGAGTCCAGCTGCCGGGTCTCACTATTTCAGTCGACCCCGGGGCAGTACTCGTCCTGACACCCGCTGCAGGGCAGGAGATTAGCTTTCTCGTGCCCCAACCCCGTGACCTTTGCCCTTGCGACGTCTACAGGACACAGGAGCTCTTCAGACTGACCTGGTTTCTGAAAGACACTTTTATTGGACGATGCCTTTGTCGGATCAAACAATACGTAACTTTAACCACAGCTTTTCTTCTCTATTGACATATTATACACACATAGAGTAATACCTTAAAGTTTTTTCCCACCGTCGTTTTTGGGATGTGGTATAAATCAGTCAAATATGGAAACTGCAGAGCCACAAAAACGATCATGTGACGTCCACACGCGCCTCGTTCGACTGGTTTCTGTTCCACGTCAGAAACTGAGAACTGTGACGGCTCAAAGAAACTATCAATTAACTAAACGATACTAAAAACAGCGTTAATAGAGTAATACAGTTGAGGTCACGCACTAAAAATAAAATGCCAGACCTGATGAGGTGTCTATCTGTCATCAGTACGTTTACATGAAGAGCTTACTCAGATTATGCTCAAAGCTAAAATAAATAAATAAGAATAAAAAAGTGGATTTGACACTTTCAAACACTGTTCTTCCTGTTTTCTGTTCATGTGAGTTATTCTCTGGAGCTGTGTCTGACCTTAATCCGAGTAAAACGTAAACATGCAGCAATAATAATGAGCTGGACAATGAATTGCATTATCCAGGTGAGTTAATGTGATTTAAAGAAAAGCTAATGAGGGACGGGTCAGCTCTGGCGCACTTGACAATAGATAATCCTTACTTGAGCAAGAACCGAAAGTAAAAAATAGTCACGGAAACATTCTTCAAATAAATTTTTAAACAGAAAACATGATAAATGTTGTACTTTTTCCGACACAAAGCTAGTGTTTGTGGTTTTAAACGTCGTCTTCATGAATTTAAACATTGTATTTATCGTCTCCACTGCATTAAACACAAGCAGAACCTGTACAAACTCAAATATTGAGTCTAAATGAGAGGAAACTGCTGCAGCTATGAAATTTGAGGTTTCCTCCACTCAGGATTATTTTCTTTCTTCTTAAAGTTTTTTTTTTTCAGAAGGACTTTTTGTCTCTTGTCCTTCTGAATTTAATGTTGTTGTTTTTAAATATGCCAAATAAATAAAATGCCTCGGAGTGCTCCAGATAAAGAAGTACACAAATAATAAACGGCAATGAGATGTAGACTGGAATGAATTGACAGGTCTGTGATTACAACATTCGTCCATATTCAGCCAAAAAGGAAAAAATAACCAACATTCATTCAGTGCACTGTCTGAGTCTAAGTATGAGGTTATTAAAATACCATTTTCTCCTGAAACGCCTGGCCTCTCGCTGACACATTTTAATAGTGATCACTTCAATAACAACGTCCTGCGGCGGAAGAACTGAAAACAAGCGCTGTTATTGGATTTGGCTGCTGCTGTGGTTATTCCAGCTGGTTCGAGGATGTTGAGAAAAGAACGGTTCAGACACACTCATCTTTGCGGTCGCTACGGGACAATACACAACAACAGGTGGCGCAGTGTTTTAGTGTTCGATTTGTCGACGAATAATTTTCATCGTAGTTTCCACCGACGACATATTTTTGCGTCCGAAAAAGAAACAAAAACGGAATAAAAAGTAATTAATGAGAACGAAAACTCAAAAGACTAAATGTGTCGACACTTTCGTCACTGAATAAAAACAAAACGAAAATGAACAGGAGACGAAAAGACTTTAAATATAAAACATTTAAGGGAAAAGAAGGGGACATAAGGAGATAGATTTACTTGTTAAACCTATTATACACTACAGACACTTCCTACTCATTTTATTATTACTGAGATGCTCTTTCATTTAAACCATTTTAAATAAAGATAATTTGTGTTTGGAGTGAAATCTGTGTATGACTCAATAGCAGCTGTAACAGGTTCAGAGAGAAATTATTACTTCACTGAAAATGCAATACTCTTTATATTTTCCTGACTTAACCTATTGTAGATATAATCAACTAAATTCTTATGATATTAAGTCAACTAGACTAAAAGACTATTAAGGATTAGACTAAATTATGAAAAGACAAAACTAAATTAATATTTGCCGTCAGAAGTACCACTGGAATATGGACCAACAGTTCTAATTATGAGACTGAAAGAAGGGCGAACATTTTTATTAGATTAGGAAACCAGTCGATGAGCGTTGTGTCTGCAGGAGCCATTTTTGTATAAACAGGACCCTGCTGTGGGGCATGTTGGTGCTTGGACACGAACGACGGCGCTGATGCTTGTTTGGCCAGCATTCCACTGCGTCAGACACAAACCCAAAGCGAGGAATGTGACAGAGCTTTGAAAAACATGATGGAAGCTGAATCTTTACCCAAACCACAACCTTTGTGTGGTTCACAGACACAGGGCCTGTCCCAAACGCCTATAGGGGTACTTATTTATTCACATTTTAACGCTTCATAACCATTTAAATTATTATTAAAAATCTGTTCACTGTTTTGAAGAGGCAGCAACAGAAATGCAGTTTATTAATGAAGGTTTAGCTACTTGTGTGTTAAACTAACGGGACATTTACAGGTTAGTTTTCTGTCTGAGAGTGCAGTTTACTTTGATAAATACTTGTGTTGATATTCTTATTTTTTATGTAATGGCAAATCTCATCCTATATTTACATCCTATTTTGGAGAAAGCTCAGGATTCTCTGGATCAGGGGAGTCAAACGTGTGATGTTAGCAATGTTTACTCTTTTGCTCAATGTCTTCGTCAAAAAGAACAACACAGAAAAGAGAAGATAAATGAACTGTAGCAGGTCTGAGGAATCATTAGTCTGTTTTTATCTGGAGCTGAGACTCAGTGAAGCAGCAGAGAGTTAGCTACCTTAGTCCTAGCAAAATAGCATTAGCATCAAAGGCATATTGTGAGGGTGAGTTTCTTAAAACATACTGTACATGCTTTTACCAACATTATAAAGAACGTGTACCTCTTTGCACTAAAACAAAGGGAAAAAATTGGAGTTGTTGTAATTTAAAGGAATAATTAACTATTATTTTAATGGTTCAACCCACTTTAGATCAAATTAGGCTGTAATGTGGCCCCTGAACTAAAATGACCCAGGTTTAGATTATTAAAAAAGCCATTTAATAATCATAAAATGGAAGAAATTGGGGTCTTACATAAAAATAATCCATTAACTAACATTTAAAAGTCAGAGGCAGTTACATAAAAATAAAAAGTGTTTCAAAAGGTTTTAGAAAACACCACAAGAGAGAATAGAGCTGCTGTAACTGGCAGCCACACAAATTCAAATTCAAATTTGCGAAATTACGTATGATTGTAGCACCAACTGTATTAAAAATTACAGGTTTTAACTTCAGAGCTACAGAAAAAGCTCCTTGTGTCGTCTTCAAGGAGCTAAATCTGAAATATTATTATACCTAGTTTTTTTGTCAGATGTGGTTAGTGTATTTTGGTTTACATTTCACAGATTTTTTTTCAAATTATACCCCCAAAATTGGTTTATAACTGCACTAACTTATCTCTACAACATTAATCTGAGAAAACTGCCAGGATAGACCCTTTAGAAACACAAAAACGACTTCCTAAGCTTCAGTTTTGGTCAGTAGGATGGTAAATAAAGTCTGATCTGCTGAGGACAGGGAACAGAGACACACACAAATCAGAGGCCAGCTCCACGAGGCTTAGTCTGAGCCATTTTTCCAACAGTTTGTCTTCATCAGCACAAGCTTTGTGTTGCCATTGCTCTGCAGCGTGACGCGACATGTGTGGATCTGTGCTGGGTGTGTGCTGATGTCAGCGGGAGCCCACCCTGCTCAGAACATCCCCCCAGCAGCTAATCTCTCCCAAGAAGGCAGTAAAAACCAATAAAACAGAGCAATGTTGAATTTAGGGAGCCAGAAAGTTACTGTGTTTTGAATGGTTAAACAGACTGGACCTGATGTGTTTTCTTCTTGTTGGAAAATGGTTTAAGTTTATTGTAAAATCAATCATTTGTGAAAAAACAGTCTTTATGATGCATCTACTGTTTATTGTAAGGGACTGTAATAGATGAGAACCTCTATTCAGGAACAGAAAACCTTGCTTGAAAAAGGAGTGCTCCCATTGGTCGACACTTGTCACATGACGTTCCAGGAAGTTTAATAGCTGCAGATAAAGTGTATTTTCAGCTGAATATGTCTTTTAACAGAGAAACAGCTGAAAAAAGAAAAGCATCAACAGAGAAAAGGGAGACAACGTAAAACACAGATAAATACTGTCAATTCAATCACGTAATGTTTAACGAGGAGGAGATAATTGTCGTCCTGACGCTGAAGTCACAGCTAAGCTAACGCTAAACGCTAAACTTCAGTTTGGTCAAATGGATTAGTATTTTGGAGGAAAAACTGGTCTGGTTTTATTTTTTTAGGCTGCTTTTGGAGGAGAGTGGAGAAAATAAAATAAAAAAATCAGGAAGTGGAAACAAAAGGTTGATAGTTGGACATTAGTACTGCAGATATTCTTTTACAGCATTACTAGAACACTTTGCAGATGGTTTTGTTGATGCTCTGGTTAATCACAGTCGCAGTGGAGCATGTAATCAACATTTTGTTCAGAAATTTGACCATGCATCTTAAAGTTGGGGCAAAGTAGCAAACCGTCAATTACCCCGGCACTCATCTGCCGTGTTAAGTGCCCGTCACACTGTGCAATTTCAGAAAAGTACATGTCACACCGACCTGGGTCATCTGTTACCCCGGTGTTGATGCTTGTTGCAGTGTGTTATTAGAGAAGCTGAGTGCATTGTAAGCTACAGTTTAACTACGGTCAACTACGGTCAGCGAGAGTCGACTTCAGCTGAATTTAAAAGAGTAAAAGAGTTTGTAAACTGCACAACATTTGGCAAATTTATCATTATCCCAATATCAACAACTGTGGCCTGACTGAATTAGTAAAAAGTAGAGTGTAGCGTATTGTATTTCTTTATATAATCCAATTCAAATGGAGACAAATATTGCAAGTCTTGTTGTAATTGCAATATTCAACATCACGGTATTACTTTCCTCATATTGTACAGTCCTAGTCATTAGCATTTGTTTATTTACGTAGCCATCTAGCTAACTGCTACACTATAACGCAGTCATAATAGTAATAATTATATGTCCTGAGACTTTAACACTGTCAGATTTTATTCTTTGGTTTTATAACTGGTCTTTGGTCACAATGTGCAACCTCTTAAAGCAATGGAATGGGATTTTGCCAAAACTAATTAATCACTCTTCTGCAATAGCCATAATCAATCGACTAGGTAAAATACAGTGAATTAATTTGCCCACAGGGGTATAACTTAACTTAATTTACCTTCTCAGGAGTTTAAGGGTGTGTTCATACTTAATTTCATAAACACTAAAACAGAAAATGATTCATTTAAGCCCTGGTCAACAACAAAACACAAAGCCTTTCTCAAGAAACACACTAGATGGCGCTGTCAGCCCAAATGCTACTAATAAGACTTTTATCTCCACGTTTGCCCTCTACTTATTTTGTTTTGTTTATGGACAATATCGTTTTGGTTCAGTTATTTATGCTCTAAGAAAAGAGACATTTGAAACATTTTCAGCATCAGTTTATGAAGTTCTTTCTGTCTGGGCTCGTTTAGACGTCTGCGGTTCGTTAAGGGTTCACATTTTAATCAAACGGTACAGAGTTCAGAAGGAAATGGACTGAGACCTCTGTTTTGAAGGGTCTCGGAGCATGTTTGGTGGCACTCAGGTTCATATAGTAGCTAAATGAACCATACTTTAAACCACAGAAGAGAGCCAAAAATACTGAAAACTGTGAATAAACCCTAAAAAAACAACTGATTGGTCTATAATGTCTTGTTATTTTTCAACATCTGACCTCTAAAAAAGAGAAAGAGTTCAAATAAAGCCAATGAGATGCTAATAACAGTGTGTTGTGAGTGACCGAGCTCAGTCCAGTCCATTGTGAGCAGAGCTGAAGACGATCACGTGAATGTTTGTCACACACTCGGTATGTGTTCTGTCTGAGAGCTGTGTTCTGAAGCCACTGTGCAGCATGAGAACCCCGACGGAGGGACGACCCCGTGGCTGCCCTCGTGGAGCCAGACGCTAATCCAAAAAACACAGAGCGTCACGCTACCACCCACTCAGCAGCCACACAGCGACGTTTAAACAAACTCCTGCACATCCTGTGTCTGCCACAGCCTCCTCAAACAAACCGAGCACATGTTTTCATAAATACAGCGTCTATATTAGAGGTCGAGAACTCAGAAGATTGAATTTATCATTAGGCACGAGGGAGATATTATTTACAACATCTCAGATGGTGTTGAAATGTGATACAGTTGTTCTCATTCCTTCCATATGGCCCCAGTTTTTCTGAGCATCCACATTCAGAAACAAACCTGACGCTGAGAGATAATCAGATTATAATATAATAGGACTAACTGGAGAGAATATTGTAATGACTATAACTGAGACAGATTTTTTACCATCTTGTCTTGTTTTGGGTTTGCTTCTGCCCAAATATATAAATGTCTGACACACTCAGAGTCATTTAATGAAGTTGAAGCAGTCTTTAGCGAAATGAAGAATCCTGCTCAATGATTCTTCAACAACACAGCGACATGTAAGACATTTTGTTTTTCTACTATTGCTTTTTTATTAAATCATATATTTTTGATAAACTTGTTATGAGTTAAATCAATATTAGAGACTGAACCAGGTCTAAATTAGGTCTAAATGTCCAAACTGGGCCTTTTTTTAATTTAGACTCATAGTTTGATTTAATAAATTTGTTTGGATGATGATTTTGAGGCAAAAGTAAATGTTAATCACAGAGAAAACTGTAACGTTATTGCAATACAAGTTATTCTCAGCTAAACAGATATTTTGATAACAATATTGCGATAACAATAAAATTGCAAAGTCTTCGTATCGTATTGGTGTCTTGCCAGGTAAATCCACTCACCGGGCAGACATTTTGTTCTGGAAAGGCAAGTGAGGGCAAAAATTATGCTTCCAAGAGTCAAAAAATACAAAGAAATGTGCTTTCATTGCAGGACCATTTGAAATGAGGGGCTGTGCTGCTGCTCTGCCTAAAATCATTTGTTCTTCTTTAGATGCAAAGTGCTTCTGAAACCGAAAAGAAAATAGTAATATCAACCGGGGAAAATGAAATACTAATGACTTCTATTGACTAAAAGCAGTGCTCACGTCACATGCACGATTTATATTATATTTTATTTTACATACGTTACACAGCTTTTACCAAAACATCATCCTATTTTCCACAGAAAACTCGGCTGCGTCCTAAAAATGCTAAAATTAGAAGCAAATTCATGTTGAGACCTTAAGCTGGAACATCATAACGTTAGGGGGCAACAAAGCAATTTTGTCACAGTTTGTTCGATGCTCTAGATAAATGTGAATGTATTCTTTGAACGAAATCGTCCCCTTTGTGATTCCATGTATTTAAGTCTGACAGTGGCCTTTGCTCTATTGTACAGCCTGAACATCAGCCTGACGAGCCAGCGCCAAGACCAGCAATTTTCTGTCTGACAGGTGCTTGTCAAAGAGGCTGTAATTGTTTTATATTCGGGTTAATATTTATCTCAGAAGAAGCACTTTGTCTCTGTACAGCTCCAACCCAAAAGGCGCCAAAGAGGATTTCTCTAATCCTAAACCCTTTAACCTCCACCAGCGCGGGGCTAAGACGCCTACAGGGTAACTCCAACTTAAAGCCTGCACCGGCTAAAAGATAACATGCAGTTTTCTCCCTGGAGTTAGCTCAGTCTCAGAGATTACTCCAGGCACAGCCAACTTCTAACAAAACGGTAATGTTTATTAGTGTTTGGTAACCAGCTCACTGTCGCTCGCTTTAAGAGGGATTTGCTTTGAGAATCCAGAACAGCACTCCATAATAACTTCGACTACAGTTGTCCAAAAGTTGGCGAAAATGTGACATCTTAGCAACAGATCTTCCATAAAAACTGTTCTAAACAATCTTTAACTGTGCCCTGAATATGTTTTTAATACATTCAGATATTGTAGCAGGTTTCCCGGAGTTCAAAAAGGCATTTAATCTTGTATCTACTGCTTTTGTCATCGTCTGATTTGGGATTGAATAAAAAAAAAAATGCCTTGAGCCTTTTCCTCCAGTGGCTCATTTTCACAAATATCTGCACAGTGAGCCCATTATGTAGAAATGGGAGCACTGGACAAATCAACACAAATCCAACTCCAAGTGTGTTGCCTTTTATGAAAAAACCTCAATAATTTTCAAACACCCCAGACATTTGTTCAACCAAATGTCGAACAATTTTGAAAAGTGAATTGTGTTGCAGCTTTATCTCAGAACACAGACTACTGCTACTGGAAGAGTTGGAAATACAGAAGAATATATATATGTGTCTGTTAAATGTCAAAATCTGCCATAAAACTGCCCAAATCCTTTCCTTTCCTGCATTAAAACAGAAGATTACGGGTGTTAAGGTTAACGGATTTATTGTCAAGACCAATTAAAATGTCATTAATCAATGTGTTGTAAGGTTTAAAGAAGACATCTGGACGTAAGAGTTAGATGTGAAGACGTTCCATCAAAAAGACTCAAAGAGAAGGGTTTAACTTGAGTCTGTGATTGGACAAAAATGATGAAATAGACCTGGTTTCAGTGTAGTTCAGAGTTAAATGTTCAGTGTGAGGCTAATGGAAGGGTCAATATGCTCCATTAGCATTACCATTAGCATCGAGAGAAGAACATTCATTTTTTTGTCTGTATTTGCCTACACAGACAAACGAAATACTGTTCTGCCCCCAGTGCAATAAACTAGGGCAATATAAAAGCAACAACAGGTGCTTATGTCCTTTTAGAGAGAAACTGTTTTGGTTTCAACACCAGGAGAAAAGGTTCAGAGAAGGTTGATCCAGTTTACCTCCACCTTCAAACCTACGTCCAGATGCCTTCTTTGAAAGCTTTATGACTGTGTCCTGTGTAGAACTTGAGGTTGGTTTTCTCCAGGTACTCTGGTTCAAAACATCAAAACATGCTGGGACAATTAAGGATAACTATTTCGATTATTATGACCTCAGCACATTCTCTTTATCTATCCAATAAACCTTCTGAACCTACTGTAACATCAACAGCATTGCACATAATATAATATTTCTGTACAGGTTTGTTTAAATTCTGTTAATTCTTCTTAATTAGTGCTCTTAATTTATTAATTGTATAAGAGTGGAGTGTGTATATTGAAACACAAAACAGATACACAGTGAAGGTAATATACTGTGGAGCTGACAAAGGGAATTACACTAAAACCAACTCGTAAAAAAATCAACAAAACGTGGTATTAGAATTAAATAACTGCTTATTATCGACTTTAGTTTGCACTTTTCTTAGACTCATTATTACACTATATTATTATCTAATTTCTCTGTTAAAGCAGTGCTGTGGTGTGTTTGTGTCGATGTGGTTTGTCGGGATCGTCGTCTCCGTCGTGTCTCGAGCGTCTATTTTCAGTCAAAGCATCAGAGACACAACGGTTCCTTTCTTTCAAAACTAAAAGCAGCAAAAAAAATGCTCACAAATCATTCCAAATTGTGCCTTTGTAGCACCAGGTGATGCATCAAAAGGAGGCTGTGCCATTTTTTCAGAATAAAAGCAGAGTTAAGGGGCTACGACAGTTTGATAAAAAATAAAAAGAACAAATGGGTTTAGTTTGACTTATTGGATGTTTATAATTCTTGTTTCAAACCACATCAAATGTTGTTATGCATTAATTTTAATAGAACTTAAACATCAGGTGATTATGTAAGTGATTAATGATAGAAATAATAGAAGAAAATGCACAAAATCTGCATCTGTCGACCATAAATGAAGCTAAACATTTGACCTACGGGCCGTAACAGAGAGCTGCTGGTTAATGTTTACACTCCATTGTGCTTCTGAGGTGAAAGAGAGAATTTACGACTGGCAGACTCTTCTAAAGCATCGCCCGGAGCCACAGCAGAGCGTGTCCTTAAAAAACCTAAACCTAAATGTTAAAGCAGTCGAGCACATGGAATAAAATAATCGGTTTCTGAAGAGTCCAAATGGTCATGAGAAGGGAGCTGTGAGAACTTCAGTGTAACCTTCTGAACTGAGCTAAGTGTGTTGAATAAAACCACGTCAATTTAATTAAGAATTAAGATGGATTAGCAGGATAAGATTTAAAACCACGTTCCCATCAGTAATTCCACGACACAACTGAAGAATGGGTGTAATCTGCAGCCAAAACCAGTCTGTTTTCTGTGCCGTGAACTCAAAAGGAAAAAGTGTAGAAATTTAAAAAAGTCTCCCCTTAATGTTCTAACTTAAAAATGTGAAATATCTTTGGGCAGAACATAAACCATTTAATCACCTAAAAGTATATTGTAACAGGAGACATTTGAGAAAAAAACAGACGTGATTTAGACTTAATTATCAAAGATTTTAATAACCTTGACCAATCACGAGGAGCGCTCCCATTGGTCAACGCTTGTCAATAAGGAAGTAATGGCTGTATTTATCGTCTACACTGCATTAAACACAAGCAGAACCTGTACAAACTCAAATATTGAGTCTAAATGAGAGGAAACTGCTGCAGCTATGAATTTAATGTTGAGAAAGATGTGAATAAACAGAAACAGTTGAATGTTTCCTGCAGCAGCTGTACCTCCAGCCTCTCGCTGCTACAACAGGATTTACTCTGATTTAGATTCAATATTAACAATGATCCAAGTTTAGAAAAGTCTGCTTCAAATATGTTTTATTTCTCATGTAGAGGAGATGGTTTGTATGTGAATGAATTAATGAAGAATGATGGACATTTGCAGAAAAACACAACCAAAACTAGCATCTCATTTGTAAAAGACCAAAAAATAAACAAATCCTTTCTAAACCCTTCAGAGTGTGTCTACAAAGCAGTCAAGTCTTAATGATGAATGAACATTAGTTAATAACAGCCGACAGGAGACGTCGTGTGTAAATAAGACGTTGTTTTTAACTCATCTGTGCAAAATGTTCTGTCCTCCACTAAAAGACTTTCACAGGGCTTTCCCAGTGGGACTGTGTAATCCTTTTACATAACCGCTCTAATAGATACTAATAAATGTGGACTTAATGATGTTGATGATTCACACTTGTGGAATCGTTTTAAATCCAGAACCAGTCTCGCCGCCTGCTCCCTCCCTGCTTTTGTCCGAACCTGCTCCTCTAACTCTATCTCTACAGCCTCACTCATAACAACACCCAGCCCCGGTTCCATTCGGTAAAATAACACCACTCCGAGCCACATTTCATCCTGTACAGCGGAGAGGACAGGACGGGGTGTGACGGGCCCACTCCCACGCCGACATCCTGGGAATAAAACCGGAGATATTAAGCACCTGGTGAAACGGTGTCAACGCTGAGTCACTGAGAAGAGAGGGTCACAGGTTACGGCTTTAAGAGAGGGACCTGGTCTAATGAGAAGTCTTGGATGGTTTTAAAGGGCTGAGCGGTGACTGGGCTGGACGTCATACACAGCTGGAAGAACTGCAGTCGCTAAGAATAAAGCGTAAAATGAGACAGAATTCACACTCTTTTTGGATCAGAGGAAGGGCTGCTGACAGGATCGTCTTTTTAGCACAAAACCTGTAGACGTCAGTTCAACTCTAGGCTTAATTCGCAGCAAAAACGCTGTTACTGTTCAGCGTTTTCAGAAAAAGCTCAGAGACGCACACTTTAATATCTATAATATCTATGGTTTTATGCCTAGAACGCAGAGAAAATACAGCCATAACAATATTTGTTTGTTTAAAAATATAATAAAACCAGTTTTCTAGAAAATCCAATAGAACAGTTCACTTAAATCATTATAGAGGTGTTATTTTAGGTAGATTTGAACATGTATTCATTGGTTTAGAGGACATCAAACATTGTGAAATTTCTTATATATTGCAAATATATATGTATTTTTTTTCCATATGGCTCAGCCCTAATCAGAAGTAGATAATAATCAACAAAAAAGTGTCTCTGTTAAGTAAGAGACAAACTTAGGCCTTGTTTTATTGTTAGCTGTAGCTGTTAATTTTAAGTAGCCTTGCGTAACTTTTAGCCCAAAATAAATATTCTCATAATCATTTAAAGGTTATTAGACCTGAGTTGAGTAGAATCATGTCTATCTCACTGACAGAGCACCCTCAGCTGGACACAAACCTCCAATAGAACGAGGATTTATCACAAAAGATTACGTGAATGACTTGTTTTACGGAAAGGGAGCAAAAACAGACCAATACACTGGACCCTGGCAGAGTTGTATTTATACAAAATACACTAAAATGACCAACTGTTTCAGAAGACATGTTTTTTTTCTTCCAAACTTGCCGGCTCTACTTAAATAAATGGCGTCCGTAACTTTACAGAGAGTCTAAAGTGATCCGTGCTCTCTACTGGATAAAAGTTACTCTTCATTCACCTCCTGCTCCAGAGGCAGAGCTATCTCGACTTGGAACAATTTATCAGCATTTTGTTGCTCCCTTTAAATGTTTGTTTTGGTTTAGATCTCTTTATCAGCTACAAAACGTAATAAACTAAGAAACTCTGGCTCTGTCTCGGTAAATAGACACACAAGTCAGAACAGACTAAACACGACTGGAGTGAACTCACTGGGGTCCCACGGTTGTGATCTCACGCAGTGTTATTCCCTTAAAATCCTCTAAAAGTCCTTCACAGGGCAGGCTGCTTGTCCCAGATGAAGCCTTGCACTTTCTCTTATATTAGCTGCTAACTGTAGCCTTTCTCGCTCTAATTAATGATCCTATCTTTTCCGAGATGTAGATTGCACAAAAAACAAAAAAACAGACGTTCATTGACAAACACATAAAAGATCTGCAGAGGATTCTATTTTCTCAAGTTCCCCAAAGAACATTGAAATCATTCTGACGTTTACTGCTTCTGCCCAGTTGACAGTGACTGTAGTTCCATTAGCTGAAATAATGAGCAATTATACTGACATTTAAAGTAACTTCTGTCAAATTGAAGGGAACGGTTTAAGATGAAAAAACACATCATGTCCACATTCAGAGCAGATTGTCAAGAGAAGACAAGGCTATTTAAAGAAAAAAACAACAGCCCTACAACACCTACAGGTGAAATAAATGGATTAAACTTTAACAAGCAGCTTTGTAAAGTAATATAAAGATGTAACTATGGTTTAGACTGTTTTTTAATGGACGGCAATTAGAGTGAAATGGAATCTTAACCATGTTGTTTTTATTTTGCTGTGTTCCATTATATTCCCATGAAATGAACAATAATAGTTTTCTCAGAACCTTCAGAAACTTATTTATGAAAATCAAATGCCCAAACTTCTTTTATGGCGAATGATGGTTGCCTCAAATCTAATAATGTTCTGGATTAACTCTGCAGCCAAAGCCTTTTTTAATTTTCTCTTTCCGCAATTTTTTAAAATAAAAATGCAGAGATGTTCTATACATGTTTTAAGGTAATAAAATATACGTGTTCTGTCTGTGTGACTTAAAAAGGAAAAAGGGCCATAAAAAAGATGATAGAAAATAAATAAAAAGACAAAAATTGAATGAATAAGAGTCTTTGATGCACAAGTGTTTGAAAATAGAAAAATGTGTTTGAATGTTCAGTTAAATTTGATCTATTTTTATTGTAAAAGAAAAAAAAAAGAAAGAAAACTGCCTGCATTTGGTCAAATACACTGCGAATGTCCTGTGCAAAGCATTCTGGGAAACCTAGTTTGAGGCGCTAGCATGAGCTAAAATAATAAAACAGCAATCGCAGCTTTCATAAATGATCAAATCTGGGATTCAAAAGCTGGTCCTTTTAAAGATGAAAGTTTGGCGGTGGAACTAAAGAGTCCAACAAAACAAAAAACGGCTGTAACTGCATCTAATGGCTTCGAGTTTGTGCAAATATTAAATAATTGATGCTACGCCAGTGATCTCTGCCTTGTTTTGTGAATAAATGTTAAGTATGAAACTGGTCCGTGGTGCAAAAAAGCTTAGAGACCACTGATTTAAAGCATGAAAGGCTGAGGTTCACCTGTATCTGCAAAAGTGAGTCAGAAATTAAACAGTGATTCATTTGATAAACAGGTCAACATCAGTGCTGATACAAACAAACAAACACAGAAAACATTTAACACTGGGTAAAGAGCTGCCTGAGGCTTTAAATGAATGGATTAAACTTTAACAAGCAGCTCTGTAAAGTAATATAAAGATGTAACTTTGGTTTATACTGTTTGTTAATGAGTGGAATCTTTGCTGCGTTCCATTATATTCCCAAGAAATGTACAGTAATGTTTTTTTTCCGAACCCTCAATGCCTTATTTATGAAAATGGGACGATTTGACCATTTAAAAGCCTAACCTCCAAGGATAAAACAGAACGTTCAATGGGATTTTACTTTGAGAATAAAAGAGACATACACCAAACCGATCAATAAAGTACATGGAGTGAACACGGAACATTTCAGGACAGCGCTCCGTGTTCATGATTCACTGAGCACAAAGCCACTGAAAGCTCCGGAGATCGCGGTTTGAAGGAGAAACTCATTTTAAAATAGTTTGTCTCGCGGTGTCCTAGCCTTGAATAAAGCAGCAATAAACGGATAAAACGGATGAAACAGAGGATGACTGACAGATGCAGCCATTTGTTGGACTTAACCAAACATCGAATCAACCTTTACGCTCCTGTAGCTGCAAACCACCCGTGCTTTTTTGGGGGAAGCGTTCCGTAAAAGCAGAGCAGAGTTTCCCCTGTGACATTCAGATGCTTGTAGAGACAAGTTGTTTGTGACAGCTTCAGTTGATCCCCAAACCAACCAGGAAATCCAGTTCCTCGGTTGAGCCTGCGGTCTTTACTGTAGACACAGAGGCAGAGGGCAAATGGCGTTTTACTTGAGGTTAATTTAATGTTTCTTGGTGTCTGAATGTAATGTTTTTGTTTTAAACTAAAGAAATAAACAATACAGTTAGCATTCTTAGCACAGCGTTCGGTCACTGTGTGTAATATTTGTATTAAACACGTTATTAATGGATTGAGTGAGCATTAGACACAAGATTATTTTGGTATTTGACAAGCAACAAGGTACATGTGTGTGCTGTCAGTGGGTGGGTAGATATTATTAGTAACTGTTTTGAACTACTGTATGTTACGCCAAGCTGACGGTGATTGGATAAACCACTAGCATCGTCGTGTTGTTTACATTTGTAACAGTAAAGCGGTCCCTTTGTCGCCAAAACTAAAACACCCTTTGAACGGTCAGTACCGCGACACTATTGGGCAATTATTGGACTTTGCCCCGGAGAAGTACAAGATGGAATTTTGTGAGAATCAAGCTCCTGTGCAAAATAAATAGATCAAAATCAAAATAAATCAGATTTATTCACTGACGGTTTTCAGACCTGTGACAAAATCTCGTCTTATTCTCGTGCAAAGCTACATTTAGATAAAATAAACGCTGAAATTATACACATTTCTATTAATTAAATGCTTATGAGGTGAAGTAACCCAAAAAACTGCTTGGAGAAACACATTCTCCATCAGCCAACATGCTCGAGTCAAACTGAAGTTAAAAGATTATCGGTGTTCACATAAATAAACGAGAAATACCACACTTTTTTTGCAGAGTGTGTCTCTCTTTTTGATGAAGAGTCTATATCAAAATACGTCAAGGCCAAATCTATAAGTCTGACGTCCAATCTGACATTTAAAACCACTGATAATGCATTCTTGTTTAAAGCTTGTGAGACGAGGCGTATCAAAGGAAAGGATAAGACCTTCTTTATGTGGAACTACTTCTTTTAACACTTTCAGATTTCTTTCATAGTTTCCACCGTGACCACAGTTTGCATTCTTTAGCAGATATTCGAGAAATCCTCTTACATTAGACCAAAAACTAAATTTGCCTGCACAAAAACAGAAGGAAGATTACATTTCATTATAATCGTTTCCTTATATTTCATTCTGTTTGTTTGCATTCCCCCGAGCCTCTCCGATTTGAACTTTAATAATTATTACTCACCGAACGAGGAGAGAGCGAGTTCACCTCTGGGGCATTTGTGAAACTTACGACAGCCGCGGGGCATTTACAAAAACACTATGTACTGTCAACTTAATGAATTATTTACTGATGTATATGATTTATGACTCCTGAGCATGAAAGGAAGTGCTCATATAGTCTGCACTGAACATATAAATCACAAAGGAGCTTAAACTAAAGTGTCTGGCCATTATCTGCTCCATTTTTTAGGAATGCAACCATCAAATCCAGATGATCTCTTCAGCTTACCTGCAGTTTTTTTCCAGGAATGCTTAGAAATTCATCCTATTTATATTTGGACGAGGCTTTTAGATTTAACACTCCTCCTTCTGAGAAAAGGAGTGGGAACCAGCAGTGGACACAATGCCATTTCACTCTGAAAGGCCCCCCGCCCGTAAAAAACCCCAAAAAAGGACAGATAGTTTACCACACACAGCTCCTCGGCCTTTCTCATGGTAATCACAAGGAGCTGAAAAAACAGCACAGACACAGACTCCAACTGCATCTTTAGAATTGTATTTACTCTCTTTAAGCACAGTTACAGCCTAGTGGAGAGTAAAAAAGAGATTCTACATGAAGATTATCTTGATAATGTACCATAGACAAGGGCTGCACTATGGATCAGAATCAGCTTTTTTGGAAAATACAAGATAAATGACTTAGAAATAAATACAAAAGCACAAAAATGATGATATACTATATAATACACTACAAACAGTGCATATTGCTAATGTATCGATGTATTGTATGTGATATTTTTTCCTCTTGTGCAACATTATCCTGATTGTTTCCACAGATCTCATGAAATAATGTAAGTTAATGTCTTCAGAATCACTGTATCTGGATATTAATATTATCACGGACAGTAAAGATGCACCGATCTGAAACTAGGAGCAGAAACTAGTCCCAAAAAAGACAAAAAAGCTGGATCGGATCACAATGAGTAACTCTACAGGACTCTCGTTAAAATATGACAAGATGGAGCGAGTCAAAGTTAGCGCTGAGGTACTTTTATTATATTTAACTGCTGTAGAGTTGCTACGAAGCACTGTGCAGCCGCCATCTCTCTGTGACCGCTCCGACTCACAACAAATATAAACAAAGCGTGGTCTGTGAAGTGGGGTCAGTGAACGTAACACCAGCGTCGTCATACGTGGTTTTTAACCGTTTTTCAGACTGTAACTTCTTGTTAGCAGGAAGCTAATTGAAAGTTTACTGTAGCCTGGAGCCCCACAGAGCAAAATGCTGTCTGTACTCAATAATATGATTGACATTAGAGACGTTTGATGATGAGCTGCTGTTGTAAAACACATTGCTACTTAGAATTTTTCACTGTTTTTATTTTGATGTAAAAAAAACCCAATAACACTACAGTTCCTAAACATCCATCAGCTCATTTATTAAAGATGTGACAAAAAAATCTTCTTCTCGGAATCTGACACATACTTAAAACACCTGGATGTGTACTGAAAAATCTGGATAAGTGCATCCCTAATGGAAAGAGTAGGAAAAGCTCAAATGTACTGTATCCTGAAGTACCATGTGATTCCCAGACAACATTATTGGAATATTATCAATCACAATATCAGCTAACGCTATGGTCTTCCATGTGATTTACAATTATCTGACAAAATGATCAACCAAACAAAGCCTTAAATCAAACTGTGGCACGTCCAAATAAAAAAAAAATCCTGGTTCAGTCATTAATATTGATTTAAACCCTGCTTCTTCTTCTAAATCAGTTCAATCTTGTCAAAAAGAATTTAAATATCACAAGTTGTATTGCTATATTCACAATATTCATCACATACTGCATGGTTTTGTCATATCTTGAGCTTGATCATTAGAGTAACCCATTCAGACTTAACACCAGGAGAAAAAAAAAACAATCAGAGTGATTTATCGCTTTAGAAGTTCTATTCAGCATCAAGCAGAGCGGTCGCCAGGTTGTTACGTACAAAAAACAACTTAAAAACATCAAAAGGTGTGCTCATGAACTCATTAAACCTTTGAGAAACAGCTGGAAAAGACCAACCAACACATTAGTGCATAATAACTATTAGGGTTATTCATGGCCGGGTCATAATTCATCATCAGTGTTGACTTTTTATTGTAGTGTTTTCATCACCTCGCCGTTTATGACTGTATCCCACAAAAAAGCTATAAAAGTAAAACAAACAACTACTGCTGACACATACCTTTGTCTGGCCTTACTTTTTTTATTACAAACTGGAGAAAATGTCAAAGTGGACACCTCACAATGTCTTTTTAGAAACTCAACAAAGAGTATAAAGGCTCACAGCAGTGTCCCTGGTTGCGTCATGATTTATCTGGACAACAAAAACACAGTCAGCTGCTTCAGATTTGGACCAGCTCGTAATAAATACACAAAAAACCTCTAAATGCAGCGGTGCCAGGCCACATCCAGCACTTGTTCAGGCGCAGGTGCTTTGAGAGTCCGGGGAAAACCAGGTCAGAGCAGCCGCCATGGGAACATTCAACAAGGATAACGAGAATGTGGACAAAAAGTGAAGAATATGCAATTAAAATACACCCGAAATAGGTAGAACTGCTTTCGCCTTTCGCCTTGTTAGCCTCCAAAACGGGAATAGCAGCGAAACAAAAACAACGCTCCACAACTTACTGTGATGTTAACTTCGTGCTTTTTCAGTCGATACTTGAGGCTCTTCATGATGCAGTCTGGTAAATCCCGGAGTTAAAAGTCTTCTTTGGTAAATAAATTCATAAACAGAACACAGAAATGTGGCAAAAGTTCCTGGAAAAGTAAAGTTACCGCTCCTTTTCTCGCCTCTCACGGGACGAGTTTCACCTGACGCTAACCGCAAACTCTGGCCGCGCTTTGAGTGACACCGGCTCAGCCAATCAGAGACGAACAACCGCGTACTGGTCGCCGTGACAGCCAATAGGATACAGCGGGAGGCGGGACTTCCTGGTTGAGTGTCGTCGGGAGAACGTGGGAGACGTCCTGGGACAAAAAGAAAAAAGAAAACGTGCAATGACGTCAGATTTACCTGAAAGAAACACCTGGAAAGTCACCCAAGGTTTGAGTTACATCTTAAAATGTGACATAACATATAACCTTTTGTTATTTTTTATTTAATTTTATTTAATTTTATTTTTTGACTCACTGTTTACTCTATGGAAGAACAAAAACAAAAAAACAAAAATATTACGAGCTGTAGTAATTTTAAAGTTGTTAAATAAATGGTAAATATCGTAATTTTCAAAGTGATTTTAAAATAATCATTTTCAAATTTCAAAAAAAGGTAACCACCATTTTTACTTTTTTTATTTTATTTTATCAATTTATTTTTACATTTTTACTGCATACAAATGTACCTTATGCACATAAACGTAATTTTAAAAATAAAATAAAAAATGCCTCTGGAAATGCCATTAAATATAACAGCATTCTGTTATAATTATAATGATATTTTTTAGATTTAGTCATCAGGTAACTAAGGTTGAGGAGAAAAACAGCCAGAGTCAAATCAGTTGGCCCACTCAAATAAAACTGCTGCCACTTTAAAACAATTGACTCAAGAAGAAGTAATTAACTGAGTAAGAACAAACTAAATATTGGGTGAAAACAATAAATAGGACACTGGATTATTTTTGATTATTTGATTGATAAATAAATCAAGCTTATTCAAATAAAAAGTGTTCCAAAGTTAAATATATGTTCTACCAAAGAGAAACTGGCAATAACCTGTGTTCAGAAGCTGCTGAAGTAGGCTACAGTGCAAAGGGATAATTAGAAAAACATAGATGTAACTTGCTGACAGTAACAGACTATGTTTCTCAGTTTATTTAATGTTTTAATGTTGTCCTTGTCGCGATTTATTGTAAATGAGATACAACGCCCCCTTGTGACAGAACAAAGTTGCAAAATAAATGCAAAGATAAGCCTGTAAAACTGAATTATTCAACAGATACATCACAAAAGACCAGCAAACAGTGATAAAGCACCGTTTTCCTCCTGCTGTCCTTAATATCTGTCTCTTTTATTCCTTTTAAACCCAACAAACACAGTAAAATCTGCCACAGGCTTCTGCGTTTGTCGAAGAGGCCCCGCCCCCTCGCGTTCCCACGGCAACAGCGTTACTATGGAGGCCCAGGAGGTTCAATAGACCTGCTAATGAGACACGTACTACAGCAGCGGAGCTTTTTTTTTACGGGGTCTTGAACCATTTAATGACACTGTGCTGAGATAATAACCGTGTCTGACCTGAACTGTCTGCACCTGATGGAAAAGAGTGTGTTCAAATAAAGACTGAAGCTGCTGCAAAAGGTCAACTTCTGCATAAAATATTATAGACTGAAGTACAAATATTACACCAAGACAGAGGCAGGGTGAAATACTGTGTTTAGAATAGAAAAAAGAAATAGGATATCTGGGTAGACTAGATTTTCTATTTTATTTTATTTTTTTATGTTTCAGAATCTATTAAGTGTGGGGTCTCTAGAAAAGAAGAATGTTGATGTTCCCACATTTCCAAGAATTTTATTTATTTTTCAAAATATATTATTGTACTGTTATTTATTTAATTTTTTATTTATTTTTATTTTATGTGTGTGTCTGGCAGCAGGATTACTTAAAAAAAAATAAAAAAATAATGTATGATTTGCAGGTGAGAGTTAAGGTTAGAATATGAGAACTACAGATGTTGAGCAAATTTATGATGTACTTTTTATGTCACTGTTTAAAGGCAAATATCTGTGGTTATATGAATCCAAATATTTTAAAACAATCAGTTTGGGACGTCTTTCGCATAATAACACCCCTAGAACAAAACAGCCAGAACCTTACCAGAGAGCAAGTTATATTAGATTTCATTTATTCCAAATGTGTTATGGGGACTTATTATTAGTAGCATGATTGACAGTTACCATAGCAACAACGCTATAAGGGAAAATTTGCTTTTATTCTGCTACGGCCAAACGTTTAGGATTTCCAATAAAGGAATAATTGAATATTCACTCGGTGCAAATTACACACTGTTTCCATATAACTGTCAGTGTATCTGCACATACTGTTATTCGCCTTGAACATATTCTTTCGTAAGGTTATTAACTAAAATGATCGTTACGTGAAATTACACTTGGTTCCATTCGGTTTCTTTAGAGTAAACAGCATGTTCCTGCAGGCCATGTGCTGTAAAAAAAGTGTAATATTTTTGCTATAATTCTGCTTAAAGGCAAACATTTAGAATTTTCCAGAATGAAATAACGTAATATTCACCGACTGCTAACAGGGAAACTTCTAACCCCTGTTTAACAAGTGCTGATTTGCATTTCCTGCTCCTTCGTGTTCATTCAGTCTGTATTTTTAATAAACCATTTGCATTAAAGATGGATGCCAGAGGACACCATCTGTCAGAGGCACATCTTAAGCACATCGCAGAGACTTGTAGCCATTATTATTTCATCTTATGTGAGTGACAATGTGTAAAAGAGCCAACGTCAAACAGGAAAAACAGTAAACAAGAAAAGTGTGTATAAAACATATTATTAGAAATTGATAGAAATACACAAAACCAATACAAAGTCATTAACTGCTAAGTGCTGAGTGCTTTTCTGTGTAATATTTTACAGCAAATAAAGAAAACACAAATAAATACAAACATGCAAAGGTAACAAGTGGAATGCACAAAAACACCCAAGAGTTTTTTCATTTTTTTTGTATTCAGAGGTAAAAGAAAACAGAGACATAATTTTTTGCTTAAAACGGAGGTCTCTTCTTTTCTTTTTCTTTTTTTTTAAATGTAATAACGGCAACAACCTCCTGAGACATTAGTCAAAGAACCGTACGAGTTCAAGAGAAAAATCCCATCAGGTTCGGCGCTCAGGAGCGATGTGTTCAGGGACAGCGGGGCGGTCGGAGCTGGGGGCGCTCACACGGCCTTCCGGTGGTACTCTGGAGGAGCCACCTCGTAGTCGCTGGCGTTAAAGAGCGTGGCTGAGTTCTTCACCAGGTACCTACAGGTCGGACCAGAAAGAGGCGGTGGAAAGAGGAGAAACTAATGAAAAAAAATCAATTTAAGTGTTTTTGTTTAGTATCTGAGCCTCACTGTAAATGATCTAAAACAACACAGCACCTTAAGAAGACAAAGTGTACTTTAATAATGGATTAATGTCTATCTGAGGTATTGATAGACTCTGAAACGTGCTGAGAGAAGAGGTTTTATTAAAGACAGAGCAGTGAATCCACAGAAACAGTAAAAGTTTTTGATATAAATTTATGTGTCTCTGCTCTATCCTCAGTTTGTGGCTTCATCTGGTTCAGATTTTGTTCAAAATGTCTTAAAAATGTCTGTTTATTTGTTGTATTATTATCAGTTTTAAACAAGAACAATAAAACGCACAGTTTTTGACACTTGTCTTTGTTAATCCTCCAGGTCGTCACACATTTACCCTTAAATATCAGATTATTAATCAGTTAATCAAAAAAAGAATAATCAGATGAATCCATTGTTAGTTGCAGCCCTAGCTTATAGTTGAACAAATGGATCGGTAAATATGTTTTCAATAATTGCATAAAAACAAAACAAGCATTTTTTTGGACGGTGGGAGGAAGCCAGAGAGTCGGCCGGCACGGGAATCGAACCCACAACCTTCTTAAACATGTTAAACTTTAAGTGGCAAATTACACTAGAACTTCAGCTGCTTTATTTTCCACAACAAAGGTAATCCTCACGGCCTGCTACTGCCGCTTTAAGACTGTTGAACAAAATTAAATTAAATACAATGAAATAAAAACTAAATACATCTAATAAAATAAAACTACATTTGAAGTGCCTTTTTGGTCATAATTCAAAAAATACATAAATAATTTGGGGTTTATTTTCTAGCAAAATTTATAAACATTTGAAAATATATCTCAGTCCAAAATCTTTAAAGAATATGCTAAACCACTAGATTTAAGATGATTATGAATTATGAATGATGTATAAAACAGGACATACGTTGTAAATATACGTTGTTATAATAATTAGTCCTTGCAGAGCCAAACTACACTCAACTGAAGGATCTCTGTTAGAAACAATCACTTTGAGCCAAAACAGTTTCTGGAGCAGAAAACTGATTTCACGGTTTAAAAGTGAGTCTGCAGAGCTGTGATTGTGGCTCTGTGACATTTTAAGGTGAGTGTTCGTCTGCGATGGTGCGTTCAGGGGTAAATCTTACTTGAGAAAATCTTGGAGGTAACTGAGCAGCAAGGCCAGGCTCTTCTCGTCCAGAGGAGTGTAGGCCAGCATGGCTCCGATACGAACTGGAAAAGAAGTAACATCAGGTTAGTGAGGAGGAAAAGGAGACGAGATGATGAAGAATACACGAAAATACAACACAAACCTGTTCAAGTCTGACTAGAATCTATAAACCTGGTGTGTTTGGTGTTTGGAGGTGGTTTGAGAGTATTTCATTAATGATCTTTGTTATTTTTAAGTAATTTTCTATATTATGTTGAGAAGATTTAGAGTTCAATCAGAGTGGAGTCACACTTTAACGTTGGACTGCTTTTACTTTCATTTAGATTCAGTTGTGTTTTGATTATTAATTTTATTTTATAGAAGTGTGTGATGGAGAAATATAGCTGGTCAGGTCAGCTCCTTCCAGAGTCAGACATTTGATGATTTCTGACTTGAGAAAATGTAAAAAAGACTTGTAACTGGACTTGGACTTTAACCAAAGACTCAGACTTCACTGTTACTCTCATGACGCTGCCTTCAAATGCTCTCTGTAAAACTCAGTGCTACAGGGCTTTACAACCAAAGAACAAAAAGCCGCCCCCCCTTCCACCCCCCCCCCCCCCCAAAAAAAAAAAAATTTTATACCAAATTTTTCTAAAAAAACCCCCAAAAAAAAAAACCCCCCCCCCCCCCCCCCCCCTTATAAAAATTTTTAATAAAAAAATTTTAAAAGCTTACATTTCCTTTTATGGAAACTGGTTTTAGTCGGATCAGATTTGAACAAGTTATAGCTGGATCTTAAAAGGTTTAAGTTGGATTTGACCAGGTTTTATTTGGATTTTACACCAGGTTTAGATGTATTTGAACAGATTTTGTATATCTTTGTAGTAAGATTTCATGAATAAATGAAATAAATCTGATTCAAATTTTACTGAAAGCTGTTCGAATCCAAATAAAAACTGTTCGAATTTAACTGAATGCTGTACAACTACAAATAAAACCTGTTCAAATCCATCTAAAACCTGTTCAAATCCAACTAAAACCTGTTCAAATCCATCTAAAACCTGCTCAAATCCAACTAAAACCTGTTCAAACCCATCTAAAACCTATAAAATCCAACTGAAACCTGCTCAAATCCAACTAAAACCTGTTCAAATCCATCTAAAACCTGTTCAAATCCAACTAAAACCTGTTCAAACCCATCTAACACCTATAAAATCCAACTAAAACCTGCTCAAATCCAACTAAAACATGTTCAAATCCATCTAAAACCTGTTCAAATCCAAATAAAACCTCTTCAAATCCAAATAAAACCTGTTCAAATCCATCTGAAACCTGTTTGAATTCAAATAAAACCTGTTCAAATTTAACTGAAAGCTGTTCGAATCCAAATAAAACCTGTTCAAATCCAAGTAAAACCTGTTTAAATTCATCTAAAACCCAGATTACAATGCTTTCCAAACGCTGATGGATATAAATACTTGTTGATTGTGTGTTTTACCGAACAGACGCAGCAGGTGTGGCGCTCCGTAAACCTGGGACATGGGCATTTCCGGATGCTCGGCCAAAATCTCTGCGTACTGCGGCCGCTCAAACTTGTACAGTAACTGAGTACCGAGCATGACGTTGAAATACTCCCGAATCCCTGCCACCACTTCATTTACAGCGTACTCCCTGAGGACGGAAAAATTATAATAACTTGAAAGAGAAAGCTTTGAAGAGAAGGAGAGAGAAAGCACACAAGAATGAAATAAAATCATAAAATGGAATAAACATAATGGCTTTCAAAGAGCAACAACCAATTATTTCCAATTTCACAGAGTCTAATCAGCTAAAGTGGCATCACGCTGGTTAAATTGCGGTACAGTTTGTGCAAAAGTAGGTAGTAACAGAGTTAGAATCTCAGAGAAAATGACATAAGCATTGTGTAACATCATCTTAGTGAGAAGGAGAACTGGCCCCGTGTTCATTACCTGCACTCACTCGCTTATTTACGACAAAACAGCGCTGCTTCAAAGAAACGGGCGACAAAAAGAGCCCCATTTAAAAGTAAAATGAAATAAATGATACCCCATCTTAATAAAGGATCTGCAGACATACAAAAAGAAAGTAAGTGATGCTGCAACAAGAATCCTAGAAAGATAAACTCCTGGAACGATATCAAGAGAGAAAAGGGAATTTAATTTGAACACTCAGCGATGGAGACATGCATCCTTCTTCAAAAACGGACAATAACTGGAGCAAAATATACAGGAGACAAGACAAGAGCCTTAAGTGCCAAAAATACACAAAGACTTATTTAACAGAACCTTTTTAATTAATAATGCTGTCAAAATATGTCTCAAAGTCCTTTCTAACATCACTGATCGATTATAAACACCAGCGTAATGAGTTTAAAAACCTGTCTTAAGGAAATGCGCTCATTTATTTGTAAAGATGCTGTTTGTAATAAAAACATTATGCCCCATTTGTCCCATTTACCTGAAATTAAAAGCATTTCAAGTTCATAAATTAGTTTAATGATTATGGAAAAAAATCATAATCACAGTCATTTTGGTTTATTTATATAAGATTATTTTACAGGATTACTCATTGACTTTGGAAATATGTTGGATTTATTGATAAAACAGTGAATTCTCCTTAAAATAAAGCAGTAATAATAATAATTCTACAACCAGACCCCTTTGGTTTCTTTCTTATTCATGTTTGACAAGGACAAGTGTATCGTAGTTTGTTGAGATGAAGGCTGTGTAAAGGTTTTATAATGTTTCTATTAATAAATCCTTTATCCAAATACTTTATTAAGACATTAAAAGCATAAATCTCCCTCTTTTCCTTCAATATTAGCCGTCTCTACAAACAAATAATCATTCTTTACCTAAAACCATGATATTGACCTCAAAATAAAATGGACCAAAGAAAAAAAAAGTTAACAGCGAGTGAAAAAAGATTTAATTTGAAGAGATCTAACAGTTGAATTTACACTCTGATGGAAGTTTAATTGAATTTAATTATAATTTTTGCTATTTTTAACGGATATTACAACAGAGGAAGAAGGAAAAAGTCTCATAAATCTACAAAGGAGTGTCTATGGAGTTCGTCGTCTGGATTCAGAGACGAGGAGATGTCTTAAGACCGTACCATCCATCCGTCTGTGGCAGGATTTGTTTTTTTATTTCTCTGAAGAGTCCCAACAACTGAATAAGTGGCTTTTCCGTGTGATTTTTTGTGAGTTTTTCCACCAACGGGCTCACAATAGGTTAATCTTTCAGTTTATACTCAAGACAAAGACCAACCGGCTCAAGATCTGGGGCTTCTTCAGAGAAATTAGACGAAGAAAACGAACAATTGAGTGTAACATAAAGTAACTCCACTTGTTCTTACTTGTTGTCTGAGTTTCCTTTCGATTTCTTGTAGTTTGCATAGTCCTCGAGGACATTGTCGATGTTCTTCTTCGCCGGCAGATGAAACAGCTGCAAGACAAACAATTCTTTTGATAAATTTTTATTTTTACTGTCACACATCTGAAAGAGAGAAACCTGTATGAATTGAGCACATTTATTTCTTGACATCGCATTTCTTTTCTGCTCAAAAGTACATCAGAAAAAGGAAAAGAACACGCATAAGCTCAGCCTAGTATCAAGAAAACACATACAAAGGCTTTATTTATATCTATTTATTGCATACACAGTTGCCCTGAGAAAGTCAGAATTTTAACAAGAGAGCAGCAAGAAAAATAGAGACAAACAAAATGTAAAACAACATAATCTGTGTGTTTTATTTATTTTTTAACTCTGTTTTTCTCTTTTCCCAGTTTTTGATTTAATTTAAACTGACTGTTGTTGTTTCTATCATGTTCTTTTTACACAGCTTTTATGTTTTTAAAATGTGAAGTGCATTATAAATAAATGTAAATGTAAATAAATTCACTTCAAAAAGGTTTTAGGAGGTGTCTCAGATCTGTTTTATGAGGCTTTATGGAACATTTGTCACAAGGAAATCCCTCTAAAAGCATTTAACATCATGAAGCTCATCAGATATTTGAAGGAGAGTCAGGTTGAGGAGAATGAGGAGCTAGTTTAAAGTCTTTACGCAGAAAGACCGACCTGTTTCTGGCGTGTGATGAGGTCCCAGTCGTCCACTAACCACGGCTTTAACTCCTCGGGGATTTTCACTTTCACCTCCACACGGTTTGCAAACATTTCCTCCTGAAAACAAAAAGACAAAAAGTATTGATTGAGGCTGACCGCTTGTGGTTTATCAGTTATAATTGATTAAACATGTATCTAACAGGTATCTATTGTTGGTAATAATTAGAAGTAAAAGGAAAACAGCAGAGTTATTATGGTGAATGGGAATTCTAATAAACTATTTTCTGAAATCTGACGTAACATTCCCAGAAGCAGAAAACAGTGCTGTAAAAGGTCAAAGGAGGAAAGATACAATCATGAAAGACAAAGCTTGGACAATTACAGACTATAATATACTTTACTATAGCTTTAGTTTATTAAATCTACAGATAATCAGATCGGTTTAAGTCTAAGCTTGGCTCAGATGTGTACAAAATATAAACCTAAAGCATAGGTTTATATTTTGAACAGGTTTTAGATGGATTTAAACAGGTTTTAGATGGATTTGAACAGGTTTTAGATGGATTTGAACGGGTTTTAAATGGATTTGAACAGTTTATTGATGGATTTGAACAGTTTTAGTTGAATTTGAACAGTTTTTAGATGGATTTAAACAGGTTTTAGATGGATTTGAACAGTTTCTAGATGGACTTGAACAGGTTTTAAATGGACTTAAACAGATTTTAGATAAATTTGAACAGTTTATTTATGGATTTGAACAGTTTTTGTTGAATTTGAACAGGTTTTAGATGGATTTAAACAGGTTTTAGATGGATTTGAACAGGTTTTAGATGGATTTGAACAGTTTATTGATGGATTTGAACAGTTTTAGTTGAATTTGAACAGGTTTTAAATGGATTTAAACAGGTTTTAGATGGATTTTAATAGGTTTCAGATTGATTAGAACAGTTTCAGTTGAAATTGAACAGGTTTTAGTTGGATTTGAACAGGTTCCAGATTGATTTGAAGGTGTGCTGTTGTATCTGGATGTTAGCAGCAGATCCTTTATGTCCTGTAAGTTCCAGGTGGGGCCTCCATGGATTGGACTGGTCTGTTGGATCGGACCACACGTACATCAGTGACCCCTGACCCCGTCCCGGTTCACCACTGTTCCTTCCTTCTTCCACTATTAATAAATACTGACCACTGCAGACCAGAAACACTGCACAAGAGTCAGGTTTTGGAGATGTTCTGACCCAGTCTTTGTCAAACTCTCTCAAATCCTTGCGCAGCACATTTTTTCTGTTTCTAACTCATCAACTTTGAGACAAAATGTTCACCTGCTGCTGATATATTCCACTCACTAAAAGAAGCCACGATGAAGATGTTGGGGAGACCTTTATGGATCAGTGCAAGTGAAATGTTTAACGAAAGATGTATCTGTAGGTTAAATTAATCTGAAAATGCTATTATGTTGAGTTTATTGCATTACACTGGTACAGCATTGCTTTTAAACTATGTACTGTTCTGCCTTTTTTATTTTTTTTTTTGGTATTGTCTGTTTTTTATCTTTGTTGTTGGGCCACGAACCTGGAAATAAGTTGAAATGAAAAAACAGCAGAGTGCACCAATTATTGTCAAACCACAGTCGAAGAGGGTCCATTTTACTTTTGGCCATCAAACTCCAATCACTTTCTGATTCGAAGGCGATCCATTTAGGTTTAAGACTAAATATTACACCTGCTGATTTTCTCTGAACTAGACCAAAAATTAATTTCAAGAAACTTCAATTACAGCCTCGCCTCGTGTGATTTCTTTCGTGTGCAGTCTGGGGAAAGCTAGAATAATGAGGTATAATTCAGATGATTCCACAGAAAGGCTGTTGATTATTTCAGTGGAAGCACTCAGAGTCTGTAGAAGAGTAACGACCCTTACACTCTCCACGGTGGGGTCCACGCGAGCCCTCTTCTTCCGCGGACCCTGCGCCGTTTCTCCGCTGCTCGTACCTTCACCTGGTGCAGGGGCTAAAGGAGCAGACATGTTGTTTTGTTTACATCTCGCTCCCCAACGCCATATGAACATAAACATAATCATGTGTTGTTATTGTAAGTAGATCCATTAAGTGTGTTTTGCTTCTGGCTGATGCAGAATGTGGAGAGCAGGTAAACAGTGGCTCTTTGTCCTCTCTGAGCTCTTTCTGTGATGAATGTAGACGTATGAATATGAAAACATACAGCAATATTGTAAGATCATGTGTCTGTGAAGTCTAATTACTGCACGAGAATGTATACAACTTTAAAAAACACGAAGCCAAGATGTAAATGTGCTGTTTGTGTTTGTAAAAATGGAGTGTTCTTTCTGATGGAACTAAATGGAAAATGGAGAATTTAAGGAAAGATTTTCACTTACTCTTCTGTTTTGCCTTTTTGACTTTTCTAAAAAACAAAAAGAACCAAGAAGAAAAAGGGATTAGAGATTTGTATTTAAAGAGGGACACCATTACAGCTTGTTCAGTGAATGAAAGCTCGCAGAAGCTGAAGCAGGCATCAGGACAGTTTTTAATTCCAGATGCCTCCTTCTAAACCTGCTTTAGACGAACGAGGAGCTTAAAATATATAAATATATATAAATATCTTTGGGTCCTCACTCAGTTCTGATCTGGTCAAAGGAACAGTAGCAGCATCAATGGCTCAAGACTGTTTTAAACAACCAATAAGTTTTTGATCCAGTTTAGAGAAAGAGTGTGAATCTTTACAAAATGAACTTTCAAATCTGATTTCAGTGTTTCACACAGCACTCTTTAGTTAAGGCCACCTTAACAATAACTTTAACAATAAGCACTCCCCACCTTGACTTATTAACATATTCACGTACTAACATATGGCCTTTGTAATATGAGTTTTTGAAATCTAATAATCTTATTTATTGTGCTGCACCAAGACAATGGAGGCAAATTTATGAACTGTGTAAATGACATGGATCTGTAGGTAAGTAACTACCACCTTAACTCTAAAACCTTCTGTTTATGTGGGAAACACTGAATGCAAAAGAAAATAAATGAGTTTTACACTTAATCAATGACAGAAGGAACTCACAAATCAACATTTTTCTGCTGCACAGCAGCAATCTTCTTGCTTGGTGCCAGTCCCCTCATCTTTCCCTCAACATAGTGGTCCCTACAGAAGAAAAAGAAAAGGACATGGTTATTTCTTTTTAAAAAAACAGTTCCACTATTAAACCAGATTAATCAGCAAGTTACTAAGCTAAGCATATCATACATTTACAAAGATTCTATCTGGATTTTAGGGGTTTATAGAGCTCCGGACGTCACACGACTCGTTCAATCGGCCATAAAGGCAGGAAAAAGTGAGTAATTCATGATCTGCTCCCACTGATTTCATTAAGCTTTAATTCCACAGTCATTGAGCTAAACTTCATTAAATCCATTTCTCTGATCCTGCTGCAGGCGACAGTCTGAACTGATCACACAAATCTACTTTCACTATCAGCTCTGTCCAGCTCTTTACCTGCAGCTGCTACGCTCCAGAGTCACTCAAGCAGCAGGACAAGAATATTTCTGAGGCTGTGGGTCTAGAAATGTACAATAAAGACATACAAACAAAAGTAGTAGTATTTTTTAACATTATCTGAGTCTGAAGTGATTACACAGCAGAGATAGAGTAGGATCTCATCACTGCTTTATTATTTTATAGTAACACACTAAAAATAGTCAGTTTTTTACTTCTCTGCTCTAGTCCCGGAGTCTGCACAACAACTATCTACAGTGTTACAGGACACAAAGACATAAGCCTCTTTAGCTTTTACGATGAAAAATTAAACGACTAAACCATCCTCCAGTCTGTAGATGTGTGTTCTTTGCACTCACTGATTAGCCTTCTGAAGCTCTTTTTGTTTGGCGAGGTTGCTGTCCACATATTTGAGAACTCTGCTTTCAGGAACCCATTCATCCCAGCTGGAAAAGAGAAAAATAAAGCTCTTTTCTTTCTCGATTCTTTGTTGCAGTCAAAATAAAACCAAACAAATATAAACACAAAATAGAAGGAGCATTTAAAGGCAGCTTACTTTTTGTTCCATCCACTGTAATGAATAAAGTATTTGATCTGCTTATCCTTTATGTTAATCTTTACACACTGAAAAAAACACAAGACATGTAAATGTTGATTATTTATAACAGAAAAATAATAAGAAAGGTGTTTGTGACCAACCTTTGCCTCATAAAGCAGTGGCCCATGAAAGCACAGGACTCTTTCACCTGGAAACACACAAAACACAACCTTCATGACAACAATATCTACAGTTGAGTAGAATATTCCTTTTCATATTGAAATAACTGTGACTGATAGGAATAATAGCCTGTAAGTGGGTCTTTTGTGTGTGTGGCTAATTGTTAGAAACATGCTAGTTCGTGAGCAGCTATCATCGTGAAGCTAAATGCTAACGAGGCTAACGTGCAAAAAGCTAATTGTAGCACACAGATTATGTATTATTCATTCAAATGAGCATCAGTAAATGGTTCTAAAGCTGTGCGTGTCCTTCTCTGTGCTTCTTTTGTCAAGCTGCACCGACAACAACAAACCCGCCCCCTTCATCATCAACAACAGCAGCAGCAGCAGCAGCGCCCTTTTCTTTTCTCAACAAACCTTCTGTAAACTTAGGCTTAGGGTCCTGTTTTGGCGCCATTCACAGACACAGACTGGCCGTAGGTCTGATCGATCAAATTCGTGCATTGCCAGAGTCCATTTCTTCCAGACACAAACCCCTCGGACATGGAGCCAAGAGCCGAAGCGACGCAGAGAAAAGCGCTCGGGCCGGGCCTGTCCGCGCCGCCGGGTCACGTGACCGACGCAGCGTCATGACGTCGTGACGCTGCGTCCAAAAAAAATAAATATATCGAAAAATAATAAATAATAGTAGCCTTAATAATAGTATATTTATATAATAGTAGTTTATTTATTTATTTATTTATTTATTTATTTATTTATTTATTTATAATAATGTGATTTTTATTTATTTATTTTTGCTTATTCACTTCCTTGTACTTCTAATGGAAAAATGACAGTGCTCTGATCAACTGTGTGGTACTTGTTATATATATTTTTTTGAGACTACATCTACATTGTTTGCTTGAGAACTATATGTTTGTTTAGATTTAAATATGGCATATTAATAGAGAAAGCTATGGATGATAAATGGTATTGAATATATTTTATAAATAAAGCATAAAGTGTGCAAAACAAAAACAAAATAATAGAAAATGAATCACAGGCTATTGAGATGTATGTTTTAGATCTTTCTATTCATAAAGAGGTTGATGTCTTTCCAAAATAGTTAGAAATTTGAATTGAAATATCATTACTTCAATGCATTCCTGTACTATGATTGATTGATTGATTGATTGATTTTAGAGTCCTCTATCTGGATCCTTTTTTGTATCTCTCTTGCATCCCTTAAGCCTCAAGCCTTGTTCCTGCAAGAAATTGTTGTGTTAACTTGTAAATAAAGTAAATAAATTGTTGATTTGTTTATTTGAACGCTAATGACGCTTGAAATAAACAACAAAGAAAAATAAATACAATCTTCATTTAGACTTAATTTAACATATTCCTTAGACATGTTCATAAAGATAACGGTGTGTATATATTCAGTAATGTGAATAACAATAATAAGTGAGAGGGGAAAAAAGAGAAAAAAAACCGCTTAAACAAAAGGTAGATTTATTGTAAAATATATATATTTATAAGAATTAATCATAAGTATCATTTCTGCACCTGTATAATTATAGTAATAGTTAAAGCAGGTCACTTAATATATAGTCCTGTTTTTTCTGTAAACAGTACACATTTCTTTCATGTTTTTTCAAGCTTCAGTTCAATTCATTTCAACTTCATTATTCCCCATTAGTGAGAAACTCAGTTGTTAGGGCTCTTCAGAACTTCATCTTCCACAGATTGATTGATTTTAAAGTCTAATTGCACAGATATACGTCCACTGGCTGCTCTCTGAAGTTCAAAAGCCCAGTGTTCTAAATATGCAGTTTTTTCTCTTATGGCAAAGTGAATGTATTTTGTTTCATGGGTGGATTCAGCTGCATGTCATTTCCTTGCATTTCTGTTCAAGGAGGTTTGGAGAAGTGCTATTTCTGTGGCAGCACTTTCTTGAGTGTTTGTTCCTTGTTGAGGTATCGAGCAGAAAAAAAAAAAAAAGTAGAATAAAGAAGAAAAACTAGAGTGGCTTTTGATAAAACAGCACAAAGAGACCGGGGCAACATAAAAGCTACAGTCCTTTTGAATTTTCTCGTGACTGACAGTTGAATATCTTGTGTGTTGTGATGATGTTTGCTCGTATTTTTCAGTGAATACGAGAAATCACAGACAAAAGGCTCCCACACTGGGACTTTTCCGCCTCTTCCGGGACCACATTGTCATGTCACCGAATTCTCATGAACCCGGAGCTGCTCGTTTGTCGGAATAAGAGCCGTGTGTTCGTACAGGACTGTCCTCAGCATCATTTATTAACATCCATTTTTAATAGACGTCGTGTTTATCTGACGGCGACAAATGATAAAATGGAAAAATGCGAGGCGTTTCAGTTCATTCTGCACTTTACTGATGAGAGACACTGTGAGAAAATGCCAAGGAATGACCAAAAGAGGCTGATGGAAGACAGAAAAATAATGACATTTCTAAGTAGAAGGAACTTATTTTACAGAGTGAGTAATTCACTGCGGCATTTTGCTTCCTATAACAGAAATGTACTTGTGATGTACTTATTTACACCTCTTTCTCAGGAACAACACTGAGACGTCCTGAGGAGAGTGTTCCCTTTCAGTGACGGCAGGTATTTGAACGCGTCATCGTGCAAATAAGCGCTAACAAACTGAGCAGGAGCCAGAGTGATGCCAAACCTGAAAATTGTCCAGGGCCTCAGTTCATTATGTTTCTGTTCCTGATTCTCAGAGAGAGACTCGAGATCTTAGAGACGTCTTAAGAGCATTTTGTAAAGGTCTCAGTCTTGTCTTGGTATTAAACACTTCTTAAACAGTTCATTCAGTCTCTTCTTGTTCTCAAACTTGTCTCGGTCTCAAACTCTTTTTTACTTTGTCTTTTCTCGGTCTCAGGCTCATTCTTGATCTCATATTTAGTCTTGTCACGATCTCTAAATTTAACTTGGTTTCTTGATCTCAAACTCACTCTTACTCAGACTCTTGCCTTAGTCTCAAAAGCTTTTTTACTCAGTCTTGATCTCAAACTCATTCAGTCTCTTCTTGCTCTCAAACTATTATCCTATTATTTTTACTCAGTCTCATTCTCGATCTTGTCTTGGTCTCAAACCCTTTTTCACTCGGTCTTTTCTTGGTTTCATATTTGGTCTCAAACTCTTTCTTACTTGGTCTTGTCTTAGTCTCAGAACCTTTTTGTTGTCGATCTCTGTCTCAGACTCAGTTTTACTTGGTCTTGTCTCTGTCTCAAACCCTTTTTTACTCTGTCTCGGTCTCATACTCGGTCTTATCTTGGTCTCAGACTCAGTTTTACTCCGTGTTGTGACAGTTTTTTTATAATTTCTAACAGTTCCCTGGGCGCTATTCCAGTACGTCACACATTGGTCTCCTTCTTAACCACTCAAAACCCTCACAAATCTTGCTATAACCAGATTAAATCCCTTCAAAACCACATACGATCCACCTTAAACCCCTTTAAACCTGTCCAAATCCAGTTGTAACCAGGTTCAATCTGTCTTGATCACTTCCTGTTTTGCTGAATTTCACATTTATTAATTAAAAAGCATTATTTAGTGAATGCTAATCAGAATATGTAACCTGTACGGATCTTGTTGTCCTTTTCTTTGGTGTGAGGGCGTTTGTTTAAATAATCAGAACTCTCTGAATCAGGCAGTAATTGGAGAATGAAAGCTTTATTTAGACGGACTGTGCACTAGTTACAGTGACTAAGCATCTTCATAAAAAAAATAAAAATGACTGCCACCTTTTGCTCCTTCAGTCTGCTCAGAGATGTGCTGTTCCAAACATCACAGAAATCAATTAAATGAACGAGTACGTGCAGTAAATGTGCTGTGTTCTTTTTAATCATCGTGGTGCTGTTTGGCATTAAGACTTGTTTCAACACAAATGCCAACATTTTGACTAAAGTCTGACCTTTCAGAACCCTGCTACATCCGTTTGATTAAAGCGTCGACACAAGCTGCAGTCGCTCGAGCCTCTCTTCAACAAAATGTCAAGACTCTTGTGGATTTAGAGGAAACTGTTATCGTCTCTTCTGCAGAGTTTAGACAGTCCTCCTCTGCATCTTTTACCTGTTCACATTGCACCTGCGTGAACTGATTCATTTAATAACGCATAAAGTCATCAATGTTTAAAACAGGGGTGTCCAACATGTGGTCTGTGGGCTAAAAACGTCCCACCAGAGGGCACTATGCGGCCCACATAAAAGACATAAACTGCAATTTTTAAGTAAAATTAACTGCCATTTCCAGTTTATCTACTGTATTAGTAAGAATAGGAGACATGACACAACACTGAGACCCAGAACTGAACAGTAGATAACAGTAAAGAGCCACCTGGTTCCATAAATATTACTCTTTTATTGTTGAAATCACCCTCTGTGGCCTTATTACCCAAAATATCTTCGTCAAAAAGGAAAAAGTGTAGAGTTTTCCAAGAAAAATGGACTACTTCCTGTTTATTCACTGAAGAGAATGTGAAACCTGTGAGTTTGGAGTGAATATAAGATCCAGCTCCACTCTGACACTCATCAGAGAAAAATAACAAGAGAGAAGATAAATGAAGTGTAACAGTCTGTTTTTACCTGGAGCTGAGACTCAGTGAAGCAGCAGAGTTAGATACAAATAGCATTAGCATCAGAGACATATTGCTGAAGACTTTTGTTAACATTTGCCAACGTTAGCCATTTTCAGTGCTGGTTTTATAACATAATTGTACTTCTTTGCGCAAAAGCAAAAAAAAAGGTAGTTATTTATAGATTATTACACTATAATTTCACTGGACCCACTTCAGATTAAATTGCGCTGTATGTGGCCCTTGGAATAAAATTAATTTGACCCCCCTGGTTTGAACCTTTTGATTAAGTAGGTCAAGAGCTGGGACTGCGTCATGAGTAAAATCTTAGCTCGATAATTAAGTCTTCATTGTTCACCACGAATTATTAAATCAAGTCCGACCCGAGATCAAGACCAACTGAGAAGACGATACACTAGTCCAGTCTTTAACAGAACGTAAACAGACATTACCTGATTTTCTTTTTTGCCTAAAGATGAAAAACAGCCCAAATCTGTTCCTAAATCCTGAATAAACTACTTTTTCTAACCCTTCTACCTCCCGTTTTGGGACGTGGGTGCAACTCAGATCCATGGAATTGGTTCAGTTTTAATGTCTTAAAGTACACATGTCAAACTCAAGGCCCAGGGGCCAAATGCGGCCCTTTGCAGTGTTTTAAGTGGCCCTTCGATGCATTTAGTTGTTAGCAGTATACTTTTGTAGCATACACTATGTTTTAACTGGATTTGAACAGGTTTTACTTGGATTTGAACAGGTTTTAGTTCATTTTGAACAGGTTTTATTTCGATTAGTAAAGGTTTTACTTGGATTTGAACAGGTTTTATTTAGATTTGAACAGGTTATACTTGGATTTGAACAGATTTTAGTTAATTTTGAACAGGTTTTATTTGGATTTGAATAGGTTTTAGTTGAATTTGAACAGGTTTTATTTGGATTAGAACAGGTTTATTTTGGATTTGAATAGGTTTTAGTTAATTTTGAACAGGTTTTACTTGGATTTGAACAGGTTTTAGTTGAAATTGACCAGATTTTATTTGAATTTGAACAAGTTTTAGATGGATTTGAATCAGACTTTCATTTGTTCATTAAATTTTAAGCCAGTTCTTACTACAAAGACATATAAAATCCGATTCAAATCTACTTAAAACCTTTTCAAATTCTGCTGTAACCTGTTCAAACTAAATTCCACTAAAACCAAAAGGAAAAAAAAATGGTGTTAAAGTTGACACCACTGTCTTAAAGTAACACTGTGTAACTTTTCTCCAGCAGAGGGCGCTAATCCCTTTCTGTGCAGCCTCAGTGTGAGCGGCGGCCATGTTTGTTTACCATTAGAGACGTTTAAGACGGCAAGTTTAGAAGAAAGAAACATTACAGTTATTTTAGTGTATTTTGTACTAATACGACTCTGTAGGGTCCAGTTTATCGGTCTGTTTTCTTTATTATTTCAGCAGAAAGACGATTCTGTGTAAAATAATAACAGGACAGGGTTGAGGGACGGGTTATTCAGCTTCAAGCCTCTGTTAAACTACTGCGTCACAGGCTCGGAGTCAACAACAGGTCAACAACATGACGCCTCGACTCAAGTGGCCTTCAGGTGTTTAATGAAAAAAAGAGGAATAGAGCTTGATGTAAATTGTTAGCGTAGGTTTGTTTTAATGGCTGCACTGTTGACTCTGAGATAATGATAGTTTTACAGAAATAATGGAGGTTCATCACACATATTCTTGAGCTGATTGTTTTTTTTAGGCTCATTGTCGTCATCGACCACTGTTCCATATTTTATTTTTCTCCGTTTGTGGATAATTGCTTTCACTGTGGTTCTCAGACCTGGCTGTGTCTGGTCAAATTCAACTCAGCTTTCCAAAAAATGTGATTAACCGAAGTTAATTCATGATTTAACAAGGGGACGATTACTTTTTCACATGGGACCGTGTAAGTTCTGATAGCTTTTTTACCTTCAATGAATAAAATCATGACTTAAAAAGTGCATTTTGTGTTTACTTCAGTTTTCTTTGTCTAATACGTCCATTTATTTGATGAGCTGAGACATTTAAGTGTGATTTAAAAAAAAAAGAAGAAGAAATGGGGTCAAATACTTTTTCACAGACCTGTATCTACTATCTGACTTTGTGGGACTCACTCAAAGCTCATCTGTGAGTTATAGCTTACTCTTCTTGGGTTTCAACTCTTTTTCTTGTTTTGTAGTTTTCTTTTTCCTTTTTGTTGTGATTGCCTTTTATGTTCCATTGTTTCATGAGCCAAAAAAATTCAATATAAACCAGTTTGATTTGAAACCAAGAGCAGAGCTGGAGTAAACCACTCTCCAAGTGCTTTACCGTCAGACAAGTGCTTCGTCTTGATTGGATGAACCACTTGCCGGGTTATTTTACGGTAGTTACAGAGCAGCACCATTTTCTTTTCCACAATTTTCTAAGTCACACCATTAAACTGAACCATTGGAGGTGCAATTGGAATCAGAGAATCCTGCTGCAGGTTGGGTTTGGTCTTCTCTGAGCAGATGATACATACAGATTTATGTCAGGACACTTACTGAAGCAGAGGTGGTGTCCACATATGCATTTTCTCCAGGTTTTTTCAGTAAAAAAGTAGCATTCTCTCTTCAGAACAATCATATTTACTCACCAGAACATGTGTTACATAAGGTCGACCTTCTCTACAAAACCCAAGGCAGGATTTCTGGTCCTTGATTTGAAGAATAATAGTGTCTAAACGTCGTCCTCACAGTCTTCCTCGTCACTTCTCAACAGCTTTGCTTTTTCACACCATTTGTCACACTTTCCTGAGCGCCTCAGTGGTATTATGCAATGTCCAATCCCAGTGTGAGATCTCAATAGAAATGATATTGTGACGGAGACTTGAATTCATTTCTGAGGTCAAGAGTTCGACCTCCTGCCGGCGCATGTTCAGGTTGTTCTGGGGGCTGGATCCTTTAGAGCGGGTCAGGTCAGGAAACAAGGGAATAAACCAGAAACAGTCCAATATTTACTGCAGAAACACACAACTGTACCTTTCAAGCTGCTAAATTATTTAATTATTGGCAACGCATCCAAGTTTGTAAAAGCCTGCTTCAAATACGATTGATATTTCATTCAGAGATGATTTTGTTTAAGATGTATAAAGAAAACAAAAGATTAAAAATGGAGCAAAAGATGTATTGTACTGATAATTCATTTCAAACATTGTTAACTTGTATAAAAAACCCTTCATTTTGTTTCCACCGAGTCCCAAAGACACACAAAAATGCTCTTTTAAAGATGCCATAAAAATATTATCTGTCAACATGTTTTTTCCAAATTTATTTTATGAGTGCCATTCTTAACTGAACTCACTATACATAACAAATAGTAAGGATTGTTTGAATTTTAAATAAAAGTGTAAAGTCTGAATGTTTGTGTTTTTTTTTTTTTTTTTTTAGTTTTTCCATCTTTAAAAAATGTAAAGTTTTGGGGGTTATTATCTGAGTCTGGGACTGTGAGAAACATTTAGATAAATTATTATTAAAGTTGCTTCCAAATAAAAAACATTTTTAAGGGTTAAACATTATGGAAACATTAAGGGATTTCAAATAAATAAAATGAAAAAAGATTGGTAAGGTATTGAAAAAATGCATTTTGAATGAGAGTCAATGGGACAAAAAATGCCGAAGGGACACAGCTGGAACTATTTAGTTTAAAAGGCATAAGAAAGGAAAAAAAACATGAAAATTCATCCCAAAGTACACAACCCGGCCAAATTATAGGACATTTGCATGAACACAGCCAAAGTTATGCAAAAATAAAATAAAAAAACACAAAAAAGAAATGTCCAGGGTACAAAAGTGGGAAACGAACACTGTTTCGGCCTCAAAACAAAGACAGAAAAATAAGCCATGTTTGAACCAACGCTGTGCAGTTCTGTGTGTTTCAGCAGCTGGACTGTGTTATGAACTGATCAGATGCACAGAATAATCCTTGTATTATATATTATATTATATATATTATATTCCTGTGTGAGTCGGAGACGACAAACAGGAGAAAGACACGTGTGACGTCAGTGTTCACAAAGTAAGAAGCTTCTGAACTGATTAAAAGGCAGAACGATGGTTCGAAGACACATCCAGATAATGGAGCGAAATAGTGAATAACACGTCTCATCTTACAGTACATTAACATACGTGTGTTAAGTCCTCATGTCCTGATCATGAGAACGGGTTTCCTTTTTACTCCAGACACTCCAGCTTCATGCACCTGTTCCTGCTGCTTTGTGCATTACATCCACAGCTGAATGGTGCTAAGCTTTCATTTTCCCTCTTTTCTTCCGTCCACTCTGCGTCTCATCTCAGGTTATGTTATTATTTATTTATTTATTTATTTATTATGTTTACACCTGTTACACATCGATCTCAAATGACTTCAGTCCAGTGTGAGTCTGATTAACATTAACAGTGTCTCTATATGATTCTTTCTTTTAAATTAAATCAAAGGTACATTTACATTGTTCATTGTTCAGACCTGACACATGTGTCTCCTGTAAAACAACATTATACTCACTGTTAATCATGAAATACACATTATACATGCAGTGTCGCCAGATGTACAATAATTATTGTAGTAAATCCATAAATGTTTGATATTTTAATGACGTTAGAGTGAGAGTGAGGTTGATCCAGTGTTGGTCTGATTCAGAATCAGACTCAGCCTCCACATTCATGCTTTGTTTACTCATGAGAGTTAGAAAAACTGATCCTGGATCTGCATGTTTCAACAACACAGTGCTTCTTCCCGTCACCAGCTCAGGGACTTCAGTTGAAGCCTGAATGTGTTTTTTTTTAGTTTACAGCAACAGCAACAGGACTTGAAGCTTTTTTATTTTTTTATTCAACCAATTTACCAGGAAGTCCCTTGGAATAAAACTTATTTTTTGAGGAAGAACTGACCAAGAGGAAAACCTTACAAACAACAATCTTATAAAAACGTTTAAATCCAGCTCAAAAATAACAAAAATACTCTTGAGTTAAACAGTTGTGAGTAAAGAAAGTGAAATGAGATGCAGAAGCTGCAATGAGTTTTAAATATTGTTCCAAGGACAAGGTGCAGCGAAGGAGAAGCAGTTCTGCCATGTTCTGTGTTGATTCTGAGCCAGTGCTGTTGTTTCCTGAGGCTCAGTGAAGGCCACGTGACCGGAGCGTAGAGGTTTAATCATCTATAATTGAAGTTTCAGAACGTGAGAGTCTAATAACTGAGCAGTTACATACGTCGTGGGCTCCTTCATGTGGCTTTTCTATTGTCACATTTTCATTGAACGATAATTTGTGCTGAAATACGATCATTTTCTTTTCTTTCTGTACAATCAATACATGCCCCTTGAGTTCAAAGGTCACCAAGCCATTCAAACATCTGAGCAAACACGGACTCTGTGCTTTCACCTCGAGCTGTCCGTCTCCAGCCGTCTTTAAACCAGCAGCAGCTCCAGAAACACCGGCCACCGTCTTCATTCACACTTTCAAATGGATGTTACATCATGTTTCCTTCAGGAGTTTCTTTGAGCAGAGACTGACCTTGAAGATATCTATAAAAGAACTCTCTTTGGTCTCACGGGAACTAAATCTAATTTACAACAAGAAACTGAAAAGGTGTGAGACGGAGCAGGAATTAAACACAGAGGCTTGTACCGACCGATCAGAGAAGTGTCCTCAGCATCAACTCAGTCAACATTAATAATCAGTTATTCATTTACTGTAAAACCAACGAGTGAACTGAAGGACGAGGAGACGACCCTGGACTGTGTTTGTTCAGAGAGAAAACCCAGAGAAGACGAGGACGGGGTGGGTTTATGTCCTGCACCCTGTCTCTGTCCCTGTTCTTGTCCCTGACCATGTCTCTGTCCTGATCAACGCTGTAGCAACTATTTTAGCATTTAGTTATGTGAAAGTTTTCTTACGCTGCAAAAATGAGGAGTTGTAGTCCATTTAAGTCCATTTAATGAACTATTCCTGACATTACAATCCTCAGAAACAGCAGCAAAAGCAGGTAGAAAACCTGACATAGTAACTTATTATTAAACGATGAATTACACTGACATTTATTTTAATCTTTTACACTTAATGCATTTTAGCTTAAATTAAACCATCTTTTTAATAACCTTTTTACCATAGCCTTTGTCGGGGCCAAACACGACACAAGGAAAGACTTTATGTGGAAAAAATGACTTGTTTATAACAACAACAGCAGCAGCTTTAAATAAACAGGTTCAAATCTGACTAAAACCTGTTCAAATCTGACTAAAACCTGTTCAAATCTGACTAAAACCTGCTCAAATCTATCTAAAACCTCTTTAAATCCATAAAAAACCTGTACAAATCCATCTAAAACCTGTTCAAATTCAACTAAAACCTGCTCAAATTCATCTAAAACCTGCTCAAATCCATCTAAAACCTGCTTAAATCCAACTAAAACCTGTTAAAATCCAACTAAAACCTGCTCAAATCCATCGAAAACCTGCTCAAATCCAACTAAAACCTGTTAAAATCCATCTAAAACCTGTTAAAATCCAACTTTAACCTATTTAAATCTTAAACCTGTACTTGTACCCAGTTGTTTTGTTTACATTTTAAGAAACAAGCCGCACTGTTCTCCTTCAGCAAAGCATTATGGTCTATTTTTCTATTTCTAATGACCATCTACACCACTACAAAATGTAAAATTGTCTATAAAGTGCACTTTATCTTGAGACACAGCCTCTGTTTCACAAATGATGTTTGCACTCTCTAAAGGACTGAAGCTAACGGCTCGTGGAGGTTACAGTATTGTTTTCTTCTTTCCAACATCCATCAGAAAAGTTTGTAGGCATTAAGCACCAGCGGAAAAAGCATGAACAAATAATAGGATTGAATATAGCCGACCAAAAGAAGAAAACAAGCTTGTTGATGTTCTGGATGAGCGCCTCTTTCACACTTTTAAAAGGATGTTGTTTGGGGTAAAAAATAAAAATAAACCTCTCCTGCAATAATATGTTATCTACAGTTGTATTCTGCTGCATTTAGTCCCACCCAAATAGGTTTCAACAAACAAAAGGGCAAAAAAAATCACATATTCTGCCCAAAAAAGATGATGTGTGATGCGTGTGCTGTCAGTGAGTGGGTAGAGGACATTAGCGAGGTGCTCGATATTTAGAAGCTGTATTTTTTTAAACATTGAAGGCAACAAAGGCTCCACTGAATGAAAAAATAACACCAAATAGAAAAGTCAGAGTTATCCACGGATGTGCTTCCTCATCAAAGACAAACTTAAACAGACTGGAACAGATATTTTTTCTTCTAGTTGGATGAAAAATGGTTTAAACCCAAATAGTTTATTGTAAAATCAATCATTTGTGTAAAAACAGTCTTTATGATCCATCTACTGTTTATTAAAAGGGATTGTAACAGATGAGAACCTCTATTCAGGAACAGAAAACCATGGAGCGCTCCCATTGGTCGACACTTGTCACATGACGTTCCAGGAAGTTTAATAGCTGCAGATAAAGTGTATTTTCAGCTGAATATGTCTTTTAACAGAGAAACAGCTGAAAAAAGAAAAGCATCAACAGAGAAAAGGGAGACAACGTAAAACACAGATAAATACTGTCAATTCAATCACGTAATGTTTAACGAGGAGGAGATAATTGTCGTCCTGACGCTGAAGTCACAGCTAAGCTAACGCTAAACTCTAAACTTCAGTTTGGTCAAATGGATTAGTATTTTGGAGGAAAAACTGGTCTGGTTTTGCAACAAATTAAAAATTATGGTGCTTTTTTTGTCCAAATATGTTCCTAACTTCATCCTTTTTATTATTATTATTATTATTATTAAGAAGGATCAAATGAATTACGAAGTTTTCAGTGTGCATGACGCCAAATGATAGAATTTATGCTTCTATCCTGTACTGTATTTATAAATTGATTCCTCATTCTTGATAAACTACAACAAAGTTCCTGTAATTTTTCTGTTTCCAGTCGCCTCTGGTTCAAATGTTAAAGCATGTGTTTCATGAAATGTACTTTCTGAAAAAACTGTAATAATTCACTAATAAGTCACTTCAACTTTGTAATTAATGCGTGGCTGTCGTCCTCACAGACAAAAACAGACTAGGAAATGAGTCACGAGGCGTTCAATGGCCAGTGTACTGAATGAAAGCTCTGCGTGTGACTGTAGATGTGTCTCTGCAAACGCTTTTGTAGTTGGGCTCCATTCAGTTCAGTAATGTCAGCTTCATAATCATAATAATGAGCACATTAACAGCTCAGTCTGTGAGCGGTGAACATCCCTCGTGTTTTTAATCGAGGAGTCTTGAACATGTGACAAACTCCAACTAAAACTCTTACTTCCACATTAAAATGTAAATGTCGAGCCTCTGTAGCTGCGGTTTTATAGAGTTATGCAGCGTTGAAAATGTAAAAAAAGAATGATAATATAATATTTTTCCTTTGAAGAAACCCATGGAACCTAACAACGTAGTGCTGCTTTATTTCTTTGGTTTATTTGAAGTGATCTCGAACTCATTTTTACTTCGTTTTGTCTCTGTTTTGGAAACACTGTAATTCTGTAATTTAAAATCTTCTTAAAATCTTTTATTTTTTATTTCCCTAAAGCACTTTGAATCACTGAGTCTATGAACAAACCTGCCTTGATCTAATAGTGGCTCTTCAAGTACTTTATCATCCTGCACTATACAATTGCAGCCTTTTATATGTATTATGACTCTTATATTTGTTCCCATGAGTCACATTTCCTTGAACTGATTTTATGTGACGATCTTTAAAGAAACTAACTACTATTCGTTTTTTTTCCCCCCTGTTTCGACAAATTGTATTAAAATTGTTTTCTAAATGTGACAAAAATCAGGAGATTCTCTTTCCTCCAGGACTTATTAGAAGAAAAGGTTTTAAAGAAGGCATCTGGACGTAGGTTTGGACTGTGTCACTTTCCTCTTTCTGTTTCTCTTCTTTTATTAACATAGTCTTTTAATGAAGTGAGTGTTGAAGGTGAAGACGTTTTGTGACTTTATTGATTCTAAGTTCAGTTTATGAGAGCTCAGTTTTATATCAGTCAGAGAGAGGAGTTTAACATAACTCTTTGTAAAATTGAAACAGTCTTCTCTAAACTTAAACTCATTTTTGTCTCTTGGACGAGAGACTGAACATCTCCTTCAAACCTACGACCTTCTTTGAAACCTTTTTGTGAATATCTGGGAACATATTTGCTGCTCGATGACAAATAGATGAACATTTTCCTCCAAAACATGTGGGACATAAATGTATTAGCACCGTGACCATATTTCAGGGATCTCCAAACCGGGAACCTTACTGTTTTTTTTCCCACGAAGCCACTTGAAGATGAAAAATATAATGTGTCGAGTGACTGTAAAGAACTGAGGCTGAAGACGGAGGTGGACTTGAATTATTTAGTTTCATCATTAATTAAATAAATCAGAAGTCATTTCTCTAAAGCAGACGAACATTTACAGCTGCATTAACCACAAGAAAGAAAAATGTGCCTGTTTTAATTATATTTCATTCACACATTCTTCTTTTTGTAATCTTTCATTTGTCAATCTTGCATTTTAACCACATCCTGTTTTATCAAATGATGTGTGTAATATTTGTTAAAATGTAGTCCTTAGTGTCCTTTCACCCACAATCTTCCTAAACCTCTCTTTTTCTTCAGGTTTTTCAAAATCCTTTAAAAACCTAGATTGAAGACACACAAATTTAGTTCAAGGGTCTTTTTTTGCTTCAGATTCTTCTGAGATTTTATGTAAAAACATCCCATTGACCTGTGTGCTCCTGGATTATTTCAGTTTGTGGCAGAAAGAACTGGTACAAAACTGCTTTAAGTTCCAAGTGAACATGTGTTATGATAAATATAAACTGGTTTTACACAAATTATTGAGAAGAATTCAGACACAGCTTCAGTGAAAATGGTCCCAGACTTTTATTAATAAACACATCTGAAAAATGGCTGAGGCTCTGGACCTGCAGCACCTCAACACTGAACAAACCAGAAGATGTGACCTTCACTTCAGATCAATATTCACATTAACAGCAGAATATGAATGAGTAGGATTATATTTGACTTCAACAGTGACACCAGATAAAGCAGTGATTCAGGAGAAATAATCCAAACATCAGATGTGACTGTGTGAACCCCAGCGTCAGTCCAAGAGAAACATGAAGTCTGACTTTTATTGTCACAGTGAATATCAATAATCAATAATAAATAAACAGCAGTTATTATTACAACATTTACATTCCAGTTATTTCTCAGTTTATCATTGCAGCGTGACTCACACTGAGACAGTTTTCTGTGATACATTCACTGACTCCGTGGAGCCAGGCAGCGGAGCGTAAACAGAGACCACAGCTCGCGCGCACTGCTTTGGTCTCGCTATAAGCCACATTACGCACGTGATCACAGACAAAAAGCGCGAAAAACACTCACTGTTTGTTTGTAAAATCCTGCACTGTGCGCTCGTGCTGTTGTACATGGATTACGCGCGCCTAGCGCCGTGCGTAAAGGTCCCAGTTTTACGCACAGTCCCGTCCTCAGCCCCGGTGCACGAGCCCCCGGAGCTTGTCCCGGAACTCCTTCCTCATGAGGCAGTAGATGACGGGGTTGAGGCAGCTGTTGGTGTGCGCCAGGCACACGGTCAGCGGGAACACGTAGGTGTGCACCACGTAGTACGCCTTGTCCCAGTGGACCGCGTTCAGTTTGACCAGGACGCTCCACAGAGTGATGGCGTGGTTAGGCATCCAGCACAAGAAGAAGGACAGCACCACGATGGTCACGGACCTGGTGACGCGGGAGCGGCGCCGCGGGTTACTGCTCTTCATGCTGCGGTCCCGGATGACTTTGAGCAGCAGCAAGTAGCTGATGGACACGATGCACATGGGCAGCACGAAGCCCACGAGGATCTTCTGGATGTGGTAGAGCGCGAGCCAGTACTGGCCCCCGGGGAAGCGCAGCAGGCACAGGTTCTCTCCGGTCACGTTGCTGACGGTGGAGAAGATGGGAGTGGGCGCCGTGGCCACAGAAGCCAGAGTCCAGACGAAGGCGCACAGCCACTTGGCCGAGCACGAGCGCGGCGCAGCGCTGTTGTTGAGAACCGACGCCACGGACAAGTAGCGCGTGACGCTCATGGCCGTGAGGAAGAAGACGCTCGCGTACATGTTCATGACTGTCACGGACAGGATGATCTTACATGGCGTCTCCAAAAGGCCAGCTGAAGTCCAGAGCCGTGTCCACGGCCCAGAAGGGCAGCGTCAGGACGAACTGCAGGTCCGTCACGGCCAGGTTCAGCACAAAGAAGTTGATCCGGGACGTCTTCCTCTCCTGCCGGACCCTGATGAAGAACAGCACCAGCAGGTTTCCCATGAGCCCCGCGGCGCACACCACGCTGTACACGAGGCAGATGAGGAGGCGCAGCACCGGGCTCCCGTCCGCGCTCACGTCTATGTCCTCCAGGTTACTGAAGAGCTCCAGCCCCGAGGACCAGTTCAGAGACACGCTGATGTTGTCCTCGCTCATGTTGGACCTGATCTACTCCAAAGACTGAGGCGCGCGCATCGGTCCGCTGTGACGCACGGACTGTGTCTCACATCATCCAGCTCCGGTCCTTTCTGTGACAGCTGCAGCAGTGACTGATGGGAGAGAGCGAGCCCCTCCTCCAGAAACATCCGGAGTCAGTCTGGTCCATAAAAGCGGCTCAGGACTGAGAGATATAAATAAACCCCCAATTAAAACTGTCACGGCTCCAAGTCAAAGCAGACAAAGAGGAGGAGGATCAACCAGGACGCTTTTTATTTTGTTAGACTAAAAACTTGGATAAATTGGGTCTCTGTCGCCACCTAGTGTTCAATCTGAGGACTTTCAGTGTCACTGTAAACACCTGCACAGCTCCACGTGAACACACCTCAGGACAACGCAACAGTGACACCACACACACAACCTGCTGCTGACACTGAGTCACATGGAAATAAAAAAGAGTCTGTGCTGCCCTTTTCACCTCCAGGATTATTCAGTATTTAGAAATCACACAGTATTCCACACTGACTCCTTCCAGTTGTTACCCCTATATTACTCTAAAGGTTTGCCCCACAGCCTCCAGGAGCATTAAATATGAGAAACATTAGTCCCTTGTCAACATATACAAAGGTGAAACTGTTAAGATTTGTTTCTAGAGTAACATTATCACAAAAAAGGTAGACACTATTTTACTTTTACTTGAAACTGTTTCCCACGACGCGTTTCAGATTGACCTGTGACCTTTCTGAGCACAGGGACCACACGCCTTTGACCTACGCCTTTATATAAAGTGCTTCTTTATGGGGTCCTAATATATTTTCTTTTGTTCAAAAGGGTCGGGAAAGTTAATAAGAATCATTTCAGAGGCTGGAGATGGTGACATTTAGAAGCTTTTATAAAATTTGTAATTTGAGATTTTATCTTCATTTGAGTTTTACAAAAGTTTTCACACAAACAATAATTTCCTCTTTTTATGGGAACTGGTTTCAGTTGGATTTGAACCAGTTTTAGCCTGATTGCAACAGGTTTTTAGATAGATTTGAACAGATTTTAGATGGATTTGGACAGGTTTTAGATGGATTTGGACAGGTTTTAGATGGATTTGGACAGGTTTTAGTCAGATTTGAACATGTTTTAGTTTGATTTAAGCTGGTTTCAGTTGGATTTGAAAGTTTTTTGTTGAATTTGAACAAGTTTGAGTTGGATTTGGACAGGTTTTAGTCAGATTTGAACTGATTTTATTTATTTATCTTTGTTGCATTGTCTGACGTGTGTGTGTTAGTACGTTACACAAATCCACTGAAAGCTTTTCTACAGATTATTTTTCTCACTAAAGTTTGATTTAGTGCTTTCTAAAGTATATAGTGCACCATAAACCACAGAAACCAGAGACAGAGATGTAACAGAATGCATTTTATTACATCTAAACTTTTCTACATAAACGATAACATTCAATAAGTAAACAATGTCTTCCAATGCAGGTAATAAATATTTTTTTTCACTTATTTGTACAAACTGACCCGGGTCTACTGTACACCACCGTCCTCCCAGAGTTCCTCCCGTCTTCAGCGCTGTCAGACCGAACCTGTGAGTGTCTTAAGGCAGTGAGCGTCAGCTTTAGTCCGACTCCAAAACCACGTCCCAGACTCTTAATCGGCCGCAGTCCTTGTCTTTTTTTTTTACGTACGGCTTTCATCGTCTAAAAATATATAAAATAATTTATCCTTTCACTCCGGACTGACACATACAGACGTTTTTCACAGACATAATATACACACTTTTCCCTTTTAAGCGCAGAGGAGACACTGAAAAAGTTGATCGAAGTTTTTTTTTTAAATTGAACTTCTCTCAATAGTGGCCTTGCCTTTTCTGTCCGTCCTGAAATGTCCGGACGCTGGCTGTGGTCCAGACTGAAGCTGCACAGAGGACGACAACAACACACTGTGCTTATCCATCGCTGCATTAAATCTGTTTTTTTTCTTTTTAACAAAGAAGCCAATCTTCGGGGAGAATGACAGCGAGAGAAAAAAAAAGAGCCAAGATAAAGCCGACTCCGACAGAATGGAGCTGTAAAAGGGTGTTACGTAAAAAAAAGTTACCCCAGACAGACGGTCAGTACTTCATCTGCAAAACATTCAGTCTGCTCTCGTCTGGACTGGGCTTCAGACTGGAAATCATTTGGATTGTTACAGGAAGTTGGAGTGGAAAGAGTTAAAGGTGCATTGTGTAAAATGTAGCACGAAAGTGAAAATGAGGTTTTCAATCTTTGCATTTGTCCATAATGGAAAAAATACATTCAAAGACAAAATAAAACCCAGTGAAAGGAGCCATTACATGTTTCTATTGAACAAAAGGACAAGATCTCAGATACAAGGAGCTGCAATGAGTTTCCTCTGCAGAGAAGAGGAGCTCGGAGTAGGGCCGCTGCTCCTCCACATCCAGAAGAGTAGCTGGAACATTGCATTGACTGGATGCTGGATTAATTAATTTGGTGGAAAAGTGGCGGCTGACGTTGTAATCTTTAAAAACTCTAACAGTTTCTTGTCAAATAAGACCTAGGCTTTAATTGGACTTCTTGGTGGGCCGGTTTAAACAGCCCAATGGGTCGTATGTGGCCCTCGAGCCGCAGTTTGCACCTTACAGCTCTAGGACCTACAGAGGGAACACATGTTTCTTTTTGAATCCATTAAAGCAGATGCAGTTTGTGTCTTGTTGTTGTTGCTGATATAAGATTATATTATCAGTGCTGGCAGTGATTAATGTGATTAAAAATAAACTATGGCACAGCATTTATTTAAATCTGCCCAAAACTTGTGCACAGTATTGTAGCTTCTCCTTCTGTACTGCTGTGTTTGTCCACTCTGGGCACCTGTAGGAACCAGAACAGGGGTTTATACCCTGACTCTGCTCCACGGAAACATCTGAGACGGCTCCTGTTGAAAGCGTTTGCAAAAGGCAGGTACTTTAAATGGAAAAATTGGTTGATTTTTGGATTTATCACCACAGTTTTATCCAATCAGAGCAGCTCCATTCATCTTTAAACCTAAAACACGCTCAGAACTGTCAGAGCTGCCACATTATTGGACAAGTTTAGGTGCTTATTTGCTTGGAGCAGTTTAAGATGGATCTTCTTGAGTTTGTAAACCAGCTGCAGCTCAAGATTATGTCTTTTATGGAGCTTTAAATGTCTTTTTTTATGCTCTAGATTTCACACAGTGCACCTTTCAAATGAAAACACATTATTCTCGTTTTGAAGGGACCTTCCAGTCTGGCACCAGCGATTATCTTGTGTTTTTCGTCGAGAGGTTAATGTCTAGTGTGCGTCTCACCTCTGCGCAAAAATAAATAAGCAAAAAAAAAAATCACCCGACATCAACAACATCTGTACAATACATTCATGAGCGAACCCTGCGGAGTCCCGAAGCCTCACCTTCGCTTAAACCTGTGACGGTCGAGTGTGTTTAAAGCGCTGTCCCTCTGTCGTCGCCTGTTTCTTTGGGGGTCGGACAAAAGAAGCTTCAAGAGAAAGGTTCGAGGGACGTTCGTGACCGTTTTAAGACATTCCTTTTTTAAAAAATCCGTGGTAGCTCCGAAGCAGGCACTAGAGGAATCCCAGCGTCGATGTGCAGTTCACCACGAGTCCCTCAAAACTCTCCCTTTCGTTTTGACACTTTCCGGCGACGCAGACACAGAGGTGGCACACGACTTCTACTGCACTCGCTTTACGCTAAACATTATCAAAGTATTTTTGGCATTGTGCAAAAGTAAAGTACAACAATGAACGATTCCAGCGGAAAGCTTCGATCTGACAAACACACTTTAGAGCGAGAGGATGTGATTTATGAGAGATTCAGCAGGAGATGGTGCTTTATTAACTCAGGAATCATCTGTTTTTTATTCATGACGTCAATGATGAGATGTTAATACGGTAGGAATCGTAACAGGCTTATAATACTATTGATCATTTACAAAAAACAAATGACTTAATATAATAATAACGGAAGCGTTTTATCTCCTGAAAGTCTGCAACAACTCACAAATTGTTCTGTTATTCTTTAGGTTCAGTAACTTTTTTAAAATCAGACTAAAATAGAGCCAAACAAAACAAAAAAACAACATAATGTGTGTGTTTTATGTTTTTAAACCGAGCAAAGGACACAAATAAAACAACAAATAGTGGAACAATGGCTCATATTAGTTATTATTATTAGTTTAACATGTTGGATTCACTGAGTAGAGATGGGGCTGAGGGTTTTATATGTTCGACAGTAGCTTTTTTTTGGCATAATTAGAAAACAAAACGATTAAGTTCTCATCTTAAGTTACTGGTTTAGTTCATAAGTTGCTCAGATATGAAGTCACGAATGAAAAAGTCACGTTAATCCCTGATGATTCATGAAATTAATCCATAAAGCATCAATTCCTGCATGAATCTGTGACACTTTTTCTCTGAAGCGTTACCGAAGAGTCTTGAAGCTTGTGCTGTGACACTGTAAAAAAATCGAACTAAAGAGAAATGGCTAAATTCCACTTACACACTCCCGTAGCAACAACCTGAAACTCTAAGGGAATGGATAAATATATATAGATATAGCTGTTTAAATATTATAAATAACTTAATAGCATAATCAAAATTATTAGTACACTGTGAAAGCTTTAAGGAGGAGGAAGAAAACCGAACGAAGGAGACTATTGTACATGACGACTGGCGAATGTATAAGCCTCAGAAGGAGAAAGCAAACCTCTTTAAAACAAGCAGCACACTCGACTGTCCGGCGCCAACGTACAAAAGTAAAAGAGGAAAATAGATTTTGTTCTCTGTACACAACGCCACTCTTCAGTTCCGTAAAAAAAAGAGCTTTTCTACACGGTTTGTGCCTGTTTGTCCGGCCGCTCCGACGTTAAATCCTCCATCGTCGAACAGCTTTGGGATCCGGACCGGTTTTCGTGAAAGGGAACCCTGGGTTTTTTTTGTGTGTGTTGAGCTGAACGTTACCCTGCGGTCGCAAAGTCAGTCGCCGTGTCCCGTCGAGTAGCTCCGCCTTAGTCAGTCTAACGAGATAACGTCAGGTATCCCGCCGTAAATAGCTGCCATGGCCGCCTCGCTGGTCCCGCGGCCGGCTAACACCCCGGGGTGCGACGAGTGCGAGGAGACGTGAGAGTTAGGGTGAGCGTCCCGCAGGCCCCCGGACGACGCCAGGCCGGTCCCGCCCGAGGAGCTGCTGACGCCGTTGGTGGGCGTGGCCAGCGAGGGGACGGAGGTGGCCCCCGACTGGGTGAGGTACATCTGGGACGGGACGGAGGAGGAGGTGCTGTAGGGCAGGAAGCGGTTCAGGAGCAGCTCGTGGTCGTCCGAGGCGGAGGCGGCGGCGGCGGCGGCCATGACCATGTTGTAATGCTGCAAAAAAAAACAAAAACAAGACGAGGAGGGAGTTTTGTGACGGAAAATACAGATCAAAAACAGAATTAGCAGCAAAAAAAAAAGGCATCTGACTGACGACAGTGAGTGTGTGCTGTCAGTGAGTAGGTATATTTACAGTGCTGTGGAAAAAGTATCTGATTTCTTTTTATTTTTGCACATTTGTCACACTTTAATGTTTCAGATCATCAAACACACACAGATAACTCAACACAAAATGCAGATTCTATGTGATGATTTTATTTATTAAGAGGGAAAAAGCTAGCTATCAACTTAATCGGCCCTATGTGAAAAAGTAATTGCCCCCCTAAACCTACTAACTGCTTGTGCCACTTGCTTTTTGAGATCTTCTCTCAAAAAAATCACAGTTAATTCACGATTTAACAAATACTTTTTCACAGATCTACGTTTGGTCTTTGTCTCATATTTAAATTTATTTGATGA